>NC_061165.1:28278871-28588871 GCF_022113875.1 Hydra vulgaris
AGATGTAATTGAGAAAACAAAAGTTGTAATTAAGAAACGTAAGATGTAATTGAGAAAACGTAAGTTGTAATTAAGAAACATAAGATGTAATTTAGAAAACGAAAATTGTAATTAAGAATCGTAACATGTAATTGAGAAAATGTAAGTTGTAATTAAGAAATAGAAAGATGTAATTGAGAACACGAAAATTTTAATTTAGATATCGCTTTAAAAGAGTAAGTGTAAAATGGCGCTTAAAAAAAATGGCGCGTAAAAAAATGGAGCGTATAAAATGACGCACTTAAAAATGACGCAAGATTTGTAGCGTAAATTTAATTTTTTAGGGAAAAATTTATAATTTTTGGGCAAATGAATTTAACATAATAAACACTAAAAACATTTTAGGGAAAAATTTATAATTCAATTAAAAATTATAATTAAAAATTATATAATTAAAAATCACTTCATTGATCATTTAAGCACCAACTTGTACGTCTTCCATATTTAAAATAGTTGCATAGTGCGTGGTTGTGTGTTGTACCGCACGTGCACAATCTTCTCCCATTATAGTATTTTTCGCCTCAATTACAATTCGTTCTAAGTACTGCATGCGCTGTTCCGCAATCCCGTCACCTAATACAGGTGGAATGCGAATTGCATTTTTAACGTTACTTTTAATTTTGGACCAGATCGTTTCCACCGGGTTCAACATTAGACTGTAAGGTCCCAAACGTAACAACTGAGCTGGTGAATTATCAAACACCCTTTGCAAACGAGCGTGACAAGGAGCATTATCTGTTACGACGACCAAATCCTCCAAACGATTCCCGGATGTAACCCACTGGTGAAACATAGCCAACATCCACTCGTTACAGGAATCTGCTATAAATGATCCCCTGCGAGTTTCTATCATGACGACATTTGTAGTTGAAATAGCTGCGATCAAGTGTATGTTTAAACCTTTTGAAGCAGGTACTTTCATAATTGCTCTTTTTCCTTGTCAAAAAAGGTTAAAACAAAAAAGGTTAAAATTTGTTTCATCCAACCAAACTATCTGACGACCATTTGTGATATGTTCGTTGATGTTTCTAACATATGCAGCTCTTTTTTGTTTGTTTTCATAACTGTTCATTGTAGAAGGCTCCTTGTGCACTTTTTTTAATGAGAACAATCTGCCTTCGAGGTAATTTGCTATTGTTGTTGTGCTAACGTTTATGTTAAATTGTCTTAATATCTTTGTTTTGATGGCCACCAATGTTAATTGACAATCATTTTTAATCCATGTTAATGTTTCTTCAAGTTGATCTTCGGTTAACTTTTTCGGTTTAAAACCTCCTTTTCCGATGAAATTTGAATTTCCGCTGCGAACCCAATTGTATGCTGTCTTATATTTGATACCTAGCGTTTGCGCGAGATTCACCCAATCTTCAAATCGCTCCGCACATTCAACAACTCTTCTCCTGTCATTTGGAGAAGATAAAACGTAACGTTTCCTTTCAACTTGTTCAGTTGTGTGTATTTCATGCCGACAAATCGGACAACTTGAATCTGGTTGTTCCAGAACTGGACGTAAACAAATTTGGTGACATAAATGTTGACACGGATTTAGCTTAATCACAGACTTTCGGGTCATAGTGTATTGGCATATAACACAACGATCTTTCAATTCCATTATTATTACTTGTGCATACAAAAGCAAAATTTAAGATTATAAATGTCCAAAAAGACCTTTTGTAACAACCTACAAACTTAGACTGTGAATTTGCTATTTTAATTTATGTGTTCTCAATTACAAGTTACGATTTCTCAATTACATATTATGATTTCTCAATTATATCTTACGTTTTCTCAATTACATGTTGTGTTTCTTAGTTACATGTTACGACTTCTTATTTACATGTTGTGTTTCTCAATTACATATAACGTTTTCTCAATTACATGTTGTGTTTCTTAATTACATATTACGACTTCTTAATTACAACTTTCATGTTCTCATTTTCATCTTGAAAAGGTGTAGACTACAGTAAAAAAAAAAGCTAAAAAAAATGTTAAATCATCAACTACCAATAAAATTATGGTTGACAAAAAAGTTTGAATTTTAGCGAGTACTTAAATTAAACGATAAATAATATCAAATCAATTTCAAAAACAGTACTTTTCAATGATCATTGGAAAGTATTATTGTATTAGTATTATAATATTTCATTTATGTCTTTTACAAAAAGGGCATACGAAAAGAGAGGCAGTAGACGTGTCCAAAAGGAATATTAAAAAATACTAGAATTTTCATCAGTACATATAGAAAAAAAATCGAATGTTGGAACTTCTCAAATAAATTCCATTGATAAAGTGTAAGATAACAGATAGTCATTATCTAACTTGTTTTGTGTTTTTTTTTAAAGGTAACTTAATTACTTTTTTGTAGCAAAATGTTTTATAATTAGATTCATTTTCATGTTGTGAAGAATACAACTTTCTACATCAGATGAGATATATGTTAAAGAAAGCATTAAAAATAAGAATAACAAATCATACCGCTCTTCATTGCCAGAACCTCCGCCACCTATTATGAATAAGCCCAATGCTAAAAGTATAACACAAATATCATAATTTTTTCTTAATGGTTTATAAACTGAAATAGATTCTTGTTTAATTTGATCTGAATAATATCTATCTAGCTATTAGTCTTTTTTATGTATTACTTAGATTTTCCTTTTATTTTAAATATTTGGGTGTGCTATTATATGTAATGTTGTTAAATTGGTTACATATATTTATATCATTGACAACATTCTATTGTATTAAATAATCCTTTAATCAACTTGATATGAAAATTGAAAATTGATTGAAAGCATGCTGAAATTGTTTGAATTCAGAAATTGAAAGAGTACAAATTGGTTGAAATATTAAATTAAGTAACAGGTATGGTTGAGGGATTATTTATAGTTCTAACTATAATTATTTTTTTGAATAGAGTTGTTACAAGATTTAAAAATTGAAGAAGATAATTTTTCTTCCCATTTTATTGATGAACAGAATAAAACCAAGCAAAGTTCACATTGTCAAAGAGTTTCAAGTTTTAATATGAGTGTTTTTAGTTTTTACTCTACTGAATGTTAATGTGGAGGTCTTTTTTATTAATTTTTTTTTGTTTTAAAATAATTGTAAAAGATAGGTATAAAAGAATAGAAATGGATTATTTATAATATTGTGATCCGATAAATCATGTGTGTAGCATTTTACCGTTAGTAGTTAAACAAAATTCTTTAATATCGTAACTTTTTACAGGATATAGTTTTAGCTGATTTAAAAAGTAGGTTTTCCAAAATATTATGGCAACTTCTACGATGGAGTAATAAAAAAACTTACATGTATTTTTGGAATTTTAGTTTGAGTTACTCAATCATAATTTAAAGTTTTAAATTTTAAAGTTATTATTTCATTGTTTTGCTATTTGGTTTTATGAGCTAAATATGTTAATCAATCTTTTTATTCTTGTTTGTAGAGATGCAAAATGTTATTCTCAAGGAGCTTGCAGAAATAAAAGTTCTTTTAAAAGAAGTTATGGAAATTAAGTTTCAGGCTACTGGGGTGAAGTTGCTAGAATCAGTGGGCGAAGTGGTTACACTAGATAATAAACTAAAAGATAAAACCGAGTATATTAATTTGGTATAATCTAATTATCTTAATTTTTAAGTTGGTTTAAATTTGATTTATTAGTTTAGAATTTAAATAAAAAAATATTTGTAAATGAACTAAAATAACTAGCTTGTGTTAGACTCAATATGTTGTAAAGAAATTTAAGTTACGCTAATTTTTATTACATTTATTTCAGCTTGATAGTTTGAAAAAGATTGGTGGTGGAAAGCCAAGAGAACATGTTTTTTTGATCATGAAAAGGTAAATGATTATGTTTTTATTAATTATTAGAAATATGATTAAAAGGAACCAAAAGTATATACACATGTATATATGTGTATATACAGTATTGGACAAAACATTTGCAACCAACATCGAGCAATGCTAAAAAATGTTTCTAATTTTATGTCTTAAAAATAAAACAAACTATACTACCACAGCAAACAGTTCAGGAGTCTGGAGTCATAGCATGCCATGACATGAGCAATCAGCTGACAGGTGACAGCACACAGGCAGAATTTTGTTGACAAGTGCCATTTTGCAGCATACAAAACAAGTGCAGCTTTTTTGGTTTGTTTCATTTTCTCAAGTCTGGTCCGCGTCAACGTCACGGAAGTTTTTTAATAATTAAAGGAAGTAGCCAGAGGTTTCCAGAAGCACGCAGAAGCTTCCAGAAATTTTTAGCAGAAGCATCTGGAAGCATCCAGAAGTATCCAGAAACATTCAGACGCATCCAGAAGCTTCCAGAAGTATTGAAAAGAAGTATCTAGAATCTTCCAGAACAGGTTCACACAGGTTCATTTTACGATATAAGAGACATGTAATTCAGTCAGTATATGGAAGTCAATCAGTCAGTATTATCAGGACAGTTTATCAAAGTGAGTTTTATCAAAATGTTTTATCGAAGAACATTGATATCAGAAGTGATACCAGTATTATCAAGACAGAAGTGATACCAGTATTATCAAGACAGTTTATCAAAGTGAATTTTATCAAAATGTTTTATCAAAGAACATCAATACCAGAAGAAATACAACAAGTGTTTCATTACATCAATACAGTCCACATCCAACCAAGACGTTATGTTCCACAGAGCAATATTTTATCATCACAAGGTAAATGTAACACGGTAAGCCTTGAGAAGCGTGATTATTTATTTTTATTATTTTTATGACTTCAAGTGCAAAAATGGCTCCCGACAGTCTTGGATTGGAACTAAGAGAGAAAATTATTTGTGATTACTTAAGTGGAATGTCACAAAAAAGTATTTGTGATAAGTATCGCGTGAAAAAATAGACCGTATCAAGACTATGTTCCAAATATTGTTCCACAGGGAAGTTGGCAGCAGATAATAATAGTGGAAGACCTCATTCCACCACTTCTAGAGAGAATTCTATGATTGTCAGATCTGTCAAGAAGGATCCCTGGATATCATAAGTTGAGATACAAAAGCAATGAGAGCTGCCTGTACGTCAAGCGGCCGGAAATCGCCTTGATTTACATTACTGTCATAAGACCGTGATGCATGGTGGAGGCAATGAATCAATGGAATAATGCACCCTTTCATGTATAAAAATATCCTGAAAGATGTTATGATACCTCATGCTGAATGGAATATGCCAATAAAATGGGTTTTTCAGCAACATAACAATCCCAAACACACTGCAAAAGTAGTCAAGCAGTGGTTTCAAGACAACCATCTATTGGTAATGGATTAGCCGCCTCAATCTCCGGATCTCAACAATAACCTGTCGGAGATCGTCAACCGCAGAGTTAATCATGAATGTGTTCGTAATGAGGATCAACTGTTTGAACAAATCCAAAAGGTCTAGGCAGCAATTCCACACAGTTTCATTGATCACCTGATCGAATCTATGCCTTAAAGATGCAAGGCTGTAATCAGCAACAAAGGATTCACCACAAAATATTGATAGCAAAATACAGCTTGGTCAACATTTTGTGGAGTTGCATTTGTTTTGTCCAGAAGGAAATCAACTTTTTTTAATAGTTTTGATTAATTTATTAATTTTCGTGTACAAATAATGAACTTTGTGATGAATAAAACTTGAAGAACGTTGTCTCTAAACAGTTGCATAGTAATTTCTCTAAATTGAAAAAATGCAGCACTTTTATACAAAGAAACTAAATTAACATCATTTGGTTGCACTGGTTTTGTCCGATACTGTATGTGTATATATATGTGTGTGTATATATATATATATATATATATATATATATATATATATATATATATATATATATATATATATATATATATATATATATATATATATATATATATATATATATATATATATATATATATATATATATAATTTTTTATAAAAATAGATCCAGAATTCTGCGTGTCTTTTAAATTTATTTAAATGTCATTAATGTATATATTTTAGATATTGGCGACGTGGAAGAAGATGTTGACAGCAATACAGAAATATAGTTTCTTATTTATATTTTTGTGAAATAAAAATTAAGTAATGTTAGTTAAAATGTTTCTTTACTTATTTAATTTATTACTTTTTTATGGCTAATTTAACCGCTTTAACACCTTTGTATCAAACAAGTTCCATCAAACAAAAAGATATCTAAAATGCATCTAATATGCATCTAAAAACTGGTCTAAAAGACGTCTAAATTCACATCGTGAACGGGACATAAATAGATGTCTTAGTTATGTTTTAGATGCATTTTATTCGACACATATAAATGCCTTAGATGCATAAAAGATGTGAAATATACATTTAAAGATGTATATTAGATGCATAAAAGAGCTATTATTAGCTAAAAAAATTATCTATTATCTATCTTTTTTAAACGCGCCTTAGACATCTATTTAAGAGACGTATTTTATACATCTAATATGCATCTGTAAGATGTATATTTCACATCTTTTATGCATCTAAGGCAGTTATTTGTGTCGAATAAAGTGCATCTAAAAGACGTTTATAAGATAGACGTCTATTTATGTCCCGTTATAGACCTGAATTTAGACATCTTTTAGACCAGTTTTTAGATGCATATTGGATGATTTTTAGATATCTTTTTGTTTGCTGGGACATTAGTATTCCCAAATTTTAATTGAAGTAGAAAAATATCTAGAGGAATAAAGTGGATGTGAAAATAATATTAAAACTAAAGTAACTTTTATAATCGTGACAGACAACTTTACGAAAACGTGTCGTAGCATTATGAAAAACATTACTAATGCACCGTAAAAACGCGCATTTATTTTTTATTGGTTGATTTTAAAATTAACGTGCGTTTTTACGTAACATTGTTCATAATTCTATACTTTTTATAAAGTACTTTTTTATAACGTTGTTTAAGTAATATGTGAAAGTTCCTGAAATTTTTAATAGTATTTGAATATCCGTTTTATTTTTTCTAGATGTTTTTCTACTTTAATAAATGTTTGGAATTAATAATGTTGTTTGAACAAAGAATGAACTTTAAAAGTAATAAGTGCTATGTAAATGTAATAACACTATTATAGTTTTATTACTTTTATAATGCAGTTAGTGACTAAAGTGTTATTATTTTTGTAGTCATAAGTTTATTGTTTTTGTTTTATTTTTTGTAACTTTCTCTCTAGCAAACTTTAAACAATTTGCTCCTTATAAACAAAGTACACAGCTTTGCATGAGCTAAAATTTTGAACAAAGAATGAACTTTAAAAGTAATAAGTGCTTTATAAATGTAATAACACTATTATAGTTTTATTACTTTTATAATGCAGTTAGTGACTAAAGTGTTATTATTTTTGTAGTCATAAGTTTATTGTTTTTGTTTTATTTTTTGTAACTTTCTCTCTAGCAAACTTTAAACAATTTGCTCATTATAAACAAAGTACACAGCTTTGCATGAACTAAAATTTTGAACAAAGAATGAACTTTAAAAGTAATAAGTGCTTTATAAATGTAATAACACTCTTATAGTTTTATTACTTTTATAATGCAGTTAGTGACTAAAGCGTTATTACTTTTGTAGTCGTAAATTTATTGTTTTTGTTTTGTTTTTTGTAACTTTCTCGCTAGCCAACTTTTAATAACTTGCTCCTTATAAACAAAGTACGCAGCTTTGCATGAACTAAAATTTTAAAAAACTAATATTTTACCAGAGTTTGCAAACGTGATCGTATAATTTAACTATTGATATAAACTTGTTACATTATAATTATAGAAATATATTTAACAAACAGATGACGATACATATTTTCTCTTTTCTCTTTAAAAGAAAAAACACATTAAATATGGGAAAGTCATCCTTTTTAACGCCTAAAACCGTTTGTTTTTTTTTTGCTTTGACTTAATGAATTTTGTTGCCAATAATAGTAATAATAATAATAATAATAATTATATATATATATATATATATATATATATATATATATATATATATATATATATATATATATATATATATATATATAAATATATATATATATATAATATATATATATATATATATATATATATATATATATATATATATATATATATATATATATATATATATATATATATATATATATATACCAGGTATACCGGTATGAAATGAGCGTTTTTTGTGAAAATAAAACACTAATTATTAATGGGAAAGTATAAAACATTTTATTCAAAGTATTGGCCATTATTTTTTACACATTTTGACCACCTTTCTGGCAATATGTGGATACCACGCCAATAAAATTGTTCGTTTTTTAAAGCAAACCAACCTGACACCCAATTTTCGACCTCCTCGTAGGAATCAAAGTGCTGCTCAGCCAATGCGTGTCCCATCAATGAAAACAAATGGTAGTCGGAAGGAGCTAAGTCTGGTGAATACGGCGGGTGGGGTAGCAGCTCCCAGCCAAGTGTTTTGATTGTATCCTGAACCGGTTTTGCTTTGTGTGCAGGTGCATTGTCATGGAGCAAAATTACCTTGCCGTGTCTTCTGGCCCATTCTGGTTGTTTCTCGATCAATGCATGGTTCAAATTTATCATTTGTTGTCGGTAGCGATCAGTATTGACGGTTTCACCAGGTTTTAGGAGCTCGTGGAACACCACACCTTTCTGGTCCCACCAAACACACAGCATTGTCTTCTTGCCGAATTGATCTGGTTTTGCAGTCGATGTTGTTGGTTGTCCCGGATTAACCCATGATTTTTTCCGTTTAAGATTCTTAAAATAAATCCATTTTTCATCGCCAGTAACAATCCGATGCAAAACCGATTTTCTTTCGTGTCTTCGAAGCAAAATTTCACAAGTGTTTTTTCGGTTTTCCTTCTGTCTTTCATTCAATTCATGTGGCACCCATTTTTCACACTTTTGGATCTTTCCCATAGCTTCTAAACGGTCAGAAATTGTTTGTTGTGCAACATTTAACATTTCTGCCATTTGCTTTTGACTCAAAGTGTCATCTCCATCCAATATCGTTTGCAATTCGGCGTCTTCAAACTTTTTTGGTGGTCTTCCACGTTCTTCATTTCTCACATCAAAATCATTATTTCTGAACCGTTGAAACCATCTTTTGCATGTTGCTTCTGATAGAGCATGATCGCCATATGCCTCGACAAGCATTCGATGCGACTCTGCAGCACTTTTCTTCAAATGAAAACAAAAAATTAATGCTTTCCGCAAATCATCACTTTCCGGTACAAAATTCGACATTTTTAACACGATGAAAAAATATGATGTTGTCTGTTCAATGACTTGATGTGTACTAAATATGTTTCACAGATGTCATAGCAAACAAACAAAAAAAATAAAGGCTCGTTCACAACAAATGTTACCTATCGAGACATTTGTATCTTGACGCTCACTTCATACCGGTATACCTGGTATATATATATATATATATATATATATATATATATATATATATATATATATATAATCTATTATTATGGCTTCACAATCTTGGGATTTAGTTTTTTATTTTATAAACAGGGTTGAAACAGAGGCATTTATTCCATCTCGTTAGGTGAAAGATAGATGATTGTTTTGTCAAACTGATGTTCATGCAATGAAAGCTGCCTATAATCATTTTCCAATTGATGATTTCTGCAACAAGCTCAGACTTAAAAGAGTTAAAGTAACTGGAGGTTATTAAATTTCGCAATGCTTATTGCTATTTTAATTGTTGTTTAAAAAAACTGAAGTACTATATCAAATAAACTATTTTATTTTTATTTCAGAATAAGTAATATTTTGAATCTGTTTATGGTATTATTATTGCCTAGATATATATTGTACTCTTTTTACACTTATTATACATTTTAGTTTTTACATATTTTTGCTTAAATTTATTTTACTAAATAACTACTATTAGATAAAGAAGTATGTGAAGGATTTAATTTCCCAACTACAGAGTACTCCAAAGAATGTAAGTAATTATTTTTGTGAATACATTTGTTTCTCTTTTGATTTAACTTTTCTTTGTTTTTTATATGGTAAAGAATAAAATAACGTCTAATAATAACTATTGTTCAAAACTGGTTTCAATATTACTGTCTAAATTATTTGACTTGTGGTAGTTTGATTACCAGTGTAAGTTTATATAGTAAAGTTTTAGTGGATTGGTGGATCAAAGATCAAGGAATGATACGGTTTTAACTAGTTTCAATCTTATGAACAAAGTTCATATGATTTAAATTTATAATTATAGTTACACCTCTTGAAGTAAGTTTTGTTTAGGTAATTAATGTATGGATATATGACTATTTTTAGTTGTAAAATTTTTACAACTAAAAATAGTCATATATCCATATGATTAATTTATAAAATTTATATATATACACACACACACACACATATACAATAAACTCCCGGTTATTTGAACCTCCAAGGGGTAGAATTATTTAGTTCAAATAACTAAAAATGATCTTAAAAGTGAGATATTTCAAGTTATTTTCAAATTTTAACAAAAGTAGAAAGTAAAAAAAAAAAAGACTTGGAATGAGATGCATCTTTAGTTTTTGTCTTGTAAAACAATAAATGTTTTACAATTTATTGAAAAATTGTCCATTTTTCTTTTTTTTTTTTTCTTTAAATGTGTTTTGTTTATCGTCAAGGGGAGAAAAATATTGTTTCCAATAACTGCAGGTTTAAATAACTGATGGGCATTTGCATGAGTTTATTAAAGGAAATGAAAATTGAAATTGAAAATTCGAATAAGTGCCAGTTCGAATAATCGGTAGTTAACTATATATATATATATATATATATATATATATATATATATATATATATATATTTATATATGTATATATTTATTTTTAAAAATAATACAATGTTTTTTATTCTTAAAATATTTCGTAAAACTTATTTACATTTTCAAAAGATTATTTTACAATAATAAAGCTCTGAAAAAAAATTAAAAATAAAAATAGAAGTCTTTACAGAAAAAATGACGAACAAAAATTTACATTATAAACCAATATATTTATTACAAAATAACCAACTCTAAAAAATATATATATATATATATATATATATATATATATATATATATATATATATATATATATATATATATATAATAAACTGATAGTAAAATTAAATAGTTAAGTTTATAGCATATGAAGTTTGTTTATTATTTGAGGAACTTCCCCATTTATTGTGGCGGACTTCTTTTATCTTTAATTTGTGTTTTGTTGAGGCATTATCCAAAATCTCAAAAGAATCACAGTTAGCCAGATTTTTGAAAATATTAGATAAATTTAAGTGTTTGAATATATGAGATTGTTTATCACTTTTAAGGTGCTCGTTTATTCTGGTTGCCAAATGTCTGGAGAAACCACCAGATGTTTGGCAAACATTTTTTCAGAGTTTTATTATTGTAAAATAGTCTTTTGAAAATGTAAATAAATTTCACAAAATATTAATAAGTGACCAGGGCCTTGGGCACAGCTAAAAATGAGACTTTTTGCTAACCTGGCCCTGTCAAAATTATAAGATTTAGAATCAGTTGATAGCCGGGGCTAGAAAAAAATTTATAATACTTAATATATTCTAATTTTATGCTTACATTTACTATTTATTAAGTACTGGCATATATTTATATATTTTAAAATCTAATTTACTTCCAACAAGATTGCAAGCAACCACTATTAAGTAATAAGTTACTTTCAAATAGAGAGCCAGTTAAAATACTAGGAAACCTATAATTAAAAACATTAAAAGTTGTATAAAAAAAGAAAATATGAAGAGTTATAAGATTTTTTTGATGCTCAAGGAAAAAAATTGAATTTTTTATCATGCTGTAAAAAGATTTTATAGCATGAAGGGACAAATACAGTTAAAGGATGCGACTTGTTTAGTAAATAGCCAATTGAGAATGAGTTTTGGTTTATCGTTATAGAGATGATAGTTTGTTTGAGCATTGGCTATGCTTGTATTTGTAGAAAAAAGAAAGAAATACAACCTTATAACAATGGGAGAGTGGTCCAATCTTGGAAGATAAAGCTGATCTTATTACATTTACAATATGCTTTTAGACTTTGTCTGAGAGTAAGAGGTTGTTATTTGTCAATATAGGAATGCCAACAATATTGTAATATTTTTTTGCAGTTAATAAATGAGTTTAGTTGTCTAACAAAAATTGTGCAATTCAAGTCCAGAATTTAAATCCATAAGCGACAGCAAGCCTTAAGCTTTTACAGAAATGAGGTCAGATATAAAATGGGCTGCTTGTTCTAAGCAATTAAAGATGGTTTTTTATCAAGACAACAGTATAAAGTGGAGTCATCTGCAAATAGAGTCACTTTAGATTTCATTATGATTGTTATTGTAGATAAAAAATATTACAGGAGCAAATATAGAACCTTGTGGTTCTCTTAAAGTTACTTAAAATAAAGAAGAGGGTAGGCCTTCAAGATTAGCATTACTAATGCAGTTAGAAAGAAATAAGTTAATAACCTCAAAACTTTTACATAGAAAACTATAAGAAACTGATAACAGAGTGAAGAGTAATTGTAGGATACTTGAAGAGGTCAAGGTGTTTTCTAGAGTTTTGAAAAATTGGAACCATGTATTTAGCACTTTTTAAAAGTTTAGCAAAAACTGTTGAGAGTTTTAAAAAACACTTTTTTAAGACTGATGAAAATCATGTCTGAAGCACAAACAGTAGAAGTGTTTAATTGAGAATTAATTTTAGTATTGGAAGCCAGAGTAATTTCGATGTTCAACAATGGATTATTCTGTTTAACTGTCTGGGAGAGTATGTCCATTATATTTGAGAGTCAAACTAGAGTAATATTTCTTTGTAAATAGCTCTGCTTCACTCTGGGGTAAACGTTAGATTTACTTGAGTTAATAACACTGTTGAAAACTAACCAAAAGTTTCTAGAACCTAACATTTAAGATATGATACAAGGTTTAGTAAATTGAGAATAACAGAGATTTACATCAGACAAGTGTTTATTTATACATTTGCTTATTGTCATAATAAAAAGGACAATTTGTTTTTAAGAGAGATGTTGTTATAAAAAAGATGAAAAAAATGATTAATGTTGAAAGATGTAGAGTAGAATGAGGCTTGACTTAAAACTGAAGAGAAGTAATAAAAGCTTCCAAACTTTTATTCCAGAAGCAATATAAGTCTCCAAGATGCACTTTTTGCACACACAATATGGATATAATCATATCTGTTTGCTATTTGTTTAGATGCTGGCATACACTATCCTTTCATTACATTATATACAGTTTAGTATTTATATGGTGTAGTATTTGCCAAAAGAGAAGATGATCAGATGGATGTGTGGTGTGACTCTAACAAGAAATAAAAAGGAGGCATAATCCTAGACAGATTTTTTTTTAGAAAAGGTTAAAGTAACTTAGGTATCAACATTTAGAGTGTTAGCAACTTTATTATACAATGATTGTTGTAGGAGTAAGAAAATTTGAAGAGTTTGCCTTACATATTGTATAAATGAGCTTTAGTTAGGAATAAAGGTGTGCTAGATTGTTTATACTAAGGAAACGGCTTAAAAGAGGAAAGATAAAGCCTTATGGTGATGATGATGATAAATAAAGCTGATGATCATGAACATGATGATGATCACCATCGTCATAATTTTTCTTATCATCGTCAAGCATTTTGCTTTTATGCTCTTGATAATGATGATGATGATGATGATCACGTTGATCACAATGATGTTCATATATGCATATATATACAAAATATAACATGAATTTTAAATTTAAAAAAGTAATTTAGGATATAAAAATGTTTATGCTGCACTGGTCACAAACCCGGCCCCGGCTATTTTTTTATCAAACCTGGCCCCAGTCAGGGGTTACATATGCTATTACAACGATCTATATATATATATATATAAACATATATATATATATATATATACATATATATATATATATATATATATATATATATATATATATATATATATATATATATATATATATATATATATATATATATATATATATATATATATATGTATATATATATATATATATATTTATATATATATATATATATATTTATATATATATATATATATTTATATATATATATATATAAATTATTTATATATATATATATATATATATATATATACATATATATATATATATATATATATATATATATATATATATATGTATATATATATATATATATATATATATATATATATATGTATGTATATATAAATTATTTATATATATATATTTATTTTTACTTTTTAAGTTTAATAATGATCATTCTAATTCAAGAACATTTTTTTAAACATTTGCTATCAGACTGCTAATGATACAAGTTTTATTTTTTAATTTAGATTTTGTATATCAATTTTATTCTGGCCTATCGATACGATATCCTGTAAATCACACACATAAATCTTTAAAAAAATGTTTATATTTTATCTATATATCTATAAATTGTATATTTTATATAAATAAATTGTATATTTTTAAATATTTCATTGTATATTACTGTTTGTATTACAAATCGATTTTAGAAATATTACAAGTACAGAGTTCAACATACAATTTAGTTTTATTTTCCAATTCAATATATATCATAGCCAAGTTTAATTACATTTAATAACATTTTGCGATGTTTTCTCCAGCGCATTAAAGCGTTGATTCAACGTTATATTTCAACCTTTACTCGACGTCTTTGAGTCACGTTAAATCGACGTTTTACTGCCAACGTTAATATTCTTGCAAAATCGACTGCTTTAACAACGTTACAGTAACGCTTTTCAAGTAACGTTTTTTCAACGTTAAATTGCGACGCTTATGCAACGCTTTTTAAGTAACACTTTTTTAACGTTTAGTTGCGACTAATTTTTATAACGTCTTTTAGTAACGTTTTTTCAACGTTACGGTACAACGTTTAATCAACGACTCTTTAACAACGTTGCATATCTTTGCAAAATCGATTACTTTTTCAACGTTTCCGCAACATCTTTTGCGACCGGTTTTCAACGTTGATTCAACGCTGACATGTTTGCTGGGGGGATGCATACAAAAACGTTTTAATATCATGGATAAAAAAGGTACTAGTTACAAGACAAGATTTTTAACTTTAAATCATTAAAAAAAAGTAAATATTTTGGCTAAGGATATTTTTATTTTTTTCAATGCTGCATAATTAAATTTATAAAATTTTTAAAAAAAGTTTGTTTTTTTTTTATCATTTTTACATTTATTTTGAAAAATAAGCTTCCAAAATCTTACTTTCTGTATTAAAAAAAAAACTCCCCAAAATTTAAACTGTAACTTGATACAGCTTTTCCATATACTTTTTGTTTTTAACATTTCTGTAAATTACTTAGAGCTAAAAAGTATACAATAAAATATATATTTTTTTTTGATTTGCGTTTTTCTCATTTATGTTTTTTTTTAACTTTTACTGTAACTTCAAACAATATATTGTGAAAAATAATTACGCGATGTCTTTGAAATTTTCACTGCATGTTTACCTAATATATATCAATGTCATTTATTAAAAATTAAAAACAATTAACTTGAATCTATAAAAGTAGTTTTTGAAATGTAAATAAAAAGCTATACCATCGAGTCATAAACTTAAATTAAATAACTTACCTTTAAATTGTCATCATTATTAAAGTTATAAACAATTTCTACAGTCAACCATTGTCTTGTTTTTGTATCACATATCCAAGAAATTTGCCCAGAATGCTTAACTAGACTCATAAAAATTTTTGAATTAAATACAGACACTATCAAGTTATCAGATAACGTTATAACATCTGCAGCTGATTTAAGCACTTTAATGTCAAAACTAAGTTGCCAGTGTTTTTCTAGTGGTTAATTTAGATGCATTTCATGACCTGATGAAAATTTTGAATCTCCAGGGTATATAAATTGCTGCTCTAAATCTAAAATTAAAGAAGAAATCAAGTCTATTACAATTACATAAAAAAACTTTTATAGATCTAATAATATATTTTTTATAAACTATATGTGTGAAAAAAAAAGGAAAGTAGGAAATTGTTTAAAATTTTAATATCTGTTTGTAAAAAAAGTAAATCAGGTTTTTGTTATGCAATTAGCCTCATTGGTAAATCATTGTTTTTGAAAGTTATTATTAACTATTATTAATTTTTCAATAAAATTTTTTGAACAATTATTAACAGTTAATAACATAACAATAAAATATCTTTTTTTACTAATATATAAAAATATAAGTAAAAAAATATGTGTTATTTTTAACAAACATAATAATATAACTATAATTCATAATTTAAATTTATAAATATACAAACTTTATTTATTTTGAGAAGTATTGAAAAACCGGGAAGGCCAAAGATTTAAATTTAATGAGTGTTTGTATTAAGTGACTAATAATTCAAAGTAACAATTTAAACGTCTGAAACAAAATTTGTTGAAGATTTTTTTATATAGCAGTTTTACATCATTTCAACATAATTCAAAGTAACAATTTAAACGTCTAAAACAAAATTTGTTGAAGATTTTTTTTGAAACAGTTTCACATCATTTCGACGTTGTTGCTTTGACAATGTTGCATTCAATTTTGACATTAATGCATTTGATTTAACATCTTTGCATTTGCATTAATTTTTGACAGTAATAAGAATACTTTAATTAATATACAAATAAAACAGTTATATTATTTCTAAATGATCAAGCTTTTTGCAGTAGAACTTTTATAGTAACGATTTTATTCAAATAAATTTAAAATTTAATCTCATTAGCAGAAAATAAAAGTTTACATTAAGAATAAGTTAAAGTTAACTAACAAAATTAATAAACTCATTAACAAATATTTTGGATCACTGTTTTGGTTTATGCATTATCAAAATTATTCCTAGAATACCGTCTATCGCTAATTCATCTTGCACGTGTTTGTTCAACATCCTCTTCTACATTCGTATCCTGATTGTTTGATTTCGTTACCTGATTTGTAACCACAATAAACTTAGTATTTTAAATGTAAGTTTATAAATCAAAATTGGAATTACACCGAACAGCTTTACGTAGAGAGGATTTTCTGAAAGGAAGTTTCCAAAATTTCCTGTGCCATTCATGTTTATTGTTGGCATTAAAAAATTAGTAACGTCGCGACATATCATATCCAATGGTTTCTACTATCTCTGTTCCACCAATTTTCTTTAGCAAATGAAACTAAATTAATCTAAAATAAATCTAAAATAAATATTTATTTATTAAACCTCTTGACTATTGCAAAGATGAACACCTACTGTTACACAAGCATACTAGTGTTTACAAAATGAATTTAAACTATTTATAAAGCTCACAAAAAAAGTTCATGCAGCAG
This sequence comes from Hydra vulgaris, assembly GCF_022113875.1. Classification (NCBI taxonomy): domain Eukaryota; kingdom Metazoa; phylum Cnidaria; class Hydrozoa; order Anthoathecata; family Hydridae; genus Hydra; species Hydra vulgaris. Next base: position 28,296,281 of record NC_061165.1, read on the forward strand.
GACTTTCATAACGAGAGACCAACAGTTCATATTTTTTAATTGAGTCAATGTGGCTATCGACAATTTTTAAAACATCGGAGTCTATTGATTTGTTAGCATTTAGGAAGATAGATTGTTGCGAGCTTTTAAACTTCCTTGAATTAAAATAGCGCACCTGACACTCATTTAATATTTATTTATCGGTCGTTTTATTTTTAATTGTTCTAAGGAAGTGAATCATGAAAACGCATTTAAGTCTAATTTAATTATTTAGCCAATAAAAAATAATTTTCTATTAAGTTTTTTTATTTCATATTAATGGTTCTAGGAAAAAATCCTCCGTGGAAAAATCCTCCCGAAATAATCCCCTGAGACAAATCCCCCGAGAAAAAATCCTCCCGGAAAAAATCCCCCTGAGAAAAAATCCCCCTGGAAAAAATTCCCCCGATAAAAAATCCCCCCGGAAAATATTCGCCCCAAAAATATTTTTTTTTTTTTTTTACATAACAATTAACAATATTCAGTTATGTTTATTTCTTTATTTATTATAAATATTTATATTTGCAAGGGTGATGCCGGTTCTAAAATCTGGAGATGCAACATGTATTCCCAGCCGGCATTATTACGTTATTTCAACGTTGAAATTCGGTTGAAGCGTTGATTCAACGTTGTTTAACTATGTCACAAAGTTAAATCAACGTTACCGTTTAAACGTTGATTATTTAACGTTATTTCAACGTTAAATCAACGTTACAGTTTAAACGTTGATTATTTAACGTTATTTTAACGTCAATATTTCAATCATTGTTGACAAAAAATACGATATAAAATTTATGCGCGCGCAGAAATGGAAGTAAAATCGTAAACATTATTTCAACGATTAAAGTTATAGAGATTTATAATGGAAAAAAAATGTAAATACTGAACTTATATCATAGAGAATTTTCAAGAGATCAAAAACATATTCAGACGATTTTCCTAAAAGAACATTATCGTTTAAAAATCGATATTTTTCGTTTAACTTGGGCTACAATGCTCAATAACTGATATTATTAAATGTAAATATAATACAGCTTTTTCAAAAAATGATCCATTAAATTATGCTGAATTTAATGCTAAGCGTTGTTTTTTAATAGAGCATCAAGAATTAAAAAAGGAAATTGATAACTTTAAAAAAGAACTTCAGCACGAAATAAAAAAATAAAGATTTATTTGAAAAATTAACTTCAACCACATCAGTTATTACTATGAAAACAGACAAACTTGTATATAAACATAATCCAAACAAATCGTGTTATTGCAATTTACTTGTATACAAACATTTATTTTAAAAATAATAGAACTTGCGACTTTTATACTGGCCTTACATCTGTCAATGTGTTTCATCAGTTAGTGCAGTATCACCATTAATCAAAAGAGATAAAGTGATATTAAAAAAACATTTACTTCTGTTTTTTGAAATTTAAAAAAATCCTTAACTACTTGGATCAAAATAAATGTAATGCAGCAAAGATGAATTTTTAATAATGCTAATACTTGGATTATTGACAGCTGATTTTGCTGACAGGTTTAATATATTTTTAGGATTAGTGAATGCAATATTTTCTTCATTGTTGAAAGCTTCTAGCTCACTTTTAAACCACATGGTTTTTGTTCCAAGTAAAGATGTTATAAGACAGGCAATGCAAAACAGATTTTAGAAATTAAATTATTCAGGCTAACACTAAATTTCAGATATAACAGAATTTATTATGGAAACACCTTAAAATTTTGACTTACAGAAACTAACAGGGAATGAATACAAACATTACAACAATATAAAAACATTAGTACCCGTAGATCCAAATTCATCAATAATTTCGTTAAAAAATTTCTAAAGCTTACAGAAGCTAAATTTTGGATAAAAAAATTACATATCGCAACAACTATTTAGATTGTATTACAAAATACTCTTGTATAATGTATGATTAAGGCTTTAATATTAATTTTTTAATACAAATGAAGTGATTTTAATTAAATCCATTTTTATCAGTCACTTTAAAAATATGATGAGTATTTGTATAAAGATAATTAAAATTTCAAACAATAATATTAGCTTTACTTGTTGTTTTTTTTTAGGTGAATCAATTGCAATTGATGGAATATCTTTAAAATGCTGAGGTAATCAAAATAATTTTTAATTATTCAGGAATTTTAAGGATTAAATTATTTAGAAAAAAATTGTTTGATAATGAGTTCAATTTAAATTCCAAAAAAAAATTAATATTAGTTCTCGCACAATTAATATCAGTTCTCTTATCTATTAAAATTTAGAATATTTTGTAACAATTTTGTGACCTCCATAAATATGAAGGGGAAAGGTGGAAATATGCTTTAAGAGCACTAATTTATATGGTGTAGTGAAAGGTATACCTTTATAAGATATGTAAAACTTTTTTATTCTCATTTTTTATATATTTAAAAATTTCTCCTTGTTTTTTTTTTTTTTTTTTTTTTTTTTTTTTCTAATTCTTTTTTATTAACAGCTTCTTCTATTAAATACGATGGAGCGACTGAAACTTTAATTGATGGCATTTTGTCTAACTTCTAAAAATGCTCTTCATTTCGAAAAGGTGGCGGAAAAGAAAAAAATTTAGATTGATTGATATAAATTTATATTTATAAAAATCAATCTAAAATTTCTTTATTGAAATATTTATATATATTTCAATAAAGAAATATTTTCTTTTTGTCTGCTAATATTTTTTTTTTCAGTGTTAATTCAACATTACAAATTAAAACTCAATAATGAAAAAAGCCAAAAATTGAGTTGATGTTTTAAGTAAAATAAGAAAAGCCCAAAAAGTAACGAATGTAATATTTTTATTTTTTGATAAAAAAAAAATTCTAATAATGCTTAAAATTGGTATTAATATTAATGTTTATTAGATGAAGATGAGTAAAAAATAAGTAATGTTTATTAGATGAAGATAAGTAAAAAAATAAGTTATTTTTTGGTCTTGAAAATTGTTTGAATGATAATTTATTATTTATCAAAATATTTTCTTTTTTAATTTTTGTTGTTTTTATATTTTAATTAAAAGTAGATATTATTGTGTCATATATTATAATATACCTTATATTATACTATTATATTTTATATTAATAATGAGTATTTTTGTTTTTTTTGTATTTCTATTTTTTTTCAATATTCCATAATTATCTTATGTAGATGTTTATGTTTTAGCAACCTAGTATTCTTTCATTATTTGTCTTTGTTATTGAGCCTTAAGTTATTTGAACATAATATATTCAGAACTCTGCTGAATAATAGAGTAATAAATAAATTAATAAAAATGAGTTTAAAATATAATAAATTTATAAAATAAAGAAAATCTTATCTTTGCTTATAATGTCTACTAATATTATTGTTTAGCAAGTATCATGGTTATAAAATGTTCAAATTTAGCTAGTTTAATTAGGCCTGTTAGTACACTTATATTATGGTTTCTTTATTTTATATTAGTTCATGTAATTTTTTCAAAATCGAATATGCGGAAAGGAGCTGTTTGGAATGAAAATTTACAAGAAGAAGTAATTCCATCTGATTGGATTAGTGATAAAACTGTTTGTCGGCTTCCAGGTACCAAAGCATTGACTGCACTAAAATGCAGAGAAGAATTGGCTTAAGTTTATACAAATAAAAACTAAATTCTCTTCAGGTATTACATCTATATATTACAATTATTATTTTTTAAATAATGTGGTAAGAAGAATTATTTTGTTGATACAAAATATATAACTATTTGTATAACTATTTCAATTCTAAAAGAAAGCAAACAGTATTGTGAAAATTTTAAATTCACAACTACAAAAGAAAAATGTTATAATGAGAATGTTGACAAGTGGATGCAAGATTTGCACACAAGTGGAAACTTGGATGCAAATTTTCCACTTGTGTGGTTTGGATGGTTCTCCACAATATAATATATCTCCACAAGCATAATATTAGATTTACTTCATGTTTTTTTACAGATAAATCAGTACAGTTAATTGGTGGAGTTACATCATTTATAATCAGGGTGTCTGCAGCTCCTCTAAAATCCTCAAAAGTCCTCTTTTTTTAAAACCACTTCTAAAATCCTCTATTATCCTCTAAAGAGGTAAAAATTTGATCAAAGCTCCTCTCATTAATTCTTTCTTTTTTAATTTTTGATGGATGTATAATGTTCAAAATACCCATTCTCGGTCTGCAAAACTGGTTAACCCCTTAAAGTGCATGGAATTGTAAAAAATTGCTTTAGAAAATGCATGCTATTTAACATAACAAATGACATTATTTGATCCCTGTCCAAGCCCCATAAGTGTATAAACATGGACGTTAAACCATTAATAAATGGCCACATAAAATTTCTTAAAAAAATTTTATGTGGCCACCCCGAAAATTATATTTCAATGCTAGAAATGTTTTATATTTTGATTATTAATTTATTTTTAATATATTAAAAAGGTTGTTTTATTTAAATTAAATATTTGAAAAAGTTATTAATAACCAACTAACAGTTATATTATTTTTTAAAAACTCAGAGTATTTTCGAAAAGTTATATGGCCTCCATGGATATGAAGGGCAAAGGTGGAAAAATATGTTTTTAGAACACTAATCTATATGGCGTTGAAAAAGATATACCTTCATAAGTTGTAACACTTTTCCATTCATTATTTATTTTTTAAATATTCCCTTTTTATTTTTTTAATATATTTTTTTATTTACAGCTTCTTATATTGTACTCAATGGACCAAAAGAACCCTCGCTTAATGGAACATTGTTTGACTTTCTAAATTACGCCTTATTTCAAAAAGGTGGTGGAAAAGAGAAGAAATTTGTGTAGATTTTATTCAATTACATGTAAATATATGTAATATTTGAATATGTATTTTTGAATAAAACAAGTTTTATCTCTTTTTTTAATCATACCTAGCTATTTTAACTAAACTAAACTGAAAAAGTTCTAAATAGTCTAAGTATAGACTATGAATAGATTTAATATCCATAATATACCTTGATAATGTACAGCAACACTAATGTACATGCATAGTACGTTTTGATGGTGATCATATTTTGACGCACATAGCACGTTTACATACATATATACATTTTGACATACATAGCACGTTTTGATGGTGAAAAAGTATTTTACAGTCGTTTAACGTTGATAAATCAACGTTAAAAAAACTATCATTTTAAACGTTGTATCAATGTAAATTCAACGTTGTTGTAACGTTTTTTCGCGTTGATATAACGTTTGAATCTTACGTTGATTTAACGTTGATAAATCAACGTTGAAAAAAACTTTCATTCTAAACGTTAAATCAACGTAAATTCAACGTTATTGTAACGTTTTTTCGCGTCGAATCAACGTTGATATAACGTTTGAACCTAACGTTGATTTAACGTTGATAAATCAACGTTGAAAAAACTTTCATTCTAAACGTTAAACCAACGTTAATTCAACGTTAGGTTTCAACGATATTTCAACGTTATTTCAACGTTATTTGCCGGCTGGGTTGAAAATTATAGACCTATTTCAATACTACCTTGCTTTTCAAAAATATTAGAACTTATTATGTATAAAAGACTGTACTATTTCTAAGATATTAATAACATTCTTTATAATAAACAATTTGGATTCAAAAAGAGTCACTAACCCTAACCCTTACCCTAACCCTAAGCGAAAAAATTACTTAAAAAAAAATAAAAGGAAATTAAGTAAAACTAGACGAAAACAATATGAAAAAATATATACTTTTTAATTATTTGATAGACTGCCAGCCTAACTCAAACCCTCAGTCGATGTAGCAGCACTCTGTTGCAAGTCAGGCTGTTTGTCAGTCGATGTAGCAGCACTCCGTTGCGAGTCAGGCTATTTGTCAGCCAATGTAGCAGCACTCCGTTGCGAGTCAGGCTAATTGTCAGTCAATGTAGCAGCACTCCGTTGCGAGTCAGGCTATTTGTCAGTCGATGTAGCAGCACTCCGTTGCAAGTCAGGCTATTTGTCAGTCGATGTAGCAGCATTCTGTTGCGAGTCAGGCTATTTGTCAGTCGATGTAGCAGAATAGCGTATAACTTTAAATTTTGATGAAAAATTAAGTATTTTATAAAACTATTTAAAATAAATAAATATAACTATTTTATTAATAATTTTTATGTAAAAAAAAATTTTTTTTTTTTTTTGGGGGGGGGGGATTTTTTCTCGGGGGATTATTTCGCGGGGATTTTTTCCAGGGGGATTTTTTCCAGGGGGATTTTTTCCAGGGGGATTTTTTCCAGGGGGATTTTTTCCAGGGGGATTTTTTCCAGGGGGATTTTTTCCAGGGGGATTTTTTCCAGGGGGATTTTTTCTAGGGGGATTTTTTCCTGCTACCCGTATTAATTAGCAATATTACTATATTATAATATAATAAACGTTTATTAAACGTCGATCAAACGTTTAGAATAATGACTTATATTAGTCAATCTTGTAAACGCTTGATCGACATTTAATAAACGTAATATTAAAAGATTTAAAGCGTAGATTTTAAATCTATAAATGTTTACGTTTAATTAAGGTCGATTAAACGTTTACAATATTGACTAATGTAAGTCGATATTCTAAATGCTAGATCGACTTTTAGTAAACGTATATATAAAAAAGTTTGAAATGTACATTTCAATTCAAGCGTTGATTTTTAGTCAATAAAAGGTTGCTAAACGTTTTATTCATTTTCCGACCAATTTTGACTAAATATTGACCAATTCTGAACCAATCTGTGTTTACTGGGTCGGTCACTGTTTACATGACCCTTTTTTAGGTAAATAACGTTCGCTTCTAATTTGTATTGAAAGACTAAAATCTACTTTATCAATATTCTATTGCCATTCACAGAAAACCAAATGTTCATAAACTTTTTTGCATATATAGTTATTTCATCAATAAATATTAAAAATGATATTTAAACTCTTACAATGAACTTCAATTGTATCGAGTTGACAAATATTTTGGATATTCAAAATATTCTTGTTTTCTCGATAAAAAAATTATGATATTAATTTATAGTTTGATGACAGTTTATTTTTCAGAGTATTAAAAACGTGGATTTTTTTTTGCAATTAAAAAATATTAATATGGCTAATAAAAATAATGAATATGGTAATTAAAAACAGTTTTATATTAACTTGACAGTTTTTATATTAACTTGAAATAATTAATATTCATATAATTTATTTTACATATTTTACGTACATGCAAAAAATTCATTTATATTTTCAAAACCAGATTGATGATTTCAGTATCCGCTTTAAATATTTTAGAGGTAATAAAACAGCCACATGTATTATTTTACAGGCTAGATTAAATAAAATTCATTATTACTTAATAAAAATTGGTACCATAATTATGAAAATATTTATTCAAAAAAAAGAAATTGAATGCATCGGTGTCGACATGTACTATGCAATGGGGCAGAATTGTCTGAAAATGGAAAAACAATTTATGGGTTAAATATAGACATATGATATATGTTCATATGGGTTTTGGGGCCAAGGATTTTATTTTCGAGTTCCATTATAAGTTCAGGGTGGTCATGGCTGCTCACGTGGTCATTTTAAAAGTTCCCAAGAGTGGTCATGTGATTTCATGCTATTTTTTAAATTATTTGGGACATGTTGTATGTCTAAATATAAAAAACTGAGATCATCGAATTCAAATTCGGTCTCTGAAAGTGGTCATAACTGTACAGGTGGTCATGTTAGAGGTAGTCATTTTTATGGTGGTCAAGGGTGGTCCTGGGATGTAACAGTTGTATGTCTAAATATAGCCAATTGAGGTTTGAGAACATAAATCTGGGCATATTTGGTCTCCAAGAGGTGTGGTAATGGGTTTTCAAGATAGTATTTTCTTTATTTTTATTTATTTTGTGTACTTAATTTCTTTGAAATTGTGAATATAAACATATAACGTTCAATAAAACTAAACTTTATTAACATAAAATTTTATTATGTAAAAGAATCTAGGTGATGACACCTTCTCTTTACTAAGGTAAAATATTCTTTTTACATAAATAAAAATTATTTGTATATATAAATACAATTAATAAATCTCTTTCATAAATCTTTACTTTACACATGTACACAGAAAAGTAACATAGTGTAATAATCTACAAAAATTTACATTTAAAAACCTCGTAAACATAACAAAATTAATTACTAAAAAAAAACTAATGTGAACTAAAATCTTAGAGTCTTCCTAGAATTTTCCATAACTTTTAACAACAACATTAAAAATACTATTTAAAAAAAGTTTTAACGAGGTGTAAATGAACTCTCTAAACCCAATATTATCGGTTTTCGTCAAAGTACATATGAGAAGCTCATCTGCAAAACGCACAAAATTATTTTTGAAATAATTCTATTTCTATATTCTATATACTGAAATCTATCATATATTTAAATTTTAGTTCTAATTAAAGGCTCTTAGTTTTAAAAACTGGTGAGGGAAATATCAAAACTTTTTCAGTTTCAAGTCAAAAGCCCATCAAATGAGCAAGAAGTGACGTTATGTTTTTTTAACAACCAATGAAGGTCTATACTATGAATGAAAGGTTTTTTCTTTTTATTAGCGCACTTTTTCTTAGTGCATCATAATAATTACCATTTATCACATGGCTAAAAGTGCATAAAGTTTTATAAGCGTTGGAGAAAAAGCATACAACGATCTTACAAAGGGTTATGCAAGAAAAAGAAAACAAAAAGGAAATTAGTACTTATTATTCATTTCTAAATTATAATTATTAAACTTTTTAATCAAAGCAAGTTTTGTATTACAATTTTTACCTACCTATCAAACATTTTATGATATTGTTCTTAAAAAAGTTTTTTCTTGTTTATCTCCCCTGCATGCCTTCTTAAATACGCAAATGCAGACTCCCTCTTCCCCATCTAAATGTATGTACTTTATTATTAGTGTATGTAATAACAGTCCCAAATTTTATGATCTTTTAAAGGAAGAAAAATATGGATCGATTTTTGAAATTTGCTTTAATCATCAACAAAACTAAATCATCCCTAAGCTTATTACAGCAGACAGCTGTAAATATACACCTTTTGTGTTGTAGAAAACAAAAATATAGTTTAATTAAAGATAATGTAATTATCTATACTCGGAATGAAAACAACTTCAAAAAAAATAGTTTTTCTAGCTCAATCGCAGTGTTTGGCTATGCAGTACAAACATGAATGGCATTGAAACTGCTTGCTTAGTTTCTGATACTTGCGGTAGCCAAAATAAAAATAGCACTTAAATTTATGTGGCAGGTTTCTAGCTTTTAAGACATGCACTAGTATAAATAAAAACAAAACTTTTAAACTTTTGTTTCTTGTATGAGGTCATACGTTTTTGCCATGTGATCGTGTATTTAAAACTTTTAAAAACAGTTTATGAAAATTGAAAGAATATATTCTCCAGAAGAGTACTATAATGTTTAAAGTACGCAAGGAGCAGTACAATTAGCTAATATAGAGTGGAATGTGTTTGATTTGAAATCAGTATGTCAAAGAGTCTTTAAAAAGTCATTGTCAATCAAAATTCAAGATAATGAACGCTTTTTTATAACAAAACTAGTTTTAAATTTTCTCGGAATGGTCCTCAGAGGCTAAAAAATATATACAAAAAAATTAATGCGCATGTGCGTGCACTAGTGAACTGGGAGCAAGATATTCGTTTTCAATTCTTTAATAGAAAAAGACTCAAAAGATAAGCACGATATATTATATGCCACTGCCTTTGAGAAGATAATGCTTGTAATCTTATTTAACTTATTCGTTGAACAGCATTTTTTTTTTTTGTTAAATTTTTTTATAAAAAAAACTGCAGTTTTTGCAACAGTGTTTTGTTTCTTCCTTATATTTTATATTATTACTTTTTCCTATAATTCATGCAAATTAAAGTCTTTTTTTTCAAATCATTTTAATGTCACTCATGAATTCAATTAAAAAAGGTTTGCGCCTTTTTTTTTTTCTTTTTTTTTTTTACGATCCTTTTAGGTATGTTTTCTGTATTTATTTGAAAAATGTGAATTTATAAAAAAAAGTAACTAAATATGAACTTGTTATTGACATATTAGTTGTTGAGAAATAATTATCCTGTCATTCAAAAAAATATATAAAGTATAAAAAAATTAGTTTAATGTTTTGCGTGAATTATCAAATTTATTTTTAAATTGATCAATTTTTATTGATTCAATAAGTTAAGATTGTAAACCATTCGTAGTAACTACAACTCTATTTGATAAAAATTACTCTTACATTAGACCTTTGTAAACCTTTGGCTATGATCACGGAAATCGTAACACTTTATTTAGCTTTAGATACTGAGTTTTTTATTTAAGTTATTTCTTCATAAACATTTTTTTATTATTTTTAAAAAAAGATCTCTTCGTAATAGGTGCACTTCTAGTGTTGTTAAGTCCATTATACTTAATTTTTTCCATAATACTTTTTCTTTTAAGTTGGTACTAATTTTTTAGCTCTTCTTTTTATTTATTTTTTTTTTTTCCAATTTTATGATATCATCTTTTAAAAAGGAACACCATGTTACTACAATTTTACTACAATTTTATTGACTTGACATGACCATTTTAAATTAGGTATGTAAACAAAAAAAGTTTTTTATTCAACTAAAAATTTTTTTTGTTGTTGCTTAATTATTTTAATTTGAGATTTAACAATCTCAAATATAATAGTTAAACAACAATAACAAAAAATTAAACAATAAACAAAATGAAACAACTAATAATAATATCAACAACATCAAAAAAAAGTCGACTATATACTTTAAGTTAGTAAATGAAGTAAGTACCAAAAATTTTGAAATCTGAACGTCGCTTCAGTCCGTAGAACTAACCGCTAGACCAAGCTTATGAACATAAGTTCATAAGCTTGGTCTAGCGGTTAGTTCTACGGACTGAAGCGACGGAGATTAGTGTTCGATCCCCGATTGAGTCAAGTTGTATATTTTGTGTTTTAATGATGAATTAAATAAAAATAAACTATACTTGAGGCTGCTGGTCCGCCTCAAGTATAGTTTATTTTTATTTATTTCTTTTAAATAAAGCTATCATGCTGGAGTAAGATGCACTATTGCTTCCTTAGTTAAAAATCGTATTCATAAGTTCAATTGTTGGTCGCAATTTATGAGGCATTACAATATTTGATTTCCTTTGAAAGGTCAGAAAAGAAAACAGTTTTAATTCAGAAATTTGAATGTATGAGTAACATGAACTCAAGTATTATTTTTAAGTAAAAATGTTTACCTGAAGTAATTGTTCGAGCTTTTGTTGAGTATTTTGCACAATCACGTAGTTTATACAATCAATTAAGAAATGATTTTCAACCACTTAGTATTGCTTCCCTTACACGTTTTACTTCAAAAGTTTCACACATTTTTATTAGTAGTGATTTTTCAAAACTCATTAATGGTCAAAAACAGTGTATACTATTATTAGATGTTTATGTTAAACCTATGCAAACTTAATATGGAGGACAGCTGTTTGGTAAAGCAGCAAATGATGAATCAAATCTTGCAAAAACTGTATTAGCTCCATGGTTGTATGTTTTTATGGAGGACCAAATTTTTAGTTAAAATGTTACCAGTAAATAATTTAGACGCAGATTTTTTACAAACTATTATTTTAAATAACCAAATTACGGAGGCATATGGAAAAGATATTGCTTTAATTAATGATAATAATAGAATAAATCAAGCATTTTTCAAACAACTTGATTGCGTATTTCTATTAGTAATAACTGATGGCATTTTTTTACTCTTTGATTTTGTGCTTTTAATAAAGTGTATACGAAACAATTGGATAACTGAAAAGTCTGGTGAAATTGAGTTTAGTTAGAGAAGAAAAATATATAATGCTAAATGGGATTACATCAAAAAGCTTTAAAAGTTATAAGAAGGTGAATTGGTTAAAATGCGAATTGGTTAAAAGTTGACTTATGTTGCTGTTAGTCGAAGGCCAATTGAGAGACAAAAAGTTGATACAAGTTTAAAAGTTTTTTGTGATGATACTATAAATGCATAAAAGTGCCATCAAGGTATGAAAGATGATACTGATGGAACTAATATTTTTTTAGCTAAGGTGATTCAATTTTAGAAAATAGTCAGCGTTAAAAGTCCTTTCAAAGGAATCCATTTGAAAGACAACTTACGAGATCCCATATCATCCGTTGATGATTTACGATTAAATGATTTTTCTGAAATGATTTCTGAAATTTACTATTAAATAAGTTTTCTAAAATGTTAAAACCTTCATTGATTCAAGGAAAAAGAATTAGAAGTGTAACCATGGATATAAGCAATGCATTATATCAAATTTGTAATGGTTTAGTTGAACAAAGTAAGCATTTGTTAGACAAATCTCAAATGTATGTACTGCTAGGAAATTTTACAACAGACCCCATAGAAAGAGCATTTGAAAAACTCAGACAAGTTATTTTCTATATACTCAACAAGTAATTGAAAAGTGGAATATCAACAAAACCAAACGATTTTTTAAGAAAACTATCAATATTTCAAATGCTGAGTTTACATCTAGTCATACATGTAATAATTGTTTTTATAAACTTTCAGAAAATAAGTGTGAGATGTTTAATCGTTTACATGAACTTTTAGTCCAACTTTCATTGAATATTAAGTCATCTTTAGTTTACATGACAGATTATGTTTCTAAAAAAGGCGATGATGATGATAACGATGACACTTATCTGTATTATGATAACTATGGAAATTTTACATCTACCTTAGATCGTGATGGTCTGAAAATACCCAGTGATACATTTTGTGAATGGGTATACTTAAGTTATATTTTGTTTAATTTTGTTGGCACATCAAACTTTTGTAGATATTCTATGTCCTTTTTATTCATAGATATTGCTTGCACTTATGATTTTACCATAATTACAAGAAACCATTGTTATATTCTTACAAATATATTATTTAACAATTTTTGCTATATGCATTCACCTGCATCAGACAAGGAAACCAAAGTTAAAGCTTTAAAACTGTTTTGTTAGCTTTTGTTAATAAATATACCATAGAAAGTTTTTTTGTTAATAAATATACCATAGAAAGATGATATTTCGTTTAAAAATTGTTAATTTATATTTTTACTTTTTAATGCTTTCTGTTAATGTTTCATTGTATGCAAATACATATAAGTAGCTTGGTTATCTTTTGTTCTTCTCAGTTATTGCTTTTACTTTCTCGACAAAATAACAAATATTTTTGTTTTATAAACGTTTTTGTATTAAAAATATAGACTTCTTTAAAGAAAATAAAATATTATTTAGTAAATAATGGCATGGTTTAAGCCTTATATTCTTCTTATTCTTAGTTTTTTATTTTTTCAGGTTATGCATTCAGAGTAATAGACTTAAATAATCAAACCACAAGCTCCTGCTATTGTTAAAAGAATTTTTAAATTGATATTTAAATCTTAAAAAAAAATTGTTTAATAGTTGAGAGCATCAAAACAAAAAATATTAGCCTTCACATTTTTCAAGCCGTTGCGCAATGACAAGGCCTGTTATTTAAGTACGCCCTGAGTAGTACAAATAGCTGTCTTGTACGCAATGAACGCGCATAAATCTAGTCAATAAACAAGAAGCAATAGTTGAATAACAATACTTTGTTTTATACATTTTGTGGTATAATTTTATTTCAAAAATGCGTTGCAAACAAAAAATTAAAGCATTGCTATAAATAAAAATTTTTACTGAATCATTTTGCTCAAAGACTAAATGTAGATATCAAAGTTTGTTTTTTTTGCAATTCTAGAAAAAATTAGGAATCTGCTACGATTTTATTGATATAAACATGAAAAAATGACTTTTATGTTTTAAAATAGTTTGTAATTATAAGTAACAACGTTTTTCTTGTCTTATAGATTATTAATATTATTGTTAACGTCTAACAATCGCGACAAACTGCGTTTGTAACTTTTTAAAAATATGTTTATCGCGTAACTTGGAACCTTTGAGAGTTTAAATATTTAATAACGTGAAATTAGTTTTTTGATTGCGTTAATGGCAAATGGCAAAAAATGGCAACAAAAAAAAAATTGCGATAAACGTACGTAATACTCAATATTTGTATTATGCTTGCTGTAATGTTCGTTAAGAACTAAAACAATTGAAGTTCTGATGAAAATATTGATAGTTTAAATGAAATCCGAAAGAGAGAACTGGAAAAAAAAGAAGAACTGCATTTGATTAAAAAAAATAATAAAATCTGTAGGAAGTTCCAAAACGCATGACAACGAAATAAAAAATTATAAAAAAAAATAATGTAGAATTTATAAACGATAACTTAACTAAAACCGCGAGTCCCGATACCGCATTTTCATTTCAAGTAAACTATTTATTAGCATATCTGCTGAATGTGTAATAGACAAAAAAGATAATTCTAGAGTTTCCAATTCACAAGTTGTTTTAGAAGAAACAACTGACAAAAAATGCAATCCTGATAATGAACCAATATTTGTAGATTTTTTTGTACTCTTTAGTCTCACAAAGGCTGTTTAGTTTTTTGAAAGAAAAACTTATACAAAAAGTTGAGAAACATTTCTAATGAAGCAATTGTTGATGTCTATATAGAAAAAAATTTATTGATTCTTCCTGGTTCGAGGTGTTGCAGCATTCATCTATGTCAATCTTCAAATCTATTGAAAAAACTATTGTAAAACTCAAAAAAAAGGGGATTGAAAATATTTTTAAAACAAATCGTAATTCTGTACATCGAAATTCGCTTTTTTACCATTTCACGGATAAAAAAACTTTAGTTTAGTATAAATGTCTCAGAATAACTGGACTTACAAGAGAGATTTATTGAAATAAGCAAATCACTTGATACCATGAGAAATTCAATCAAGCTCTCTAAAACCCAGGATTTAGCAATATATCTATTCTGCCTCAAAACTGGGTTGGATCATTTGACAATATCAATGTTTTTTAACTTGGATCCTGAATTTGATATAAGTCGGTTACTTCAGCAAGTCAGAGAGTCACTTACTATTGATTTTGTTCCAAATAATCTAAGCGTGAACCATATCCAAAGAAATGAATTATTAAAAAACAATATCCTTAATGCTAAAGAGATTTTTCAAACAAGTGATGATTAATTGATATTAATATCAGATGGAACTTACTGCTATTGTCAAAAGAGTAGCAATAACTTTTTTTATCGTAAAACATACAGTGTGCAAAAAAAGAAACACTTCGTAATGCCATTCGTGGTATGTACTTCTAACGGATATTTCTAAGATGTTTATTGCCTTTTCGAAGCAACTAAAAATGACGTGACGATATTAAGTGAGATAATAATCAAGGACCAAAGCTTATGTTTTTTAATTCGACCAAACGACGTCATTATATTGAATCGTGGATTTCGTGATTGTATTGACGAGCTTAAGAAAGATTATAAACTTGATCCTAAAATGCCAGCTTGGCTTAGAAAAGACCAGACAGAGTTAACAACTTTGGAGGCGAATCAATAACACTTTGTTAAAAGACTCAATGGGTTATTGAAGTTATCAATTGCTTTCTGAAGCAATTGTTTCAACCCTTAAATAAGGTTCGCAACATAAGCCTCTTTCATACGCTAGATGATTACCAGATTGCTGCCACGTTGGATAATAAATATTTGAAAGATTTTTCTCTGATAATGACAACAAAGTAGAAATCATTAGAATTATGAATTAGAACCTTAAAAAACAGAATTTATTTGAAATATTAATTAAAGAATAGAAACTTCACTGTAAAAGTATCTATACTAAATTGGAATCCCAAGATATTAAAGATTTTCCGGTACTTGATCAAAGCACAATACAAACTTATATAACAATAGGATCTTATCAGCTTTAAACAAAGATTGAGTTATATATCGAAGCATCTTAACAAAGGAATATACGAGTTAAGACTTAATGAAAAAATTGATTCAAATCAACGTTCTTTACAGGCACAGTAAAATGACTAAATACATGGTCTACATTAAGTATTTACAACATCAATGATCGGTATCGATTCTTGGTATTGTACTTTTAAAACAGGAATGCGTACTGTTGGCTTCTGTAAAGGAATATACGAGTTAAGACTTAATGAAAAAATTGATTCAAATCAACGTTCTTTACAGGCACAGTAAAATGACTAAATACATGGTCTACATTAAGTATTTACAACATCAATGATCGGTATCGATTCTTGGTATTGTACTTTTAAAACAGGCACAGTAAAATGACTAAATACATGGTCTACATTAAGTATTTACAACATCAATGATCGGTATCGATTCTTGGTATTGTACTTTTAAAACGTTCTTTACAGGCACAGTAAAATGACTAAATACATGGTCTACATTAAGTATTTACAACATCAATGATCGGTATCGATTCTTGGTATTGTACTTTTAAAACAGGCACAGTAAAATGACTAAATACATGGTCTACATTAAGTATTTACAACATCAATGATCGGTATCGATTCTTGGTATTGTACTTTTAAAACTGTTGGCTTCTGTAGTCATATTGCGAGCGTAATTTTATTTCTTTCAAGCGACAAAAAAAGAATCAAAGAATTCAAAAGTGCAGCTGGTTCGATGTTGTCTATTTTCTAAAGTTGGCTGTATTGGAGACGAGTGACGATGATAATAAAGATGATGATTAAGTCTGAAATAAAACTAAAAAAAAAAAAGGCAAAAGGTTACCAAGTTAAGCTTGGTCGAGTGAGTTACAAATAGATAAAGTTCAAAACTCTTAAATGGAGAATACTTTTAAAAATGATTCCTTACGGATACTGTCATCACCAAAGAAATTCAAAACTTTTCAATCACCTAGTAAAATCAAAAACCTAGAATGGTTCTTCTCAAAAGTGCCTAAACGGGGATCTAAACATACGATAATGTCTAATTCAACAACTTTCGTTATTAATAATACTTGTAGAACAAATTATTTTCTTTTATCTCTTTGGACATCAGTTCAACTCGAACCAAACTTGATAAACCTTTTGCAAAGTAGTCCATTAAAAAAAATCTTTATATGATATAATTAAGCTAATAGATAAAAATGAAAAGGATGAAGCCAAAACTAATTGAATAGCCGAAATCTGTATGACTTTACTAATAACATGTATGAATCAAAGTTCTGTAATAAATTGATTTGGATCTGAATATGAATTTTTAATAAGTATTTAGCTGATTTACAATCTTATGAAATCTTTTTGTGCGGCCGTGGCGCAGTGGTTAGAGCGCTTGCTTTAAAAGCAGGATACCCATGTTCGAAACGAGCTCCGGACATATTTTCGCGTCACGGTAATAAAGGAGGGGTGAACTTCCTGGTTAAATGCATTTCTACGGTGCTCTGTGACGAGACCGTTAAGTCTTCTCGGGGCACCTAAATCACAAAAAAAAAATGAAACCACTGAATGCAAAAACTGTAAAACTACTCAGAAGAGCTTAATAAAGGGCATTTTTTTTGAATGGGATTTTAAGTATATTGTTCAAAACATGCAAAAGGAAAGACTATGCTCCAACTGTGGCAGCATTATGAGTCATAATGCTGCCACAGTTACTAACAGCTCATGAATTAATTTTCACAGTTGATGACCTACCTCACGAACTTTTTCTAGAGAACAAAACTTCTTATCATTTTTTTGTTTTGTACATTTTGTAAAAATAATCACTTTCAATCAATTTTCCAGCTGAACTCAATGTTGCACTTAATTGATGATTTTAAACCAACTCAACATGACTTGGCTATACCTAGTCACACGGTCAACACAAGCTTTTACTTTTTAATAACTAAAAATGTAAAAAATTACTTTGAATTGAACTGGTTCCGAAGTATAAAAGAAGATATAATTTTTCATAACTTGTTAGATATTTTTCGAATGAAGAATAATAAAAACAAAAAAATCAAAATAATTTTTAACACTGTTGTTTTTACTCTTTAATATAAGCAAATATTGACGAAAACGCAAAGTTGTGATAATAAAAAAAGGTGACTTTTAGACTGTTTTTTACGAATGTTGCCAACAGAGATCTCAATATATCTTTTTTTATTAATGACTAGCGTCTCTTAATTATTAGGAAATTATTTTGAAGTTTTAGGACCTCGCTTGGCAATTAGGGGGCCGGAGACGATATCTTACTACGTCATGTTCTTTATCTTATCTTTTATAAGTTTAGTTTATATTATGTTTTTGTTTGCGGTTTTTGTTTGTATTCTCTTATTATTATTTGTTATTCGTATTATATCATATTATTATATTACTTATATAGTTTTCATTTTTATTAAAACATTATAACTATTAATAATCATTGTCTGTTTCTATTTTATCTCACAGTAAGTTGTTACTTTATGTTATTTTTTAACTGTTTATAACTTTTCTTATTTGTGTATATAATATTCAGTTGTTGTTTAGAAATCTATTAATGATCATTTTATTAAATTGTTGTAGGGATTGTTTATACTGTTATTTATTTTTGTATTGTCGTGTATTTCTATGTTTTGTTTATACTGTGGTGTAATTTTGTGCATCGTTTATATTGACCAGTACACTTGTTTAATTTTTATGTTAACTGGAAGTTGGAATGTGCAAATAACTATAAAATACAAATAGAACTGTTAGTTTTTTTGTAGTTTTTTTGTAGTTTTAATTGTTGTATGTAACTTAAGAGTCTTTTTAATCTTTTTGTATTTAACTTGAGCATTTATATAAACAAAAAATCGCATAGATTACTAGGTGTCGGTTCTTTGCCAGAAAGTATAATGTTTAAAAAGAAAAGAAAAAAAGCGTACTTATCCGTGTTTCAAGAGAAAAATAAATGCGGCATATTGCAAAGTTCATTTTTCACATTTTTACTAAATTTATTTGACTTACCAGGTATTGGAAAGTTTCCGATCCCTAATTCAATTGTATTTTCATTCGCATTGAATAAACTTATCCGCAGTACCAACAACAGCAACAACTTTATCATTTTTTTATCTTGAAATAATACTGAAATACTTTAATTTAACTATCATAATTATCTAATTATTATAATTACTTTTTATAAGTTATAAATAAGTAAAATTATTGACTTAATTTCAAATATAATATATGTTTTTCTTTTACATTATAACTTCATTCGTTTAAAATTTTGTATTAATATAATAGAAAGTTCCATCTAAATCTATACAAACAAAAATTCCTATACATTAATCTTAGCGTTTAAAACTTGCAGAAACGAAGAAAACTTGGAAAGAATCTCAAATTGAGCTCATGAACAAAGAGATGTTGTTTTACGCGTCAACGAAAGCTAATATAAATTTATATATATAAAGAATAAAAAGATTTGATAAACTAAAATAAAGGTTGTGAATAAAAAATTAAAGACATAATTTTTTATTCCGGTGGGATTAATGGTGAACAGAAGAAAGTATGTGTTCAGCTCTTGGTTTAATTAAAGTTTTTTTTTATCATTTCTATTCACCTCCCTAAGGCCATGAAAGCCACTACAGTCGAGTAAGCTACTTTTAGATGTGGTTTCAACCCTCTCTTAACTCTATAACTCCGAAACACAGGCCTTGGAGAAACAAAGCGTGTAGAAACAAGTTGATCGCTGTACTACCCCTGACATGGTGGGGATCGAACTTGGAACTTCTCGTTTATGAGGTGAGTGCTCTACCACTACACCACAACCGTATATAATAATATACCGCATACATATCCCATAAATTAAGTAGAACTGTGGTTTCTTTCTATCTTTCTGATCGGTAACTTTTTTGATACTATTTGCAAAATTAAGGCAACTCCAAGGATAAAATAAATTGGGTTGCTTCTCATTCATTTTCATTATTTCATTTTCAGTGAAGTCTCTGGTTATTTTTTATTATTATTTACATTTATTTCGCTCTTTAATAAATACAATCAACTTATATATACAAAAAAGTACATACATATCCATAGTAAAATTCTACATCTTGATCTTTAATGATCTTTATTAGATAAAGAATTAAACAGACAGGGACTTAAAGAAGATAAGGATGATGATACGTCGTCGTAATCTTTTCATAGAGCCCCTGATAAATTTTTAACGAAATACAGCCATTTTTATTTTAAATTGAAAATCGAAAAACTATGAAAGTATAATAGTATTCTTTACTGCGCTAAAAATTAAAACAAAGACAAAAACAAAAACAAAAAAAGAAAACAAAAAAACTTAAAAAAAAAACAACTAAAAAGACTGAAAAAATGATCAAGTGATTTCCGAGTAAGTATATGCACAAATATAAAAGTATTATAAAAAATATAAAGTTTCAATTTTAAAAAGTTTCTGTTTTTGTTAGATACTTAAATGAACTTAACGACTTAACCATACACTTGAGTCCTTTTTGATAGGTATTTTTGGTCCTCTATATGTAATAATATATTTCGTATATTTATCAGATTCTTAAGGCAGTTTATATAAATTTATTTAAATTTGCCCTAAGGTTATAGTTTTCATTTATATTTGTTTCAAACTTATTATTAAAGTTTGCTGGAGAAAGATTGTTATTAATTCGATGCACAAAGATTAAATGCTGAGAGGTAATTATTTCAAATACATCTATAATTTTCGTATCTTCCATTAAAGCTTTAGCGTGTTCACGTTTATCTTTAGAGTAAATGATCCTGCTGGCATGTTTTTGTAAGCTATAAATTTTTTTTGTATAATATTTTGCTATAAGTTTTGATGGTTGTGTACTTGCGCATGATATGTTTGCATAGCTGATGAAGCAAACTTATATATTTTTTATGAAGCAAACTTATATATATGAATATATAATATATGAAGCAAACCTATATATTTTGGGCTAATTCATTGCAATGAATTAGCCCAAAATATATAAGTTTGAGACTTTGCTTATTGACGTATGAACGAATTCGATACATCATACCAACAGTTTTGGTGATCTTAGACTGGATTTATTTTAGATTTTATTTGAAGAAGCCAGGGTAAATTTTCATCAATCAAAATTCCTAAGAATTTTATACTGGTGAATACGGGGAAAATGTTAGGCGATCTTTAAATGGATCAAGACTCAAATTTTGGAAACCGCATAATTAGATATAAAAACATTCTTAAATATTAATTAGGGGTGTACCGGAATTCCGTTCCGGCCGGAATTTGTGACTTTTCGGTCGATCCGTTTCTAGTCGGTATAACAATGTTTCAAGCCAGAATGCCGGAATATTTTTTTTTGGCTTCATTTATTTAAGACCTGGCACAGACTGTGTAAATTAAACTAAAAATTCATTGTCCTACAGGGCAATAAAGAATTATGGGTAAACATAGGTATAAAATACAAAATTTTTAACAAATACAATGTAATTTTAGGTAAAGCTACAGTTTAGCACTTTAAGTTAATTTTATTTTTTCGCTTGTTGCGCTCTCGTTAGTGGAGAGTTTTTAAATATTAGAAATTTCAATTGAAATAATAAAAGAAAAAAGATTGCTGCCCTATGCTAAATCCATAGTCAATGTAGCAGCACTTCCTTGTAGAAGCAGACTATAAGATGGTCGATGTTGCAACACTCTCTTTTAGCAGCAGGCTATAAGATAATTGATGTAGTAGCACTCCTTTGTTGGACCAGGCTATAAAATAGTCGATATTTGTACTAAAGCCAATAAATATTCTTTATGTTTATATTGAAAAGTCACTACTTTGAGCAAGTCTCCACGCGAAAACGCTTCAACCGATAAAATAAAATTATTTTAGACCGCACATCTAAAGCTTTCTTTTCAGTAATCAATGATGTAAAGATTTCTGAAAGTTTAGGAATATTGTGGTTCAAAACGTGTTGCTATCCAGTTTTGGCAACAAACAAGCTCTTTTCATCAGAAAATGCTACCTACTTTTGTCAATAGTCTCGTTTTTAAAGTTTCTTAACTTTAAAATAGATAAAATGTATAGGATGCCTAATACAGTGAATATTTCATATATATGTATAAATAATGTATGAAGGTAAATAACTACAAAAATTTAAATCTCGTTCTGGTCGGAATTTCAATCGGAATTTTTTCAACAATTAAAAAGTGGCTTTGTTTATATTGAGGCTCATACAAATTTTTTATTTTCTTATTTTTTTAAATAAACTTTACAAAACTTAAATTTATTTTTAAAATAAATCAAAAAATATATAAAGATTTATTAGTGAAACTCTTTTGCTGCTAAAACATAATATTTAGTGATTACGAGCATTCTACTTCATGATCAGTTATGAGGAATAACTTAACAATGTCTCTTTGTTATTTATTATTATTAATGGCGTATGATGAACTGCCACCTTTTATACAATAATATAAAATTCTATATAATTATAATTATTAAACAATATATTAATTTTAATAAATATAGTACGAATATTTCTAATAGTCGTTTTTTTAATAAGTGTTTTAAGAAACCAAGTGTCTGTATAAGTTATTTAGCATAATAAGAAAAGCGTTTAAAACTATAAGTGTTGGGTTTACGTTGCTCAGAAAGCGTGTAAAATAGAACTATTATCAAAACCGCACTTGGCGCTTTTGATAGTACACGCAGATAGCGAATTTTAAAGATAAGTATGTTAAAAACACTGTGGTTTTAAACGCCTAACTTTTCCTACTTAAATTAAATTTTATTATATTAAACTTATACAGAATTATATTAAACTTATACAGAAACGCGATTTTAAGTTTCAACATTTATACCATTTAGAGGAAACGGTTATAATAAACTATGCATTATCAGCGCATCTCTAATATTGAACCTGAAGCCAAGAAAAATTAATTTGTCGGCGGTATTGGGAGTGCCTATTGTTTTATAAATAACTGTGTTTATTTGTTAAATATTTATATCATATATTATCTTGTGATGATTATATAACTAGAATAAAATAAAAGAAGACAACAAAAGGGTTGAAACAGTTAATGTGATAGCTTTTAATATCTTTTTATTTTTGATTATGGCCGGGGAAGAAGATACAATTTGCTTTTTCGTTAAGCCCCAAAATTTCATAAAAAAGCATATAAATTTACAAATTAATAGAAATGATAATAAATGAAAATAAAACTTACCTTTTGAAAAAAAAATAAAACTAAGAAAAAATAATTAAATAATCGAATAACAATAAACTGAATAATTAAAAAAAAAAAGTAATAAAATTAATACAACGAACTATTAATTTCTCACATTTTATTGCTCCATATTTTAAAAAGACCAAAAGAATTATTAAAATCACTTAAAATAATTACAAAATACATGCAAATATGACACAATACAAAAAAACAATAGTAATAACAATAATAATGACAAAAAATAAAAATACATTAAATAATACTATACATTAAATAATACTATATATATATATATATATATATATATATATATATATATATATATATATATATATATATATATATATATATATATATATATATATATATATATATTGAAATTAAGGTGTTAGCCAAAGATCACAGGAAAGCGTTTGATTAAGACAAAGCCAAAATAGTTTAACAATGATAAATTTTAAAATACTTTAAAAAATGAAAAAATTAAAAAAAATATTTATATCACCCAGATATGCTCAGAAAAAGTCATGCAGTCTATCGCTAACCTGCAGCATCATGCACATTTTTGCTTCGAATTCGTTCAGAGTCTCAAGAATTTTAAGTTTTTGAGTTAGAATTTTATAGGTTATTTATATTTTAAGGGTTTTAGGTTTTTGAGTTAGAACACTATGCATTTGGTTCTTTAATAGACATTGAAACTTGATTGCTCAAACAACCAGTTGCTAATTGATTCGTGATTATAAATATATGGTCTATTAATTTTAGTACGCCAACTTAACCGGTATGTCTGCGTTTTTTAATTCTCTGCTGCACAGATTGAAATAATATTTTACAAACGGTAAACCAGGCAAAGCATGTTACTATGCTTTCATTAAACGTTTGAAGTATAGGGTTAGCGAGATAACTGCGCTTAAGATTTAAACTCTTAGAGTAACTTCTTGTACTAAAGATATAATAAATAAATAATGTAACACGTACAAAACTCAATTTCTTGATGTTTACATCAATAATTACTCTGCATCAAATGTCTGGAATTTTTGAAGATGTCGAATAGTGACAAAAATAATTTAAAAGATAAACTATACATTAGGTCTACTCATCATATCAGGTAACATATCATTACACTGTGAAAAATGTTTATAGTTTATAGCTTTTGTTGCCAAAGTTTTTTGTTTTAAGAAATCTTCTAATACGTGTTCTTTGAACTTTATGAGGATTTAATTTTTATATGTATAGTATAGTAAAGTTTATCTATAAATTCTTGTTTTTGATCATTTTATAAAGATACCATGCTTGTAGTAATTTAACCTTTTCATAAAGATACCATGCTTGTACTAATGTATATCCTTTCAGGGATAATATCACAGCTAATAAAATTTTATCAACATATTAAACATATTTTAATAACTATAATATAATTATTACGCAGCATCATAATGTATTATGCATACCGAAATGTTGTTTTTCTATAGAAAGGAAGATAAACTAAAAAATTCTTCCTCATTAAAACTTTAAAATCAGTTTCTATTTATTATCCAGATTCTATAGAAACACCATTTTTACTTTTCTACTATTTTACTACCAAGAAGATCTCTAAAAAAAAGGATTTTTCTAGAAGAAGAATATTAATCAATTTTAACATATGATTTACTATTTAATTTAGAATCAATAAATAGGACTTTCCCGCAATTTTAAAGTATGATAGTTATAGTTTTTTAATTGTATGAGTTTAATAATAATTTTTTGCTAAAAATTTATGAAACGAATCAAGATTTACAAAAGGATTTTCTCAGGGCCGTCCTGAAGTGGTCTCTTATGGGGGAGGGCGGTGTTGTATGTATTTTTTTGAAGATACAATCAATCAATCAATCAATATATTTTTCACAAAAATAGATACCGTTTACAATATAATATAAATATTACAACTATATTATTGTGAAGGGACAGTGCAAATAGTACACGACTAATTCAAAGCAGAGACCTTATAAAACAAAACAAAACAAAAAAAAAAACGAAAAAACCTTATAAATATTAAATAAAAAACAATTAGAAATAAAAAATTAAAAAAAAATAAATAAAAAATAAAAAAAATAATAATAATAATAATAATAACAATAGTAATAATAATAATTATTATTATACAGCAGACACAATAACCAAGGAACAAAAATTAAAGTTATTTATATATAATAAAAGTACAAAAATTAATAAAAGCAAGTACGTAATAATACTGACAATAGATAATAATAAAATTAATAGTAACTGATTAAAATAATTAAATAATAAAGGTTAATAATATGAATAATGGTAGTAGGAAAGAAGTGTTATTGAGTAAAGAGAAAAATTATTGGACTAGAGTTAAAGATAATAGAATAAAAGAACTAATACTAACTATTTAATATAAATACCAATAAATATAATAATAAATACTAAATAGGGAAATATTATTTAAATCTAGTATAAACATTGAGTATGGTAACTATGGTAATAGTACTCTTTTATTTTTATACATAGCTGTCAAGATAGCTTTGTTTAATTTTACTTAAAAAGGCAGATCTCGAATTCGGGTTGTTAGTTTTTATGGAGTGGGGGAGATTGCTCCACTCATTGGTGCATTGATGCTTTATAGAGTTTTTGCCATATATTATTGTTCAGCTATGTTCAACAAATATATTTTTGCATGATGAGGATCTAAGGAGATAGGAGTGTTTGAAACTGGTTTGGGAGAAGAAAGATACAACACTCCTCAAAAGATTTATGTAGTGTGAGATTTATGTAGTGTAGATTTATCTAGTGTAATAATACATACAACACTCCCCAAAAGATTTATATAGTGTTTCTTTGCAAACACCAATACTTAAAATTTTTAAATACACTGAACTGCAACTACCTTTTATTCTTTAGGTTTTGTGGTTTTTGTTAAAGACTTTTAAACTTTCCATCTAATTATCTCATTTCAACATAAGCTAAGACATGCATTTTATTGTATAAAGTTCTTCTGGACGAACTTTACAAATTTGATGAGTTTGCTTAGTTAATTAAATGTTTTAATAAAATGTGGTTCTAGGGTAAGATCTGTTGCATGTGTACTAATGTTTCAACCTACTAAAAGCTGTTGAAGTTATTCAATTAGAACACTTATAGCTAGTTAACAAATTTCAATCAAAAAAATTTTACTTGTTTTATTTGTTATACAGTACACCTGACAAAATTGTCCGAAACAATATGTTGATTAAAAAAAAAATTTTTTACAAAATTTAATTTTTGTATCATTTTTTTATAATATACCATCACGTTGTCACAAAATTAATGATTTATCAATCAAAAAAGTTATAGAAATTATTTTCTGGAAAAAAGCAAAAATAATTTTTTCAATCAAGAAGTAATTTTCTTAAGTCGTACTGTATGAAAAAAAAATTTTACCGAACTTAACGGTAATATATTACTGTCAAGTCTGGATAAGGTGGTACTATCCTGTTAAAAACATTAAAAAACAAAACGAAATATTTTTAATAGTTTTAACTAAACAACTTTTAACAGCTTGAATATCCTGGATCACGAGTATCATTTTTTTTAACAAACAATTATTCTCATCTTCAATTTAAGAACTTACTTTCTAATCATCAATATGGATTTCGATCTTCTCGTTCTACAGCTGATTTGCTAAAAGTAATTATTAACAGGTTTTATCACGTATTAATTAGAGGTGGAGATGTTAAAGGCTATCGCTCTTAAAAACTTCTAAAGTTTTTAATAACTAAAATATTTGACCGGTCTTATCTATAAGTTTTCTTCTTACAATGTATCAATTGTGTAAAGCTGTCCTCAATGGAAAGCACTTTTTTTTTGTATCCTGTAACTTCAGGGGTTCCTCAAGGTTCTATCCTCAGCCTTATACTCTTTTTAATTTAAATTAATAATCTTTCTGATATTCTCACATCTAAGGTAGCTTTGCTCGCTGATGATACTACCGTTTATTCTTGTCTCGATAGGAAGCCAACATTCTCTGATTGCTTGGAGGGGGCATTTGAGCTTGAAAAGGATCTGACTTCTGCTACAGCATGGGGCTCATAGTGGTTAGTGAACATTAATTCAGATAAAACCCAGTTTTTTTTAGACCTTTGTTACCGCAATAATTTAGATCTTCCTATATTTGTAAACGGTATGTACTCGATGAGTCATTCACTCCTCATCTTTTAGGATTAACTCTTACTTCCAATCTATCTTGGAAACCACATACCAAATCCATTTCAAAATTAGCTTCTGCTAAGTTTCCATCTCTTTATCGTACTCAAGACTTTTTACTCCGGATTTTATTCTTTATTTTTAAAATTATTAAATCCATCCTTAAATGGAATACTGTTGCCATATCTGGGGCAAATCTTCCAATGATGCTATTTCTCGTTTAGACAAGATGCAAAAACGCATTGTAAACATAGTTAGACCTGCTTTTGCAGCCAACCTTTAACCATAATCACATTGTCGTAATTTTGCTTCTCTTTTCTACAAATACTTCAACAGGCACTGTTTAAAAGAGCTAGCATCTCTTGCAGCATCTACTAAAATTCATTCTCTTGAAATTCGTCATTCAATTAAGTCTAATCCTTTTTCTGTGATTAATCCTAAGCGCTTCAAAACTCCTATTTGTCGATTTTTTTTTCCTCGAACATCAGTTTTTTCGAATTCACTTACTTCATCTTGCTTACCTAATTCATATAATCTGCAACCTTTTAAGTCGTCTGTCAATCGTTATCTTGCTCTAAAAACATTATCTTTTCTCTACCAGTAATTTCCGAATTTAATAGTGGTTGCTTGCAGCCTTTTTGAAAACGAAAAGCATTGGAAAAAAAAAACAAAAAAAAAGTTTTTAACTGTTCTTGGTAATAGACTTCCAAACATTTCTTAATTGATAATTATTTTTATAGTTTTATATAATTATTTTTACAGATAATTATTTTTTTAGTTTAATATTAATTACTTTTATAGTTTAAGTTATAGCTTAACATAAATATTTTTATAGTTAAATATTCACTATTGCAAATAAAAAATACCTGGGAAAAAAAAAAGAAGTTTTTAAGAAAAGGTTGATCAGAATTTCGTTCAACTGGTAACACCAGTGGTACAAATAAAATTCAAGTCATGAATAAAAATAATCAAAAGTATCATGAATTAAATCACTTTTTGTTCTATGAAAGTATTATTGTTATTGTTATATGAAAATAAAAACGAAATGTGTTTTTTTAACAGTATATTTCAATAACGACATTATTAAACATTAAATTGCTGCAATGAAGAAAAAAATAAAATGGTTTTACTCAAAAATTACTATTTTACAAATATTATATATTTTCCTACATATATATATATATAGGATTATATATATATATATATATATATATATATATATATATATATATATATATATATATATATATATATATATATATATATATATATATATATATATATATATATTTATGTATAGGAAAAAGATGAAAAATATTTATTAAAGAATAGCTTTTTTAAAGTTTACCGTCAGTTATTTGAGATCTAATAACAAACAACATACAAGATAAACTTGATTTTATTTTTCTTATACCTGTGATTCCATTACAACTGTTTATTAAAAACTATTATAAATAACAAGCTTAACAAGGAATTTTATCAAGATTTCAAAATAATATAAACTTTATGTTTTATATATCAATACTAAAATAAAAATAACAGAGAGAGTCATATATAAAAAAGTTCACTTTATTAATGCTTTGTAAAACGCAATATCAACAGCAGGCATGTATGAATACATGGAAATAATATCATTAGCTTTTTCGGCAGATAAAGGCTGATATGGAACACGTAAGCAAGCTGCCATTGGTATATTTATCTTTAATGGTTTGGCAATAATGCTTGATGTTGGACTTGTTAACACGTGCTTGTGAATAATTATCTGAGAACCAAGTTTTAAAAAAAATATGGTATGGCAGTCCATTTCGATAAACAAGATTTTTAACTCTTGTATAAGGCACTAACTTATAACTTGACAAGCCAGCAACAATTGAAAAATTCTTCACATCTACTAATTGCATTTGGTAAACAGAGAAGGGTTTTTTACGGTTTACATTTTTAATAGCTCTTTTTAGTCCAAGTGGACGAAATATTTCTGAAGCAGAGAGAGATTTTTCAATTTGAATATAAATTTTATCACATTCTTGAATGCTGGAGTGACCTGGCTCGCAGAACTTCTGCTCAATGACTTTTATTTGTGGGTATCGTATAATAAATTCACGTAAAGCTGCTGACATGAAACTATTGCGGTTTTGTGGCACACATGAATTGAACCAAAGTATGAACTTATTTATATCAAGGTCATCCATGATTTTCAAAAGCAGACACGTTACAGCATTGGCAAGATCGTTTCCTCCACGACCAGCCATTGCTTCATGCCAAGGGATGCAATAACCTTACTTGTTAAGTGAACAATGACCAGTTAAGTTAAAATTTGATAGTTTCCGTTTGTAATAAAAGTTATCAACATTAGCTCGAGGCAAATTTAAAACCTTTTCAAGATCAATACAAACAATTGCTGTTTTCGGATCAACATTTTTACGATCTTTTTCACGTTCAGTTTTGGTATCATTCCTTGATGTTATGTGCTTATTATAACTTTCTGTCTGCTCATCGCTTGCATTAACTATGTTGCAATATTCATAACATATATCACATAAATCTTTCTTTGGTTTTTGAAATTCTATATTGAACTCGTGATTGAAGATATAACGATACATATGTTCTTTTACTGGTGTATAGCCATTTTCATCACAATATACTTTAAAAAGATCATACAGTTTACCTATATTGAGTGATCCTTCCATATATTCTTTATGGGTCTTTTTCCTGCAGTAATGAGGCTCAATTCTTGGGAAAAGGTTTATATGGTCTCGTACAGCTTTTTTAGAATCTTGTGGTAAGCTTTTTTTCACATTTCTTCCACATTTTGATTGCGTAGGTGTTCCATTAGTTAAGCATTTATCAAATTTGTGAAAGTAAAAAATTCTTTGGCTATTAATACTCAATTTTGAAAGATAGTAGGATTTACAAACTCTATATTGTGTATTAGAAACAAATAAACTATAATAATAAGACATTTTTCTTCTCGAACTTTCACCAGCAGCTGTTCGACAGCGTTTTTTCTCCAGATTTTCGGTAGTTTTTGAATAGAAATGTTTTTTATCGTCATTATCTAAGGTCCAAAAGTTATCAAATATAACTTGACGCTCGATCTCACTTATATTAGTAGAACATTTGAATTTACAATTACTGCAATTTTTTAACGTTACGATAGATCTTTCTGGCACTTGTTTACCCTTCGAATTTCTAAAAGTTTTACCCGACTGACGTTGCATTTTTCTTATATTTTGTTTCCAAGTACTTGTGTCAGCTTTGCGTTTCCCAGATACTCCACCATGGGATGACCTACGAGAAGGTGTAATAGTATTACACCTTCTCGTACAGAATAAGATAATATTTTCACATTTTCTTATTTAGGAGATAGCACAATGCAATATGGCATGCAACATCGTATTAAAAGTTTTATATGTTTTCAATATAAATAAAATAGAAAAACATAGTGCAAAACTATTCAAAAGTTATAAAAACTCAAACTTTTCAAAAAGTGGAGATTGAACAAGATAATTCTAACGTCGGGATATATATATATATATATATATATATATATATATATATATATATACATATATATATATATATAAATATATATATATATATATATATATATATATATATATATATATATATATATATATATATATATATATATATATATATATATATATATATATATATATATATATATATATATATATATATGTATATATATATATATATGTATATATGTATATATATTCTTCAGTTAGATGTTTCCTAGTATTTTAATTTATTCTCTATTTTAAAATAACTCATAATTTAATAGCGGTTGTTTGCAATCTTTTTGGAATCAAATTAGAATTTAAAAATATATAAATTTATGCCAGTATTTAATAAATAGTAAATGTAAGCACAAAATTATAATATATATTACTATAAATTGCTTTCTAGCCCCAGCTATCAACCCGTGCTAAATCTTATAATTTTGCTGGAGTTACCAAAGTCTTATTTTTAGCAGGGGCCGGGGCCGCGGTCAAAAATAAACTTATTTTTTTAACATAATTACTGCACCCAAGCTTATTTTTTTAACATAATTACTACTATTTTTTACTATTATTATTACTTTCTGCAATATCTTATCTAAATATTAATACGGCAATGAATGTTAGTGCGCATAGTTACGCATTGTTCGTTTTACACTATTTCTTAGTTTTTAAGTTGTTTCTTGACTTTTCTAAGCGCAGTTATATATTCCACACGGTCTTTCGAGTAAAATCGGCAAGCAAATTGGAGCTGATACACTTATTTTCAAGAAGAACTGATGTTGTTTGTTTTTTAAAATAAAATTTAAATAATTGTTGGTTTGTTGTTGCTTATATTTATTTTTTCTAATTTTTATAGCCTGTTTTTTTATTTTTTAGAAGAAGTTAGAACTAAAATGTTTGGTAAAATAGTTTTTTTAGTAAAATGTTTCTTTTTTAGTAAACTGTTTCATTTTGTCGTTAGTCTTTTTAGAACATTTTAAGCAAGTATTGTTTTATTTTTTAGAGCAGTTAAGAGAAGCTGATGGTTTTTTTAGTAAGTTCAATTCGTTTTCTTATTTATAGATTAAGATTGTTTTTTGCAAAAAGAATTATTTATAAAATAAAGTTTTATATATGTATTTAATATGAAAAGTTAAATAAAATATGACTGTTATTCGTGTTCATGTAAGCTTATATACATAAGTTTGCCTTTATTTTAGTCTATTTTATATTTCTCTATATCTATACTATATGTATATTTTCTCTTAGCAAAAATTATTGAGAATAAAAAAATAAAAAAAGTTCTTCTGAAATTTGTCAAAAGAATTTTGTGTTATGCATCATTTTAAGGTATCTAAATATGTATTTATTTTTCATTTTTTAGAAGAAGTTAGAACTAAGTTGACTGGAAAAATAGTTTTATTAGTACAATATTTCTTTTTTTAGTCTTTTTAAAACATTTTAAGCAAGTATTTGCTTAATTTTTTAGAGCAGTTAAGAGGAACTGATCGCTTTTTTAGTAAGTTTAATTCATTTTCTCATACATAGTCTAAAATTTTTTTTTTTATAGAAAGAATAATGAGAATAAAATTTTATTGTATGTATTTAATATAAAAAACTAAATAAAATAAGATTATTATTTGTGGTCATGTAAGTTTATATGCATAAGTTTGCGTTTATTTCAGTCTATTTTATATTTCTCTATATCTATATGTATATTTTCTCTAAGGAAAAAAATAAGGAATACAAAAATTAAGAAAATTTGTTCTTGAATTTGTCAAAAGAGTGTTGTGTTATGCTTCATTTTAAGGTATCTAAATATATATTCATTAGAAATTTTTAATTTTGTTTTTAAATAGTTTATTCTTTTTCATTACCTTAGATAAATGTATACTGACTGACATAACTTCATTTTTATTAACAATGTTGTGTATTGTAGTCTGCATTCTTTGTTACATTAAAAATGATTGATGCTAAAAATGTTGTTTTATAGTTGTTAAAAGTTAGCATATATGTTTGCATGTATAATATGCTCAAAGTTAAATTTTTTTTGATAAATACGCGTATGTGGTGATATATGTTATACAGTGGCGGAACTACTGGACGCAGGACCCTGCGTTGCGGGGGGGCCTACCAGCTATAGGGGGCCCTCATATAAAAAAAGTTATACTCTCAATAATATTTATACTATAAAACTCTTTTCCGCAAAAAAAACATTATTTTGTGGGGGGGCCCAAATTTTGAAGTTCCGCCACTGATGTTATATAGTTGTTTTATAAATGTGTTTTTATAATAGTATGAAATGTATTATATCTAATTTGTGCAAGATTGTTAAATGGGGTGTTTTTATATGCTAAGTAACATTTAAAAAATATATTGTGTTTTATAATTAGTATATATGTTTATATAATGTTGTTTCCATGATATCAAAGTGGAGTTACTTGGCAAACGTGTAGAGCAAGGTTTATCAACCTTACCAGTCAAGCGATGTTACTGCTTTAGGTTTAAGTGTTGCCTAGCCTTTAATATAACTATTCTGAAAACACATTGCATTATCTTTAATAATTTTTCGCGTAATATTGTTACCTTTGGCTTATCTTTATGTTGGTGTCAGCTGTTAAAAATGAATAATAGGTAGTTTCATCACTAGAACATCACTGCTTTTATTTATTTACTAAAATTCATTCAAGACCATTCGCCATAAATACATTTTTTTTATCATGAAAAAACAATATTTAGCAACTACTACTCAGGTATCACAACAGCTTATCTCTATCACATCTTATATCTATCATTGATTTTCAATTCACATATGATGTTTTAAATTCAGATTTATAGTGGTTTTATTTGCTATAGAAGAACAAATGATTTTGAATTTTTTATAACTGGACTC
This sequence comes from Hydra vulgaris, assembly GCF_022113875.1. NCBI lineage: Eukaryota > Metazoa > Cnidaria > Hydrozoa > Anthoathecata > Hydridae > Hydra > Hydra vulgaris. Next base: position 28,329,989 of record NC_061165.1, read on the forward strand.
GAAAACCAGTTACTTTAATGGAACACAATAGGCTGTAGGAGCCTCAGGGAAGAAAGAGAAAAGATTATATTAGAGTCAGCATTAAAAATAAACATTACAAAGATGTTGGACAGATGTCCAGTAAAAAAGCACAAAACTTAAAGCAAAGTACTTTATATTAAAAAATTTTGAAAAAAATTTTGTTTACGCATATTTCACAAGCAAAGGGGTGAAACTAAAAAGTAAAAAAGTGCGCGCAATTAAAATGTAAAAGAAGAAAAGTAATGACTATCGCGCGAGTAACGTGGCATAATTAGACTATGGTGGGCATAGTACGTGTATGTTTGTTTTCCTTTTTAGAAAGGAGAAAAAAATGCGTGTATGCGACATGACACAATTTGAAGCTCGAACAGAAATGTGTATGCTTGCCTCGCTTATACAATTTATGAACTTAATTTCAAATAGAGGAACTTGCAGTCTTATAGAAGTGAAAATTCAATCTTAAAAAAGTGTCTGAAACAGGAGAATGGTTATCTATCGACTGACTTAAATAGGAATTGGCGCAGCGGAGTGTGCATACATCGACTGACTTAAATAGGGATTGGCGTAGCTGAGTGTGCATGCATCGACTGACTTAGATAGGAATTGATGCAGCGGAGTGTGCATACATCGACTGACTACTCCAGTCAACATTCATTTGAATGTTGACTACTCCAGTCAATATATAGGAATTGGCGCAAATAGATATTCAATAATATATAGATATTCAATGAATTAGATATTCAAGATAGATATTCAAGATAGATATTCAAGATAGATATTCAAGGAATTGGTGCAGATAGATATTCAAGGAATTGGCGAAGATAGATAGTCAATAGATAGGAATTGGCGCAGCGGAGTGTGCATACATCGACTGACGACTCCAGTCAACATTCATTTGAATGTTGACTACTCCAGTCAACATTCAAAGTTTAATGTTACATATACCATTTTTAAATAGCTTCTAAGCTTTTTTGATGCTTTTCTTATTCAAGTGGTTTTAGAGGCAAGGTCTGAAAGCAAATTTGAGCTGAAAAGTTTTTCAGCTTTCAAAGAGAATCAATGTTGTTCTCTGTTTAATTTAATTTGTTTGAATAGAGTTGTTTTAATAAATAAATGTTTGTTTGTTCTTGGTTTTTTACTTATTTGTTTTCAGATTCTTAAGAACTAGGCAACTTAGCAAAGCAAGATTTATTTTATTTTTTAGTGCAATTGAAAAGAGCTAAAGTGCTTTTTAGTCACTTCAAATCATTTGTTTCTTTTTTTAAATAGAAGGGTTAATATTAAAAAGATTTAGACTGTCGAACTGTTACTGATTTGAGTAAGTTTAATGTTTTGTTTTATTTTATATTAGATATATATATTTTATGTATTTAACATAGAAAACTGACTGCAATTTTTGACAGGTAAGTTTATATACATAAATGTGCCTATATATCAGAATACTTTATATTTCTCTGAATCTATATAAATATTATCTCATAGAAAAAATTAAAAAGAATAGAAAAAATTTGAATATATATACATGCATATATATATATATATATATATATGCATATATATATATATATATATATATATATATATATATATATATATATATTATTTTAGACTGACATTGCTTCATTTTTTATACAAGATTCTGCATTTGTTATTTTTGTGCATTAAGATTGTGCCTGAAGGTAAAAATAACTTTGCATTGTAGTCTAAATTCTTTGCTAATTTAAAATAATGTCAATTAATTTTGTTTTATATTTTTCAGTTGTAAAAATATAAAACGTTCATTTATTCAGTTAGTAGTAGTATAATCACTGGTAATATATTTAATGATAACAGATGTATAATATTAGGCTTGAAGAAGTTATTAGTGTAAATGGTTATAGGTGACTTGAAATTGTTGTCATATGAAAGAAAGGTCTAGGCGTGATATAATTAATTGTCGTTGAAATATAAGAAATTTTGCTTGATGAACAGAAAACTTACTTGCCAGAATTCAGTGTCAAGCGGTGTTGATGTCTATTATTTGATTTTACATTAGACACTTTAAAATAAAGCAAAGTATGAATTTTACTATATTTAACAAATAATAACAGTTTCAATTCTAAATGATTTAAATTTTTTTTTTTTTTGTAATCTTAAACATAATTGTGTTCTTTTTTTTTTTTTAGTTATCATTGTCATCACTTGATTATTTTGCTAACTGTTAAAACATGGTTTTAATTTTGTAAATTTAATATGATGTGAAATTTACAATATTAGTCATTTTTCAACAGTTAGAGAGAAGCTGGAACTTAATTAAGAAATGGTGGAAATTAACTTTTAGTTAAGGTAAAAATAATTTTGTTTATTGGTAGCATAATAAAACCAGTTACTGTTATTTATTGCATGACTTTTTTACTTTTTCTAACGTGCTGTTTTTAAAACACTTCCTCTCTCTCTTAGATGAGACTTAAATAAGAATTAGTATTGAGAATTGTAGGGAGAGAATTGATTAAACTCATGTAATTACTGAGCTCTTGCGTATTTTTTAATACTGCGATTGATAATTTGCTATTTAAAAATATAACTCTTTAAATTGTCCATTGGTTGTTCAAATATTGTAATAAATAAAATCTTTTTAGTTTCAAGTATTTTCTTTTAGGGATCGTCTATATATTACGTAACGCGAAATTAAACATATAGACAAAAGAAATATCTCAAAAACCGTGTTTCTCTCATGGGCAACTATATGTTGCATTTTCAAGAACTAGAGTATTTAATAGTTTGTTTTTCAAAATTGATAAACATCTTATTCAAGGTATAGTAGGTAAAAAAATGTAACATAATATTGTTATATTTTTTAATGTTCTTAATTTATAGTCTTAAGATTTTCATTTCGAAAATTTACTGTTAAAGCTTGTGAGCACATTTTGTATGTATAAATTCATTTATCATTATTTATTTTTTTTAATAGTTTTTGATAAATATATCTATCATTCAATAGTTGTAAAATGTGTTACATAAAGTCATATTTGTTTATAGTTTATATATGTTTAAATTATAAAAGCCAAGACAACAATTTATATCTTAGTTTGATTTTTGTTTGGTATTGTTAATGCTTTTGTACTTCGAAACAATTTTATAGTTATATTTTCGATAAATTTTTTTTTTTTTTTTTTTTTTTTTGTTCTTTATTACAATATTTAATACAATATTTACAAATATATAATAAGAAAAATTTACACGCAAAAAAATCGTTACAAAAAAATAAAGAATTAAGTTAAAGAACGCGGATACTCAGAAAAGACCATACAGGTCTTGTCACCAAGAACCGCTGTTGAAGAACTTTGAACTTAGTTTAGATTTTAGGAAAAACAAAAATAAATAAACACAAGTTTTTAACTTTTTTAAGTTATGGTCTTTATGGCTGGAATTAAAATACTAAATCTTCTGAACCGGATGATTCTAGCGAAAACAATATTATCATAGTATTCTTAATAAATAAATACGTCTCGCATCTGACTCGATCAATAATTTTTGTTACTCAAATCTATCAGTTACACTGATCTTAATTGTTAATTAATTAACAAATAAACGAAAATAATAAGAATATGATTGCACTAGGTACATCCAAATGCACTTCAAGATTGTCCAAAAGATTGTGTAGAAGAATTTAGAAATGATGGTGTCATTGTGTGAGAAGCCAAAATTATCAAATGTTGGTGCATTTACGTTAACGCTTTCGCCGACAAAAATGCTAAACCACTGTCAAAGGATGATTAACTTCCAAAAGTATCATACATACAATGTTTGCAGATACATCCAGTCACATACATCAAATTTTTTTTTGTATTTTTTTTTTTTTTTTTTTTTTTTTAAAAAATATATATATATATATATATATATATATATATATATATATATATATATATATATATATATATATATATATATTCATCACAAAATTAAATTCAATATTAAAAGTATATACCGTTCGTAATACAAATTATTTACAAAATTACGAAATAAAATAAAAATTAAAGTAAACAAGTAAGTAATAAATGCCTACTGTACAAATAATGTCAGTGGAACTTTTAACAAAATTCAAATAATGATGTTTAACTACAGTTTCTGACATAAACTTTAAATCAATATTGTATAAAAGTAAAATATAAATGAGTGTTGACAAAACAGGGTAAAATTAAAAGTATATAAATATATTTTCAATTGAGAATATTACTTTTTTTAGTTTTCTTTTGAACATATAATAATTCCATTCATGAGAGAGTTCCATAAAATTATTTGGTTCCATAAAAAAGCTCCGTGAAAAGAAATGCAAAATTTACCAAAGTTTGTTTGAAATTTTGGTTAGTTAATAAAATTATCATTTCTTAAAGAATATTTGTTTTTTTCTTTTAAAGAATATAAATCAAAATAGGAAGCTGGAGAAGAGTTGGTTTTACATTTAAACATAAAACAAAGAACATTATAAACATTTACTTGATATATATTAAAAACTATCATGTTAAATAAAAGTGGCCTTGAGTGAGTAAAACGATTTTTTAAATTTATAATACGTGCAGTATGCTTCTGCTGACAATAAAGTGGCTTTAATTTACTTTTATGGGTACTACCCTATGCAATATTAGCATAATTAATATGACAGTGTATGAAAGAGTAATATAGTTGAGTTAGTGAATGTTTGTTTAAAACGCTTCTTGCTTTATATAAAACTCCAATGCTTTTTGCAATTTTGTTGCATAAATGTCCGATGTGATTCTTCCATGATAGATTTTCATCAACAATGATACCTAGAAAATTTGTGAAAACTACTCTTTTTATTTGAATATTATCAATATGAAGAAGAGGCATATTACTTGGAAGTAAATGTTTTTTAAATCGTGGATGAAAAAAAATCCATTTAGTTTTATCAATGTTGAGTGAAAGTTTATTTAACTTAAACCAGTCAGATATTTTTATTAGTTCAATGTTCATATCATAAAAAAGTTTGTCGATGTTATTATTTGATAGGAATAGGTTTGTATCATCAGCAAACATTATAGTTGTTAATTTTGAGACTTCATGGAGATCGTTAACATAAATTATAAATAATAAGGGCCCTAGTATAGATCCCTGTTGAACTCCACAGGTTATATTTAGATAATCTACATTTAAATAATCTTGTGAAGAAGATCCGTCGACATAGACAAATTGTTTGCGATGTTTTAAATAGCTTTTTAGTAGTTTTAAAGCATTACCGATGATACCATAATGTTCAAGTTTTTTAAACAGTATTTCATAGTCAATTGTGTCGAAAGCCTTAGATAAATCTATAAAGACGCCTAAAGTGAACTCTGACTTTTCGAAAGAATCGGTTATACTACGAGTAAGATGAACTATTGCATGTTCAGTAGAGTTATTTCTTTTAAAACCATATTGGTTTATGTAAAGTATATTATTAATAGCAAGATGATTAGATATTTGATTAAACAAAATTCTTTCTAAAATTTTTGAAAAAACAGAGAGGATAGGTATTGGTCGATAATTACTGACATTAGACGGTTCAACTCCTTTAAATACAGGCGTTATTTTGGCTATTTTCAATTGATCGGGGAAAATTCCTTGATTAATAGAACATTTAAAAACTTTAAAAATAATATGTTTTATGGTATCGTATGAATCTATGGCTATATTACAATTTACATCATCAGGACCAACTGCTTTATTAGTTTTAAGCATTTTAAAAGCACTTTCAAATTCTGAAGAAGATACTTCAAATTTATTTAAACTAGAGATTAATGAAAACACGTGATCATTTATTGGATTAATCATATTTGGAATATTTTTAGCTAAGTTTGGGCCAACAGACACGAAATATTTATTTAATTCTCTTGCAATTTGTTTGGGTTCATATAAAAATATACCATCAACTTTTATAGTGTGTAATTTACTATTTCCAGTAATTTGACTTATAATTTGCCATGTGCGTTTTGAATTATGTTTATATTTTTCTAGTAAATCATAGTAATATCTTTTTTTAAATTTTTTTCTTTGACTTTCAAACATTTTAGCATAATTTTTATAAATAATTTTATTTTCTAGCGTTGGTTTTTTTAAGTACTTTATATACAGTTTTTGCTTTATTTTTGAGGATTTCCTAAGATCTTTATTGACCCATGGTGACTTTAAACTTTTATTTGTTATAATAAATTCACGTTTTGGAAAATTTACATCATATATTTCATAGAAAGTTTGAAAGAATGTATCGTATACTTCATTAGCTTCAAACGAACTGTTTATATGATTCCAATTTTATTAAAGATAATTGATCCTTAAACGACGCAAGATTAGCATCGGTGAAAAGCGTTTGATAATGACTTTTTTATGTTATTGCATTAATTTGTTGTCAATATTAATAGAGAAAAAAATAGGGAAGTGGTCGGAAACGTCACTTTTTATTATACCTTTTTTTAAGAGTTTCATTGAAGATATCAGTTGTTATGTTGTCAATTAAGGTAGCTGAAGTTGAGGTTACTCTAGTAGGTTTGTTAATTAGTGGAATTGATCCATGTTCGAATAAGTCATCGTAAAACTTTTTAATGTTGCTATTAACGTGATATTCAAAACAATTTAAATTTACGTCACCAATTAGATAATTTAGTTTCTTTTCCTTAAAACTATTTTTTAAAATATCATTACACAAAAATGCATTAAAACTTTCAATATGGCCAGATGGTGGGCGATAACAGCAGCTTATAAGTATGTTTTTAGAATTATTGGTTAAAAGTTCAATTGATAAAATTTCTTTATTGTCATCAGAAATACTCATCTCAGGCCTAATAAAAAACCTCAAATTTTCTTTTATATAAAAGTACACCACCTCCGCGTTTATTTGCTTTACGCGCTAGTGGGATTATATTAAAACCTGGAAGATGGAAATTTAAATTAGATTTAGCGTCATCAAATTCACACCACGTTTCAGTTAAGCAAATTATACTAAATATATTTGAAGTTTCCTCTATTATAGTACACAAATTTTCGAAGTTTTTTTTAAGACTTCTAATGTTAAAATGAATAACATTTAAATGATCCCGAGAAATAAATTCTTTTATTTCTTTGTTATAGAAGTAGGAACAATTGTTTCGCAAAGCTCCTACATCACAAAAATAATTTAAATCCGGATCTGAATTAGTGTCAAGCACCAAGTCGTTAGATTGAAAAAAGTTAAATGATAACGAATCAAAATTGTTTTGATAATTAGAATCCATTTTTAAAAGTTAAATAACTAGAAATAAAAGAATTTATTTTAAAAATCGCGCGTAATAAGTTTGTTGTAAATAACTTTAGCAAATTTACCTTTGGCTCTTAATTCCTTCGCTTCTTTAAACAACTTTTTCCTAATTTCCATGGTTCTTTTGCTAAAATCTTCATTAACATATAGTTTTTCATTCCAAAGTTTTAATTTGATAAATTTTTCAAAAACTGCGTTTCTTTCTTTGTAATTAAGAAATTTTACAACTATTGTTCTGTTCTTTTTAACTCCTTTTTCTTTTTTTCCTGTTCGATGTGCCCTTTCAATCTCTAAATTATTAGTAAAACCAAACTTGGATTTTAAGACTTTAAAGATAAATCTTTAACTGCAATTTCAGTTAAAGATTTATCTTTAAAGATTTATCTTTTAACTGCAATTGCAGTTAAAGATAAATCTTTAACTGCAATTTCAGTTAAAGATTTATCTTTAACTGAAATTGTAGTTTTGCGCATATTGTATATTTATATTTTGAGAATATTGTAGTTTTGCGCATTAATATCGAGTTACTCAAGTTTTATTTATGTGTTTAACTAATTATTTTAGTCTTCTTATTTATTTAGATCATTGTTTTACATTTTATTATTTTATTTTATTCACTTGGTCACCATTAAAGCAAAAAGAGGGGAGGAACCTCTTTATTAGAGTCAAAATATTTAGGAAAATTAAATTTCGAGTTACGAAAGGAATTTTTAGTAAATGGTGGTAAATTACCGTTTACTAAAAATTAATGAAATAAAGAAGCCAATCAAAGAATATAGAAATGGTCTGTGTTGAACAGGCTTAACAAGACCCGGGTCGGGTCAGCTTGGTTTACAAATTTTTATGTCTACTTATCTGTTATAATTTTTATTTTAGGTTTGTTATATGATGCATTAATGCATTAAGTTTACATATTTTTTCAAATTTGTCATACCCATGTTTGATCGTAAACTATATTTTTTTTTGTTTGAAACGTATTTGTACTCAGTTGCTTAGTTATTTATAATAAACTTTGTTATTTTTAATAAATTTATTTAAATGTGTGCATTTAACATATTTAAGTTAACAATTTTCTTTTCTAAAGAAAAATTAATGAAGAAGATACCAAAAAATTGATAACTCCTGTATTTTAACTTAATTTTAATCTTAATGGTTCGTGTTATAAAAATTATTACAAGGATTTAGTTGATACTTTTGTCAATTTAAAGCATGACGAAGTGTTATTATTTTGTGTCAGTAACTAAAAACGTATTATGTTAAACTTACGAAAGTCGATGAAAATGGTTCTGCCTTACACTGTTATGACCTTTGCCATTTGTAAACTACTCAAATAATGTTAAGTAGTAATTGTAAATGTTAAGTAGTAGTTGGTAAAATATTTTACCTACTCACACTTTTTATGTTAATTTTACTGATGGATTAATTTTTTCAAGCTGAAGGCGATTTTCTAAAAGGGTATTAGTCAAGGTTTTGCAACATTAAATTGTGGAAAACAGCCACTATAAATTAATTATGTAACAGACCGACCAAAACCCGTATTACGGGTTGCTTTTTGCTAGTATATAGTAATGTCGAACTTAATAGTTTTAGTGTCCCTTGGAGCGTATTTGACACAGAACCCTTGGCAACCATTGCAACCTAGAGAGCCTATATACTCAGAGAGCAGACATACGTGTGATCGTTTTTGATTGGTTGTTCAATTTTTATGATTTTAGACGCCATCTTTTTGCCAAAAATACTAACTGCGATTAAAGTCTACTACTAAATTTGTATTAAATATTTGTAAAAGTATGCCTGGTTGTGCTGCAGTAGGCTGCCATAACAGGCCTGAGAAAGGATTTATTATGAAATGCTTCCCAAGAAATGAAAAACAACGGGCAATTTGGACTTCTAAAGTTAAAGGACTTAACTGGGTACCTACAAACACAAGCTTTTTATGTGAAGTAAGCATAAGAAAATACAGTTTTATGTAATTAATCCTAGAAATGAGTTATTTTAGAATCCATACAAATACATTATATTCTTTCAATTTTTTTATTAAGGTACACTTTGATGCTGATCAATGGGAAAAAAACATAAGATGGATCAAGAAAACTCAAACATAATGCAATTCCTACTGTCTTTAAACATGTTAGAGCAAAACATAAGCGAAAAAATCCACTCGAGCGTTTTCCAATACCAAAAAAAAAGAAAATAAGTTGTATAGAAAGAGGAGAAGTTGTGGAAAATATTTTAATTGAAGTAAATAACAATGAACTATCTGAAGTTTGCACAACTGAGGTTGATAAAAGTTTACTTATACAAGATTTAAATGCGAAATTGGAGAGATTAGAAAAAAAAGTCATTAATCAAAAAAAAAAAATTAACATTTTATACTGGAAGTTTTGTTTTAAAAAACATTGTCCTATCTATAATAAAGTATACTGAAGAAATAGGATTAAAAGTTAATAGTGTTACTTCTGATATGGGTGCCATTAACCAGGCAATGTGGAAATGTTTTAATATTTTTTAGCTGTACTAAAAGTGGCAGTATTTCTAGTTTAATTTAACACCCATGTGACCCTACTCGTACAATTGATTTTTTAGCAGACGTACCACATTTATTAAAGAATATAAGAACATCTCTTTTATGTAACAAACATTTTATAATAACAGCTAAAATTCAAGAAAAATATAAAGTTCAATCGCCAATTATATATTCAAAACACCTTAACAAGCTTGTAGACTTTCAAGAAGGTATAGATTTGAAGTTTGCTTACAAGCTTACATCTGAACATCTTGATGAAAAACATTTCAACAAAATGAAAGTATCAAGAGCAACATCTGTAATGAATCATGATGTAAGTTATGGATTAAAATTTATTGCAAGTGAAATAAAAGATGATTCTATTCTCACAACTGCTCGGTTTATAGGAATTGTTGATAAATGGTTTCCATTAATGACTTCACGAAACCCAGGTATGGCTCTTAGCATGAAAAATGACAAAGTTTACAATGAAACAATAACTTTTTTAAATGAAGTCATAGAGATATTCAATGGTTTAAAAATATTAGGCCAAACTGAAAAAATAAGTTGGAAACCTATTCAATCTGGTGTTATATTATCAACAACATCGGTTATTAACTTGCAAAATAAGTTTCTTCTAGAAAAAAAGTTTGATTTTCTAATGACATCACGATTTACGCAGGATTGCTTGGAGAATCTTTTTTCCCTGGTACGTGCAAAACAAGTAATTCCTACTGCTCTTCAATTTAAAAATAACTTGAAACTTATTTGCGTTGCCCAATTCTTGAAAAAATCATCAAAAGGCAGTTATGATATAGATGACCGTCAATTCTTATCTGGTTTTCTTGATATAGTTAATAGTAATGTGCATAAACCACAGCAAAGAGAGTGCATTTTTTTACCTAAAGATTGGGATAAAACCTCTAACTTAATCTTAAGTAATGCTGAGCAAAATTGTTTGTTTCATATTGCAGGTTATATAATTTCTAGAGTTGAAAAAATTTAAAAAGTTTGCACAATTTGTTTTGAATCTCTAGTTTCTAAAAATAGAGTTAATGCTGATTACACAAAGTTTGTTACAGACAAAGAGCACAAAGTGGGTAGTTTATTTTTTGCTAATGAAACAACATTTGCATTCTTTTTACAAATGGAGTTAATATTCAGATCATTTGAGCCATACCTTAATTCCCAAAAGAATTGTAATACTATGCTTTTAGAGAAAGTTAATTCTGATGAACAAATTAAAAGTCTAACTTTGTATCCTAGTTGTCATCAAATTAAATTGAAGCTAAAAAACAGGTTTATAACATTCAGACTTAAAATATTTAACCCTAAAAAAAAAGCGTTTATTATGTAAAAAGAAAAAAACTAAAAAAAGTTCTTGTGAACTTGGCAGCAAGAGTATGACAATGCATGTATTTGCACTAAAGGTTTAGGTTCAACTAATTTATAAAATAAACTGTAATGCTTTTTTCAAATTACTAATTGATTACAACTACTTTTTTGCTGTGTTTTTTTTTAAAGGTATTTCCTAAATAAATAAATAATTTTGTCGAAAAATAATTTTGAAAAAATAAAACATAAAAAGGTTTAATTTTTAAAAATATATTTCTGTTTAAAATATTATTGTGCTCATTTTCTTTCAATTGTTTTTACTTGAATTCGTGAATGTCATACGCTAGTTTGGCAAAAACATGGCCGCTGTTCTTCCGTATTTTCCGTATGTCCGCTCTCTGAGTATATAGGCTCTCTATTGCAACCGAGGAATTCGCAAGAAAGAGTCGCAGCACTATAAGAAAACGTGAACGAATATCCAACGTACGTAAACTTTAAACTTAGTAATGTTAAAGCATATGTTAAAACATACTGAAACAGTCATCAAGTTTTACAGTTTGAGAATTACATTGCGTCAAGCTCTCCTTAATTTTGATCTATAAAATTGTTTCATTTAAAAAAATCATTAGATTATTTTAAAAAATCTTATATAAATCATTTGCCGGTGTAGCTCGAGTGGATAAGGCGTCGAACTTCTGAACAAAAAAAAAAAGAGATTCGACTCCTACCAATGGCGGCTATTTTTTTTAATTTTTTTCGATTATTTTAAAATACAAAATACTTTTGAAGTTTTATAAAGATTATACACAAACATATGTTACGTAACGATATTATGCACTCACAAAAGAAAAGATTTTAAGAAACCTAAAAAAAAAAATCACCGGGAGAAAAAATTTGTTGCTGCTGTGCAGGCAAAAAATAAACCCGTAGCTAGAAAAAAAATTATAAACTTTCTTTTGATAATGAAAAGCTTTTTTTGCTACATTTATTTTTTTACTATAAATATATGCTGCAGCTGTTTTTCAAAATGCCTTAATATGCTTATTACATATTTTAAAAAACTTATTAAAAATTAACTTATTAAAAATTAACTCTTTGTTAAACGTTTTTTGAAACGAATAATTTTAATGAAATTTTTTCAGAACTTTTTGAAAATATGCATACAATAATGTTTGTAGACATATAAACTAGCTTATTTTGTAAAAAAGTCAAAAATGATATTTTTAACCTTAAGGCGTTTTGAAAAACGGCTGCAGTATGGATGATCTAACGAATATGTTAAAATAAGATAATTTGACGCAAAATTTACAAAAGCCACTATACCATAAAAATTAAATATAATTGCTTAAAAATTTAATTATAGTGGAAATTTTTATTTTAGTGAATATAGTAATTGTAGTTCAAAGTTTTACTATAGCACTTAAAATTTTTATTATAGGGCGTTGTTTTTTGCAAAGAATGGTTATGGTTACAAACTTAAGTGTGTCTACTGCACAAAAATGGTTTGCAAACTTTAAAAATGGAATATTTGACCTTGAAGACACGCCTCGAAACGGACGACCTGAGGAATTTGACGAAGAGCATCTGAAGGCAATATTGAAGGAAGATGGTCGCCAAACAACTCATGAATTGGCTGAAAAAATGATCAGTGCAATGACAATCTCTCGCCACCTTTAATTAATTGGTTTTACTCAAAAACTCGGAGCATGGGTACCTCACGAGCTCAACGAAGAAAACAAAGAAAAACGCCTTCAAATTGCTGCTCAACATCTCGCCCGCCACCGAGCAACACATGGACACAAACAGCGCTTTTTGTATCGAATCATCACGGAGATGAGAAATGGTGTCTGTACATCAATGTGAAACAAAGAAAGGAGTGAGTGGCCCCAGGAGAGACGCCGAAGCCAAGAGTCAAGCAAGATCTTCTCCCAAAAAAGGCCATGATCTGCGTTTGGCGGGACTGGGAAGACATGGTGCACTGGGAAATGCTCGAACGAAACGCCACTGTCAAAAAGGAGGTCTACATTGCCCTGCTGAACCGTGTAAATGAGGCTATTCGGCTGAAAAAACTCGATAGACAAGGTCAATTCATCTTGCTCCACGACAATGCCAGACCCCATATTGCCCAAATCGTCAAAACAGCACTCCAAGAGCTTGAATGGGAGGTTCTTTAGCATCCACCGTACTCTCAAGATCTATCACCTTTGCACCTACCGACTATCACCTTTTCCGCTCTCTGTCAAACCAAATGAGGGGTGTTACCTTTGATGGCGAAGAGGTTCTTAAAAACTGGCTCAAAAACTTCTTCGACACCAGACCGACCAATTTTTGGCGAAACGGCATCAACAAATTGGTCGAGAGTTGGGAGGAGGTCGTAAAAAGTAACGAAGAATATATCATTGATTAATTTATTCTTATAATTATTGTTTTTTGTTCAAACAAATCTTTAAAGATTGTAAAATAACTCTTATGCAAAACTCTACGAACTTATGTTACAATCCAATATTTTTATGGGATATATTCTAATAAAAACAAAAGGGGCCATCCATAAAGGACGTCATCCAAATAAGGAGAGGGGGGAAGGATTCGAGATAAAAAGGACAAAAAAGAACAAGGAGAGGAGGGAATGTGTCAGAAAAGAACGTCACTTTATAGATTTTTTATTTTAATTAACGTGAAAAAATATGCAAATATGTGTTTTTAAGTAGATAATCTATAAGAATACTTTTAATTTTATTTTTCAAAGGTGCAGCAGCAGATTCAAACATCATTCGGAGATCAAATAATTTTTTGGGGGGGTTAATTTGGTTGGGGGGGCAGGATTTTATGACGTCCTTTTCAAGGGGGTATAGGGAAAAAGAACACCCGGTGATAAAAGTGGGTGATCAAAAACTGGCTCAAAATGATGACGTCTTTTACGGATGGTTCCAAAACTATTTATTTATTACTATTGTAATAAATACAATCTCTTATCCGTAAAAATGATATATCTGTACCAGTTTTATATATTTTAATGCATTTTTTTTTTTTTTTTTTTTTTTTTTGTCTTTGCCGTTTAATAAAATTTACAATAAGAAAGATCGTATATATATAATATATGGCCGGAGCAAGAAGAAGACGTATATTGTCTTATCGCCAAGCCCCGTTTACATTGTTGCCTTCAGTTTATGTAACAAGTTAAAAATTACAAAATACAACATAATATATTACAAGTAGTAAATCGTATAATAAGATATATAAATAAACATTTTTTTTTTAGTATATATATATATATATATATATATATATATATATATATATATATATATATATATATATATATATATATATATATATATTATTTATAGATAAGAAATAAATCAAGACAAAAATAAGAGAGTCATATATAATGATGACTTTTTCAGTTTAATTATTTTAGGTACTATTATTAAAAGAAATTTTTAAAATCGAAGTTTTTTCCTAATCGAAAACGTTTAGATTCTTTTTTGAATTGTTCTAGGGAGAAGTTTAGAAGAGTTTTATTTTTAATAATATTTTTCAAAAAACTTTTCCATATAAATGGTTCTAGGTATTGAATTTGAAATGAGCTGAGTTTTAATGAAGATCTTGGAATAACAAACATATCAACTGAAAATTTTGTGGGGTATTTATGAGTAATTTCAGTGAAGTAAGAGTGAAATATATTAGGAGACAAACCATGTTTTGATTTAAACATTAGAAGCATAACTTGGTATATATTAATTTTATAAACATTAAGTGCATTAAGTTCGCTTAGAAGAGATTCATCATTAACAGTTCTGTTAACGCCAAATATAATCCTACATGCATGTTTTTGTTTGCAAAGATTTTTTTAAGTTTTCCATATATAGTACTTACCCATGCAATATTGCAATAAGAAAGATAACTATGAATAAATGAAAAATATATAACTTTTAAAGACTCAATATTAAGAAATGGTTTAATTTTATATAACATTGAAATATTTTTGGAGATTTTGTTTTCAATAGATTTAATATGATATTTCCATAATAAATTTTCATCTATAATCACTCCTAGAAAGTTAACAGTTGACTCTCTTTTAATAATTGTTTTATTCATAAAGAGATTGGGTAATTTTAGAGAAAGTTTAAAAAATTTTAGAGGTTTGTTCACACAAACCTCCCCTACGAGGTTTGTGGAACAAGATAAATTTGGTTTTCTCACCATTTAATGAAAGTTTATTATTTGTAATCCAGTCACTTATTTTTAATAATTCTTCGTTAGATATTCTAAACAGTTCTTTTATATTATTGTGTGAGTAAAAAAATTCGAACCATCAGCAAACAAAATAACATTTAAAACTTTGGATGCTAATTATAAATCATTAATATAGAGTTGGAATAAGAGCGGCCCTAGGATTGATCCCTGGGGAACACCACAAGTTATAATATGATTTTCAGTTTCATTTGCTGTATATAATATGCATTGTTTTCTGTTTGACAGGTAACTTTTAAACCATAGTAAGTTATTTTTAAGTATTCCATACAGTTCTAGTTTTTTTAAAAGAATATCGTGGTTTACAGTGTCAAATGCTTTTGACAAATCAATAAAAACTCCTAATGTATAGCAATCATTATTGAACCCATTGGATATATAATTTATTAGATCAACTACCGCATGATCAGTTAAATGATTCTTTTTGAACCCAAATTGTTTGTTATACATTATATTGTTCTCAGTTAAATAAGTATTTAGTCTATCATACATAATTCGTTCTAACAATTTTGAGAAACATGGTAAGACAGAAATAGGTCAATAATTAGACATAATCGTGTCATCGCCAGATTTAAAAATAGGTATGATCTTGGCAATTTTTAATTTCTCCGGTACAATACCGGGTTCTTGTGAAAAGTTAAAAATGTAAAACAGTGACGGTTCAATAATATCAAACACTGCTTTAACAACATTCACGTTAATATTATCTATGCCAGCGCATTTATTACTTTTTAGACAGCTGAATGCATTTCGCAACTCATTTATGTTTAACTTTACTTCTTTCATAGATGTATTGATTGATTTCATATAAGATTCAAAGTTTGAGGTGTTTTTTGGAATTTTATCAGCTAAAGTTGGGCCAATATCAAGAAAAAATTTATTGACCTTTTTAACTATGACTTCTTTATTATAAATCATTTTCCCGTTAACTAATAGTTTTTGTGGCAAATTATTTTTTGGATATTTATTTTTACCGATTATCTGCTTAATCACGTTCCACGTCTTTTGTGTGTTTCCGCGTTTCCGCGTTTTTCCAACAACCTTGCATAATAATATTTTTTTGCATGTTTCTTTGTTTTTTCAAACGTGTTTTTATAATTTTTGTATTTTATTTCATTTTTATATGTTTTATGTTTTAAATATTTTTCATAAAGTCTTTGTTTTTTCTTTGTTGATTTGTATAAACCTTTGGTCATCCAAGGGCTTAGAAGTGAATTAGGATTTACAACTTTTTTTTGTACTGGAAATGCTAAATCATAGTGTTTACAAAACTGCGCCAAAAATAGTTCACACGCATTATTCGCGTCTTGTGATTGTAATATAAGGTTCCAATCAGTTTTTTCAGATAAAAGATTTCGAAAGTATAATAAAGAGTTTTCATTGATTAGTCGTATTAAGATTGTTGATTTAGAGACGGAATGGCTAAGGGTTATATTATCTGTAACTAAGAATATTGAGTAATGATCAGTTATGTCGATTTTGATTATACCCGATTCTAAGAAGCAATCATGAAAATTATTAATGAATATATTATTTAATAATGTCGACGTGGTCTTAGTTATTCTCGTTGACTTATTTATTGTGGGAATTATATCGTGCTGAAGAAGTGTATCTAAAAAACAATGAACATTTAAAGCATCATTTAACAAGTTTAAATTATAATCGAATTTTTACTTCAAAGAGTTGTTCAAGAAAGTTTAAACTCACTTCTATCAATTTTATTTGCTTACTATTTTTATTGATACGCAAATCAACTTTATCCAAACGCTCGTATAAAATTTTTGTGCTCGAACTTATAAAGTTTAAAACGTTTTTTTCTTGCTGTTTAATCATATCTTCTGTTTCCTTCTTAAACTCCTTAAACAATTTTTTTAACATTTTCTTTATTTGTTCAATCGTAATTGCCATAATTATTTTTATATTGTATAACTATTTTTAAACTTTATTATTTTTCAAAGTAACTTAAAACTTGGTTTTGCTTTATTTTTTCTTTTCCACGCTGTTAAAACGCGTCCGATCACGTTGAAAGCCACAATCTAATTTTTTTTTTTTTTTTTTGTTAATTAATTAATTTTTATCATGTTACATTTGTATGTAACATGATAAAAATTAATTAAAAAAATGTAAGATAAATGCAAAAGGAAACTTGACGCATAAAGGTTTATTTTGCCACAAACTGACATCAATGCGCAAAATCTTTTTGGCTTATCTTTTGAGAGGCGTTTTATAATATTCTTAATCATAATCATAAGAATGAATTTTTTTTTTAATGACTATGTTTTAGTGTTCTAAGATCTTCTTAGTTTAATTTGTATAACGTTACATACAAACGTCTGTAAGTGTAAATGTCTTTAGCTTATGCATATATGTTGAGTTTCCAGGCGTTTTATGGAATAAATGTGTCTATCTATAGGGGAGACCGGGGCTAGTTGGCCGCAGGGGTAAGTTGACGAATTGCGTTTATCTTTAAAGCCTTTCATCAGAAAGTGATAAAAATTACACAGAATCTTCCTAATTGACTGTTTCATCATTCAATGTAGTATTGTCAGGATTCGCGCATGCGCATGGGAGATATTAAGATTTAAGTGTTTTTTGGACAAAAACGTAACTTTTGAAACATCGCTTCCTTTTTACTTTACAAAGAAAATAGTTAGTCAAATGGAAAAAAAATTATTGTAAAAGTTCTAGCCACAATTGGTTTACTATATTCAGTTTGACTTTTTTTAAAAGTTGCCGTTTTTCAGGATCTATAGACTGTTTATTGAAAAAAAAGCCTTCGGGGTAAGTTGACAAAATTTTTACGGGGTAAGTTGGCTCATAGCATTTACTATGGAGAAAAATATTTATTTTTATAAAAATAATTTTTTTAATTTTTTTAATTTTTAACAATATTGAAAAAACTTATTCTTACAAAAAAATTATAAAAATTTTTTTTTTAGGTTTTTTGTAACAGGTAAAAAGAGGGCTGCTGTTTTGGCTGTTATACGTACTAATATTTAGCACAAGCTAAAAATAATATCAAATTATTAGCTTAAATTGTTGCCTAAATTAATAGGTAAAAAATTTCTATTAATTTTGCACTTAATAGTACATTAATAATCACGTTTATAGTTTGCGTCAACTTACCCCGTGGTGGGGTAAGTTGGCGCAATTTTTTTTTTTTTTTTGAGGGCCCCGTAAGGCCCCAAGGATTTTTTTTTGTAAATCCATGAAACTTTTATAAGTTACCCAAGTTCATACGCTTTGAGACTACACTTTAATATTTTCAAAATAGTGTGCTATTAGGGCTACAGAGCTCATAGAGTAAAAACCGAGCCAACTAGCCCCGGTCTCCCCTATATCTACAAAATGAGAAAACTTTAAAATTTTTTTTTATCTTACATTTTATCTTATATATCTATAAAATGAAAAAAATTTTAAATTTTATTTTAAATTTTAGAAATCTTTTTTGCTATATTATTATTTTTTTGCTATAAATATATAAGCAAGATTGAAAAAATTTCAAAACTTATTACGCTAAGAGGAGGTTTTAAACCCTCCAAAACAACACTGATTACAGCGCACTTAATCACTGAGCTATCAATGAAATGCATTTAGTAGAAAAATAAAGCTAGTTATAAGTATCTTATAAGCTCTACCTATGCGGAAAAGGTGCGCATGTTTAGTTTTTTGCTCTTAAATTTTTTTTCAAAATAAATTATTTTACTAAAAAATAATGAAGTAAATAAGGAATAGGTATAGAAATTTTCGGCTAGAAATAGATATGTAAATTGGTAAAGATCTGTATTTTACGGATCCGGAAAGCTAGAATATATATAGAAAAAGTATAGAAAAGTTCGGTTTGGGTTAGGTATACAAAGACCCGTATTTTTACGGGGCTGATCTCAGCTTTTTTCATGTCATTATTTAATTTAGTTTTGTTTCATTTTAGACATCTTACAATACTTTTTTAGCATTTTAATGAACGAATAGAGGGCCCACATTCCCCACATGGTGTGGGTTCAAATTTAGGGCAAAAGCATCCCCCACCTTTTTTTATATATACATACATATGTTAAGGAGGAGACTGAGTAGTAGATACAAAAAACGCTGCGTCTATAATTAGTTTTTATGTAGTTGGTTATTCTACCAATTAAACCAAATGTTGGTTAATCTACCAATCCTTTATTGATAATGCAAATTTAGTTGAATTTTCTTTTTGTAAACATACATTTCTTTATATATTTTGTTTTGTAATTATGTATAAATAAATTGATTTCCATTTAATACATTAATACAATACAGACTATTTTTTATTCCTTTAAAACATGCCAAAGTGGTTAAAGTGCTTCGCATGGGTTCAAATCTTTTCGTTTACACTTAATTTTTTAAAAATCTTTTCTAATTTTCTAGAATACAAAATAAAACATTTTTAAAGGCCTATAGATATATGCATAACATATATCAAGATATTATATAATATAATAAATGAAAGGGAGAGAATTTTTTACAAAGGTTTTTAAAATTTCTAAAAACATGATTACACCGTTAAAAATTTGTTGAGCATATGTCAATGTACTTAAGTTGTTAATGTGTTTACTAATTAGTTAAGTCTGTGCATTAAAGGGACAATTTCATTTCTTATAGGAAAGTATTTTACATGCCCTGTTAATTTTAAAGAAAAAAATGATTTTTTTTTAAAATTAAAACAGCAAGAGTCCTAATAAGCTGCAGATTCGAAAAAAAAAAAAAAAAAAAAAAAAAAAAACTTTTAAAAATAATTAAAAGTTAAAGTTTAACTTTTATATTTAATATTGATATAATAAGAAAATTTAGAGTTATACAGTTATTAATTTAAGCCCCCGTTAAACATACAAAACCGATTGCGCAATGATAACACGATTTACCATTAAAATAGTATTATACTCTATTATTTTTTGGCTTTATATACTTTTTGGCTTATCCTTTATCTAAACTTTAAAATAAGAGATCGTCTAGAAATTACTCAATTGAAGAAAACAAAAATGATCTAAATTTTTCCTCGCAGTGTCGTATGTTAAATAAAAAATCTATAGAGCTCATTAAGTTTAATGAAAATCGTCATCCTAAAGAACTGAAGATCTTTTCTACTTTTTGAAAAAAAAATTTAGCGTTGCGTAATTTGTGGGCGATTCCATAGCATTTTTTAGTTTATCTATTTTTTTTGCTCTTATAGCAGTTTTTCAGAACAAAATTATTTTACTTAAAAGTATTGAAGTAAATAAGGAATAGGTATAGAAATATTCGGTGTGGAATAGGTATGTATAGAAATAGTAGGTTCACTAAAGACCCGTATTTTACGGATTCGAAAAGCTAGGATATATAAGGAAAAAGTATTAAAAAGTTCGGTTTGGAATAGACTTACAAAGACCCGTATTTTTACTGGTCCGATCTCAGCTAGTTTAAATAAAAGAGTTAAAGAGTGTCACACTTCAAAGCGCTTTTTTTTGAAGTATTTCAATAAACACTTTATTTTTAATTACGTTTTTAAGTTGTAAATAATTTAGAACTTCAGAATTTAAATGAAAAAAAAAAGTTTATTGAAATTTTTCTTAAAAAAGCGCTTTAAAGACACTTTAATTTAAATTGATTTAATAAATAATTTAGGACTTAAAAAAGTATATTAAAAAAAATGTTTATTGAAATACTTTGATGTGTCGCTTTCTCTAACTTTTTTATTCAAATGCTGCAAAAAGTAATAGTTATAGTAATAGTAATAACAATGTAAAAAAAAGATAAAACAGCTTTTTTAGTAAAACAAAATGTAGCATTGGCTGCAATTTGTTTTAATAAAAAAGTATTACACAGAGGTAAAGAGATAGCAATCCAACTGCCATTAGAATCTGTTAAAACTCTTGTTGAATGTGAAAATTAAAAAAGATCATTCAAAGCTAACAAGGACAAACTTTTCATGTTAAAGTTATTCATGCAATAAACAAAGATTGTAAAGCATCAGAATCACAAGTTCTTCAAAATAAAGAAGGACTCTAGCAAAGAACGTTGTGGTTTATAATCTAGTCAACAAAGTTGTTGGTACAAGAAAACAAAGCGGAGGGTCGCTTTAGTTGGTAAGAAAGGCCCCCAATATATTGCTGTCTTTTAAGCTGAAAAAATTAACGCCTTTTACAGCAGAATTGTTTTTGAGTAATACAGTTGTTTTGAGTTACACCAAGTCAGATTTCGAGATGTCTTTAAAAAACATATCTATAAAGATGTTGAGTCCTCCCTATTGCAAATTGATTCTGAAGTACTTTCCACAAAAATCTTGAACTTTACTATAAGTTATTTACAAGGAATTTTTATAAACTAAAAGAACTGGCTATAGAGTAAACCTAGAAATCAATTAGACATTAGTTGGAATGTGGAAATAAAACATCATATAATAGTGCAATATTTATGTAAAAAGAAAAGAACTTAAAATGTAATTGAAACAAAAGAATAAAAAGAAATATAACAATTTTTTCTACAACGAAAAAACGAAATTTGTCTCTGAATTCAAATCTGGAGGAATAATTGGCCTGCAACAGTAATTTAGTTAATTTTTTTCAAAACAGTTGTCAAAAATCGGTAAAAAAATATTTTCCCGCAAATAAATGCGTGTAATTATATCATTCTATATGTTTTCTTAGGTGCTGGATCCAAATATTACAGAAATTTGTGACAAGCAGCACGTTCAGTCTCGTATTAGTAAGCTACCTATGTGACCAAATCAGTGCCAACATGACCTGCAGCACGTTTTGCTATAAAAAATTATTACTTTAGCGCTGATTTTTTATTCGAGATCTTTATGCACACCGGTCCACCATGCCTGAGAACACGGATAGTTCAGTCAAAATAGAAAGTGATACTGTAACTCGAGAAATCACTGGGGCAGTGTACCAAGAAGAATCGAAATACCAAGAAGAACCAACGTCCATCGGTAAATCCAAGTTGAAGGGTGGTGCCATTTAATTGGACAGATGATACACCTGTGTTCAGTGAGACCTAGTTCTAAAATTTTCTCATATAATGACGCAAGCAAAATAATGGCGCAGGAACTATCCGACAACTGGATATTGAAGAACGTCTATCTGCTGTGTCAACAAGACATAGCCAAGAAGGTAAGAGCCAAAATACCAAACTTTCATGACTTTGGTTGAAAAATATAAAAATTCAAGTTACAAGAAAACAAGTCAATAAATACAGAAAGCTCAAGATTTCAACGTGCGTATGACAAGCAGAGACTACGACATCAGAACATATAAAATGGCATACCAACGGAAGTTATAAGAGTCATTCGGCGTTAAAATGGCAGATGATGACGAGGCATTATATTACAATAATTGAGTCTTGTTTAATAAACCGACAGTTTCACGGAAATAGAAAAAAAGGTGAAGAGAAACGAGGAATGACATCAGTCAAATGATAAAAAGCGTAAGGCTATAGAGGAAACGAGTAAACAGAAAAAGCATCCAAAAGTCTGCAGTATACATTAATGCTCTAAACACGGATGATGTTAGAAGAACTAACACTGTAGACCAAGATTGAGAGTTTGTTGTCGCACTTTCAATTATGCTTAAAACACCGTGTTTAAGTTATAGAAATAACCTTACTGGAGATATGTTTCCAAAGATTCCAGTAAGAACTAGTCGTAAATATTTTGGCAAACCTATTATAAGATGCGTAATTCAGTGCTTATGTAAAATCCGTATTTGGAATGTTTTTAAAAATTGATAGCATCAACTTTAGTCATTAATGGATAGTCAATTCAAATTGTCAGAATTGGATGAACCGGAAAAGAACACAGTCGCCAATAAGCTCAACAGATTAGATCACTATTAGAGTTCTTAAGTTTTCTCCCTCTGCAAGTACGATAGATAAATGTACTATAGATAAATAGATAAGAAGATGGGTTTTACATCAATCTCCAGATGCAATCAAATTATCTCCTCTATGAAGAAGCTAATGATGTTGCTGCCGTTGGCTTAGATAATACAACCAACGCTGCCGGCCAAGAGTTGTACTATATTAAGGCGGACCACATTAAAATCAGTGTCCAGACAGAGAGTAGAGAAGATTGACCACGGGCTATGTTATAAACACTTCTTATTTAAGATTTGGGGGTGCATTAGCCTACGAATTCAAAATGAGGTGTCTCGCAGTGTTGACGGATTCTACAGTGAATGAAATAAAAGGCGCTATAGATTTTTAAAGGTCAGATCGTTCGGATATTGTAGCATATTGTTAAAAGCTTAGATGTTCAGGACGAAAAGATTTTATAATTTTGATCGCATTTAATATTGATTAAGATATTTTGAGACACCAAGCTGAGAATAGGAGTTGGGCGCATCGTTGAGATATTGAAATAATTTGTAACTAGAAGAAAATCAAATCCAAGACTTTTTTAAAACGACAGTGGGCAAAAACTGCAACAAATTTGTATTAGCCGTATCAGTTTATATACAGAATGATTGTTTAATTCTCTTTTCAAAAGTTTGTTTCAAAGTAGGCAAGACGCTTTTTTTTCCAACAATGCAGTTACTTGAAATTTAAAAGAGACAAACCAAGAATTATTAAATATGATTCAAACCAAGACAAAACAGACAAACCAAGAATTATTAAATATGATTCAAGCTAGAGAGGTTTATGGTGTCACAAATGAAAGAAGCTAAAAGCAATACTGACTTAAACTGTTGCAGGGGAAAGTTTTTTGCTGCTATCTTGGCTGAAGTTATAGATACATTAATTTGACTGTTAAAAGGGATGGGCTTTTTCTATCCAGTCATTAATCCAGACTCTAATGATGTACAAAAAGACTCATACAGAACTGATATACAGAAAGTGTTGAAAGTAAGAGAACAGACCACAAATTGAGCACGCGTAACTGACAAATCTTAGATGTGAGTTGGAGTTTATAAAGATAATGGCATAAAATATGTGGTGAACTACATCAATAGAGACCATTTCAAGAAAGAATTTTGTGGCAACCATTGCGTACTTTCTGAGTTCAACTCAATTAGAAACACTTGATCAATGAAATATCGCACCTACGTCTGACGGTAGCGCCTGAAATCAAACAGCAACGACAAATAAAACTTGATTTTGGAAAATTCAAAATGGTGAATTTTAAAATTGACCAACTAGGATGTTCCATTCATTACGCAATAAAATCAGAAAATAAACTCTCGAACAACATTGATACACTACTCAGTTCAGTCTTTTGAAGAGTGATGACATGTGAATGTTTATTTGAATATTGTTTATTAAAATTGTCCGAGTTTATCATATTTATACAGATTGCATAATTCTGAATTCATTCAGTTAAATTACGAATCGAGTTACAAATCATCGATCAAATTTTATATTGACACCTCATCGTTTTTAACAGTAAAAATTCAAGATTATTGCGATTTTGGGCTTGTAATACTTTGTAAACAAATGCGGAATTGAATTCAGCAACCTCAAAACCTGTTTGTGGCTTCAGTATTTGAGGTTTTGAGGTAGAGACTATTTTTAACCACCAACTTGATATAAAAACACTTTTCTATACTAAATTGTCATACTGGCTACGATTTTTTTTTGAGAATCAAAATCTGGGTCTATCAGTACTACCTTTATATTATGTTTTGACTAGAGGGATAACAACCAAAACAAACTATCAATTTTAGAAATCAAGTAAAACGCATTTCGAAAAACGATAAGTTTGCACGGTCCAAAGACATTCAAGTTTTTTCAAAAAAATGCTTGATTAAACCAAAAGGTTTATAAACGCTAGTCTGATGAAACACTCCTTCCGTTTATCAAAAAACTAAAACTTGATATGTTTATTCTTTTGATGGAAAATTTATAGAAACAGAATGCATGAAGATTTTAAAAATGTTCTGGCTGATACTAAAAGACTCCTTTGACATGATGTACTAAGTACCACTGACCTGAAATGTAATGCTTAAGCATAAAATAAAATCAGCGTGAAAATTGTAAATATAAATTAATCTTACTACGTTAAACCCTGCTGTAGCTGTGGTTTAACGTAGTAAGATTAATTTATATTTAAATAACATTGCACTTTTAAAGTACAATATGAAAATAAATGTAAAAATAAAAATACAATTTGAAAATAAATGTTTAGCAAAATTTTGCCAAATATTATTTTCAAAATTTTGGCTGTAATATATTTCACATCCTAAATTTTTTAAATGAAATTCATAAAGGTTTCTGTCACTGTATCGTTGCTAAAACATCGTTTTGTTTTTGTAGTTAAAAGTTTTCGAATGCCCGGACAATTGGCTATGAAAAGTTTTATTTTACTACGGTTATGACAGCTTATTTCAATAATCTCAATAAGATATTGAAAGGACAAACAACACCATGATGATCTCTAGGCAAAGAGATTATCGTGGTAAAAATAGCAGTCGAAAAAATATCTTTTTCGATCGCTAAAACCGTTCCAAAGGTCAATAAAGCTTTATTTGAACTTTAGTTTTTAGATTTAAAATCGAAAAACAACTTTGCAACCTGAATTAGAAAACTTGGAAAGAAAAAAAGAAAAATTTTCAGCAGATCATAAATGGAAAAAAAATTTCATTGAATATCATAAAATGATAAGTTATTGATTTTCAATTTTTTATACTATAGTGTAAAATTTGATGCTATTGCATCAAAGCGGCTCTTGGTAAATTTTTTTAAATAAATGGTTCTCCGCTTAAAACAGGATTGCGACCCTTGCCTTAGACTATTTATAAATAACACTATTAAAAATTCATAATTGGTCTTTAATACATTTTAAATGGCTTTTGTTAGGTTATAACTGGTAAGCTAACGTGCTTCGCTATCATGGTAAGTTGGCCGAAAGGTATAAAATGGTGGCAAATTTAATTTACCCGAAATTTTCTTTTTTTTTAATTGAAAAAAAACATAATTTAAATTGTCGCAAGTTTGCTTTTATTATGAAACCCTTTAAATATTGTAAAAAACGCATCATATTTATTTAATTAATTTTTACTATTTACCCCAATTTTTTTTTTATTTTCAAAACAATTTAAAAAACAAAACATTATTATCGGCAATAAAAATACGCTATTCAACAGAAAAGTATTTGTTAAGGATCGGTTTGAATATATGGCCAACGTGCCGTATTCGTAATGGGTCAACCTTACCCGTCGTAATGTTTATAGCATAAACGTTTTTACTCTTAAACCATTAACCAATATTAATAAAGTTTTGCATTGAGCATATCTTATTAGATATTAAGGTTCAGCATATATTTAAGTCTCATTTGTATCAAAAAAGCAATTTTTTCTATAACCTTATGATAACATCGTTTCTTTATAACTTAGGTATTGTTGAAGCGTATTTCCCAAAAGCCTTAAGGTTGTTTTGTTAAAAGAACCCAAGATTTCAATTTTAAAATAGTTATATTATTTTATAAATATTATATTAATAATATATTAAGTTTATATTAAAAAAATGATTCCGTTTTTGATAAAAAAATATAATATGACTCTTAATTTAGTACAGAAAAAGTTTATACATATACAACATGTTAATTCATAGTATTATTAAACAATAAAATCATGAACAGCAATTTGAATAACTAACTTCGTTATTGATACCCAATAAAAATTCAGCGATGGCTGCACAATATGCCCCTGTAGGATAGTTAAACACGTTGTAAAAGTAAATACACTGTGTGGGTGAGGCTAAAGTATAAGGTGGGCATGGAGGAACGACACATACAACATCTAGTTCTATACCAATGCTACAGTTAGCAATCATATCAGCAGCTGTTTTAAAAGTTTTTGTGGCGCATGGAATAAATGAGTTTATAGTGAGCTCTTTGAAAGTGTCAGTATTTTGGTTTACGCCACTTGTAGGCGTTTTGTCTTCGAGTAAAGAAAACGGAACCAAAGTTAAGAAAACAATGATTGTGATACTTTTCTAGAAAGAAAAAAAAACAACAATTAACAATTTCTATTATTGGAAAAGAAAACAACAAAAAACAAATAATTATAGAGAGCTATGTTTAAAATTTTTAATGTAATTTCTTTTTCAAGTAATTCTTTTAACAAGATGTTGATAGTATAGCGCAAGTGATCAGTCTAAAGACGAGTTTCCACTCCGTTTTTTCACGGGAACGGGAAAGTGACGGAAAAAATAATCACGTGGGCATGCGTAGTATATGTTTTAATATGTCCAAAGGAAAACTACGCATGATCACGTGATTATTTTTCCCGTTCCCGTGAAAAAACGGATGAGTGGAAACGCACCTTCAGCCTTGTATCAACATACGCGGTGCTCGGTTTCTGTCAAATACCATTAATAAATTGTTTTTAATTATTAAAGTTTACAGAAATAATTTATAATGTAAAGATCACATTTTATTTATAATCTACAAATATGTTAACTGCATTATTAAAGTAGGGCAGGTCAATTTTGAAACTGAGTTATTGGACTGGTAGAAACGGGTGTATTATTGCAAGTTAAACTATCACTCTGAAGGAATTTTTGTATAATTACTTAGTTTTTGAGGAAAGCTAATTTTTCATGCATGTATAAAAACATTGTCGCTTAAAAAGTCTCAGTATTGAACACAATGCTTTGATAGAAAACATTTTTCAAACTTATTGATTTTGACATATTATTTAAGAAAAAAAAAAATATTATTTTTATTTTATATATAATCAAATAATAATATTTTATATTTTTGTGATAAGGTTTATTAAAATAAAGAAACTTTTAAATCTAAAATGACATATAAAGTAACAACTTAATTTTATTTTCTCCTAACATCATCTCAGCTAACAAACACGCGGTTGCTTGAATAACTCTTGTTAAATCAAAAATTAAAGTAATTAGGAAAGGATTGGTGAAAATTCACTTTTTTGTGTGTGTTTTAAGCTCAAAGGCTTGATTTAAAGAAGATGTATTTATTTCTCTATAACGTATCAGTCTGATTTGATGAAGTCGCCATCAAATGCTGAATTTAATTACGTGATTTTTATTTAAAAAAAAAACAATATTTTAGATTTACAATATTTAAAAAAACACCTAATTGATAATTTTAATAGAAAATATGGAAAATATATATTTTTCTAGGTGTTTTTTTAAAAAACACCTAATTGATAATTTTAATAGAAAATATAGAAAATAGATATTTTTCTAGGTGTTTTTTTAAAATATGTTTTAAAAATAACTTGTTTAAATCATAAGTCCTATTTTTTTGAAATCACCATAAGATTTCTTTTAAGACCCAGGTTGACTATATTTTGAACAAATTTTTTTTTCACATAAATAGGGCCCTGTCAGATTTTTGGGGCAGTTTCTTCAAAAATTAGTGCAAAATGAGAAGCTAAAATTTTCATAATACTTTTAATGGTATTAAATTGAACTCATCTTAACTAGTTCACTATTTCAAAATGGTGAAACCAATAATATATTCACTGGTATTTATGGTAAATATTATTAGTTAATTTCACGGAATGAAAACATTTTTTTGAGACGTGTTATTCTTTTTGTTTTAAACACGCAATAAAAAACCAAGCGTAACTTTTTTCTGAGTATTCATAGCCGGTTAAACTATAGTAACACTGCCCGCAATATACACGAGTTTTTGGTTTGCGCCTGGATCGTGTAAAACACGTCTCCATACAGGTTGTTTTTTTTTTTAAGAAAATAGAAGTCCCGGTTGAGTTGCCGGCTGGGTAAATTAATAAAAATTTTTTTTTTTGATTTTTTAACAATGTATAGTGAGCTAATATGTTGACAAAATGAAAAAGTTTTTAATTGTCTCATTTCTAAAACTTTTTTAACTTTTGCTTCTATATATATTAGGAAAAATTTATTGATATTTATTTTGTTTCTATATATATTAAGAGAAATGTTTTGATATTGCATTTATATTAAATCCCTTAGCTACGGGAACTCTCTGAGCATTTGAATAGTGAAATTTGAAAAATAATTATAATTATATAGGAGTAATTTTGGTGAGATCAACGTTGTGTAATACTTAAAATACATCTGTGTTGTTAACCCAACAAACTTTTTTTAATTGGATTTGCAGTGGACTTAAATAAGTATTTTAAGTGGTTCAATAGAATTTTACTTATTGATTACTTAGTAGACCATTAGTGGCAACAGCTCTAAATGGGCTTGTTGTTGAGTTCCCCAAAAAAACAAGAAATCTTTGTTACTTCAGATATATACGTGCTATTGTAATGGAAAACTCCTAGAAGTCTATGAAGACTTATTATCGAGTACCTCTTTAAAATGATTAAATAAAGTCTATTTCATTTCTTATATATCGTCAAAAGTGGTTAAACAATATACAGTCAACAATACACATAAATAATGTAAATGTTAAATTAGTAATGAATTTTGTTAAGTAATAGTGAATTCTTTTTTCACTGTGCAGTGGCGTAGCTATAAATCTGAAGTCCTCCTATTTCCTTCCCCCCTTTCTCCTTCTAATGTGACAAGTAGTCAGACCCCTTTTTTTTAAAAAAGTATGCAATTTTTTTATATCTACTAAATAAAACAAAACTAAGTATAAAAACAATATTTAATTCAAAATTTAAAAAAAAGAAACAGAAGTTGCATCTTAAATTAAGAACAGGTAAAAGTTTAACTACATTAAATGCTAATTTTTCTTGCTTTCTAATTGGCAAATTCCGAAATTATTATATCTAACTCTAATTTTTGTGCTTTTTTGTTCTTTATTGCCATAATTGAATATTATCTAAGACGTTCATGAGACATGTAACTTCTGATTTAGGAGTAGTGTTTATATGTGTGCGCTCTAGAGGGTAGAATGGGGTTTGCAAATAGCGTAATACGCTTTTTTACGCTAACAAATACTTATAAAATAAATAGATGTTTTTGAATAAATAAAAACATTTTTTTAAATAAAACCATCACAGTTAGTGGGGGGGGGGGGGGGAGAGTGTACTTACCCTTAAGTAAAGGGTCTATTTTTTTTTTTTTTTTTTTTTTTTTTGCGAACTTCAAAATTTCTTTTACTAAGGAACTTAAAATTAAAAAAAAAAGATTAAATTTAGCAATAAAAATAGAATAATTTGCAAACTTGACAAAAATGCTTTTAAAAAAGTCACATTGTTTTTACATATTCTCAACAATGTCACGTAACAAATCGCATCATCGGCCCATTTTATTTCGAATACAAGCAGGTTGATCTTTTTAATAAATATATTATAAGAAGAAACTTAATAAATAAATGGAAGTTATAGATTTTTAAAAAATATTTCACCTAAAAAGATGCAACCAATTAGTGTTTTTATCAGTTTAAACTATGAATTTAAAGGTGACAAAGAAGTGTATTTTAATTAGTCATTTCAAAAATCATTTGCAAAAAAAATATAAAATGAAAAAAAAAACTTTAAAAGACTATCAAGTATTTTTGTAACAGGAAAAAAAACTTTCAAAGTTTCCAAACTGGTGACGAGGTTTGTTTTGTACCTTATGGGTTGTGTTTGAGAGCAAGGTGTTAAAAAAAAAGCTTAAGTAATCACAAGTTAAAGAAAAGACTGTTATCTTAATAGGATTCAAAATATCGTTTTGATATTTTATAAACAAATAAATAAATTTAGCCTTTATTATTTAATTTTTAATTTAAATTAATATTGATCTAAATCAAACGTAGAGATTTCAGTCAAATATGTTTTCGACAACATGAGTTTGATTAGAATTACTTTTATTTATTTTTTTTTTTTTCTCAAAAGCAGTGGTTATGTTATCAAATACGTATTTGTGACGCTTGATACTTGCTTTAGAAGCGTGGTAATATTTGCAGGTTTTGCAAATTTTTGATCAATTTTGTATTGTGAAACTGATGGACAGTACAAATCAAAGAAAACTTTCGTTGAAATTTTGTATTGTGAAACTGATGGACAGTACAAATCAAAGAAAACTTTCGTTGAAATTTTAGAGCCTTTATAACTCGCCGCGCTATAGAAAAAAAGTTTTACGAATATTTTGTACTATTTTTAGCTCATGTATAAAAATTCCTTTAGCCACATGAGATATTAGAACTAGACCTGGTAAAAAAACTTTGAGGAAAGAATTTTTTCCAAGAGATTTGTCAAGGTTTAAAGCAATATCACACTTAACTATCATGGAATATCACACTTAACAATCATTCAAAATTATTAACTTTGTCTCACATGATTTACAACCCACATTAAATCTTGCTAAGTTATTAGTAAGAGATCAAGATATTTAGCACAAACTGAGTAGTTATCAATTATTTCTTATAACCAAGCTTGAGTATCTACATCTTTAGCTTTTAAGTTTACACCTTTTAAGTTTTTTTTTTCAGTCTAGATGGCTTTAGATGTGTCCCAAAATGATCTTGTGGTAAAACCAATCCTTCTAATTCTTAACTCATCATAATCGTCGCTGATCAACCCAGTTATATGCTGAACAGTGATGTTTACGAGTTCCTGTAAGATAGGAATCAAAACCCATTTAATAAATCTTTTAGTAGCAACATGGAAACCTTTGGGAAACCTTGGATTTTCGTCACCCATACATGCAACAACAAGGATAAATTTTACCTGACCTTTTAAACTAAAAATGTAAAGTCTAAAATTTTCTGCTGCAACTATGCTTCATAAGTCTAATACCATTATATGTTGGACCAGAGTATGACACTGCATCAGCGAACATAGCTGGGTCAATAATTTAAGCTGCATAAACTTGCAGTACAAGCTTATTTCTGAAAGTCATTAAAAAATCATGGTACTTGGTATTTAATAAGGGAGATGTGACAAATAATGATTCTACCAAATATATAATATTTTGATAGGCGCTCGGCCATAGCACCAAATATTTTTGAGAAATATGACCTGCTTTATTTAAGTGCATATGTTAATGTATGTTTAATATTTAGAGCGTTTTTGTTTCATTTTAATTAGACCATATTACAGCGCGCATTATATGTTGATTGTTACATCAAGTTGCTTCAACTATAGTTATTTATAAAAGTGTTAAACTCTTCAAAAATTCAAAAAGATTACAAGTAATCAGCTTAGGTATATCTTTCTGAGGTAATTTCTGAAGTTCATATAGAAAAATATTACACAAAGATAAGTGATATTTTCATTACAACCTAAACCTAAAGCATGGTTTAATTTTAATGAATGTGTCAATTATACGGTTGCCTTTATTTTTTGATGATCTTTCAAAAACAATTTTCAATGGATTAGTTGAACACAAAGAACAAAAAAATTAATTTTAATGCTGTAATAAAGATTAGGCCAGGTGAATAAAAAAAAGCAATTGCTTTTACTTCGCGTTTTTGGAGTAATTGTTCACCTTTACGCAAACAAAATTTTGAGTAAAATTGCACAAGTTTTTATTCACGTAAAGCTGAGCAACTTACTCCAAAAATGCTGAGTAATTGTTCAGCTTACTAAGTAAAAGAAGTTGCTTATTTTTATTCACCCAGCTTATTATGTCCGTGAAAAGTTCTCAGTTTAAGGTTTTCCTCTAGAAAAAAAAACATGATTTAGAAAAAAAAATCAAATTGTAAATACATATACTTTTAAATGCCATTCTATACTCTTTCCAATGATATATTATTTGATGGGTCTTTTATAGTATAAAGATAAAAAATTAGGGTTTTAGAATATGGGTACATTAAAAATGTTCATAACAACGCCTTAGCAACACATTTTGTCTGTTTAAATATTTGACAAGTTGACAAAAATAGGTGGTCTTTTTTTTGTTTTTTTACTCTGATTCTAGAAAGCACTTTATGTTCTGTAAATTACTCAAATGAACGCGGAATTAAGTAATGGAACAGAAAAAAGTTAATGAAAGTAATGTTAATGATGTTAGTGTGGTTGACAGAAATATACTTTGCT
The DNA here is from genome assembly GCF_022113875.1 of Hydra vulgaris. Taxonomy (NCBI): domain Eukaryota; kingdom Metazoa; phylum Cnidaria; class Hydrozoa; order Anthoathecata; family Hydridae; genus Hydra; species Hydra vulgaris. The sequence goes on from NC_061165.1 coordinate 28,363,248, forward strand.
TGTTTACAAATGCTATGTTTGTTATGCTTTATCAATGTTTTTTATTTTGTTTTTAATGAATATTGTTTCTAGATAATAACAGTTTCAAGAATAATTTTAAAGGAGTGTATTTTTTTCTGTTTTAAAATATTTTGGAATTTCAAACGGTTACTGTTTTGACCAATTATCTGTTAAGAGAGATAAAGAATGTATTGATAAGAGCACTAAAAAGACGAATGAAAAAGGAAAAATCAAAAGAAAAAAATAAGGGCTGCTAAAAAGGGTTATATTGACCTAGAAAAAGCCAAGTAAAGTTATTTATCTGGTGGATTTTAAATTTGTAATATTTTTTTGTATTTAAGTTTTTAAATTGCATTTTTTGCGAAATATGATTTTCATGCAATTTTAAGTTTTTCAAACCTCATATTTTAATAAATATTTAACTTAATCACTTGAAATTTTCAGGAAACCTTTTTCAAACATATACCTAGAAACTGAGCGAAAAATAATTACTGATTCTTTATTTATTTTAATTTTTTTCAATTTTATATTTGATATAGAGGGTTTGAAAAGCGTATTTTTTTACGTTGACCGCCATTACGAGTTTTTAAGCCTGTATCTAGATTTTTTTTTCGCTCATTCCCTTTATATATATGTAATTTATCATTGTACCAAATTTCATCTTATATACATTTGTTGTTTTAAAATTATTGTGTCCCAAGTTTCTTCTCATTTTGCTCATAAAATAGTAAAAAAATGCTGACTCAGCTTTAAAAAATGCCTATTTTGTTATAAATTTTTTTAAATTCGTATTTATTCCTAGTATTATAAAATTGATATAAAAATAATTTGCTATTGCTATAAAAGAAAATAGTTTTTTTCTAGGGGAACCACCTTAAGTCTGCTTTTCACCGATAAACCTTCACAATGAATTATCTCCTCCTTGTAAAAATAGAAATGTAAATGAGATAATCAAATCATGCCGTAGTTATATAGTGGGCAGAATGCTCGCTTCATGCGCGAGAAATTCCAAACGGTAAAATAATAGTAAAAAAAGTAGCCGAATAAACTGAATGCCTAATGGTCACCGAATATTTGTGACACTTTTATTTAAGATACAAACTAATGTTTTTTTATTCAAGATACATGCAAATGTAAATTTATTAAATATTTTAAATATTTGTAAAATAAATTTAAATGAAATTTTAGTTTTTATGTATAGAACTAAGCTAGGAATATCGCCAAAAATATTTGAATCCTATTTTAGAGAAATCTGCCATAAATAAAGCACAAGATTCTCAGTAAACAACTTTGCAGTCCCAAGATATAGTCTAAATTGAGTTCATACTTAATTAAGTATCGTGGACCGTATTTATAGAATTTATTTTCAGATATTACAAATAAAAAGAAAACCACTCATGATCGATTTAAAAAAGAATCTTAGATTAGAAAGAATTTAAGATGTTTCAAATTTAGAACAAATTTGTTCCAAAGATGTGCTTTACAAAAAAAAAACTTTTTTTTATCTTTTTAAAAAAAAATTTAAAAAAAGTTTTTTTAAAAACTGACAATATACAAATGTATTTTTAGAACCTTTTGAAATCCTATTACTACTGGAAACATTTCTATTTTTACAAGGAGGAGATAATTCATTGTGAAGGTTTATCGGTGAAAAGCAGACTTAAGGTGGTTCCCCTAGAAAAAAACTATTTTCTTTTATAGCAATAGCAAATTATTTTTATATCAATTTTATAATACTAGGAATAAATACGAATTTAAAAAAATTTATAACAAAATAGGCATTTTTTAAAGCTGAGTCAGCATTTTTTTACTATTTTATGAGCAAAATGAGAAGAAACTTGGGACACAATAATTTTAAAACAACAAATGTATATAAGATGAAATTTGGTACAATGATAAATTACATATTACGGCCGTGAACATTTTAGAGAACGGACGTGTTTATTATTAAACTTAAAAATGGCTAATAAAAGTATTTCAATTACTCATTTAAAAGAAATTATGGATATTCATGAAAACACAATAATGAAGCTATTTAGCGACAGGATTGATAAACTAGAGAGTAAAATATCAGTTATGCAAGAAGAAAATAAAAATTTAAAAGATGAAGTAAGTGACCTGAAAAAAAGTGTTGAATTTGTCAGTGACAAATATGAAAATTTACTACTGGAAATTAATGTTTCTAAAAAAACAGCAATGTCATCAGTATATCAACTGAACGACACAAAAATAAATATAGAAAATGATAACGTTATTAAAGATAAGTTGGCTGAACTTGAAGATAGGAGTCGCAGAAATAATTTGAGATTTAATGGTATAGAAGAAAAAGAAATTGAAACCTGGCAAGAAACTGAAAGTAAAATAAGAGAAATTTTAAAAACTAAATTGGGTTTAAATGGTAATATCGAAATTGAGAGAGCCCATAGAGTTGGAAAAAAAGTGATGGGTGTTAAAAGAATAAATAGAACTATTGTTGTAAAATTTTTAAGCTATAAAGACAAGAACGCGATTTTGGATAAGTTCGTAAAGGCAAAACTCTGGAATGAAAATTTGTTTATAAATGAAGATTTTAGCGAACGTAGGGGAGACCGGGGCTAGTTGGCAGCAGGGGTAAGTTGACGAATTGCGTTTATCTGCAAAGTCTTTCATCAAAAAGTGCCAATAATTTCAGGAAACCTTCTTAGTTGACCATTTCATCTTTCACTGTAGTATTGTGGGGATTTGCGCATGCGCATAAAAGATATTGTGATTTATGTGTTTTTTCCACATTTTTGTAACTTTTACAACTTCTTTATTTTTTCGATTTTTAAAAGCAATTTCATCAAGTACAAGTAAACTTGATTGGAGTTATATCTTGCATGGTTCAGTAAAATCTGTCCAACCATTATTTTTTATTTATATACGTTTTTCAGGGATCGGTAGGGGAGTTTGTGACCAAATAGCTTTCGGGGTTAGTTGGCAAAATTTTGGCGGGGCAAGTTGGCCGTATATATCAACTAAACCCGGTTGCGATTGGACATAAATTTTAACTTTTTCTATAAATTTTGATTTATTTTTTTAAAAATCGATTAGATAGATCACATATATTACATGCGAAACTATAAAAGAAAAACAAAGAGGGCTATAACTCCTCAAAATGTTATAAAAAATGCTGTTGATGCTGTTTTATTAGAAGGAAAATCTATACGAAAAACAGCCAAAGACTTTAATATCCCTGAAAAAAGTTTGTCCCGATACTGCAAAAAGCAACAACGTCATAGTCAGCAAATATCAGGTTACATAAAATCTAGACAGGTCAGTATATATATATATATATATATATATATATATATATATATATATATATATATATATATATATATATATATATATATATATATATATATATATATATATATACATACATATATATATATATAAACTTAATATGTTTTGTATAGTAATTATTATCTCATATATAAGATTTATATATATATATATATATATATATATATATATATATATATATATATATATATATATATATATATATATATATATATATATATATATATATATATATATATATATATATATATATATATATATATATATATATATATATATATATATATATATATATATATATATATATAAATCTTATATATGAGATAATAATTACTATACAAAACATATTAAGTTTATATATATATATTTATATATAATATTTATATATAGTTTATATATAATATATATTAGTATGTGTTATACACACACACACACACATTGTATTAGTATGTGTTATAACACATACTAATACACAGTTATAAAATATAACTTATATGTTTTTTAAGATCATTGAGAACTCTATTTGTAAATATATATATATATATATATAATATATATATATATATATATATTTACAAATAGAGTTCTCAATGATCTTAAAAAACATATAAGTTATATTTTATAACTGTGTATTAGTATGTGTTATAACACATACTAATACAATGTGTGTGTGTGTGTGTATAACACATACTAATATATATTAGTATGTGTTATGCACACACACACACACATATATATATGTGTGTTATATAACACACACACACACACACACACACACACACACACACACACACACACACACACACACACACACACACACTATATATATATATATATAGTGTTATTTGTTTTAATATTGATATTGTTCATTTAGGTCTTTACTGATTTACAAGAAGGTCTGTTGGAACAATATGTGACTAAAGCTTCTGATATTTATTATGGACTTTCTCCTAAGGAAGTGAGGAAACTAGCTTATCAGTATGGAAAAGCGAATAGCATAAAAATGCCTCATAATTGGAGTGCAAATGAAGCAGCTGGAGAAGACTGGTTCAGTGCTTACCTCAAAAGACACAAAAAACTGTCAATAAGAAAACCTGAGGCAACAAGTCAAGCACGTGTTTCCAGTTTTAATCCAACAAATGTTCAAAAGTTTTACAACAATTTACAAACTATTCTTAATCGTTTAAAGTTGGAAAATGGAGATATTTGGAATATGGATGAAACTGGTATTACCACAGTTCAAACTCCAGATCATATTGTAGCAAGAAAGGGTTTTAAACAAATTGGGCGTGTTACTTCGGCTGAGAGAGGCAATTTAGTAACTGTGGCAGTTGCTGTTTCTGCCAGTGGAAATTCAATTCCTCCATTTTTCATATTTCCTCGTGTGAAATTTAAAAGCTATTTTTTAAATGGTGCTCCTGATGGAAGTGCAGGCGCTGCAAACCCATCTGGTTGGATGACTGAAGTTCAATTTTTGCAGTTTTCCCATCATTTTGTCAAATATGCCAGAAGTACAAAAGAACGACCTGTTTTGTTGCTATTAGACAATCATGACTCTCATCTTTCAGTAGAGGCTTTAGATTACTTTAAAGAAAATGGGGTATCGGTTTGTTCATTTCCTCCTCATTGCAGCCATAAACTTCAACCTCTAGATCGAAGTGTATTTGGACCTTTTAAAAAATACACAAACACAGCTTGCGATGCGTGGATGACAATGCACCCTGGTTCCACAATGTCTATTTACAGTTTACCAGGTATTGTGGGTAACTCATTTCCATTAGCATGTACCCCTAATAATATCAAGGCTGGTTTTGCAAAAACAGGAATTTACCCACTAAATGTTAACATTTTTGGTGAACACGATTTTATGCCAGCCTATACCACAGATAGACCACCTCCGAAACAAGACTGTGCTGTGGAAAGTACAGTGCTAAATATAAGTAATGTAATGGATGATGACTTTACAATATCTGAGAATGACATGTTAAATGCTGGTTGCTCAAAAGATATAAAACCACGTCAAGATATTTCATATTCAAGCAGTAATGATGAACACAGTGCATCTACAGAGTCAACTGTAGTTCTATCGCCTGAAGATTTAAGACCATTCAAAAAAGCTGAACCAAGAAAAAGAGTTAGGGCTAATAAAAGAAGTAGAACCACATCAATTTTAACAGATTCACCAAATATGAATGTTTTAAAAATAGAGAAAGAATCAGCTAAAAAGAAAAAGTTAGCAATTGAAGAGAGAAAACAAGCAAAAAAGTTAAACGAAGATAATATTAAGATGAGTAAAAGATCAAATAGTAAAGGAAGTTTACACTTAATGGAGAAAAGTTTGAATTGTCCAAATAGCTCTGTTGTAGAGGAGTGTTTTTGTTTGAATGTTGGAATGTTTTCTAAAAGTAAAGCAGGGGAAGTTTGGGTTCAATGCACCCAATGTCACCTTTGGGCTCACGAGTCATGTATAATCGGAAAATCTTTGTTTTTCATTTGCAATAATTGCTGCTAGCCGATTTGAAACTCCATTAGTTAAAAATATTCATGTAATAAAACAATATAAGTTTTAATTCTTATTGTATAACCATAAATTGGGAACACTGTTTTGTTTTGTCACTGTATTTTTTAATTATATTTACTTTCTATTGCTTAAAATGTTACAATGATCCAAAAGTTTGATGATATTGATAAAAGTATATTTCTGCTATGATTCCTTTAAAAAAAAGGGGCTCGGGGTAAAAATATTATTAAAATACACTTAAATAGGACCTTTAACTTTAGCTTTTATTATTGCGAGTCAACTTACCCCTTGAGTATAAGCAACTTACCCCATGGTGGGGTAAGTTGGCGCAATTTTTTTTTTTTTTTTGAGGGCCCAGAAAGGCCCCACAATATTTTTTTTGTAAATGAATACAACTTTTATAAGTTACCCAAATTCATACTCTTTGAAACTACACTTTTATGTTTTCAAAAAAATGTTTCGTTAGGACTACAGAACTCATAGAGTAAAAACCGAGTCAACTAGCCCCGGTCTCCCCTACTATGGAAATAAGAAGAAAGTTATTCGCGGAAGCAAAGGAGCTTCGAAGTAAAGGAAAGTATGCTAAGGTTACTTATAATAAATTATTCACACGCGATTTTAAGTAAATTTTTTTTTTTTTTTTTTTTATCAATTCATAGTTATAAAATTATTTAAATTCTGAAATGGATTCAAACCAACTAAATTTTGAGTCAATTTCATTTAACTTTTTTCAAACTAATGATTTTTTACTTGATAATGAATCCGATCCTGACATAAATTATTTTAGTGAAGCAGGTGCTCTGCAAAACTGCTCTTATTTTTATAACAATGAATTGAAAGATTATCTTAATAGGGATTTTCTTAATGTTATTCATTTTAATATAAGAAGTTTAAAAAAAAACTTTGATACTTTTCATAGTAATATAGAAGAAACTTCTAATATTTTTAACATAATATCCATTACAGAGACATGGTGCAGTTCTGATGATGTTAAAAACTCAAATCGCGTAAGCGATTTGAGTTTTTAACATCATCAGAACTGCACCATGTCTCTGTAATGGATTAGCGCGTAAAAATAAAAAGCAAGGTAGTGGTATTCTTTTTTACGTGAATGAATACACAGGCCAGACTTTTTTTTTGAAGTATTTCTGACGGCGATAAAGAGGTTTTAAGTATTGAAATTTTAACTAAAAATGCAAAAAATATAATTTTAAGTTGTTGTTATCGCCCACCAAATGGAGTAATTGAGGATTTTAATGCCTTTTTACATAATGATATAATTAAAAAAAGTTCACATGAAAAGAAATTAAACTACATAATTGGTGATTTTAATTTAAACTGTTTTGAATACCACACTAATAATAACATTAAAAAGTTTTACAATGATTTTTTCGAAATTGGAGCGATACCGTTAATAAATAAGCCTACCAGAATATCATCAACATCAGCCTCTATATTAGATAATATAATTACAACTGACGTTTTTAACTTATCTTTAAAAAAAGGTATTATTAAAAGTGACGTCTCTGATCACTTTCCCATTTTTTTCTCCATAAACACAAACATCAAAAAAATTCTACACCATAATAAACCTTTCATCAAACGTTTTTTTACGGAAGCGAATTGCTTTGCTTTTAAGGAACAATTATCTTTACTTCATTGGAAACATATAGATTCTAATGATGCTAATTTAGCTTATAATTCGTTTTTACAAACATTTTTTGAAATTTATGATATTAATTTTCCTAAACATAAAATACTAAAAAAAAATAAAGATTTCACGTCACCATGGATTACAAAAGATCTCAGAAAAAGTTCTAAAGTTAAGCAAAAGTTGTATATAAAGTATTTAAAAACGAGAACATTAGAAAGTAAAACAATTTATAAGAATTACGCTAAAAAATTTGAAATGCAAAGAAAAAATTTAAAAAAAAGATACTACATTAATTTACTAGAAAAATATAAAGATAATTCAAAGCAAACATGGCAAGTTTTAAGAGAAATTACAGGCAGTAAGAAATTGAAAGCTAGCTCTTTACCTAAAGCTATTAAAATTGATAATAAAATATTTGATGATCCAGGAGTGGTAGCTAATAAAATGAATGAATTCTTTACTTCAGTTGGACCAAATTTAGCAAAAAAAATTTCAAACATAAACAAAACAATAAACAGATGTAGTTTTCCTTTAATATCTTATCTAAATTCTTTTGAATTGTCTTTTGATAAATTTGATAGAGCTTTTAAAATGCTAAAGTTAAATAAAGCAGTCGGTCCTGATGATATCAATGGAAACATTGTCATTGATTCATATGATATCATAAAAAATATCCTTTTTAAAATATTTAAATGCTCAATTCAACAAGGAATTTTTCCTGATGAATTAAAAATAGCTAGAGTTTCACCAATATTTAAAGGTGGAGACTTACTTAATGTTAGTAATTACCGCCCAATATCTGTTCTCTCTGTTTTCTCAAAGATTATAGAGAGAATTCTTTATAATAAAATTTTTAATCATCTTTCTCAAAATAATATCCTATACAAAAATCAATATGGGTTTAAAAAAAATAACTCCACTGAACACGCTATACTCCAAATAACACAATATATTACTGAATCATTTGAAAGTTCCAAATTTACTTTAGGCATTTTTATTGACTTGTCTAAAGCCTTTGATACGATAGATCATAAAATTCTCTTTAAAAAACTTAAATATTATGGAATCTCTGGCAATGAGATTCCATAATATTTTGAAGCTTTTAAAAAGTTATTTAAGTAATAGAAAGCAATTTGTTCACTATGACGTATCATCAAAATCAAACTTGTTAGATGTAACATGCGGAGTTCCTCAAGGGTCTGTCCTAGGACCTCTCCTATTTCTCATTTACATAAACGACCTTTATGAAGCATCTAATTTAATGACAATTATGTTTGCTGACGACACGAATTTTTTTCTATCTCATGGTAACATAATTACCCTATTTCAAAGTATGAACATAGAATTAATTAAAATTTCAGAATGGTTTAAATTAAATAAGCTTTCTCTTAACATTGAAAAAATAAAATGGTCTCTTTTTCATCCATACTACAAAAAACATCATCTACCAAGTGAATTGCCTGCTCTTTTTATAGATGACATTCAAATTAAAAGAGTAACGGCTACAAATTTTTTAGGGGTTTTTATTGATAAAAATCTGACATGGAAAAAACATATTGAAAACTTATCCTCTAAAATTTCCAAAAGTATAGGAATACTATTTAAAATAAGAACCATGCTAAATAAACATACTTTAATTCAGCTTTACCACTCTTTTATTCATTGCCATCTAAACTATGCTAATGCGGCTTGGGGTAGTGTAAGGAAAACTAAATTAGAACCACTTTATCGCCAACAGAAACATGTTGCACGACTTATTAATTTTAAACATCGATTTTATCATGCTAAGCCTCTTTTAAACGAAATGAATATTCTTAATATATATCAACTTAATATTTTTAATGTATTGTGTTTTATGTTTAAATGTAAGTCTCGCACATCTCCAATTTCTTTTCACAATTTATATTCTTTAAAAGTTAAAAATAAATACAATTTGCGTAATGAAAATTTTATTCTTCAACCAGTTTTCAAAACTAATTTTGGTAAATTTTGTATTTCATTTAGAGGAGCATTTTTATGGAACAAAATAGTGTTAAAACTTTTTGATCTCTCTCTTGAATGGAACTTTTTCTTATTTAAAAGAAAATTAAAAGAAATTCTTTTCTCAGTTGAAAACATTCTGATATATTTTTAAGTTTGTTTTGTTTTTTATTAATACTCTTAGGAAATATTTTATTGTAATTTATATATACGAAATCTTTTATCTTAACTTATATATATATGTATGTATATGTATATGTGTGTGTGTGTATAAGTGTATGTATATATGTGTATATGTATGTATGTATGTATATATATATATATATGTATATATGTATATATGGATATATGTATATATATATATGTATGTGTGTATGTGTATTTATGTGTGTACGTATATATGCATGTGTATTTGTGCGTATTATATGTATGTGTATATATATATATATTGATGTGTAAGTATATTTATTTACATGTTTGTATGTTTAAATATGTATAAATAATTATATTTGTATTTATGTGTGAATATTTGTCTATGTATTATTAAAGGATTATTTATTATTTAAAAACTGTTTAGGCGGTTCTCGATGACAAGATCTTATGATCTTCTGCGAGTATCCGCGTTCTTGTTGTAACGTTAACAAAATTGTAATTCTGACTATACGTATTTTATTCATTCTTATATTGTAAAACTTATTTTGAATAAATAAAAAGAACAAAAAAAAAAAAAAAAAAAAAAAAAATTAATTAAATTGGTTTTTTATGGTTTGTATTTCTTAAAATTTACAATTCTAAAGTACAAATTATCTTTTTTAATAAACATATAGTTATATATGTTTATTAAAAAAGATAATTTATACTTTAATAAACATATAGTTATATTTTAAGCTGGCCTCTGAGTGCAAAATTTATGTAAAACCTTAAATTTTATTACGATATTGTACACTTTTATATCAAACTTTAAGTTTTATATTGAATATCTTAACAGTTTTTTAGCGCTTTTTTGAACGGTTAAGTTTTTATAGTTAAATGTAAACTTATAGAGAAAAGGGGAACATCTTTCTTATATAATGTTGGATAAATCCTTAGCAGTTACGACGCTATCTCACGGTTTAGATCACTGTGAAAATAAAGATTTAAGAAAGAAAAAACTGGAAGAAATGCAAGTAATTCATTTTTTAAATATCTCTAAGTATAGTAAAAGTTATATACACGCTCTGTTTAAAGTTCAGTAAAAGTTATATACACACTCTGTTTAAAGTTCAGAAATTGTTAACTTGCATACAGCAAAGCAAAATGAATTTGTTTATTCAACTTTAAAACAATTAAGTAACTATCAAAATTATTATTTCCCAGCTTAATTATTGTTTCGTTAAGTACACCTTTTTGGATTATATATATATATATATATATATATATATATATATATATATATATATATATATATATATATATATATATATATATATATATATATATATATATATATATATATATATATATATATATATATGGTTATTTAGGTGCCCCTAAAAGAAATGGGAGATTATTAAAGTTATATCGTAAAAATTTTGGATTTAATTTAATTAGACATAAAATACTGTGTTATTAATAACTGCTTGCTTAAAAAAACTGAACTGGTTTTGATAGCGAAAAAATCGTATATGTCTAGTACAATTCATTCGTTAGATGTCATACAATAAGTTATCGCTCAGAATATTAAATAACATGTCGTCAAAATGTGGAGCCAATGATGATTGAGATAAATGAAATACAATGATACAATAATATTGTGATGAATGATGCACATTGCATATAGTGATTGAATTTATGAGATCGTTTCAAAGGTTTGGTTAAACTAAACTTTAAACCTCCGTGTATTTATACGTCCTTTGTCAGTCTAAATTTATGATTTAAAAAAAATAATGAACGATTTTTTACATTTAATTACTTTTAAAAAGTATTTATTTTTAATTTTAAAGAATTAACAAAGTAGTTGTTATTATATTTCAGCATTGGTGACCTTAACATTGATAGTTTAAAATACAATTAACACTAATTAACATCATTCGAAATACATTTTTTTTTGACAATATGTTTCAACACGGTGTCTTCAAAATTGTTAACAAACGCACACCTGTCACTTAACGTCACTTGTATTACATCAACTTCCATTATTGCTTTTGACGTACTTTAACAAACTCTTTTTTATAGTAAAATTGTCTTCGTTTGAACATTTATATATTAGATTTGAACATTTATATATCAGACATAAACATTTTTTCATTTCTAAGTATTAGTTCTTTATTCCTAAATATAAGTTTTAGCTAATTTTATTGTTTTTTAAAAAAAATTTAATACAAGTAATAAAAAATTTAATAATACCATTATATTTTATTGAAAATTATCATTAATACTATATATATAATATTGTTCAACAAAATCATGATTTAATTAAACAATACCAAAATAGCATACGATAATGTACCAAATGATAATTAAATAAACAAAACCACAACACCGTTTTAAATAAAAATTATTTAATTACGTATATACTTCTGATATTGATGTGCATTATCTCGTCATTTTAATCTGTTTTTAATTGGGTTTCGAATAATTTAATATCAAGGTTTTTTAAGATCACATACATTCCATTGAGTTATTGTGTATCTGCGTCACAGATGCTGTGAAGTAAGTAATTGTTAACGTTTTCTAATAAGTTGAACTGAATTGTTTTGGAGCCACTTTGTTTCGCAGCCACTTTGTTTCGAAGCCACTATGTTTCATAAGCCACTGTGCTTGTTTAAAAAATTATGTTTACAAAATCCACTTACTTATTTACTATCCAATTAATTCCATCTTTTTTTGATCAAGCTTCACTCTATAACTAATTTTCTGTTCCTACACTACCTCATTAAACATACACATACACTTAAAAAGTAGCCGCAAAGCAGTTTTTTCTTAATAATAGAAATTTTATCTGACCTATTGCATTTGCTTATTCAGTAAGTAAAGACTACATAAATGCTAAACTGTTACTTCAGAAGATAAGTTAAGAAAAATACAAATTATACTTTATGCTACTGGGATTTCAAGAGCACGACAAGGTTTTTGATCATAGTTTTATTTAAATGAAAAAAGGATACCAAGGTAAATAGGATGCAGTTATACTAAATGACTACCCAGTGGGCACCGGACCAAAAAAAGAAGTTTTTTGAACGTTTAAAAGACGTCCAAAACGTTCTAAAGACGTTCAAAACATGTATAAGACGTTTAAAAGACGTCTTTTTTATGTCTTGTGCCCTCTGGGTACACCTGATGTTTACTAAGGTAAATGTGATGCAGTGATAAGGAATGACAACACCTACATGTTTAATGCGTTATGATAACAAATTTCAAGTGAAAATCATGTTCAAGTGTTCACATTTAATTTATTTAGAGAGTATGAACCTCAATAAATTATTTAAATAATTTTAATGAATCCCGAGATCATTTGTAAAACTTTCACCGTAACTTTTTTTTCCAATAATTTCTAATTATTTTCTGCATAATACTAAAGCAAGGCATGTTTTACAGGATACTTACTGTTGTTATCAATCATTGTTTTAATAAAAGCGTTTATTATGTAGTAACTTTATCATATATTCAGGGGAGAAAAATTTTTTTGTGTTCAATATAACTTTACTTTCAAACTTTTTGTGTATTCTACTGTCAGATAAAAGATCTTTAACAAATACGGAATAATAATTATTTAAAATAAATATTTTTATAATAATATTAAAAAGTAAATTTTTAGTTTTTAATTCAAACCAATTATTTAAAAAATAATTGGTTTGAATTAAAAACTAAAAATTTACGATAAAAGTTATAAAATGATCATGGGATTCATTAAAATAATTTAAATAATTTATTGAGGTTCGCACACTCTAACGTTAGTCTTTTATGGTGTTTTAATGTAAAACACTATATAGGAGCAAAAAAAATGGTGTTTAAAAAAATATATAAAACATCAGGAAAAATATATAAAACATAGGACTTAGAAAAATATATAAAATATAGGACTTAGGAGTTTTTACTACATAACAATTCCTATATGGAATTTTAAATAAAGTTTAGTCCTATATGGTGTTTTAAATAAATTGGTTTGGTCCTATATGGCGTTTTAAATAAACTGGTTTGGTCTTATATGGTTTGGTCTTATATGTTTTAAATAAATTGGTTCGTCCTATATGGTGTTACAATTTTTCCATGAATATTTACAAGTTGAGTATAAAACGATGAAAAATAAGTACATAATTATTAGGTTTCACGGAAAAACGAAAAAATGTGCAATCCCAGTGGGCACCGGACCAAAAAAAGACGTCTTTTGAACGTTCAAAAACGTCTAAAAAGATGTCTAAAACGTGTATAAGACGTTTAAAAGACGTCTTTTTTACGTCCGTGTCTACTGGGATGTAATAGACAAAAGAAATTTGAGGTAACAATTAAAACAAAAAATTCAAACAATCAATGTCAAATACACAACACACTATTTCAAGATGAATTTATTTCCTACATCCTATTATCTACAGTATTATATATATCCTATCATCTAGAGTCATATTATTCTGAGCAGAGACCGATTAAATAAAAAATAAAACAAATCATTTTCAAACTTTTTTGTTTGAAAATGATTTCTTAATAAAATTTATAATAATATATTAAAGTATAATACTAGCAGTAAGCAACCCGTAATACGGGTTGTTAGTAAATAAAATTAAAAAAAAAAAGCCGCGAATAGAAAAGTCTAGAAACTACTTTAAAATAAAAAAGCCTAGAAAATGACGTAAGACGACTATTACTACTATTAAATTAGCGTATTAATATTATCAGATGGCATATTATGTAATATTATGGTATAAAATTAATTTTTAAAGACTTTTTAGCTTTAAAAGTCCAAAAGTCTTTTAAAGCGGCGATTAGTGTTAAGTGCGTTGCCAACGGTGATACGGTGTTGCTTAAATACTAGTTCTAATAAAACTAATAACTTGTTGGATTCTTTAAACAAAAGATCAGCATTGTCAAATTTGAAAGTAACTGATCTGAGAGCTTAAATAATATCTCAGTTCTAAATTTTTTTTTTAATATTACAATATCAAGATAATACGCGATAACAATCGATTAGATTCAAATATAATCAAAATTTCTAATCAAAGATAAATGTGTTTTAAAAAGGTTTTTGGAAATTTAACTGAAATTAAATTACAGATATCCTGTTATAATTTTTGTGTAACTCCGTGTCAGTATATAAATTTTATCTAAGTTTGCGTAGGACAGTGGTGTAACTAGGGGGAGCATAACCCCACAAGGCGGGGTCCCAGAACTTAGAGGGCCCCGCGGAGATTTAGAAATTTTACTCATATGAATAATATGACTGGTAATAATAATATAAGTGTTACTAATTTCTGTTTTATCAAATATATTTTATGAATTTATAATTTTTCACGTATCCCTACGGACATTTTTGGAGAAAAAAACTGAGAAAAAGTTTAAGGAGGGCCCCTTTACTTTTTTGGCGGGGGATGCCCCAAATTTATAGTTACGCCTCTGGCGTAGGAATAAGTGTTTTTTAAAAGTTTTAAAAATTAACTTTATTTAAAGGCTAAACAATTTTTTTTCTAAACAAACAACTTAAATGTTTTTTATTATAACTTAATATATAATTTTAAAAGCAAAAAACTACCACATACGCATGCATATACCAAATTAGTTGCATGTGTTTTTATATAAAGAAAACTTTAACAAAGTAATTAAAACATACCTTCATTATAACAAAAATTCAACTATATTGGAATGTCCACTAGCTTTGAATTCGAAGGAAAGTTTTTCCCGTCGTATTTCGTGAGAATTACTGTTTTAAATTAATTTGTTAAAAAATCCTCTTTATTCATCCCATCATAACTCAGTTTAATTAAACTTAATCCAATTAACAATTTAATTTGTCTCTTTTTTGTTTATACTGTATTTGATAACCAATCGTTTTAAAATATAGATTTTTTAAGTTGAAGTCATTTGACTATTGCTGAGCGTTTAAATTTTTTTACTCATTTTTTTTTTACCTAAAGCTACCCAATTAACACAAAATGTGTTTTCGACTTGTAAAATAAAATTTTAAAAACGTTCATACGTTTTAATGGGTATTTTAAGTCATCTAAAACATGTTTTGTGACTAAAGCATATGAGTCTTTAAAACGTTTTTTACATGTCAATATTGTCTAAATATATAGTCTGTTTTAGCGATATCTGTCCTAAACGAAGAAATAGTCTATTTGAACGTTTAGGTAATTATAAAATTTTAGGTAACTTTTAGGTAATTAGGAAATAGTCTGATTAAACTTGTGGGAAAATTTGAGGTGCGCATAGTTCCTAAAACCCTATGTATTTAATATTAAGGTTTTTTGATGTAAATAAACTTTTAATTAAAAAACTTTATCAACCATTCCTTATTTACAAATCAAAGTATTGTCGCTTCACTTACGCACATCATGACGTGCGTAAGTAAATATGAACGTAAGAAAAAACGTTTTGGCATAAAATGATTAAAAATAAAACAACTAAAGAAAATTTTGTCCAATGATCTACTTTTTGTATATCTACAGGGAAAATCTTTTTAAAGTCACATTGGCTCCAAAAAAAAAAAAAACAATTTCTATGCAGCATTTGTCTCTAGAAATAGTAAAACAAAAGCAAGCTGAGCTTGAGATGCTTTTTTTCTTTTTTTGAATTGTGTAAAACTTATAATTTCTTTATTTATAAATGAAAGTATTAAAGTATACGTTCTTCAAGACAAGGATTTTTATTAATAAATATTCTTGTTTTGAAGAACACATGTTTTAATATATGTTCATCAAAACAAGAATAAATATTTGTTGCACTCTACTACTGGGATATTGTGAACTGATATTAGTTGAAATAGGTGTGAGTTAAAAAAATAATATCAAAACTGTTAAAGTGAAATCACTTTATTCTTTTTTTGGGTGTAATTTTGTCAATCTGATAAAATTGAAATAGTGAACAAAAAAACTCCGAGAAAATAAAGAACTATTTTACTGATCACAAACTTATATCTAAAATACAATATTTTAGTTTAGTTTAAAAAACTATGATAATGCGGAGTGCATCATCGTTTTTTAAGTCTACAGGAAAGATAAAATGGGAAGCACAATTGAAATCGTTACACAACTTAAAGGTCTCGGTAACTTTTCAAGAATATCCAATAGTGAAACCTCAAAAAAGGGTCATTCCACGCCAAGTGGTCCAGAGCCCCATTCGAACATCTCAGATTTTAATAAAAATTTGTCAGTATGTAGTTTCATCAACATTACCAAAGTTTTAGGGTAAAATATTTTTTATTTTGGATTTTGAGGTACTTTTTGTAAGGCTTATCCAAATATCAATATCAGTCAGTAGCTAAAAATTGTATTTTTAAGGTCTAATATTTTTCTAATATTTTTCTAATATTAATATCAAAAGTATTAAATACTATCTTATTTTCAGATGACACTAATTTGTTTTATTCTCACAAAGATATTACTGTTCTTTTTAAAATATTTAACGAAGAATTAGATAAAATGAACGAGTAGTTTATAAGTAACCGACTATCATTAAATGTAGAGAAAACAAAATTTATCCTATTCCATAAACCTAGTAAAGCCGAGAATATTCTTCTAAAACTACCCAATCTTTTAATCAATAATAAAATAATTAAAAGGGAATTGACTACAAACTTTCTGGGAGTGCTCTTAAATGAAAAATTGTTATGGAAATTTCATATTAAGTTTATTGAAGGTTAGATCTCAAAAAGTATTGCCATGTTATACCGAACAAAACCTTTTCTTAATAACGAGTCTTTAAAAAATTTATATTTTTCGTTTATACACAGCTATCTTTCATACTGCAACATTTCCTGGGGTAGCACTAATCACACTAAACTCAAAAAAATTTATAGTAAACAAAAACATGCTTGCAGGATAGTATTTGGGACAAATAGAAAAACACAATGCGAACCTTTCTTACGTCAGCTTGGAGCTTTAAATATTTATAAACTTAATATTCATCAAGTAATATTATTTATGTTTAAAGCAAAACTTGGATTTTCTCCAGTAACATTTCAATCCTACTTTAATGAAATCTCCCATAAATATCCAACCAAATTTTCAGTGAATAACTTTGTTGTTCCTATAAACATTTTTAAATTAAGTTCGTTCCAAATTCAATATCGGGGACCTTTAGTTAGGAAAAAATTTCTTCCAACCTTTAGTAAAAAACAAAACTTCGTTTTAAACTGCACTTTTCAAAGTTTTAAGGATGATTCAAAACGGCATTTACTAAACATGGAATTCGATATATTAGATTTCAAATATCTTTTTTGAAAACAATTTAAAGGTTTAAACTAAATCACTTAAAAATAAATTAAATCTTTATCACTTTCTTTGGCTTTTATTAAAATGGTTTCAAACCATTAGTATAAAAGATAACTATTTTTGATGATATTAAATAATCAGCCCAAATACTTCTGTTTACATATATTGCTTCTTTTTTTTTTTAATTAAACAACGCATTTTTTTTTTTTGTGTGTTTTTATAACTTTCATGATTCTCTGTCCTTTTTACTTTTTTATTTTATTTAAAATTATTCTGCTGGAAGATTGTTAGCAACAAATTATTTTATTGCTGAAGTTTTTGATTTGTTTTTGTTTTTGTATTTATACTGTCTTTTTGCCTTTTATCATTTATTGTGCATGTAAATTTTTGTGTGATGGGGCTTGGTGATAAGACAACCTGTCTTCTTCTTGCTCCGGCCAGGATTTTCTTTTATTGTAATTTCTTTTTTGTAATATTTATCAACGGCAAAATAAATGGATAAATAAAAAAATAATAATAAAAAAAAAATAGGTACAGATTTTTTAAACACCTCTTCGCTGCTAGAATTTCAGGACAATCTGAGTTCAACATTTTGCGGTAGTTGTTTTAGTATATTAGGAGGGTGGTTAGATTGAGCATGTATGTAGTTTAAAGTATTATCAGGTTTGCAGTATGGTTGGTATGACTGGTCGCAGAGGTTAAGAGTTACGTTGAGGTAATTCACAATTTTGAGGTTGCACTGTATAGATATTTTAAGATTGTTACATTTGAATAAGTGAGTGATATACTTTTTAATTTTCTCCATTTGCTGACCAGTAGCATTTTTAAAAACTGCTAATCCGTCATCGCAGTATAAGCCAAAGTCATATTTACTATAAAAATGCGAAATTTGAAAAAGAATGATTATCCCAACAAACTCACATATCTCCGCACCATCAAACGCACCAATGGTAACGTCAAACAAATCGCATGACTTTTTCATCCAAACCTGGCCATTATTAAACAGTAAAGATTTCCTTGCATGAATAATAATTGACTTATGTTCTATGCTTATAGTGACATGTTTTTTCGCAAAACTGATTGAATTGTTAAGGAGTTTTTCACTAATTGAAGGGTAGAAATCGTTGATATCAAAGATGAGGAATTTATAAAGGTGTTTTTCTTTTATATTTTTAAACCAATTGATAAAATCTTGAGTGCTTTTCCACTGAAACTCTGAGTACCAACAAAAAGTTGTATTTTTTTCATTTTAATACTAAATAATTATATTAGATCTATTATAAAAATCTTTGTTTTTATAATATTGATCACTTTTAAACGAACAAGAGTTTTTTTGTACATTATTATACAAAAAACATTATACAAAATAACAAAATACAAAATATACAAAATATATATATATATATATATATATATATATATATATATATATATATATATATTTATATATATACTTGTTATTTCAAAATATTAAAAAAAAGTTGAAGAAAAAAACATATTTCATTTTACAGTAAATTTTTTTTCTTGTTGCCCTTTCAAAAAAAGATATAAAAAAGGACATTTGCTATCGAAAATTACATTCAAAACTGGTTTAAAATATTTTTTTATATAAATTTTATATAGCAACAATTATCTGAAAAGTTAATAACAACATTTAATTATTTTATCAAAAACTTATTCTACACTTTTGCTTTGTAAAAAACTTTTTTTACTTTACTTTCACTTTTTTTTTTTTTTTTTGCAAAAAAACATTACTTGAAATGATTTTTTGTTGAGAATAAATTCTTATAAAACTTAATTTAAATTTTTTTGAGTTCCCCAATATATCTAATTAAAAATTATTTTTAAAAAAATTAAGTTTTCAAATATGGATTTTTATAGTTTTGTCCACCTATTGGCCACTGTGCATTCGATTAAACAACAATTCAATAAAAAATTAAAAATATGTAAACGTTTACGCAACGGGAACCCTCACATCATTTGAATAGATGGCAAAAAGAAGGGTCAAAAATGTACTTTACACCCGTTGAGGGAAGTCATGGAGAGGTTTATTCGTAAAAAAATATATATTTTATAATAGGAATATCAAGGTTCGGGCACCATATGCAAACAATGTTAGTTGAAATTTAAAAAAGTCAATTTTTGGAACACATCCTCCTCAATAAATGAACGTCTGTAAAACGTCAAAATGATGTTTAGACAAGACGTTTAGTTTTGGTCAATTATTCGTTTAGATTGAAACCCAGATTAACGCTTTAAAACAAGTCTTTATTAAATGTCGAGTTTCAAACGTATTTTTGATGTTTATAAAAGGATTATTAAACGTAGAAAATAATAATAATTGCTAATAGACCAAAGCCCAGCAGCGCAAACTTAATGGTTTATCTCCATCCATTGTCCGAAATGGACGGATTGCTTTGAGATTTTCGGATCTAGTAGCTAACAGTCTCTACCAAATGTCACGGTTTTGACCAAATGCTATACTTGCTTTCTAACAGCACCGTAGCCAACCAAAAGGCAGTAAAGAGCCGGAATTAGACTAAATACTGTTCTTGATCCTAGCGATAAGACTAAGAAGCAATTGCTTTTTTTCAGCATATTCGCTATATATAGCATAATCGCTCAAATTTCTATTCACGTAAAGCTGAGCAATTTTCTTCAAAAACGCTCAGCTTTGCGTGAATAAAAATTTGAGCAAAATAACTAAAAATTTTATTCCCATAAAGCTGAGCAATTACTCAAAAATACTGAGTAAAAGCAATTGGTTTTTTTATTCACCCGGCCTATTAAACTTTGATCAATAACACCTTTAAGGTTTTTTGCAAATTACACTAAAAAATACCACAGGTTTACTTGTGGTACTTTATGTATCTGTATGTATGTATGTATCTTTACATATACTTTATGTATATGTAATCTATCTGCAAACTTAAATTCTATAATGTATGCTAATGATACTAATTTATTTATGTCCAATAATAATATTAGTCAGCTATATAGAGATATTAATATTGAGTTGATGAAAGTAAATAAATGGTTTAGAGCTAACAAACTCTCAATAAACACAGATAAAACTCAATATACATTATTTTATAAAAAAAACACAAGAAGAAAATCTACCACTTAATTTATGAGCTCTCTTTATAAATGATAAACATTAAAAAGCAGGAGTTTTTAAAATACCTAGGAGTTTTTGTAGTTAAAAAGTTATCTTGGCTTTCTCACGTAAAATACATAGAATCAAAAATAAAAAAACAATTGGCAAAATGTACAGAACTAACCCTTTTATAAATACATAAAGTCTTAAATTTATATGACTTAGCCTAATTCCTAGCTACATTATTTAAGGTAACATTGCGTGGGCACAACTTGCTAAACTTAAAAAGATATTTCCCAGCAAGAACATTGAAACAATTTTGAAACAACATTGAAAAAGTGTTAAAATTTCAGGTTGAAAAATGGTTGATTTTTAGTTAAAATGAAAACGCAAATCTACGTTGAAACAAACGTTAGATCAACGTTGAATAGAAACCAAAATTCAACGTTAGATTAACATTGATTTAGCGTGGACTCAACGAACTTATATACGATTTTAAAAACCTTTAAAATACAGCAGCTTTTTGCGCCGTGACTCTTTAAATCCGTAAAACATATTTTTTTTGTACAATATTGTGTTGTTGTGAGTAAGAAAAGTAAAAAAATTCTTCATAAATTTATAATAGTTGTTATAATACAATATCTTATGTTATTGTACTCCACATTTTATTCTCAATTGTTACAGCTTTCATTTATTATTAATAGCTAATTATTAAATTATATTTTCAATGGTGGCTTGGATTCTTTTTTTTATTTTTATGGGTGATGTCCTTGGGCTTGTTTGTTATTCTGCCAAATTTATGCCTTGTTCATTATCTTTTGGATTCAGGCAGGCGTGTAAGCATTTTTTCTTTCTCGTTGATTTAAAATCAAGTTTATATCAACCGCTCTACACTCTCCCTGTCATTTAAAAAAATTAGAATTAATATTGTTAGATATCTAAATAGATATTATCTATAATAGATAAAATATTATTGTTAGATATCCTACCTCCCCTGCTAAAGTTATTCTCGCGCAAACTTTCTGCAGGTTGTAGACACATATTCTGCAGGTTGTGAATTCACTTTCTGAAATTTGTAGACCTGTCGCAGTCTTACTTTCATAACTTCTTTTATTTCCTATTAATCTATTTAACGCTTCACTGAGTTTTGGTTTAATCCTGATGACAAACTGATTTCTGGGGTAACACTTGGTTTTATTCTTGTTTCTGTATTGTTTCTTATCTATACTAATAATTTTCCTAATAATGTTACCTTAAAAATTGCTTTATTTGTTAATCACACAGCTATGTACTAGTCTTGAAAAAAAGTCATCACTATTTAATCGCTTTAAAAGGTCTTCTATATTAAATACAATCTCTCTTTTGTGAAAGCTCGATACTTTTAGTTGCTGGTGAATTTCAACCCAAAAAACTTTAGTTGTTTACTGCTACTAATGATTGTTATTTTGTTGATATTTTTATATCGATAAATGGTTCTCTTGTTAAGACTTTTATTTTATTTTTTAATTATCCTTCTAGGAAACTACAGCAACTTGCTAAAGTTTCTCTCTTAAATGTGCCTCCATTTTCTTACTCCTGATTCTGTTTTTAAAGAGAATTGAACTATCTTTTAAATGCATAACTTTTGTATTATTGGTGTTAATTTTAAATCTTTTTGTTCCAATTCCATTTTTCCAACACTGAACTGTTATCAATAGCTCAGATACTTTTATTATCTCTGTAGCCACAAATCATCTCAGATTAGCTATAATAGAACTTATTATACAATAATAAAAGCAATGAATTGAACATGAACCCTGGGGAACCCCAAAACCATTACTCTCTTCATTTTTTACCCTGACAATGGTTGTGACGTTTTTATACATACCATGAGAACCGTCACAAGCCATTGTAACACCTAAATTCCATTAGGCACATCAAGCCACCTTTCTTAGTACAGTGTCAAAAGCATTCTCTTGGTCAACAAATGTTACCCTCAGACCTTTTTTTTTCTCAAAGGTCTTACTTGAACTTAGAGTATTTATTGCACGTACTGGTCTAAAATCAAACTGCGTGTTATTGATAAATACACTGCTTCTTAATTTTTTTTGATAACTTTTTTCTAAAATCTTTAATTCCTGATCAAGCATTTTTATTCCGCGATGTAAACCATATTCTATTGCGTTTCTGTCTCTTTTACAATTCTATACCATTCAATTTTTTTTTTATCATTAGTCATAAAACTAAGGTTCTAATAATCAGGTTTCTACTTTAATACATATTGTAGTTATTTAAATTATTACATACTGTAACTAATACATACTGTGGTTATTTAAATTTACTTTTTTTTAAAGTTACTAATTAGTAACTTTAACAAAGTTTCTAATAAGTAACAATAAGACGCAGTTTGATTTTAGGCCAGTAAAGAGCGAATCTACAGTAGTTACTAACCCTGACCCTTACAGTAATTGTATACAATTACTCGGAAAATTTTTTACTGAATTTATATAGTAAATTCAAGTTAACATATTTTTTTTAATTTAGGTGTAACTATGTACAAATAAATATAGATATCAAAGTTTGAGCTAATTTTTAAAGTAATTACAATGTTTAGAATAGTAAATAAATAATCCAAATCTAATTTTTACGTAGATGAATTTCAAAGATGCCCCCTGAAAAAAGAAGAAAAATTAGAGGAAACCTTATCCAAAAGATACTAGCTTTGAAAACAAACGGGATCTATAATGAATGGACGCAACAGTTAAAAACAAACCAAAATTTTTGTTTATTATTTTGTTATAACTCAATCAAAATATATTTTCAAAGAAAAATGATAATTTTTTTTGATAATTTTTTTTTATTGTTGGGATTAAGTACTTATAACTAAAACATTCTCAGTTTTTTTATGTTTGTTGTTTTTTTTATGTTTTATGTATAATTGTTATAATAATTTATAATTATTTCACGAGAAATATTAAAATATCAGTTACATTTTTATAACAAGGTATAAATTTTATTCATTTCTTGACTTCCAACAGCTCAATAACTCTATAATATTGGTTGAGTAAATACAGTGTTACATGGGCATCATACCGAATGCTGTTTCAATTACTCTGAATAAAAAAGCATTACAAATCTACAGAAAAAAGAAATACGTAAAATTATACTTTACAAAGACTTTTTCTGTTAATTCGTATGGAAAAAGGGAAATAAGGAAACCGTAAATTTTACGGAGATAGTTGTCTCTTTGCTAACGGATTTTTTCCACCAAATCTAGGAAAAAAATTTATAACCGTGTACCGCTATCTCGTTTTGACAAATACAATCATGGTTACTGCTAAAGCAAGTTATTTTCACTTAGTTTATTGATTCAGTCTCACATGACTTATCATTCAGCTCAAGTAGTCCACAAGGCAATAAGCTGGCGTACTACTGAAATATAAACACAATACCATCATTCAGCTAAGTTGCATCATTTTATTAACTTATAGTAAAATAATGCAACTTAGCTGAATGATAAGTCATGCGAGATTGAATTGATAAATTAGGTGAAAATAACTTGCTTTAGCAGTAACCATGATTGTATTTGTAAATAAAGAGAGAGCACTTATAGTATAAATGCTCTTTCTTTCTCAAAATATATTTATTCATATAGTCTTTTTCTTCAAAAATTGGTACTTTAGCATTCTCTCGCGTCTTTTTTTCCTGACTCTTTACAATTTGCAGTTTAAATCTTCTATCAACTGCTTTCTTGATCTTTAACTCTCATCTCTGCTTTCTGTTAACTCCTAATATAAAGTATTACTGTTAACTCCCAACCTAAACAGTGGTTACTTGGAGCTTTTTCGAAAAGAAACTCGTAAAAAAAACTAATAAAATTAATTAAAAAATAGCATTATTTGTTTCCTGTTTTGTATAAAATGTATGAATCCACTATAAAGCCCTAAATCCTTTTATTATTAAATTATATTCAGGCCTATTTTACAGGTACTTTATTTTAAAGTTTATGGTACTTTATGGAAGTTAAACTTAAAGTACTTTAAAGTTTTTTAAATAATTTCAATTTCACTACTTTAGTAACTATATTCCAATACTGTTATTTGTATCCTAATTGGAATCAGTGACGGACCCAGGTATTTTTGCGGGAAAAGATGTTGAAGTATTTTTTGTATTTTGTACTGCATTTGAATCTCCTAAGAAAAAAAAAAGTCCTCAATTTCTAAGATTTTTTTAGGACTTTGAGGGGGGGATGACACATCCCCCGTACCCCCTCATGGATCCGTCACTTTTTTGAATAATAATATTATTTGTGTCTTTAATTACATAAAATGTTTCCACTTTAATGCAGTAAATCGTATTGAAAAAATTTATTTGATTAAAAATAATTATTTTTATTTATATTTTAACTTAATATTTACAAAAATTTCAAAAGTGTTAAATCATTTCATAATTACAACCGCAAAAATGTATGCTAACAATATTATAAAAACGTTTATCACCCAAAACTGATGTATGCTGCTCGAGCTGCTTTTAAAAGTGTTAGGCTCATTTACTATATTTGTTTTGGGATCGATAAATTGAGTAACTACATTTTCAAATTGATTGATATCTTCTGATTTGTGTTCATTAGCTATACTTACATTGCCCGTTTTTATGAAATATAATGAAGTTGATGAAAGAAAGGTATTTACAAATGAAGTTATATTTGCATTACTTGGAGTAAAAATACTTTCTATTTTTGAGTTTTCTAAAAATAAAACTGTCTCAACAACAGTGATTGGAGTTGTTTCTGCATTGTTTGGACTAAAAACGATTGCTTTCTTTGAGTTTTCGACTTTTGATTTGATTTGGTATGGAACTAGCTTTTCTCGTATTAAAGTTGTTTTCTTTGTTTCCGCATAACTAGGTTTAAAGGTATTTTTTGTGTTTCGGCTTTCCGGACGCAAACGTGGAGTTTCTTTTATCATTAAATTCTCTTTATTAGTTAAATTCTGCAATGAGATTATTTTAGATTTTTTTTTGTATGGTACTGTCATTTTCTTCATGGCAGTTTTTTCACTTACTATGACAGAGATTTTGTTTTCTTTGATGTAACTTAAATTATCAATATTTTTTTTGTTTGAGTAATTCTGAAATGGAACTGGTGTCTTTATATTTTCAGTTAAATCAGTATTTTTTTCTGTATAAAGAGGATAAAAGGAACTTTTAATCGTAAAGTTTTCCTGATAAAAATCTGGGTTTTTATCTATGACAGTGGTTGCGTTTTCCTCCATAGAGTTATTTTCTTGTGAAAACTTTTTATTTTTTAAATTTACTAAAGAGTTAAGTGGCGTTCTCTCTATCGTGGTGGTGGCAGCTGCTTCTATGTAATTTGAATTAGAAAACAGTTCTGTCAAATAATTTTCCTTAAATAAAATAGGAGTTTTTTTTAAGACAATTGTTGAACTATGTTGCTCATCATTTGAATTTTGTAGAATTTCTGTTAATAAATATTTCTTGGATTGAACTGGTGTTAAACTCATATTAACAGTGCTTGTATTTGATAGTTTTTTATTTGGAAAGTTTGCCGTAGTTAAGTTTTCTAGATAAAAAACGGGAGTTTTCTTTATAGCAAAAGGTATACTTGCTTGAAATTCGGAAGCAGTTGCTTGAATTTCAAAAGGAGTTGTTTGGAATTTATTTAAAGTTGCTTGAATTTCGGGAGAAATCACTCTATTTTTAGAAACAACTGCATAAATTTTTGACGCAGTTGCTTGAATTTTGAATAAATTTTCTTCAGTTTTAAGCCAAGGTGTTTGGAGTTCGGACAAAGCCTCTGAAATGTTGTGCGGACTTGCGTGAATATTGGAAGAGGCAGTCTGAAATTTGTACGGAGTTAGTTGAGTTTTACTTGTTATTTTATAAAAGCTTCCATGCATTACAGTATTCGATGACGTACTCTCTTCAGAACTTTCATTTTGATATGAACCTGACTCTGTTAATAAAAATTTAAATTGAGATTTTTCAGAATAACCAGTTAATGAATTGGCATTTTGAAAGAGTGATGTGTTGGGATTCAAAAGATGTATTGGAGTTTGAAATGTTTCCTGAGATTCATAGGATGTATTTCCCATTTTAAAAGTTTTATATTTCTTTACATCGATAACTTTTATCAAAAGTGTTGTATGAATCTCAAAATTTTTGTAGGAATTGTTGATTGATTGTCGACTCATACTAATTTTTGGAGTTGATTGTCGACTCATGCTTATGTTTAGAGTTTGTCGTTGACTCATGCTTATATTTGTAATTGATTGTTGACTCATGCTTATTATTGGGGTTGATTGTTGACTCATGCTTATATTAGGAGTTGGCTGCTGACTCATGCTTATATTTGTAGTTGATTGTAGACTTATGCTTGTTTTTGTAGTAATTGTTGCTTTTTTTTGAGATGTACTTGAAATATTAGGGTTTACGTTACTAAACTTGATAATTTTTTCGTTGACAATTTTATTACTGCTAGAACTAATTGTTACAAAACTGTTTCCTTTTGTGTATTTATTATTTAATAATGAACTTAATACTAAACTTTCTTTTGGTTGTTCAAACGTTTCTAATATATCATTATTTTCTCCTGATCCAATATTACTAATAAAAGATTCACATATTCCATCAGAGTCGTCACAATTTTCTAGTGATTCTCCATCTCCGGATATCTGAATACTTTCCACTAACTGATTATCGTCTTGATCTGAAATTATAAGGATTTTTATTGAAATATTGAGTGGTTATAATTAAAAAAAAGATTTCATAGTGTTTGAATAGGATGTTTAGTGTTTGAGAAAATAAAAACAGAAAGATTTAAAAAGGTTTTTTGAGCAAAGATTATCAAAATATTTAAAATTAGGATTTTAATATGCAAAAGGATGTATAAAATAAAATAGCGTAGTAGGTGAGAAAACGCGACACTATTTACCAAAAATGCAATTTCTTCCGTCTTTTTGAAGTATAAAGCCTTTCCTACAAAAACATTCAATTACGCCTTCATCTATCGTTTTGCATAGCTGATTACAGAAACCGTACGAGCAATCTGAAATAAATTGATAATAAATATAATCGATAATAAATGATAATAAATCGATACATATTGTAAAACTAATCTAAATATTATGAGAAAATTTAATTTTAAAAACAAAAGTTTATACATACATTTTGTATATTTTAAACAAAGCTAATGTTTTAAAAATTACATTTTAGTACAATATTAAAAATATGGAATAAATAACAAGGATTTATATTTTCCTGCGATATTATAATATCTTACTTGAGTTCTCAGTTCGTTATAATATCTTACTTGAGTTCTCAGTTCGTTATAATATCTTACTTGAGTTCTCAGTTCGTTATTTTCCTCTTTTTTAACAAGTATATTATTTAAAAGCAATTTAAAATTTTTTAAAATATGAAAAAGTTGTTACAATTAAAATTTATGACAGCATCGTTTTGATAACTTAAAATTGACTTTTTTACCTCCTATAAACAATTTTCCATTGGTAGTTACGATGCACATGACAGTAATTAGTGAAATGATCTTTAAGATAATTTCTCCATTCTTTTTTTTTGACATTTTTTATGGTTAGTTACTCTTTCGCCTTTTTTATTACTTTTAGCTTTTTAATGTACCTGTTGTAACTATATCTTTTATTGACTTTCAAAGTTCAATATTTTTTAACCCAAAGTATTTTTTTATTTAAATATATTTAAACCGATTCATCGCGATGAACAAATTGCTATTTTTAAATAATGGATTAAATTTTAGCCGCGCGATACTCGTTTGTCAACATTTATTATTTTATTAACATTTATTGTTATTTAAATTTAATTATTACAAAGCTATCAGATAAGTGCATTCAAATACGCAAACAAATTAGTCACACTTCAAACTTGTCCCCTATCAAGTTTCAAAGAAAATAAACAGATTTCCTCAGTATTTTGTTAAACTTTTTTTGTTTTTACTTAAAATATTCAAGCAGTTGTAAAAAGTTTAACTCCTCAAGTTAATCTTAATCTCCTTTTTTTAGCAATGTTTTTTTTTTTATCTTTTTAAGTATCTACATAAGAAAACATGATATGCGATAAACCATGTGTTAAATGTTTTCATTTGTAGGTGCGATTTGTGTTTTGATTACTATGTAATTACGGCTATGTTACCCCGTCACGGTAAAAAATTTTTGCGTAATAAATTTTTGACTTGTCTTAGATTAAACGATTTTACCCGTCACTCGTTGACTATTGTTTAATTGTTTTATAAGATATTGGGTGTTGAATGAAAAAATCCGCATAAAATGAATGAAAAAATCATTTTATCCGCATAGTAGTAAATAACATAATATATAAATAACAACACAATACCGACGGCCATAAATTAAACTAATTTCTATTTTTATAATCTTTTCTTTCACTTCATATGAACTTTTTCTCAATATTCTTTGTCGTCCTTGGTGTACAATAAACTAATATTTTATATAGAAATTTGCTACTTAATTCCTGGTAGAGTGAAAGATAGAAGTAGTCGAGTTAAAAAGTTAGCATAGAGTAAGCGGACAGGATTACACATGATGTTAGAGAGTGCAATTTGCTACTAAATTTCTTGCGGGTTTGTTTATATTATGAATGATTAGTAATTAACAAATTTAATTATATTTAAATTCGGCCAAGATTGCTTGTGGGTTTGTATTTCTTTTTAAGATTGCTTGTGGGTTTGTATTTCTTTTTAAATCTTTTTTTAAATACTTTTTTTTTTTTAATATTTTTTTTTATAAAATTGAAAAAGTAACTTACTAAGTTATGTTAACTTTGTTTAATATCAATATAAAAATATATTACACATGTGGGAGGACGCGGGTTGCGATGCAAATGAAATATTTGTACTTTATGTTATTTTACTTTTATATAAAAAAAATTTTATCCTTTAAAAAATAGTATTCCGCTCTTTTAATCAGCAAATGCTCCGTTTCTTTAGGATAAAAAGCTTGACTTAATTACAAATGTCTTGACAAACGGATTGCTAAATATCGTAACTCTCTGTAAAGACTCAAAAGTAGAAAAATAAAATATAGCAAAAACATTTGCTCAAAATATAATCTTTTTGTACTAAAAAGTAGAAAATAAGCTTTTTAATTTAAATTTAATAGTTCAGTAGACTAAAGATTGATCAGTAAACTAAAGATTGATTTAGGGTATGTTTCTATTCTATTTTATATATGTTTCTATAAGGTTTCTATTCTATTTTATATATGTTTCTATAAGGTATGTTTCATTTAAGGTATGTTTCTATATAAATCTTGTGCAGACCTGTCAACCTTTAGTTTACTAAACTATTAAATTCAAATTAAAAAGCTTATTTTCTACTTTTTAGTATAAAAAGGTTATATTTTTAGCAAATGTTTTTTATTTTATTAAATTTATATTTTTGTTGATGAAAAGCTCTATTTTATTTTTGTTGATGAAAAACTTAAGTTAAAAAATAAGTAAAACCATGCTATAATACTACTTTATATGCATTTATAATTATGTTTATTTTAAATACTAAACATTTAAGATTACTTAAAATTAATGTAATATTTTGGCTGAATGTCTTACATATCTTTCACAATTATATGATATGGAATCAAACAAAACAAACCCGATTTCATATATCAACAGATCTAAAAACCCACACTTGCAGAAAGTTAACATTCACATAACACAACACTTAATGATGTTGCATAATACTGGTAGGAACAAAACATCAGAACCTGAAGATGTAAATAACCTCGTTGTGTCAGATTTTGAACCAAACAACAATAGTCTGCCACAAAGTAATCCAGCAATGAATGACAACAAGACTTTGCCGAAATCATATGTTGGATCATATGTTGTAGAGCTTTTAGGTTTTTTTTAGTACTTTGTAGTTTAGCGATTCTTAGATATTGTTAACTAATATCAAAGAGATAGAGGGTAACATTTATAATTGTAGAGGGTAGAGGGTAACATTTAGAATTGCACACCAAAATTTATTATCTATTGATAATATTATATAACAAGTTAAACTTTTTATCAGTTGGCATGACAGCAATATTTTTGGTAAACACGTAAAAATATTTCATAAAAAAATTATTTTATAACATCAAATAAAAAATATATATATATATATATTTTCTTAAGATGTGTCAAAGTTACAACACTTCACATTATAATTTAACAAATAAACAAAAGAACAAGGTTAAGGATGTGTTTGGTTCAATTTTTTTAATTCAATTAAAAAACCCGAAACCCTTGATTCGGTTTAAAGTTATTATAATTAGTTTAATCTTTAGTTCGATTTCATTGAAAAATAAAATATCATTTTTAGAGATTTTTTTATATTTACAATTTTTTAAAAATACTAATGACTTATTTTCCAAAACGCAACTAAAATCTTATTTTGAACTTGACAAAGTTTTCTTTGACACAAACAATCGTCTAAACATTGTTAACAGCCAGCGTTGTCACTCAGCGTACCCCCTCTAGTAGTAACAAAATAAACGGCAGTAGAGACTGTTGAAATTCTTTAAAGGTACAAAATTTGCTTTTATACCTAAGTATTTTTATTCATACATAAAAAGATTTCGAATCTGTAACTTCATTACCTTCCACTACTCAATAATGTTTCTTTACTATGTTAACATTTATACAATGGCTAACCTCTAAAAGCCAATTTAGATGGCATAGAAAACGATGTGCACAAACCTTGTTTGAGTTTTTGTTAAATGGAGTAAAGACAAAGACTTTCTTTTTCTTCACTCCATTTCTTTTCTGTTACTCACTAGAGCTTTTTTAGATGTTTTTTTTCTATTTTCTTGAGTCAATATTTTTTAATTTCTTTTAAATATTTATGTTTTATTAAATATATACCTGTGTAACGTGGGTCTCGAAAACTAGAAAAACATTAGTAGCTCAATACCATTAGGAGGATACTTTACTTTCTCCTATTATCAAGTATACTAATACTTATTTTGGTTTGTTCTGGTATTGTTGTTGGCCAAAGTGGCTTTTGATGCAAGAAGTAAAATTCAGATATGACACATGTACTCAGAACTCCATGGCATTGTATAATGAATGATAAGCTTTCTAGTGACCAAGTTCTTTAACGCATCTTGTAGTTTGGTGCTCTACTTGGTTAAAGTATATGTTTGCAATAAAAAAGATTCACTGCAACTGCTACCTCTTATGTGTCTGCCAGTGAATGGTGAACAAATAATAACATTTACCAATTTAAAATTTGAACTGATGTAGTAAAGTGTGATACTTATTTACAAATACTTTAATTCAACTTTTCCAAAAATCTGTTGTAAAAATAATTCCAGATACTTCAGGAAAACCTGTGTCAATTTTTTATTGCAAGTACTTCTTTACCTTTTTGGGCATTTTTAGAAATTTTTGTCTTGATGTATGCTTGTCTTGATATTTTCTTTTCTTCTTAATATGAGAATGCAGGAAATGCATCTTAAGAGATACATTTGCTTCAATGACCTCATAGTCCGTTATAAGTTTTTTGACCAGTTCTTTGTAGTCGTCCGATTTTCTGTTTCCAAGAAACCCATCAACAACGGCCTTGAATGAGTTCCAAGTTGTCTGTTGCAAATCAATCAACTTCAAAGTAAAAATGGAGTCATTCATTACAACATTCCTAGTTTGAGGTCCTGTAAAGACTCCTTTCTATAATTTTGGCATCACTCATCCTTAGAATTGTCTCTTTAGGTACTGAAAGGCATCTGAGTTGCATTTAATAGCTTTCACAAAAATTTTCATCAATCCAAAATTGATCTGAAGGTAGGAGGTAAATTTTGTCTTGCTGGGCTTGTGGAATGTACATCACATGGTGTTTCTAGGACAAATTCAGATCTCACCGGCCACTGGTTCTGTGGATAATGCTGCTTATAATCACAGCTGCTCCACAAGCACAGAAAGCAGCAGTACTTTGTGTAACCATTTTGCATGCTCATCACTACCCCAATAACTTTAAATTCGGCACAAATATTCCAGCCAAATTTTCTATGGTTAATTTTAAGTGTTTACAATTTTTGTGATCGAGTGTTTTTTTTTCTTTGAAGAACAGGAACCGTAAGTTCCTGTTCTTCAAAGAATTCTGAAAGATTCGCACTTCGCTTTCTAAAAACAGTTACCATCGTGCCCTTTGACAAGAAATTCCATTTTTGAAGACGAGGCGCTCATTTCTTGTTTTGGTCTCCAAGATTTATATATTAAGTAAGCATTATAAGCAAACTTGACCAAAGAGGTTGGTGTTATTCTTTCTGTTGGTGATATTCTTTCTCTGTGAATTTTCGTAGTAAATAACCCACAAACATAATAAAAACTGTCAGGATGACAATTCTGTGTCAGGCAACTTTTCAAACGAACTATAGTTATTACTTTAACTTAACACCTGTAATAAATTTGTAATCAGAGCTAATTTTTAATTATTGACTTATAAAGCTCCACTTCACTGACAAAACACTTAATAAAAGTTAGTTAAATATCAAAGTGTTTTCTTTTGCGGCCAACAGCTGCTGATATTAGCTACTTTACATTAGCCTTCATCGTTAACCAATCTTAACAGGTTCTGATATTATTATCAACTGATATTTACAGATTCTGATATTATTATCAACCAAAATGTGCTATGAAAACAAGTTCTAACCCTATTCTAAGGTGGGAACCTGCAACGACAGCAATAAAGTTAGCTGCATGATAAATGACAACATCACTTGTTGCATGGCGAAAATATAATGCAATGCATAAGTTATAATGTAACATAACTCAAAATCTTGACGTGCTAAAAATATTCTGACTACATATTTGAAATCAGCAGTATTAATGAATATAAAATCACCTAATATCTTATAAGTTGCAGAAATGTATTACACAGTGTTATCTAAAAAACTTCAAAAAATAAACCTAGCATTGACAAGTCTAAGGGGTCGTCCATAAATTTCATCATGCTTTAGGGCGGGAGGGTTTAATGGTTTTGTGACTCATACGGAACTTGTTACTAAAGAGATACAATGTTATGACGAAGGAGGGGGGGGGGAGTATCTAAAACGGTCGAAAATTGCGTGACGTAATTTGTGATCAACTCCTAAGTAAACTTCAATGCAAATCTAATTTCGGACAAATTTAATCAACTTGCTTTAAAACAGTGACGTTTCGAACTTATATTTGCTCTGTCGTGGTTCGCAATGATGATTCCGTTTTCGAGGCACAATCACTGATCTCTATAATAACATAATTTTATTATATATATATAATTATTATAGAGATCAGTGGGCACAATGAACTGTGATAACGAAAAATAAAGTTTATTGCCGTTTGCAAAAAAGTTTTTAGAACAATAAATTTTAAAGCGAAAGTTCATGAACCCGAAAAATGAATGTTCGGGAAAAAAAGAATTTTTAAAACTAAACAAAATTGACAAATGTATTTTAAAAAATTATAATGAAAAAAAGGAATAATTGAGAAACAAATTTTTTTTGGTTTTTGTAGTACACGATTATTGGTTGTATAAATAAGAAATATAAATTCAATATTTGTGCAATAGTTATCAACTAACGGAACCTATTCATTTAGTATATAAGTTTCAAAGGCCGTTTTTGTTGATTTTTTTCATCTGTTATGTTATTTTGTAGCATAAAATGTAATTTTAAGATAATAACTTTCAAAAAATGTTGATGCTAAAATTTACCGATTTAAAATTTCAATTCACTCTTTAATTTTGTGAACTTTTATGTTGTCATTTTAGCACATATTATGTAACTGTTCTTATAAACAAAAGAACTTTTTTAAAATTTATTAAAAACAAATGTTCCTTGAAGTTGTAAAAGGTCATGTCATAAATGCTATTTAAGATTGAGTTAAGGCCATCAAAAGAAATATCAAGAATAAAACTATTTATTGTTTTTACTGTTATTTTTGTGTGTCTCAAGGAAACACCTGGGAAATTTGTAGCTACTAATCTATTAAGATGTTTCTTGAGTGTTACAAAAAAAGTTCAGATGATAATTCAAAATATTTTGTTTGTTTTACCACTTACTTTTGGATTTAGACGAGACTGCATATAGTGTTTCATTTAATTAATGATTTTTATTTTGTAAAGTTTACAAAATATCTGTTAACATAAATCATATTATGAAGTTTGATTAGTTTCTGAAACAGTAATTCCTATTGTCAAAAGAGTTTTAAGAGTTCTCTACTGTGTACCACAAGTTTCTGACGGTTCTAAAATTTAACAAATATTTCTGATAACCCGCATTGTTTTTCAAATAACCTACATTTGTTTTCAAATAACTAGTAAATGATCAATTTATTAGTTATTTGAAACATAATGATCACATTGTTTAATGTAATTTCTATATATTTTAATAAATTTTGTATAATCAGTTATAATACTACTTGTAATTATTATAGGCAGTATATAACATATAATATAGTATATAACAAAATTATCTACAACATGCAACAGAATATTTAATAAGAGTAAAAAACTTGTTGTTCTTTTTCAACACCTATGAATCATAGATGTTGAAAACATTCACCCATAATATCATTGCATGATATTATAATAATATTATGCAATGATATTATGGGTGAATGTTTTCAACACCAATGATTCATAGGTGTTGAAAAAAAAGCAGCAAGTTCTTTACTCTTATTAAATATCCTGTTGCATGTTATAGATAATTTTGTTTTAAATTCAGAGATAAAATTAAAATCAATTTTAGGAGGAAAAACATTCATAATTTTGAAACATTTGGACAAGAAATAGAAAAGTATTGATTTATATTAGTTGGGAAAGACTTTGTTTCATGTCACCTTGTATGAGATGCTTTTGTAGTGTTGCTCATAATTATAAGTTGTAAAAGATCATAAATTTCTGACTTGAATATTGCATTTTATATGTTTACATTTATCTAGTTTAACATATTTGTCAGAGTCTATTTGTATTTATTATCTGACCGTTTCGCTTTCCTTTTAGCTAAAAGATATATATTTTACTGCTGGAATTTGAATTTTAGGATATATATATATATATATATATATATATATATATATATATATATATATATATATATATATATATATATATATATTCTTCTCATTGAAGTGATTAATAATAACATGAGACTACTTTTCTTTTTCTTTTTTTTTTTTAATTTTTTAAAATCAAATTACTTTGTAGTTTTAAAACAGTTCTGCAAATCAAAATGATTTTGGTTTAATAATATAGTTTTTTAAAATGTCACACTTAAGCAGTGCTAGAGTTAATTTAGCTCAATTCAGAGAAGCAACACGTCGCAATTTATTGCTTTGTCTTGATAAATGTGTTGGTAGCAAGGTATTGTCTGATTTTTAACTTTTTTTTTTCCAAATTTTAATATTTGTAACTCATTTAAAAAAAGCTTATTTTTGTTAAGAGTTTTTGGTGTTTATTTTTAGGCAATTATTTGGGATGATAAGCTAACGGGAACTGTTAGTCTTATTGCTGAGTACAGTTTACTAAAGGTACTATATTAAATATTGTTTGAATAAATTCTGCAAGTTTTTAAAATGTTTTAAATTTTTAGTTTTGAATTCTGCCCTTTGAATTGGTTTTGTCATAAACACACAAGTGAAGATATATAAAATGTAGACATAAAGAAAATTTTTATATGTTCATAAAAATTTATAGCTCAAAATTTCATAGAAGTTTGTAGTAAAGTGGCATAGTAATATGAGTTTTTCTTTCAAAAATTGGAACTTGTTATAACTTAAGGGTATGTTTGTTAATAAATCTAGCGTCAACCATAAGGTAAAGTTTGTTTGTCAATAAAGTTAGTTTCAACTATACGGTGAAACATGTATCTTAATAAATTTAGCTATGACCCTAAGGTTACTTATGTTTCTGAATAGAGTTTAATAAAGTTAATAAAACTTTAACCCAAGCTTAAGTTTTCTTAAAGATCTCTTTTCTAAATATCAAAATGCTCTTAAGTATGTAGTTTCTGTGTTTTTAGTATATTTTTTTTGTGTATATATATATATATATATATATATATATAAACAAATAAAAAAATACCATATAAAATTAGGTTTACTAAATTATCTTGTTTAGTGTTTTTTTGTTTTTTGTTCAGGTGATAATTTCTCTGATAATTAGAATTATCTTATATTGACACTAAATTCTTTAACACACAAAAGTTGCAAGTAATAAGTTAAAAAAGTTTAAATTAAGTATCAGTCTTGACATGACTTATTTTGAGCTTGTTGTAAAGCTGCTATAATAAATATTACTATTTTATATATATCATGAGCTTATTTCATGCACTATTTTCCCCAATAGTTTTATCTATCAAACTTCATTCTTCAGAGTTGCAGGCTAAATCAAATGGTTTGAATTGATTGTTTTGAAATAAACACATAGGTGTGAAGTTCTAACCATTTTGGTTAACTATAAAACTTGTTTTTTATTGTGCTAAATTTTTGTGATGAATTTCAAATTGTTTAAATAGTTTTTTAAAATTGATTTTGAAGTTGTTTGCTTTAGGAACATGAAGTTGGAAAAATGTTTACACTGGCTAAAGGTAAATTGCCCAATTGCGAAGAACATCATTTGGTTTATTTTGTCCGACCTAAGCTTGAAACTATGAAAATTATTGCTGAAAACATCAAGTAAATGTTTACATAAAACACTTCACTAAACCTTATTTGTAGTTATTGCTAATAACACTAAATGTTTACACAAAACACTTCACTGAATTTTATTTTTTGTCAAAGTTATTACGGTAGTTATTTGTTTTACTGGTTTTGTACTGGTTTTATGCTAAAAATTATTGCTGAAAATAATTATATTTTTGTGGATATAAATTACTGTTTCACTTTAAGAGTTTAATTTCCAGGGATTAAACAGTTAATAGATGTTGGTATCACTTTAGTATGACTGGCATTTCTTCTTATGATAAAAATCAATGTACCAGATAAAATATCTTATGTTTGGTTGTTCTTTAGGCATGTTTTTACACATATCAGAAAGGGATATGTAAACATGATAAAAAGATTATATCGGATGTTTATTTTGCAATGGACAAAATTTATGCTTTTTATGATAGTGAAAGGTAGAATAGCAATAATTGATAGATAATTGAAAAAGACTTAAAGTAGAAGACTCAGTAAGAATATTTATAAATAAAAGAATATGAATATTTGATAAATTTTGTTTAAGTTAGATTTTTCACATTAGTAAATAGAGCCATTTTAAAGATAAGATTGTTGTGTAAGAAAAATCACTATTGTAGATGTGAAATAATGTGGTACCTGATAATATTGCTGTGGTAAGTAAGTACTTTACCACAGCAATATTATCAGCTTTGCATCATATTTGGATCAAGTCTTCTAATGATGCTCATTCCCATTTGGGCAAAGCAGATTAACTTATTTTTATTGTAGTTAAAGCTGTTTCAGCAGCCAATCCTGATCCTCTGTCACATGTTCTAAGCTCTTTTTTTAAAATACTGAGGTTCTTGCCACTTTTATTTGTTTAGTTTTTTGACTTGGAGAAATGAAAAAGTTTAGTGTATAATAATAATATGTATAAAAACCAATTGAACTTCTTTGTTTTTATGATTAATTGACTTAAAGATTGATCAAAAACCTTGGTTAGTAATAATAATAATAAATTTAACAGAGTATCGGCTTTCAATTTGAGCATCTCAATCTGGGTACCTCAAATCTCAATATGGGTACATCTGAATATTTTGAGTTTAGATTATTAGACCTTTACAAGATCAAAAGTTATCAACAAATATGAAATTTCATCAATAATATAGTTAAAATGGCATTATATTGTAATACCATGTACAGTGGACAAACTCCCCAAAATGAGGGAAAATGAGGAAAACTTCCTGCAATAATTATACTATCTGATGAATTTTTAAATATAATTATCAATTTTTATCTTGTCTAAGGTAATGCTGTTGCTACTTGTTTGTTAAAAAGTAGTTTCTCATAACAATATACATCAAATTATAGATATTATTAAATATAAAATATATGAATAAAAATAAATTGATTTTATTTAAGCTAAACTCTAAAATTCATTCAGCTTTGAAGCTTAGTTAAAAATTTACCGTTCTTTCGCTGGATGTTGACGTCGGCTGAATTGTTTTAAGAGCAGCATCAATTTTATTTAAATTCGATGTTCAAACTCCACCTGCTTCAAACTCCCTTGATATCTCTGAAAATGGATCAGAACAATTAATCTTTGGTTGGAAAGAAATCATCTTTGTTAGGTACAGTTATTGTTGTAACTGTGTTTTAAGGTTATTATTGGCTTCTTCAGCAACATCTTCATCCAATGATTTGACACTGAGACTATCCTATACTTTGATAAAATTTTGTTCAACTATATTTTTTGCATATTGAATAATTGCTGACTTTGATGAATGTTTGAAGCCATCATTATTTTGTGATGTATTTGAGTAATATCTCATTAGGGACAAATATCTCATTAGTGACACTAAATCTTTAAGTGTTGCTCATCGCTTTTTGAGGGAATCTAGCATAACTACACTTAAATTAAACATTTTTTCAGAAAGACTTTTGAACAAAAGCATGTGAACACCTTCACTGGTCAGAATAGTTGAATTGTTCATACTTATTTACTAATTTATTTCTAATTAGCTCCTTAATAGCCAATCCAATAGATTTTAACACTTTTAAAATATTTTCTAAAACTTAAAAATCAATTTCCTCATAAAAACTATTTGTTACAATGTCAATAACTGCTTTTTGAATGCATGGTTTCAATTTTACCAACCTTTCAATCATGGGAACCAAAAAATTCCACCGAGTTTTAACATCAAGTTTTTTATTTTCTTGTTCAAAAACATGCTTTTGCAATATGGAGATACGAACGCTTGACAATTTAAAAAATTTGATCAGTTTACAAGATTTATTCAATACAGACTTGATATCATTTTGAAATAATCTGTTTCTACTTCCAGGAGCAGTTTTTTCTATGATATCATTAAAAATGTCACTGCGATTCAATCTCTTAAGATAATAATTGTCATTATAATCAGAATATGAATCATTATCTTCTTCCAAAGTAAGATTAAAAAGAAGTTCTTCAGAACCGTTTGCATTATTATATTCATTGGCATCTTCTTCATTTGATTCGTCACTCGAACATGTTCGGTCATCGCTGGTACATTTTTTTTAGAAATCATCGCTGATCATGGTCATCGCTGGTACAAATTTTTGTAGAAAATATTGTTTAGGGCCAGATAAATGCTGTGATTGTGGCAGAGTTAACTCTCTGCAGGAATTATCCATATTTTTGCATTACTGCAGCATCATCGTGAGTAGACGCAATTATGTATGAAAAATCTAATCCAAATTCTGTCAATTGTAAAAGCATGACAGGAACCATCAATTTTAACAAGACCTAATTTATAAGCAACTTTATTGTGAAAAGTTACATTTATATACCTTTTAATGGAGATCTCAGTCCATTCATCTGCTGTTATGCTGAACTTTTCACCATATTTTTTCAATACAAAGTTTCATCACGCAGCTCTTGTTTTTTTATCTCGTAAAAAGACATTATTAGTTTTGCGACTTTTTGGCATTTTGGAAACCATCTTTCTGAATAAACTCGCATATTCGATCAGATTTTGTAATTGTTCTTAAAGACATATCATCCTTTGAGGCACATTTTGCTACCAATTCAGCCAAGGTTTCGCATTTAATGAATTCGTCAATTTTTATTTGTTTTTTCGGAATATCTGCAACAAATGTTTCATCTAACTTCTTATTTTTTTATATTATACTATGGATAGTTCTCATGTGGGTAATCAGACCAGATGTGCTTGAACCTTTGCATTTTATGAAAAAATTGCTCAAGGTACATTTTGCTTCAGAAGTGCTTTGTTTTGGCATGTTTTTTTTATTTTTTTATTTTTTGTACTTGTTTTTTATTGGTATATTTAAATTTTTTATATTATATATAAAGTAAAGTAAACTTAACACAAATAAAGTTACATTACTTCTGTATTTATTATATAAGTTATTAATATAAGTAGATATATTAAATATTATAATTAAAAGTATAATTTTTATAATGCTAAACAGTTTATTGTTTCTTATATATAAACTATTATTATAAAAACTTTAAAATAACGCTGTAACAGCTGTAGCATTAACTTAAAAACTTTAGGTTAACGCTACAGCTAATATACACCTTCATTCATAAACTTCTTCATGCGGAAATAATGTCCAAGGGAATTGTAATGTTGCAATTGTTAATATTTTTCCGAAAATAATTATACAAGTTGTTCAAGGGGAATTGTAGTGTTGTAATAATTACAATGACAAAAAGTAACTAATCAATAAAATATTTTTACAAATTTGTAGTTTGCAAACAGCATAACAAAATAACTTCATTTTTTGTCATTCATTTACAAAATTTAAACATAAAAACTGCATTAGTGCAAATTGCTTTCTTTATTAAGTTCAAATTATTAAAATTTTAAAAACCGAAAAAAAGCGGTATTGGGAAAATTTTTTCGGTATTGGAAAAATTTAGCTAAATACCAGTTTTCAATACCGATATTGAAAACTGTAGAAACTCTATCTTGAATTATCTGTAGCACTAGCAAGACTTTTTGACAGTGATACCCTTAACTTGATAAAAAAGAATTGGTTTTCATTATTATGAATAAAAGTTTAACTCTAATAGACTTTATAATCTAATAGATTTTATTATGCCTTTTTCCTAATTTTTCTCCTTTTAATTTTTTTAGCTAGATGTTTGTTGTATATAAAACATTCTGGAGCTATATCACCTGTTATGGAGAAAATAATTTTACCTAAGACTTTTAAAGGCAAACAAGGGCACATTTAATGACTTCATGATATTCAAAAACCAAATAATTTTTTGAATAAAGTGTTTATACACCTTAACACTCGAGGGGTGGTCAGAGGGGCAGCCCTGGTTTTTTATGGTGTATAAACACTTTTTCAAAGTTTTTTCCAATATAGTACCAACTTTGTTGCATCTAAAATCACTTTATCACATGAAGACTTATTTTAAAGTTGTAAAGTTTTATAAATTTTTTTTTTTTTATATATTATTTTATTATCTACACACAGTTTGAAAGTTCTGTAAGTAATACTAATGAAATGCCCCAAAAAAGATATTTTGGAAGGCACATTTAGAGATCCATAGCAAGTGATTTTGAAATCTTTCTTAATTGTCCGTGAAACTTTTTTCACTTTTAGTTTTTTTTCACTTTTTTTAAATTTTCGCCTGATAGGTTTGGTTTAAAAACTTTGTGCCACAAAAAAAAGTAATAAAATAACAAATGTATAGTAACTCTTTGTTTCAAAGATGACAGAGTCATCTTTGGCAAGGATTCTTCCTTTGGCAATCTGTGACAGCTGTAGAATTCAACTTGGAAAACTGGAAAGAGGACAGATAAAGACAGTTCCTCAGCTTTTTAATTTTGAATCAATTTTGATAAAGCCACCAACAAGACTGACTACAACATGTGGCTGCTTAATCTGTCAAATTGGGAAACTGAAAGCCTATGAAAAACATCTTTTGAGCAACCTCAAGCTTATGGCAGGTAAAACTGATGAAGCAGCTAAGTAGCGTTGTGCAAATTGCTTGTCAGTTGTTGTAAATTCAATCTCATAGCAGCAGGCACTCTTGCTGTTGGTTGGACATTGAGTTATCAAATCTCCATTACTGTGGAAACCTGATAACTTTTGGTGGCATAAGAAGTAAGCAAAAAGAGTTTGTCAGCTCAGGTGCCAATTTGAGAAAATCAAATGTCTTCCAAAATGTGGTGCATCTTTTACTGTTGGAGTTTCCAGACCAAAAGCTTATTTTAGAAGCTATTCCACCAATGAAGCTTCATATGTTACTAGGTGTTGTGAATCATCCAGTGAAACTTCTGATTGATCTTTGGCCTGCTCCAAAGGAATGGCATTGTATATTCCACTTCAGTCATACCATGGTGGTCATTTCAATGGCAATGATTGTATGAAGCAATGATTGTATTGAGAGGTTTGGGCAAGTTGCAGCAGCTTGCTGATACTGCCAATTTAAATCAGGCCATTCCCTTCATTCAAACATTGTCTCATTTTGGAGATGTGGTTACTGTATGCTTTGACACTCAGCTGGATCCAGACTTTGAGTCAAAAATTATGAAATTCAGAAACAATTACATCAAACTCCTAATTTCTATCACACCAAAAGTACATGCTTTTTTTCATCATGTGCCACAATTCATCAAAATAAAAAAGACAGGACTTGGTCTCATCAGTGAACAAACAACAGAAGTTCTACACTCAAACTTCAAAACTCACTGGGAGAGATACAAAAGAGGTGTTAAGCATCCGGAATATTCACAACAACTTCTGAGATGTATTGTTGATTATAAATTTAAGTAGAACTCCAGAACTGTTTGAGAATGTGTTTTTGTTGCTTTTTGTAAGTCATACTAAACAATATTTGTCATATATTTAGAGAAAATATAGTTAGAAAATAAAATTTTAAGAGTTGTATACTTGTTTTTAATCTATCATAAATAACTTAACTCGGCTATGTTTTTATTCATTTTTAATAGAAGTACTTTTTATTTTTCAAGGTCTAAGGACCTATTATTATTTTATAATTTATTTTATGGGAAAAACTTTTGACCCTCATTTTGTGGAAAAAACAAAACCTATCACAGGCGAAAATTATAAAAAGTGGAAAAACTTAAAGTGAAAAAAGTCTCACGAACGGTTTGGAAAGATTTCAAAACCAGTTGCTATGGACCCTACATGTGTCTAGGATCACCTCCTAAAAATTTTGTTTTTATGGTATTTACTTAGTATTACTTTCAGAATTTTCAAACTATGTACATGTAAAATGTTTTCAAAGGATAAACTATTTCAACTTTTCCGCTTGTGACACATGCTTAATTTTGTATATGAACATGTAAATATAATTTCAAATAAAAATTACAAACAAGTATAAGTTATCAGTTTTTAAAAAATAAACCAGTTTATAATAAGTAATACATGTAGGTTGCTGTTTTATAAGTGTTGTTTTGTTTTAAGATGTAAACACTGTGCTGTTAAATATTACTTTCATTGCAACAATTTTTTTAAATACATTTATATGTTTGTTTTATGCATTCTCTTGTTTGTTTTATATATTCACCTGTTTGTTAGAGAAGAAAGAGCAAAAGGATCTTTAAAAGACTTTCACATTTTTTTTGTTCCGAACAAGAGCACGCTTTGTGAGAATAAATTAAAAGTATGGTTTATGCTTTTTATTTTATTCATTATTTTGTACATTATTTTGAAATTTATCTTTGATAATAATTACTTTTAGGAACTCAATGTTTATGCAGAATTTTCCACTATAGATAAATTTGATATAAGTTTAATTCCATTTGAAAACGATGTATTATCACTGGAACAGGATAAAGCATTTTATGTGAGATTTTTTGCATTAATTTATTTTATTACTAAATACTATTTGGTTTGTTTTATCTAAAAAAAATTAATTTATTTGGTATAAAATATTTTTTTTAGGAATGTTATGTGGAAAATGATTTCACCACTTTGCATCAAGTTGCAAATTCCTTAATGACACTTCAAGCTTTGTATGGTGTGATCCCACATATACTTGGAAAAGGAGAAATGTCAGCTGTGA
Source organism: Hydra vulgaris (assembly GCF_022113875.1). Lineage (NCBI taxonomy): Eukaryota > Metazoa > Cnidaria > Hydrozoa > Anthoathecata > Hydridae > Hydra > Hydra vulgaris. Next base: position 28,407,945 of record NC_061165.1, read on the forward strand.
GTTATTTACACTTTGATAATAATCTGGCTGGAAAAACGAATGAGAGTGCTCTTTAGGTGAAAAGCAATTTCTTCAAAATAACTCCTGATAAAATTAACAACTTTTTTTTTGAAAGTTTTTTATATTTTTTTATTTTTTATCTTTTGTTTGGAAGTCTGGTTTGCAAAAATAAAGTGAGCATAATATATTGTTAGTACTGTGCTGTGTGTGACTGAGCCAACTTAATGCCCAATAAAAAATCATTATCTATATAATTTAGTTCGAGAAACAAAAAGCCATTTAAATCTAAAACTGCAGTAGAATGATTTTGATTCTTAAAACAAAAAATAAAAAGAAAACAATGACATAATATCCTGTGTTTAATTAAAAAAATAGGAATTTTAATTTATGTCTTCATTAAGAAACCATTTTGTTTTTATGTAATAAGTTACCTTTTTTATGTAAAATTTTTTTTTATGCTTTTCAATGAAACATAATTTGCATTTTTCTAGTTTTTTACAATGTTTTACTATTTTTAGTTAACAAAGTTTATTACTTCAATTTCCTTAGATAATGTTGTTTTATTATTTTTTGATTTTAAAGTATTTAGTATGGTTGTCATATCTAAGTTTGATGTCTTTCTAATTCCTAAATAAAACTTTTGCCTCAGCTACAATTTTTTTGTTTGAAAAGCAAATAACTATGTCAAACATAATCATGTATTAAAAAAGTATTAAAAATCAAAAATCTTTTAAAAAATGTTTTTCAAAAAACATTGTGAGCTAGAGTTATTACAGAGTAAATGTGAGAGGATTGATTTTTTTTTTTAAAGAGTTCTTTTTATTTCAGGGTGATTTTAGTTATTATTTTTTGTTAGTCTGGTAATTTCAGGTTATTTTAACACTTTAACTTATTCTTGTTTCTTTAATTTATTCTTGTTTCTTTAATTTCGGAGCACAAAAGTACTTTTGGTAAATTGACTTTAAATGAAGTTTTTTTCTTTCTTGAATTAAGGTTGAATTAAATTGATTATTTCAAGTTCTAATATGATTACTGCATTTATCTGCAAATATTACATGCTCACTGAGTTTTGTAGAGGCATCATCAATGCAGTTTATTGGTTCACAGTGAACATTTGACTGACCACTGTTGCTTTTAATTTTAAATAAAAAATATGTTTATAGTTCTTTTGATATACTGCAAACTAACATAAAATAACAATAGTAAATAATAATAATATATATATTTCCCGACTTCACTTTTCTTCTCAAAATAAATAAAAATTATATATATAAAAGTTTCCTAAAAGCAGATGCCACAAGCACCACTGAATTTACTGATTTGATAAAATAATTTAGCACAAACGTTTAGTTTCACATTTTTTTAGACGTATGTAGAATTTGGACATAGAAGTAACAATAAAGTTGATTTTTAGAGAAAAACCATTGAAAATCTGAGCGCTTTGAAGAGTTAAAGCAATTTTTGCTGTTTTAAATTTTTTTAATTAAATGTTTTTTAATTATAGCAAAATTTGTCGTTTTCAAAATCATGGTCAAAAACAACATCATTTTTTATTATATTTTTAAATATTATTTTTTAAATATTTGGTATTGCACTTTTTATTTCTTTATATACTTTTCCTTCTTTTTTTAATTTTATCCTCTTAATATATAATGTATAAAAAAATCTAATAATATAACAATATTTTTTTAATTAGTTTGTTAAGTAAAATCGATAAGATTTTTTAGAAAGTTACTGAAATAATGTTGCGCAAGCGTAAAGAAATGGTGGACTATGAATCTCACATAACACCACTTATTGATAGACTCTTACTTATTGACCGCAACATTGATTTGATTACACCATTGCTATCACAACTTGTATATGAAGGGCTCATTGATGAAATTTTCAAGATTGAAAATAGTAAGTGCTTTATGAATTGTTATCTTTTATTTAATTTGTGTTAAAATGATTTTATAATTAGTGGCACAATTAAAATAACTTTAGTGCACAATTAAAATAATTTTAGTAAAACAAGTTGTTTCTCAGTTTTAATTTTGTTTGCCACACTTGAAAGGAGTTTACAACTGTATTGCAGAAATAATTACTAGTAATAATCAGCCTATTTCAATTATGGAAGTTTTATTTTTTAAACCATGTATAATAAAGTTAATTCAACAAAAATTTTCAAGACGTTAATCCATTTAGTTTTTATCTGATGGTTAAACCACTACCATTCGAAATGGCTTATTATTATGATTTTTTTTTATTGGCTAATCAATAAAAAATCAACAGTTTTTTAAGTCAGCTCAAGATATCTCATATTGCCAAAGATATTAGTGGAGAAATTAGAAATTCATTTATTATTTATTAATTCTTCAAAAGTGTATTGAGTTGTTATTCATGCTGTTACTATAATAGATAAAAATTAAAAAAGCAAGTTATATTTTTTCATTGTTCCTTTTACATATATTTACATATTTATCTTGGTTAATATCAATACCATTGAAAGTTGAGTCATTCAGCTAAAGGATTAGATAATTAAATATGGCAACAACAAAAAAAATGAAGCAACAAAAACTTTAGATCTTTTAATCATTTCACTTGTGTCAAGTTTAGAGAAAATATCAAATTCAAAGTGCCTCAAAAACAAGACAAGCTTCAAACAAGATAACAACCACAATGTGTCATGAAATGATTTTTAATTCGTACCTCTTTTCTAATAAAAAACCTTTAGGGGTATGATAGTACAAGTATGTAAGAGTACATTAGAGTTGGTTTTGAAATCTTTTATCATCATGTGAAAGAAAAATTGGTTTGAAATTTTTGATTTCATTCCTCTGAACATTTTCTATTAAAAACATTTGAAATTTGTTCTAACATATTTATTCTATAAATAAGCAGTGTACTTACAACTTAGAAACAACAACAAACAAAAAGCATTCAATTTCTTCAGAAAATTTAACAAATCAGATTCTAGATTTACAGATCAAGCAACTTAAAAAAAGAAAGGATTGCTCTAATTAAATATAGTTCCAAAAAATTGATGTTGAAGAGTAATTTCTTACATATCATATGTTATAATACAGTATTCAATACAAAGAAGTTTAAAGGAATGCTTGCTGTTGTAATCAATCAAACAGTTTAAAAAATTCTTAGGGTAGTCAGGATGATTACTGGATCTGCCTTTTGAACCATTGCCAGTGGTGATTAATGCCTTTTGAACTGCTGCTAGTGATGTTTAAAGTCATGTATATATGTATATATATATATATATATATATATATATATATATATATATATATATATATATATATATATATATATACACACACATATATAAATACTTTTTTTGTTTATAAGCTTTTTTCTCTCTTTTTAAATCATTTGTAATGTAATATTGTAAGTTATTCTATTTATATTCCAAAGTATATTGATTTTAATATATATTATTAAATATTAAATTAGTATTTGGAAGTTTGATAATGGTAATAATTAAATTTGTTGTAGTATTATTTACCAAAATGTTTAAAAGTAATAGCTGTAAAAAACTTTCAAGTTTTTAAATAAAATTTATTTTATTTAAAAACTAGATCAAAAAATCTGGGTTTTATTTAGATATTGTCTGCCTAAACTCTTAGCCTTAGTTGATGTATGTACTGAATTAAAAGGAACGATCTTTTTACAAAATTACAATACCAAGAACAAAAAAAAATGAATATAGGTTAAACTGAAAATAAAAAATGTATCATTTAATGAACTTGCAGTTAAATCATCAATCTTATGTATTGATCATTATTCTAATGAATGTATCTATATTGTATCCTGGTTTTACATTAATTAGAATAATGATCTATACATTAATCTAAAGATTGTATTATTAATCTAATGAACATATAATTATAAATCGAAATTTATTTCTTATATCAATGATAATTAATACTTTTTTCAACTATTATGTTTTAAATATTCTAAAGTTAACAGGTTTTTCAATGACTTTTTTATCTTATTAAGTTGTATCAACCTATTGTTGGTTAACAATTATTGTTGGTTATCAAAAACTATAAAAAAGTGGATTTAGATGTCAACTAGAGGCAGATTTGTATTGAAAAATAGATTTGAAAAATTTTGTGTTGGGTTGATAATATTATCATAAAAATTGGTTTTCAAGGATTATCACTGTATTTATTAGAGTTGGTTTGTTATAATATAAAAATTTAAAAGTATTTCTACTTACTGGTCATTTTGATTTTATTTTAATAAGTATTGTACTAAAATTAAAGTAAATTTTTTTGAAGTTTTCAAAGTAATTTAATTGTTTGATTTTATTATTATTATTATTTTACTTGTAATTTATAATGTTTGAATATTATTTTTTTCTAGAATAATACTATATATATCAAATTAATGTTAATTATTATGATATATCTATTGTGCTACAAAAAACCTAACCCAAGAATATTATTTAATTTTTAAGTTTTCTTTACACTATACACAAATCAGTAAAAAAAATTCAGGTGAAAGTAATGTTACTTGCTTGTATCTTGAATTAATTTTATTTTTTAGCTAACTGTCAGCTACCCTCTGATTGCATATCTAGCAACAAAGATAATCGACAACAGCAAAGTGATAATGGTACATCAAAAACAAAGGTTGCATTAAATTCTTCAGATAATCTTTTTGCTGAGCTTCGATCAATGAACTTTTCAGCTGTTGCTGCTGTACTAAGTCGTGAAGCTAAGCGTCTTGCTGCTGAACAAGAGGTTGTTTTTTTGTTTTATATGTATATATATATATATATATATATATTTATACATACATATATATATATATATATATATATATATATATATATATATATATATATATATATATATATATATATATATATATATATTTATACATATATATATATATATATATATATATATATATATATATATATATATATATATATATTTATACATATATATATTATATATATATATATATATATATGTATATATATATATATATATTTATACATATATATATATATATATATATATATATATATATATATATATATATATATATATATATATATATATATATATATGTTTATTTATACATGGATCTGATCTTATTACTCTTCTAAGAAATTTCAAAAAACTTTTCCTTTAATAAATCCCTTAAATCATCCTTGAGAAACATATATAAATATGTATATATAAATATTATTTTTTGCTATATTAAATTTTTGCTGGATTTTAGTTATCAGTATTGTTAGCATATAAAGTTGTGTTGTAAAAAAATAAAGACTTAATTGACTAAGAGTAGAATAATTTTAGTTTGATCGATCTTTTCTCTAATTTGTTTTACTGTATTCTATCCTATCAAAACCAGTACTTTTGTCAAATAATTGTATACCATGACAAAAACTATTGACAAAAGTACTGATGGTTGCACATCTGTACTTTTGTCAATAGTTGCTTGTTAAATGATTGTATATATTTTCATTAATTTCTTTAAATATCAAAGAAAACAAAGAATTGTTTTCTTGTTGCTTTCTTTGTTTTGTCTTGTTATTGATTTACTTTTTTGTATATTTTAAGTTTAAGAACATTTTTTGATTCAATGAAGCATTGCATTGTCTGCAATTAAGTTTTTTTTTTGTTTTTTTGTTTTTTTGGTTCTAAGTAAAGTCTTACGTAAGGTCTATATTTGATAACTTTGCTGTTTTTAAAATATGAGTATCTTTGATGTTTTTTTTCAACTTTTATTGTTACACAAAAATACAAATAAGTTTTTGCAGTTTTTTGTAGTTTTAAATTTTAGTTGCATTTATAAGTTTTAAGTTTTTAATGTAAATTTTTTCATTTTATTTTTCAACATCTCACTAATTAACAGCAATCATCTTTCTAATCATGGTCAAGCTCTAATTATCATCAGTTATTAGTGATCATCTTTCTTATCATGGTCAATCTCTAATTATCATTAGTTAACAGCAATTATCTTTCTTATCATGGTCAATCTCTAATTATCATTAGTTAACAGCGATTATCTTTCTTATCATGGTCAATCTCTAATTATCATTAGTTAACAGCGATTATCTTTCTTATCATGGTCAATCTCTAATTATCATTAGTTAACAGCGATTATCTTTCTTATCATGGTCAATCTCTAATTATCATTAGTTAACATTGATTATCTTTCTTATCATGGTCAATCTCTAATTATCATTAGTTAACAGCGATCATCTTCCTAATCATGGTTTATCTTTAGTTATCAGTAATCTTATTATCAATCATCTTTGTAATCTTTTTTTTTTAACTTAAAAGGTATAATGCTGCATGCACATCAAAAAATGTTTTAACTTTCAAATACAATCCAAATTTTTGTAGAATTTTTTTTTTTATCGTTTTATGGCCTTTTGTTCTTTTATCTTCAGTCACTAGTTTCAGCACCTTCGAAACTGTTACCCACTGATTTATCAAAAATGAGTATGTAGTTACTAAAAACGTTTTATGAAATATTGTACTTTATTTGTATGAAAAATGATGACTAAGTTGTAAATACATCAAAAAATTTTACTTTTTTAACTCCCTAATATGCTCACCCTCTATAGGGATTTCTTGAAACCTTTTTTATGTGCTAAATATTTTTGAATATTTTTACAACAGCTTTTTGATTATTTAAAGTAAGTCAAAAAATCATGTACTAAAATCCATATTGTTTTGCTTGCAGTTCATTTTATGCTTGTAGTAAAATGTAATACATTTGGCTTTAAATACTTTTTTAAATACTTTTTGAACTATAAGCTAAGTTTTGTTAATTTTCTATTTTTATTTTTTAAATATATAGGTTTGTTTGAATGTTTTACAAAATTTAGGTTTAAGTTTAAAAAACCATCTGAGATTCAAGCAGAGCTTTTTTTTTTTTTAATGGCTTTGATGCCATATTTTTTTTAACTGTCCGTAGTCATGGTATGTCTTTAATTTTCAATAAACTGTTTTTTTAGGAACATCGTACTGCTAAAACAGTAGGTGAAATGAAACAATTTGTGCATAAACTTCCACATATACAAGCAGCAAAAAAGTCCTTATTCTTGCGTAAGAAATAATTTTATTTTATAATAAACTTGTTGAAAGTTATTTTTTAAAAAAAGAGTAGTATTAGTATTGTTAATAGTTGTGGTAGTTGTAGTCATTGATGCATTTGATTTATGTGTTAAACATTGTTTTGCAAAAACTTCTTTTTTCCCTTTTTACAAAGTAATGGAACTGAAAGATTTACCATTCAAAGAAATTTTTTTTTGCTCAAAAATGGTTAGAGTTAGTAAGTGACCGGGGCCCCAGCCCGGGCTATGAGTTACTTTAAAATAGAGAATAAGTTAAAATACTAGGAAATGTATAACTGAAGACTTGAAAAGTTGTAAATAGTATAAAATGGAAAACATGAAGATAGATAAAAGTTATAACGTTTTTTTGATGTTCAAGGAAAAAACTGGATTATAAAAGTTTTTTTAGCCTGAAGGGACAGATATAGTAAAAAGATGCAACTTGTTTATCGTAATAGAAATGGTAGCTCGTTTGAGCATTGACCATGGTTGTATTTATAGAAAAAAGAAAGAACCTTGTGTTACCCTTAAAGTTACTTGAAATAAAGAACAGGTTAGGCCTTCAAGAATAACTTTACTACTGCAGCTAGAAAGAAATAATTTAATAACCTCAAAACTTTTATATAAAGAAACTAATAACAGAGTTATGACTAATCGTAGGATAGTTTAAGAGGTCAAAGTGTTTTCTAGAGTTTTGAAAAATTTGAACCATTTATTTAGGACTTTTTAAAAGTTTAGCAAAAGTTAAAGAGAGTTCTGGAGAACACTTTTTTAAGACTGATCAAAATCTATTCTGGAGCACAAACTATGGAAGTGTTGAATTGAAAATTAACTTTAGCATTGAAAGACAGAGTGATTTCAATGTTTAGCAATGGATTAATCTGTTTAACTGTCAGGATCATCATCATCAAAATGATGATGATGATGATCATCATCATCATCATGATAATTATCATCATCATGATAATAATGATGATTATTAGTGTTGTACCGATATCACTTTTTTGGCTGATGCTGATGCCGATGGATGGGAAAAGACCAATGTTGATACCAATGAATTAGCTAATTATTAAACAGAGTTGAACTGGGTCTATCTGCTAAGCTTTAGCCTCTTTCCCATCATCATAAAGTTGTATCTCTTTCTCTTTTCTACAAATACTATCATGGTTGTTGCTCAAAGGAGCTTTCATCTCTAGTTCCATCAACCAAAACTCATTCTCACTTGACTCATCATTCATCTAAGTCTCATTATTTTACTGTATCTGTCTCTTCAAAACTTTTATTTGTCTAGCTTATTTCCCAGCACTTTAACTCTTTGGAACTATTTCTCATCTTCATGTTTTCTTGACTCATAAAACCTTCAACTTTTTAAGTCTTCTGTCAACCGTTTCCTTGCTCTATAACTCTACTCTGTTTTTCTAGCAACTCCCAACTTGATAGTGGTTGCTTGCAGCCTTGTTGGGAGTAAAAACAAATTTTAAAAATATAGATAACAATCCTTAAATAGGTTACTTTTGAAGCTTTTGTCTCTAAACAAAGTCAAAATAAAAATTTATTCAAAAAATTCTAAGTAATGCATAAAGTTTAGTTTATTTATTATTTAATATTTATAATAATGCACAATAAAAATATTAAAATGCCATCGGTTGAAAAATCTGTAAAAATGGCTGATGCCGATACCGATTCTGATTGTACAAAAAGTGGCCGATTAAGTTGATGCCGATTAATCAGTACATCACTAATGATTATGACAATCATGTTGATCATAATGATGTTTTTGTATGCATATATACAAGATATAACATGAATTTTGAATCAGAAAAATATACTTTAGGATGTTCAAATGTTTATGCAGCCCTGGTCACAAACCCAACCTGACCCTGGGTATATTTTATCAAATGCAACCCCGGTAAAATATTAACCCATTCACTTACTAGCTAGAGTTAGTCTTTTTAATCCAGAAATCTTTACAGCCAATTTTTATAATGGAAATGAAAGGAATTGCTGAATCTTAAAATCTGTTAAAAGCACCATGTTAAACTATTCTGAATTCTGTGTAAATAGTAAATTGTAAAGATAAGTTATAAAAGATTTATAGATCAAAACTAAAAAAAATAAAAAAGCTTGTTTTTTGCTATAATAGATCTAGTTTTTATTCAACTATTATAGATGGTTCAAGTACATCAGTGTCTCTTTTTTCATTGTGATTAAATGTTATTTTAAAAATTTATTAAGATACTGGCATAGCCGAGAAGATAAAAGAAAAAACAGATTTGGATGATTTCAGAGAGGCATTAGGAACAGAGCAAGGTGCTAATTTTAGCAATGTCTGAATTTCTAAAAAATAGTATAACGCAAAAACTGTTAAACATACCTTTTTAATTTAGAGTTTTTCAATGGAATTGATACAGACAAAGCACATCCATACATAGAGAAATGCATTGCAACCAAGGAGCCACTTATAAAAGTGACTTTTTTTACTTTTACTTTTTTGTTGCATTGTCATCTTCATTTTAAAATAATTTTGTTGATTGATTAAAGCTGAGGAAATTAAATGTAAATATAGATATTTAGATTAAATTTTTATATTTTAAATTAATTAAATTAAAAAATGTTAAGCAGAGTTCTACCAGAGACATGTTGGGTTATCTCTATAACTCTTAGGGTACAAGCACTTTATCAAAAAACATATTTTAACTTTAATATTATTATTATTTTTTTTTTTTACTGAATACACATCAAATGATACGTTTGGTAACTCAAAAGAAAGTGTAGATGAATTCAAATTTTTGAATTTTTTATTATACAATTTTAAAATCCTTAATGGTATACAACAAAAATAAATTTTTGAAAATTTTGCTTTTGTTTATTTATTAATACAAATTTGTTTTATTTTATTTCTTATTTTGTGAACAATTATAAAAATTTGCTCTCATAAGAGAGAATTGTTTGAAATAAGAATTTGTTCACATAAAAATGAAATTTTTATGTGAAGAAATAATTGTTCACATAAACAACTCTTTCTTGTACTTATTAACATAAACACTTATAACTTTTCATTTCCAAAAAATGAATGCAATTTATTTTAATCATTTTTAGCTTAAATTTAACTAAAGTTTCTTTCCCAGTTCCTCTGACTACAGGATATTTGCATAAACTTCATTTGTATGCCAATTCAAGATGTGAATTAATTTAATTTGATCATGATAATGATCATTGTAATATCTAGAAACATTTCTGGTCTTTTTCTCAACAAAAAAATGGTCAAGTTCTCAATTTTATCATCCTCATTAAAAGTTGTTTTAATGAAGGGGTCAAATTGTCATATTGGAAAATTTTATAAAAAATCAAAACAAGTTTATGACTGCAAAAATAGTAACAGTCATAGCTTACAGTTTAATTTATTGTTTGTTTAAACACTAGTTAATACAAGTATTATTAATGAAAAACAAAAATAGTTACTAAAAATCCAAAAATCACCGTTAATTTTAAAAAAATTTTACAAAATTTACAAACTTTGGCATATAAATTCGTCACATGGTCATACATAAGCAGTGAACATCTGAGTTTTGAAGTTGTTGTACGTGTATATATATATCTATATATTTATATATACATACATACACATATATACATTATATATGTGTATAAGTTTGTGTGTGTGTGTATTTTGTGTATGGGTATTTATATATGTGTATATGTATGTGTGCATATATGCTTGTTTATATATGTGCATATTTTTTGCATTTTTTTAGTTAATGACTGCAAAAATAGTAACTATGTAAGTTACTATTTCACAAATCTTACATAGTTTAATTTATTGTTTGTTTAAACACTAGTTAATTCAAGTATTAAAAATGAAAAACAAAGATAAAAAGTTACTAAAAATCTATTATGTTATATGTTTTCATAATGAGATTATTTATAATTTCAAGATTAATGCGCAAATGTGTTTTATTGTGTAACAACTATTGAGTTATGTGATAAATACAGTATTCACCATTTTTAAAAAACTAAAAATTTAAAGACCATAAGCATTTCTTATCATTTTATTTGTCCCTTGCAAATATAAATTGATAAATGCCAATAAATGTACATCAAAGTTATATAAAAGCCTAAAACAACAAACCAAATGACCAGAACATTTGATTATTTTTTCAATGGGTGCTTTTTTCATGTGTATAACCATAGGTCAAATCATTATCAAAATCTGTTAAATAAAGTTAATGTAAGTAAAATATTATCAAGGGATTAATTAAATTCAATTTAATTAACTAACCTAAATAAGCAGTTGTATTTGGAATTGTGTCATCTACATATTCTTCATCAGTGTGGTGCGTATCGTAATATTATGTGTACATATCATAGTATATTTCTTTAGCTCTTTGAGAAAGGGTTTCCCTTTCTCAAAGAGCTAAATAAATATACTATGATCCCATGGGAAATATACTATTCCCATCATTGATGGAGATTTAGAAAATGTTACTAGTTCTTCTACCAATGTGCTGTGAGGAATCAGTTAACAGTAACCTTAGTAACTTGTTTTTTAGAAAGCTTTTTTGGTTATCATCATAACTTGTTAGATGTTGTAATTGAACCTCAGCAATTGTATGCAGCTAATACAGCTTTAAACTCGCATAAATTTATTAGTAATGAAGTTGCTTTAAATGTAGAATTGTTATTAAATGAAATGTAGCACTCTTATGGCTGTAAAAATTAAAAAGTTTGTTCTATTTCCCATTTCAATGTCTTTCAACATCTTGTATTAAATTTAACCACCTTAATGTAATTTTGTCAACATTTTTTTTTTTTTTGTTGTTGCTGTTTTTAGTATTTTCACTTGTCTAAGTGTTCATTCTCTTATAAGAACTATCAAAAAACATTGTTAAACAGTTTAAAAGTTCAAACAAAGTTTTTGAATGTCTTTGCTTACTACAACTATACATAAATTTAAAATACGGCTGTAACACCAATTTTACAGCTGTAATACCAATTTTACAGCTGTAACACCAATTTTACGGTTGTAACACCAATTTTACGGCTGTAACACCAATTTTAATTTTGAGAAGTTATAGTAAATAATAAGGATAAGAGTAAGACCAAAAAATTGACCACTTGTGTTAATAGTTCCATGAAAATTGACCACTCATTTTCATAGCTCCATGAAAATTAACCATTCATGTTAATAGCTCCAAAGAAATCGACAGTTCATGTTAATAGCTCCTTAAAAATTGACCATTTTTGTTAATAACTCCATGAAAATTGACTACTCATGTTGTTAGCTCCATGGAAGTTTACCTCTCATGTTAATAGCTCCATTAAGTTCACCATTATATTATATTACTAAATCTTGTTTTGTGTTATAAAAAACAATTTCATTAATTCAAATAGAACCCTAAGTATTTTTTAATGGTGCATTTGCAAATAGTCATTTTTGCCAATAAATATCAAAAAATATCAGAGTTGAATTTTATTGTCATTATTGATATCGTGAAAACATGCTTGTTACTTAAAGAGTTACTTGTTTTGTTTTATTTTGCAACAAAATGCTATACAAATTGGGCAATACAAATAATATATTGGCTTTAAATCATTGTTTTAAACTTAAATGGATAACCAGGATTGATAAATTGTTTTTTCTAGGAACAACGCTATAGTAAATTTTATTAACATCAAAGTTTATATTTTTAGTTTAGATAGCTGGATGTATTTTTATAAAATCTAATTTTTGAGTTACATTTGCATTACAGTTAAGAATTTGAATCATTCTCTAAGTTAATTCTCTAAGCATTTTATATCAATAATATCACAATTATCTGCTATGGTCTTTTGATCATTTGCTCTTATTTGAGTGAAAATAAATTAGTAAGAATTCAAGTGCTCAATTTATTAAGAAATAACTTTCAAAATTGTTAAATTTAAACATCATACATCAAAAGCACTTACTTACATAAACAGTTATATACTATTGTTAAATAGTTACAAATTCAAAGACAAGTAGTCGTACCTATGGTACCATACTATCAAACTTTTAAAAACAAAATCAAATATTATTATAAACATATTACTTTGTAACAACAAGTTCAAAATATATAGATCATTTACTGTAAATTTTTTTAATAGAAGAATAAAGTTCTTGGTACTAGAACATCTTTGAACTAGCGGTCACTAACAATCACACTAAGCGATCATTAATATGTACATATTTATGGTTAAATTATACATGATTTTAATATATATCAAGCATGTAAAATATTTTCCTATTTTTAAGTACGTAATCACCCATGCAATTCCAAGGCACCTATTTTGCATTTATATTTAATTATCTATAATAATTATATATTGTTACAGTCTGCTTGACTGTAACAATATATATATATATATATATATATATATATATATATATATACACACACACGCACACATATAAATATGTAATTATAATAAGTAAAATTGACTTTAGGTTTTACGTTTGATTTGTTTGCAATGTTGTACCAACAATGGATTTAAAATAAAGCTACTTGATTATTACAAAAGAGAACTTTTCCATGTAACAATTTTTTATTATTATATGTTAATGTAATATTTTTTTTTTTTTATTATATATAAAATTAAACAAGAGAATTCTCATAAAATAAAATTTTGTGCAATAGCAATTAACTAAAAAAGTTGAGTTTTATCTGAGTTAAAGCTCACTAGCCACTGAGAGCCCCATGCTGTAGCAGAAGTGTGATCTTTTCCAGATCAAATGCCCCCTCCAAGCAATCAGAGAGTGTTGGCTTCTTATCAAGACATTATAGATAATAGAATGAGTTGTCTAGTTATTGGGAGATAATAGAATGAGTTGTCTAGTCATAAATATATATATATATATATATATATATATATATATATATATATATATATATATATATATATATATATATATATATATATATATATATATATATATATTAGGGTGGGTTGAAAAACATAATTTAAAACTGTCTTGTAATAGCTCTAAATATATGCGATATAATAAAATATTACTGGATTAACAAAAAATTTCGAAAAAAACATTTTCTAGAGGTGCCCAAAATCCCTGGAATATTTATAAGGCCCCTAATATTCTGGGAAAAAAAATTCTTCAAAAGTAGGTCAACCTGGTACTCAAAGGAAGCGAAATTTTATAATAATTGTTAAAAATAATTGTTTTATAACATATTGAAAATTATTTTATTTTTAGACTAAAAATAAAATAAGTGCATTTTTTTAAGTTTTTTTGTTAATACTTTTATATATATATATATACATATATATATATATATATATATATATATATATATATATATATATATATATATATATATATATATATATATATATAGAGAGAGAGAGAAAAAAAAAATTGTACGGATATTATAACGGAGGTGGAGGGTGATGAGAAAATTAACGGAGCAATTAACTCCATTTAATTTTTTGAAATAAAATTTAGACGCACTTTGATAAGAAAACGCGTGACACTCGTTTTATTGTCTTTTGCATTTTTATCATTCAACAGCCTTTTAATTAGTTAGTGTAAGGATAAAATATACGAAGGAAGATTAAGCCAGTATGAGTATCGTGACATTTTGGAAAACGCGATTATCCCTAATCGCGATTTGTTCCAGACTGATCAAAACTGGTTATTTCAACAAGACGATTCTCCATGCCATACAGCACATTCGATCACTGATCATTTCCTTAAAAGTAATATTCAAATCATGCCTTGGCCAGCACAATCACCAGACTTAAACCCGATCGAAAATTTTTGGAGCTGGATGGATTATCAACTAACAAAAAAAGCAAATAACTAGTCACAAAATGCTCAAACAAGAACCAAACTGTGGCTTGAAATACCAATCAAGGTGATTGAAAACTTGATTGAATCAATGCCAAGGCGAATACAAGCATTTATTAAAAACAACGGGGGTCATATTCCGTATTAATATATTTCGATTAAAAGAAGTTGTAGGTGCGTTTAAACTTTAATGCACTTTTTTCTAAGAAATCTTTTGATTAATTGAGTTATTTAATTTCAGAAAAGACTTTGTGTTTTTTTAATTTAAAGTTGTGTTTTTTTTTTTAATTAATAATCAACTAAGAAAAAGAAAGAAAAAAAACCTGGACCCTGCCTCATGTTTTCTCTTTGTACCACTCTAAACATACCTTAATTTTTAAAAAAACAAGTGCGTTTAAACTTTTTGTATAAGGTTTGTGTGTATATATATATATATATATATATATATATATATATATATATATATATATATATATATATATATATATATATATATATATATATATATATATATATATATTGTATGTATATAAATAATTTATATGCGAACATATAACAATAATTTTGGTGAAACTTTTTAATGATTTAAAGCAATCTTTGTTTTTAGACTTATGGATTAGAACTGTTGTCGACATTTCTAAACTTAGAAAAGGTTGGTTTGTTGCGCCAAACCGCCGTTCGAAACTATCCTACATTGAAGAAAAACTTAAAGCTTGTTGTTGAAGGAGTCCACGAACAGGTTTTGTTTTGTTTTGAATTTTAAACTTATTAGATAGCTATATAGTTTTTTATTTGTTGTTGTTTTTTCTAGAATCCGAACGATATTGCCTATGTGCATTCTGGTTTTGCTCCAATATCTATTAGGCTTGCCCAGTTTCTCGAGCGTTCCTCTAGTTGGAAAGGAATGGAAGAAATTCTAAAGTTACTTCCAGGACCAAATACAGAAGAATTTCAAGATATTCCGATATCGCTTCTGAAAAAAGGTTTGCATTTTTTAATTATTTAAAATTTTGGTTTTAAAGAGTTTTAAAAAATTATATCAAAATGAGAGGTGGCATATAAACAAAAATCGTGATGAATCGTGATGAGTGCCCTTTTTTTTCGATATCATAAGAATTTAGAATTAAACACAATGTTAGGTTTTCATAGTGTTTTTTTAGCCGGTACCCATCTTGGAACTAATAATTCAAACTCTGAAAATCTGCCAAAAATAACGCTTGTGTATTTCATTGGCGGATGTACATACTCAGAAATATCTGCTTTGAGATTCTTAGCACAACAGGAGAACGGTAATTATGAAATTTTTGTTATTTTAAGAACTGCTTTTAAAGATATATATAATCTTGCAACTTCAACGTATCACATTTCAATAACAAAATTATTAATTTTATTTACCGACAGCTGTCACGAATTACGTCATTGCCACAACAAAGATTATCAATGGAAACGATTTAATAGATTCACTTATAGAAAACTTTGCCAAAGCACCAATAAGCGCATGATGCGACTATATTAGAATTTCGATTAGCTAGTTTAAAGTCAATGAAATTTTTTGGCACTATCAGTTGTGCAAACTTAAATATATAATGCTTAGGAGTTTATAAAAAATAAAATTTTAGATTTTTTATAGATTTTAACCTTATTGAAACTAATAAACTGATATAAATTAAATTTGAAAACTAAGGCAGATATAGTTGGTTCTTGTTTTTAAAATGAGGTTATTGAAAAAAATATTTTTTCTAAAAGTGATCAGTTGTTAATTTTTCAACAATTTATTTTTTTATATAAAGAATTTAGAAATTTTTTTAGTTGCGTTCTATCAATTTCTTTGTTTGTTCGGTAAGACGTCACCTCAGTTTATGCTTGCTTACTCTTTTTTTCTAATCAGTTTTTTAAATTTAGAGCATAAATAATAGAGTTTGGACATCAATTTGCTACTGCTCCGGTCTACCCAAACCTTATTGCTCCGGTCTACCCGAATCCTATTGCTCTGGTCTACCCAAATCCTACAAACACTTATCTTTTAGTCTTCTTTTCTTAAATAACATCTTTTAATCCTTACATAACATCTTTTAATCCTTAGTTTACTATAATTTTATTAAATTTTGTCTTATTGAAATCAGTGTCGTAAGCAAGTTTTTGGGATTGTTAAATGTGATACTTTGTATTGTGCTAAACTTAAATATGTTCACGCTTATGCAAAATGGGAATGCTTTGCAAAATGTTGCGGTGCTAGGAGGCTACGAATTCATCTAAAATCCTTTTTGTATTCAAAAAATTATAACCATGTAAAGTAACCCTTTCTTTAATGAGGGGGAAAAACTTTTGCAATACATTCTTATTTACATTTATAAGATTGGATTTTGTGGATTATGAAGCATCAAATAATCCTGTCTACACCACTGTAATCCTTCCAAATAATCCTGATTAAAATATGAATTATTAAATGAATCTTTTAAGTACAGAAGTCATTGTCAGACTTAATAAACTAATAGCTTACAATTGTTAAGGTTATTTACAAAAGATAATAGACAAAATATTTATGAACAGGATATTTTAAACTCTTATAATAAACCAATACTAAACTATACAAAGTAATGTTGTTAAACTTTTAAAATATGTAAGCTTCGCATACATATTTTAAAAGTTTAACAACATTACTTCGCATACAAAGGTAGTTTCTAAATTTCCGAACGTTTGTTTAAAAAGAAAAAATTCTATATTTTCAAGTGAAATAGCTTGAAAAAAAATCATAGCTTACTTTCTTTAATTGCTTATGTTAATTTCAAATTCAACTTTTTGATTAAATTATGCTGTAACTAATAATAATAGCAACTACATCTTTTCAAGATATAATTGAAAACTTGAAAGTTGTTATTAAGAAACGTAAGATCCCAGTAGGCATGTGTCGTCCGGGGGACGCACTTCGGGCATTTAGACCTCCGTGAGACGTAATTGAGAAAGTAACATGTAATTTAGAACATAAAAGTTGTAATTAAGAAACGTAACATGTAATTTAGAACATGAAAGTTGCGGTAACTTTAAAGCTACCGCAAAGTAACTTTAAAGTTTTACTTTAAAGTTACTTTGCGGCAATATTTCCATTATTTGATATATTGCAATTATTTTCCGTTTTATAAAGTCTATTGTTAATTAAATAGTGTTAAAATATTGATCAAACAATACGTCTTAATAGATTATTAAAGATCATTATATGTTCGAGACAGTCGAACCATTGATTTAGAAATCAAAAAAGGATTAAAGCGCTATATCAATAAAGAACTAAAATACTATTATCTAACATATTGTTGTTATCATGGTGGGCGCCAGATTAATTCAAGTTCAAAAGGTATTCGTCCAAATCAAAGGTTTGTCTAAAAAAAAAACTATTTAAATTTGTGTAAGGAAATAAATAATAAAAAAAAGTTAGTAGTGTTACAACCAACTTTGACCAATTCGACTACAAGTCGAAAGTCAAATTATTCGACTTTGAAAAATCGATTAGTCGGTTTTATCGACAACGGACTTCCGTTGTCGATAAAACCGACTAATCGATTTATTCGACTATTGTTTAATAACAATAGTTTGTTTTATTATAAATATTACCTAGTTTTTTCTTTACTCTCTTAAAGTTTAATAAACCGAATTCATAGCACGTTATTATTATTTATTCCTAATTAAAATTTCGATTATGCATTTCAATAATTTTTCTTTTTCTTTTGTTTACTCGATGCTTGTGATTTTCATAAAATTCATACAGGGTCGCTCCAAGTTAGCTTGGGCCCTGTATGAAATTTCAAAAAAAAAAAAATTGTTTCCATACTTCCACAAAATCGACTTTTAGCAAACTTAGTCGATTTCAAAATTTGTTATTCGAATTTTATCGACTTCAGAAAATATGTTAGTCGATTTAATCGACGTTCGAATTATATAATAGTCGTAACAACTTTAGTAATTAGTTAAGTCATTTAACGAAATTAGGTTATTTCTGATTTTTTCATTTTACTTTGTATTACATTTTACGTGTATTTTATAGAAAATTGTCCCCTCAAGAAAAAAAGTCTACATTCCTAACAAAATATTTAGCTAGCATTACCTAGCATTTTCTTTCTTTCGGGAAACTTTTTGTAACTCTCCTATATTAACAGCAGAATCTCAGTTAATTCATTTATTACCTTCTTTCAAAAATACAATACAATAAATATATATTTAGACACACGCGTCATACAGAAGCATCATTAAACTTTTCACGAATAATTTTGAGGCTATTTAAATGTTATTTATGCATTTTTTTAGTTCAAAACTAGATTTAAAATAGGTTTTTTATAATTATACTAAACTAACATACAAATGTTTTCTATGATTTACTTTAGTCTTAATCTCATAATTATATTAATTTCATAATCTTTATCATGGCTTAGTCTATACTTAAAACTTGATTTAGATATATTGAAAAGCAAAACATCCAAAATACCGATGTTATAAAATTTGTCGAACCACGCATCTCTTAGGCAAGCTCTTTAATCACTGCGCTATGACTGCACACTTTAGTTATGTTGAAAAATTAACATCCAAAAAGAAGTTATGATGACTGGATTGTGCTATTTTCTTTGATTCAATTTTTGACACGCGATGCTGATTTATGCATTATTTCTGAAAAAAAGTTACCGAATGTTAAAAACAAATCTATTAAAAATAAAAGCTTTTGTTTCTTACAAAAATTACAAAAAATGCGTCACCAAACTTTTCCTATTATTCTTGTTCCACTTTAATTATAGTCAATTTAAAGAAAAACTTTAAATATAGTCAATTTAAACCAAATGACAAAAATAGGAGAGAAGAGTTTTTCTTTTTCGTTTTTTATAATGCACGTTCATAATCATATGGTTTAAATATTGCCTACTTTTTGCGTTTTGTAGTAGCGTAAACGGATATACTTTTTACATACGCATTTTTTTATTAGTATTATTATTTTAGCATAACATAGCAAATTGTTGACAAGGGGGAGGGGAAGGTCTTTAAAAGTTGACATCAATAATGTTACTTTTTTTTTTTTTAGGTGATCTAAGAAGTCCTTACGGTCTTATCACAAAACACCGCGGAAGAGCATTAAATAAAAAGTTCACGCCTCCTTCCTAACCGATGTCGCAAAAACTTGTCCAGAGGTGGGGTTTGAACCACGGATCTTACCTTACTAAGGGCACAACGCAAGGCTGTTCTTTTTTTATATAAATTCATTAGTTAAAAAAAAGGAAAAATAGGATGTTTTTTTTCGTTTTAATTTTTCGATTTCTTGGGGTGGGTTGGGGGGTGGCAAACAAATGTTGACGTAATTTTATAGGTGGTTCTGGAGGTTGGACAAGTTGTTGACATTGGTGAGTGGGTAGGTAAACATTGTTGACGTAGTTAACGAACAGTTGTTTATGTATTGAATTTATGACCTCTTTTTGTATATAAACACAGACAATATGAAAACGGAGCTCGTCAATAAGACAGTTAATGTCTTTTTCTTGCTCCCGCCAATATGCATATATGGGCAATTTCACCGTTACTTACGGGACATTTTGATTTTTGTAATATCACGTTTTTAGATATATATTTTTTATTTTAACAGATTAGATGTTTATATATTTATGAATCATCCAAAAATCATTTATTTGTTTTCCTGTATATTGAAATTTCGTTCAATTATTATTGGTGTAGAAATTATAGTTGATTATATACTGCGTGACTTTGGTGCGCAAAAAAAATTGCATTAAACCTGTTATTTTTAGTTAAATATTTCAAGCCAAGTATAAAACAACCTGCATAAACTGGCTTCTTGAATTAAGTAGTTATTCTGAGTAAAATTATTCAAAAGATTATTTCAGCTATTTATATATATATTTTAAATCAAATTAGTTATCGTTACTTACGAGAATAATTCTACGCTTTTATCAAAATGTAGTTTAGCTACCATTTATATAGAAAGTATGACGCAGAACTTTAATTTGAAATTAAAATAAAAAAAAATAACTCAAATAACATTATTAATCAAAATTTAAAATTTTTAAACATATGGCAACCCAGTGATAACTTTTGTTTGAATTTTTCTTTTTTTATCGAAATAACTCACTTGAGAGTAGAGTTGCCCATATTGTAATGTTTATTATTGTAAATATATGATATGAAAAATAAATTTAAATTATTTTTATATTTTATATGGCATAAGTAACATAAGTAATAAAATTTATTTCATGCATTTTTTTTTTTAGCACAGAGTTTTGTTACAATTTTACATGGTAAGGTTTACATCGAACATCGACAAAAATGCTAAGAAAATCAATAACGTTTGTTTAGTTTTTTATTATACAATAGTGCAGTTAATAAAATTAAAGCAAATTACTTGGTAATATTTTTTAGTAGAGAATACATTTAATATTTCAATGTTTGTGTCTTATAAAGTGTTATAGTGTTGGCCATTACACAGTAAATGATCAATGCCATTAGCAATGTCAATTAAATCAGAGGCTTCTTAAAAATAATTTAGGTCCAGTAAAGATTCTGGAGGACTTAATAAACTATTTGTAGCAGTTTTTTTGATAAGGACTTTTATGCTCTATTGTAAAAAAAACTATCCCTACATAATGTTAAAGTTGAATGATTTTTATATCAAAAGAGATTTGAAAAAAAAAAGATTTTGTTTAAAAAAGATTTTTTTCGTCAGTGTTAGGGCTAAAATCCAAAATTGCGGTTGGGTGGTTCGGTGGTTCTAGCATTAGATTTAAAAATCTCCGATATATACATTTAAAAGAATGCCATTTAGAAAAGAATTTTTTGTTTTTATAACATTTAAACAAATGAAAACCGGCTACAATCAGAGGCACAGTCTATGTAGCATTGAATTTCAGCATTCTTTGCGCGCAAGAAACGCAGTCGGCCAACAACACCCCTACTGTTTGTTATAATTATTTTCTCTTCGTTTTGAAGCGCATTCAGCATGCTTTAGCACAAATTGAGTTTACAAAACTTAAATTTTTAAAACAAAACAAAATTTAATTTTTTTGCACTAGATTTCTTCTACATTAGCTCAAGAAAGCTAAAATTATAGAATAATAAAAAAAGAGCATGCAGCTGAACTTCCAGTGCGCTATTTTTACGCAATTATGCTTATAAAAAAAATAGCTTTTTTATTATATACAATTGGATACTTTAACGCAGGTAATTGCATTAATTCTATGTATAAAACATAACGTGACGTTAGAATAATAGGGTTCTATCTCCCTTTTGTAATGTTGAGAGAATTTAACTTTCGGTTTTTAATTATTTAAATGTTTTACAGTTGTTATTGTTTATATTATAAAATATGCTTTTATGTTATTTGTATTTTATAATTAATCTTATATTATTATTTATAAAATTTATAAAATTGTTTGTTTATAAATTGGTTGTTAATGTCAACTTAATTGAATAAAGTTTAATAAAGAGTTGAATAATTGAATCAATTTTCTAACGGTCAAAGAAGCACTTTTATTTAAATTTACTGTAAATAAATCCTAAGTGGCTGAAACACTTTACTAGTTTTTTGTAAATATAGGTTTTACTTTATTATCAAATAAAGCAATTTCTCAAGTACACTCTGATTCTTACTTAACCTCAAACAATAGTGTTAAGTCTAAATTTACAGAAAATGAATTATTAAACAGATTCTTTAATGAAGAGCGCTAAAAGTTTAGGGTTCGATGATAAAAATTAATGAAGTGATCAAATCAATAAAGCAAATAGCAATTCCATAATTACAGATTTTTAATTTATCTTTAAAGAATTTATTATTAGTAGTAAATCTTTTTCCAGAAAACCTAAAAATTGAAAAAATAAGTCCAATTTTAATTTTTGATAATACTTCTGATATTGCAAATTATTGAACAATTTCAATTCTTACTTGTTTTTTAAAATGTTAGAGTGAGTTTTGATTACCTACCTCGCATATGATTTAAAATGTTTGCAAAAGACCAGTATATCCTTGTTGCAATAACTAGTTTAAGTAAAACTTTTTATAATTTAATCATCAAATCTTTCTTTCTAAACTCAAAAGTTATGGTAAAAAAGTACTAACTTTTTTATTTGAGAGTTATTTGACTAATTGGGAGCAGTATATAATATACAAGAGAGGTAAAACTTTTTATGAGACAATACCTGTGGTGTTCCTCAAGGATCAATTTAAGGATCTCCTTTATTTCTCTTTTATATAAATAATTTAAATTATTTTTCTATCATTTTAAACTCAATTTTGCTTCCAGATGATACTAACTTATTTTATTCCAGTAAAATGATCAGTATATTATATTGAACAGTAAACAAAGAGCTAGACAAACTAATCTAATGGTTTATTCCGAATAAACTACCTTAAAAAACAATAAAACTAAATACATGTTATTTCATCGTTTTCATTAAAAACCAGATGTTTCCTTAAAACTTCTGGACATTTTTATTAATAACAAACTTCCGGACATTTTTATTAATAACAAATTTATAACAAGAAAAAATTCAATAAAGTTTTTAGATCCAAGATGAAAATGTTACCTGGAATGTTACCACATAAGTGAAGATGTTGGTATTATATATAAAGCCAAGTAGCTATCAAATCTATTATCCCGTTCATACTGACGATAAAACACGTTTATTTTAAATGCGTATTGAATTGTTGTTATAAAAAAGTTTATAAAACCACAATAAAACAATACTGCAAGGTTGTTATGTTAATTTAAAGAGCTTGTACTAATATAAAACAACATTACCATTGTATTTTAATGATGTCTTATACAGTTTAAAACATTAAAAACGTAAAACGCGTTTGAAATAAAGCGTGGTTTACCGTCTGTGTAACTTCTTATATAGTAGTATATTTTGTTTTAAAAACTTGTACTTTTCTCATATTCATTGTAACTTAAATTATTCAAACGTTGCTTGATGTAGCAATAACGTAGAAAATGTGGCTTCGTGCAGCAAATAAACATAATAAATTTAATTTTTAAAATAATAAGTTTATAATTTCATTTACAAAAGTCGTTATTTAAAAATTTTCAAACAATGTTAAAACTTTTTACTGCGTTACTTCCCGGTGGGAAATCGGCTAGCGATTAGCTAGCTATAATCGTTACGATAAAGACAGCGATTTGGCCACGAGGATCGCTAGCTTTTTTAAGTTGTCGAAAAGCTATCGATATTTGTAAAGATAAAGACAGCGATTTGGCTACGAGGACAGCTAGCTTAATAAGCTAAAGACTCACAGGCTATTATAGCTACCGTCATATCGTAATAAAATCGCTATCAAAAAAATTTTTGTATGTAGCTATCAACCAGCTATAGATTTGTAGATATTTTGTAGCTGGCTACAAACCTACGATATGTAGCTAGCGACACATTGCTACAAAATCGCAATGTTTAAAGTTCAATTATTTTCATAATTATAATAGACTCAACACTAAAAATCGAATTTTTAAAGATGTTAGAGACATTAGAAGAATAAAATCAGAAAAAAAAAATCGCTTGAAAATCGCTATGAAGCTAGCTAGTCGCTAGCTCATTTCCCACCGGGTTGAATAGAAAATGGCTATGCATTTGGAAACATTCTTTTAAAAAAGTTCCTTTATTTTCAAATTCTCTAAAACTTTTTTTTAGTTTAAAAATGACAATAAAAAGTTTTCATTGCATGCATTTATCACGAGATAATTTTAGTAATTTCATTATCACGAGATAATTTTAGTAATACTTCGATCGCCAAAATGAGTAGATATCGGTAAATAATTGTCAACGAATAAATCGGTACGAACGATAATTTAAATCCCATTTTAAAGTTTTTTTTCCATATATTTTAAAAACATCTTTTCAAAGTGAACATCACAAATTTTTGTTTTTATATAATAATTTTTTTTTTTTTCGGAATCCTTTTATTTTTTATTCTACATTTTTATTCTATTAGCAAAATAAATTCAAATGGTCTTCTCGACTATGCCGCACTTACATTTAAATTTAAACTCGCCCGCTGGATGTTTCAGTAGATACAAAATGAAGCAAAATAAATGTTAATGACGTTGTACGCAAAAGAGTTAAATGCAGAGGAGCGAAATTAACATCGGAGCAATTTTAAAGTTTACCATTTACTAAATTGCGTAGCTTATAAACTTGAAGACCAAATTTATATGTTTTCATAGTCATTAACTATTTAACTACCTTTTAAAAACCACGAAAACTGTGAAAAAATTAATAAAAAGCTATTTGTATACTTATCTCACTTTAACCAAAAGTTGGTAGTTGCCACTTCTGTGAACAACACCATCAATATAGTCATGGCTTTTATATAATTATATAAATTATTTATGTATCATGTCTAAAAAATTGCATTACTTAATTTTTTCTTTTTTTCTTTATTAATACAGCATGCAGCAGTTTATTTTATGGAAAATTAGTTCTAAAAACATCAGCTTTAAACGCGAAACACTATAGACATAAACCAACAGTTTTTGCTACGCGTCGTTCTACGTATTTAAAAAAAAATGGGGATGTTTTTAGAATACACATACCTGGTATAGCAAGAAATGCTACGCATGATTCTATTTCCTTTGAGTCCGTCCGTTGGCCAGGTTACTTTCTTCGACACAGAATTGTTAACAACGACTATAAATTCAGAATAGCAAAACCAGCACAAGAAGACAATGATTTTGGTAAGTGTAATAAAGTCATCAACATTAAGTTTAAATGTCCTAAAATAACATTGTCACGTGTTTGACCAAATTGTTGTTGATCTTTAAAACTATTTTTTGTTTTTAGATCGCGAATCAACTTTTATTATTCAGCGTCACACCGGTATTGAAGGCTCCGGAATGTTGCGCTTGTTCCAGAATCCTCAATACTACTTATGCGTTCGTAAATATAACAATGCTGATTCAGCTTTAAAAGCAATGAAAAATGATCATTCAAAAGACTTTGCGGAAAGGTGTTCTTTTTTTATTCAAAAGTTAAGACCAGAAAACGTTGACGCTGCGGTACTAAAGTCCACGCTAAACAAAAAGTCTTTAAAGGTTAAAAAAAGCGAACAAAAAAATGACAAACGCGTTAGAAAAATACTCGAAGAATACATCAAAAATATCGAGAACAAAAATTCTGCCCAAACATATAATACGAAAAAGTTTCTTGATGATCTAAAACACGCGACGTTAAAAACAAAGCCTACATTAACAAAAAAAGTTAGAAAGTTATATCCCGGGCTCTCTGCTGAAAGTTATACTGGTAATGGACTGTTCTCCCCACAACTAAACTACATACCAACACAAGTTAGTGCCTTTTATAGAATACCTAATTCTTACAGCTACAACTATCCGTATTCTTACAGAAACCAATATTATAATGAAATTGAAAATAAAAACCCAAACTTGCTATCTTATTTTCCTGTGGTTTCAAGATATGACCCAATGCAAACCGATGTTCGAGCATTCTTTGGGAAAAAAGACTATATAAAGACAGAAAGGTTAGGAAAAGGGTATAACAACCAGGTTGGAACAATGTATGGCACTTGGAAAAAAGAAATTAATCCTAGAAGTGTTTTGGGTATGGTAAGCATTGATGAAGATAGTGAGCGAAAAACTCATCAAGTAAAACGAAATATTATGAAAATAAGCAATTTTGCCAGAAAAACAAACAAGACTTTAAAACAGAGTTCTCTAAATATAATTGAGAATCAAACATCGCTATTTCCAAAAAAATATACAAACAATTTACAAGAAACGATAAAAAAAAATGCATCTTTATTTAGCAAAAAAACTGAATTTAAAATTTTATCCAAGTTAAACCGTCCATTTAATAGCACTGAATTAAGTACTGCCGTTTTTGATCATAAAAGTATGACCAAGGAATATAGCCTTGAAAATAAAACATTTTTAGGCGGGAAATATATTGAAAACATGTTCCCTGAACCCATTGACGCGACAAAGAAAAAAATTATATTAAAAAATGACTATAATACATTGTTAAGTGTGAACCATTTCGACAGCATTCCTTCTTTTGTGCGTCAATTTAATGGAAAAGAGAGAAGTGAAATTGAAAAAAATTCCGACAATGAAAGAGAGGGTCATCTCATAGGTTTGGCTGATGCTCTTGAAACCTCAGCAGCTTTGACTGTTGATCGACTTAGCAAAGATAGCTTAATGAAAGAAGTTTCCGCTTTGGGTTTTAATGGCCCAACGTATAATGAAGTATTAGGAAATCTTACAGCCGAATCAGAAGCTTCAAACGATGTTGATAATAATAAAAATCGTAACAGCGAAAACACGCAAAATTCGACTGAAAATTTACACTCAAGAAACGAAACAAGTAAATCAAACGTTACTAACACAAACCAAGACTCTCATAACTCAAGTAACTCAAACCTGGTGTTAAATATTACTCAAATATCAATAGAAAAAATGAGCCCAAAAAACAATAGCTTTAACTCTTCTTCCGTTTTTAATTTAGTCAAACCCGAGAATAATTTATCTGTTCTTAATAGTACATCTGAATTAACGCCAACATTATCGTCTAGCATACAAACGTCTCTTAACGCAAATAAATCAAGAATAACTGAAGGAAAAATAGAAAAACAAAACTCCGATGGTTTAACTAAAATTTCGTCAACAAATAACCAGAAAGTTGTTAATGGGTCAAAAACTGAGCCTCATCAATATTCTACAGAAAATATGATTAAAAAAGAACCAGTCTCAAGTAGCTCGCCGCAAAAAAATGTGGAAGCAGAACAACCGCAAGTAGTTTCAAAAGCTAAAAAAAATAATAAAACTAAGAAAGTTGCAAAAATCAAAAAAAAAGCAAATAAAAAAAACAACAAATACAAAAAAAATCAGCATACTGTAAATAACCATGCAAAGTATGGTACAGAAGAGTTTGGCACTGAGTTTTCTAACTCAGGTGACAATGAAGAAGAAAATGAAATAACTGATAATAATAATGACGATTACACAATGTCGCACGATTTTAATTGGAACGATTATGACGATACAAAGTTAAACGAAGAAGCCACTCCAAACGAACATTTTACAACGGATAGAGAAAGCAACGAAAACATTGAAAAAATGTCTCAAGGAGAAAATTATGAAAATGTCAAACTAGAAAACCACGACATACACGATATACCGATGGATTCTCACGAGTTAAGTCATCATACTGATGGAGAACATTCTGAAGGAGAACACTCTGAAGGAGAGCACTCTGAAGGAGATGGCATAACCTATAACAATATTGATAAAGCGAAAAATATGGTTGAACTAGGATCATTTGAAATGAAAGGAATAGCCAGCGCCATGGATAAGCTCAACAAAGAAGACGTTAATCAATTAAGAACAAAAATGAAAAATTTAGAAATCATTGACACAAAACATCAAAAGGAACGCTTAAGTGAAGGTAAAAACAGATTTATATTTGTTTGTAATTTTTTTGTCACGTGATTAATACAAAAACAAAAGAGATTTTATGTTCATATCTTGCTTTTCTGTTATTTAAGGAACGGATTACCACGAAGAGCTGAAGTATGTAGCTAATGACGAGCCTAAAGTAGAAGTCAACAACCATGTTTCTTCTTCTATTCTTTCACCTGGATCTAATGAGGCATTTTCAGATACAGTGTCTAACAGCAATGTTGTTGGAGATTTTGGTTATCATCCAAGTGATGAAAGACAAGATGCAATTCATGACACCATCAATTCATTAAGACAGACGGCATCTAGAGAACCTGACATTGTTGAGGAAGCCACTGCAGTTCCTTTAAGACTATCTCCATCTTCTTTTCAGCCTACAATGGTTAAGAAAGAAGGCGATCAATTTGAACAGAGTAGCAACGTTGATGCAGAAGAAAATGTTGGAAATTATCACGAAGAGAATGTAGAAGATGAGCCCGGCAATCAAAAGCTATTTGAAACTAAAGGTGTTTATAGTGTATATATAATCTATAAATGTTAAAATGTCC
This sequence comes from Hydra vulgaris, assembly GCF_022113875.1. Classification (NCBI taxonomy): domain Eukaryota; kingdom Metazoa; phylum Cnidaria; class Hydrozoa; order Anthoathecata; family Hydridae; genus Hydra; species Hydra vulgaris. The sequence continues at coordinate 28,436,832 of NC_061165.1, forward strand.
ATTTAAATATTTAACTGCTTTATTTTATACAATTTCTCTTTATCATTGTCTAAAGGAATTGACGTGGCCTCACGCTCAAACTTAAATAATATTCGTCAAAGAAAACAAAAATCCACAATAAAGTTGCGTGGTGTTGCTCGTAGCAATCTAGCAATAGTACCAGTCATCTCAGATGAACTACAAAGTCAATATTTTCGTAAAATTCAAACAATGGAACAAGATGACGCAACAAAAGTTACCAAGCGCGGAGAAATTCATAAAGAAGTTGAATACGGGTCTGGAGACAGCTCTCACAATTCTATTATTGATTTACTGAATTCAACAATTAAATCTGAATCTACTGCTGGTACATTAAACAATAATTTTTTAAAACCTTCTTACAGTAATAGAGAAGAAACAGAGCCTGTAAAAAGTGAAAATCTCGTTCGTCACACTCATCATATACTTAAAGTAAAAGATGAAGAAGAAAAAGAAGAAATAGTTAATGGTTTGGTAGATTACAACAACGGTGAGTAAAATATAAATTAAATTTAAATTTAAAAATATTGGAAAAAAATTAATAAAGAATTGAAAAATCTTTCTCAGACAAATGCGTATCTCTAAAGCTGAGCAACGAACTCGGCTATCGATATCGACTCATTTCATCAATAAACAGTCATGGTTATTCTCCACGAGGAAAATTTTTCACTTTAAAAACCGTTTTTAAAGATCCTAGCGCACACAAGTTTGTTTTGTTCCACGGAGTTGATGACGCGAATCCAAATAACCAAATTTTATTTAACGGAAAAAAAGAAATTGTAAAGGTATATTTTTATTAAAAGAAACTCAATTTTTTAATTATTTATGAACTTAAGATTTTTGTCATTTAAGTTACATCACATTAATTATATAAGGAATAAAAGAGTATTTTATTTGGTATCACGTCGCAAACATAATGAAATGCAATTAAACCAAATAATGACGGATTTTTTAATGAACCCGCACTTGGTATTTTATTAAGTTTCATAAAACTATTACAGATTTTGAACTTAATACGAATAATTAATTTCAGATTCCAGAAAACTGTAAAAGTTCTCCTGAAATAGTGCGCGTTTCAAGCTCACTAACAGAGCTAAGCGGAACAAAGCGGAAAAGATATCACATACACCATAAAGACGCACAAAAAATCAACAAAATATTCAGAAAAAGTAGCATTTTTTACCCAACAACTTTTACTAACGGAGAAGATAAAGCAACATCTTATGAAGGAGATGATCAAGTTTACGCGACAAATGTTAAAGATTACACAAGAAAAAGTGCAGTGACAAGACCACCTGGTAAGATAAACTTGATAAAATATTTGATTAAAACTTTATTTATTTTATCTTTTACTTTTGTTATTGTTACTTGTTTTGTTTTTTTGTTAAGATTCCCAAATCTAATTTTTCTGATCAAATCCACTCAAATTTGCTTTTATTTGATCGGATATGAGGTTTTACAATGAGCTAAGGCGGTTTTTCTCTTTTCAATGCTTAAGAATAAACATTTAATATATACCAGTATACTAACAAAAACGTGAAAAATATTTCAGTAAAAAAGTTACGTATTGTATTTGCTCTGCACTCGTTTTAAAACGATAAAAATTAAAAAAGTTTAGCAATACAATGAGTCTTTATTATTAATAATTATTTTTATTTATTGGTATAAATAATTGGTAATAATGCGTCAAAAAGCAAGCGATCATTTATTAAGAAATGTATTAAAACTTTAAAATAATTGTTGTTTTTTTTAACGTTATTTTATTAAGATTTATTATGTAACAGCTTTATACAACAGTATTTTACGTTTCAGATACTAAAATCTCGGCCTACTAAGTTGTTCTACAAAAAGAACATCTGCTAAAAAGTGCAGCGGCGGCGCTAGGCAAATCGTGGACATCGGCGAAATTAGCTTTGCGAGGCCCTTTTATGTAAAAAAAATAAACTAATAAAAACAAACCTTGATTTAGCAAAATTTCCGCAAACAAACACAAATTAAAAAAGACGAACCTTTTGGCTTTTAGTCTCGCTGAATATTTTTAAAATTGTGTCATAACTAACATCCGCTTTTATTTCAACTTTAATGAACAAAAAAAAGATAAAACAGATAGTCTTTCTTGGCTTATCGTGCTTCTTAAGTAGATCTTAATCAGTTTTACAATGTTTAATTTTTTAGTATATTTTTGCGAGGCCCCTTCAAGCACAAGGCCGTCGGTAGTTGCCAACATCGTCGACGCCTAACGCCCCCACTGAAAATGTAGAACTAGTTTTCAAATATCACATTTCTGAAGGAAATTTATTATGACATAATACTACGTTTCTGTAACTGTGAAACCATTAATATTTTACCTGGTATTTTCGGTAGATAGTATTAGTTTATTTCAAGAAATGAAAACCATTCTTGGAACGTGTTATTCTTTTTGTTTTAGAAGATTTTAAACACTCAACAGAAACCAAGTGCAACTTTTTTCTGAGTTGTGCCGGCGTGGTAACGATCTAATAACGGCGTGGGAACGATCGATTTTTGGATCCAATTACTACTCTATTCATATCTAGACTAGAATCAACAAAAAATTATAGAAAATATTAGGCGACTGTTATTTATGTCTTATATGAAATGACTTCTAAAAAAAAATTTAATCAAGTTATTTTGATTTCTTAATTTGTTCTACGAAAGGTTTTCGAGCTAAAAAAACTTGCTGTGAGGAGACGATAAAATGGTTCGACTTAACAAAGTTCAAGTTATCCGAGATTTGACTTGACCTGAGATTTTCAATAGTTATCAATTAGACAATTTCAAGGCACCAAATAAAATACTTCGAGATAACAAAAATTTAGAGGGAAGGGGGAGGGGGATGCATACCCCTATTCCCCTCCAGCCCCCTGGATCTGTCATTGAGTATAAGTAGCAATATTGTTGTTGTAAAATAATTGAAGAGAATGTGAACTCTTGCCTAAATGTGTAGATGATTTTATGAGCCAGTGTTTTATTTTAGCTCATATATTTAGTTTCAGAGTCCCATTATTTACTTGACAGAATACGTTTTTGATGAAAACAAGTTGACAGAAAATGACCGCAGGTTTTCTATGGACCTTGGGACATATGGAGATATTTAAAAGCAATAATATTCTTTATGTTTTGATTATTAACCTAATCACTGCCATTAGGTTAATTTTAGAGTTGTTAAACATATGGTGGCACCTACAATTTCATATTGCACTCATGATGATTTGAGTGAGTGTCAACAGCAGCTGCGAAGTAGGTTTTTTTCTCCGATAAATTTGCTTCAAGCAAGTTTATCGGAGAAAAAAACAAATAATTAAGTTTAAAGCAAGAATATTAAATTTATTAGAGAAAAATTGTTTTGGTTTGTCAGGGAGTTATATACATGTTATAAATACTCCAAAATTGTAACAGAAGGAGAACAGTATGCAAAGATGTGAAGATTGTCCTCAGTTTTTCCGCAGGTTTTGCATTTCTTGTTTTTAACAATCTGTTGACTTGTTCTTTTAGCAAGCAAGGCTTTAGAAGGTAGAGAATGTTAAATAGGGATTCACCCAATATTTTGATTGTTATTTTGTAGTACTGAGAAAAAAAGTAGAGACATTTTGTTGTCCCAGAAGTTTAGAAAATTGTTTTGCCTTAAAGAATACCAGCTTTGGTTTTGTATTGTAATTTTTATGAGCGAACTTGCCAACCAATACCTTGAAATATTGAAAAATCGTGAGTTTTGTCCTCTTCACATTTTTTCAGTTAAAAGAGTGTCTTGAGGCAAAGTGCTAGGTTTTGCTTTTTTGGAAATAAAATTCCGAGACCCCCACTTTTGAAGGGTAAAAAAGGTGTCTCTCGTTTCACCGGATTAAAATTGATCTTTTGCAAGAGGTTTTCGAAAAGCCATTACAAAAACAGAATTTGCTTCATGTTTTGCCATAGGTTTTTGTTCATAAACTTTAAAATATTGAAAGCTTTAAATACGTTAGTTAATTTTGTCATTTATCCATGTTTGTTTTGTTTATGGTTTAATATTTAAAGATTTACGGAATACTTTATTTAAGTTATATAATCTTACATTTGCAACGTTGGATTGTATACATAGTACCAACTTTAATCCATTTACTTTGAATCAAATTTGGGTTGTAAACATTATATCAATCTTGATTCGAACACATTCAATCAACGTTGTATAATACGCATTGGATCAACATCGGGTTTAGATCGTAAAAACAATCAACTTTTGGGAAGTTTTTACATGCGTTCGACCAATAGAGTTAATCTTTTCATTGATATCATTGCTAAGAACTTGACATTAAATCAACGTTGGATTTGCATTAGAAAAAATAGCTGACGTTTGCGATGGTTTTACATACGTTAGCCTAATGTATATGTGCTAGTTGGGCTGTAACAGATATTGTAAATATTTGTTATAATAGATAAAATAGCCGACGTTTGCAATAATTTTACATACTATAAACTAATGCATATGTGGTAGCTGTGATGTAACAGATAAAAAAAATTTTGTTCCCAAATAATGCTTTTAATACTATAAATTTTTTTGCTCCAAAAAGTATAAATATTTTGAATGTTTTTTTTTCCATAGAAATGATGATTTTTAAATCGTCATTATTTTGAATTTTTAAAGGCGAAAATACCGTTACACTTATTACAAGTTATATTTATACTATTATTATTATTTCTATATATATATATATATATATATATATATATATATATATATATTTATATATATTTATATATATTTAAACAATTTAAAATGTATTCTACAAAAAGAGTGCTCAATGTTCTTAAAAGAACAGAGCAATTACAAATTCAAATATATATATATATATATATATATATATATATATATATATATATATATATATATATATATATATATAAATGGATATTCATGCTTTTTCTATAATTCGAACTTTAGACATACAAAACAAAAATGAACAAAAAGCTTTCACTCTTTAAGTTTTTCTAATTTTCCAATTGTTTTATTTCTATTGGTTCTAATATTTTGTGTAAATATTTTTCTTTTATTAGGTTCTGAAATATTTTACGGAAAACTTGTTTTGCGAACCGAGCCGTGGGTGCCTAAAAGCATTCTTGCCGAACGACATTTTATTTTTGCAACACGCTCATCGACCTATTTGAAAAAAGACGGCGATGTTTTTAAGATTCATAATCCAGGACTTGCTTTGAACTCTGGAATTGATTCTATTTCATTTGAATCGGTTCGCTGGCCAGGATTTTTTCTGAAACACCGTGCAAATGAAAATGATTTCAAATTTCGAATTGAAAAACCAGATTTAAAAAATATTGAAAATTTCAGTAAGTAAAATTTTTTTTAATGTTTGATTATTTATTACAATAAGCATAATTTGTTTATTAATTCATAAAAATAAATATGATTATGTAAAGTAATGAATATAAACATTCAGGTAAATCTAAAACCACACATACACAACACGAGAACGAAATGTTTGTCTCGATGTTTTTAGAGAAAAAAGTTAGGAGATTTTTTATAATAGTATCATTTTTTATTTTTTTTTTTTTAGAAAAAGAAGCTACATTCATTGTGGAAAAGTATAACGGAGTAGAAGGATCTGGATTACTCCGTTTGTTTGAAAAACCTGATTGGTACATATGTGTGCGTAAATATGGGTTTCAAAACTCAGCTTTAAAAGCCATGAAAAAAGATAATAGTAAAAGTTTTGAGAGAAGATGTTCATTTTTCATTGAAAAGTTAGAGCCAGAAATGGTCCAAGATGAGCTTTCTAAAACAATGGAGAAAAATGAAGCAATAAGTGGTATATTATATATGCAGTTACACACACACAGTTGTACACAGAAGCAACAAATGAGCCGATTTGATTAATAAAAATGGTCACAACAATCCAGCGAAAATTTTTAAAAAAAATAAATTTAGTATCGAGAGAAAATCGTATTTATTGATGTTTATAAAATAATAATAATAATGATAAATATATATATATATATATATATATATATATATATATATATATATATATATATATATATATATATATATATATATATATTATCATTATTATTATTATTATTATTATTATTATTATTATTATTATTATTATTATTATTGTTATTATTATTATTATCATTATTATTATTATTTTATAAACATCAATAAATACGATTTTCTCTCAATACTAAATTTATTTTTCAAAAGAAATTTTTGCTAGATTGTTGTGACCTGCATCTTTAGCTTAAAAGTATATGACATAAAATAGAACTACCGTTATTAAAAATAACATATAAACAAAAGCAAACAAAAAACTTTTAAGCTGAAGACGCTGGTCCCAACAATCCAGCGAAAATTTATTTTAAAAAGTAAATTTAATATTGAAAGAAAATCGTATTTATTGATGTTTATAAAATAATAATTTACATACTCTCATACATGATGTCTGCATTCAAAAAAATAATTATTTACACAAATTATTTATTTAAATTTAAGCAGCAAAAAGAAAAACTGTTCAGAAACCTGCAGTGGAAATCCGGCGCCTTTTAGATGATTATGTAAGTAATGGTAGAAACGAACTGGTCAAAGATTATTTGCAGCACACTCTTGTTCAAGAATCAAAACGCGATTATGTTAACAACGTTAGAACGAAAAAGTTCTATCGTCCACTGCGTAATAATCCTGCTCTAACTGCTAAAGGAAAACAATGGTGGGAAGAAAGAAATATTGATGAAGAATCTAAACAATTTCTTGAAACAAATCAAAGAGATTCAGATAACGAGCATGTTGAGAGTATACAAGGTTCTTTAATTGCACCGAACTTACAGGATACCAGTGTCTTTCAAGAAACAGATCATTATAACATTCCTATTCGAAATTTTGATAATATGGAGAGCTTAACTAAAAAAGTAAATTTGCCTGGTAGACTTGATAGCTATGTGTTTAAAAAAATACCTTTCGTAAACGATAAAGAAAATTTAGTAAAAGATAATCAAATAATTCAGAAATACACGCGCCTACAAAAACCGATCCATAATTATCTTCACGGTATGAGAAGAGATGTAGTTCCTGGAACTAAAAACAATCAAGCTAGATTACTATTTCCAAATAAAGTAAACTCTGAAAGAGGCGAAATAGCATCTTTGTATTTGAGTAAAAATAGAGAATACAACCTCAATGATCAATCTGAAAGTATAAATAAACGTGAAAATGTCTACGTAAACAAAGACCATATACCAAGTGTTTATAAATCTGATTACAGTGGTATTTCTATAAAAGGTTCAACCAAAAAAGCAGCCATTAAAGTTAAACCAGAGCATGAACTCAAACAGAGAAAACTAAAGAAACACAAAAATCATTCGCCATCATTCACCAAAACACATTTTGTTAAAAAAGCAACATCGAAAAAGCATTCCATTCCATTGGTCATTTACGATGACGACGTTATAACCATTGATAAACCTTCTTTAAAAGACAAAGTAGACGTTGTTGACTACGATGAAGTGTTAAAAACACCAAAGCTTCATGTAAAACATGTGTACGCAGATAGTAATGGTCACGTGGAAGGTTATTCGCCTGATTCTTTGGTACGTAAATTAACCTCACCGTCCAACAGCTTATATGAGCTGAAAAAACTCGGCAAACATGTTAAGCTGGGTCAAAAATGTAAAAGATCTGGTACAGCAATAATAGATGTGGCAGAGTGTGATGATGACGACCCTTATTCTCAAATAGGAAATGAAACAATTCACTTATTAGGTGGAGAAGAAGAAGGAGCAGCTGAAAACTTGACTGCTTTTATCGAGCATGATGAAGATGACAGAGATCAAAAACCTCAAAGTGAAGATCCGATTGATAGTATTACCACCGAGACAGCTGATGATGACAAAGAGAGTGAAACAGAAGAAATATACGGAAGACACCACCATCATTCTAAAAATAACTTAGTAGAAAACGAGGAAGAAGATGATGCTGAAAACGAGGAGTCTGATGATGAAGAAAAAGATCATGACCATGAGCATTTACATAATCATTTACACCATCATCACCATCATCATCGTCATCATAACAACAATGACAGTACCCATGAAGAAGAAAGCGAAGAAGAAGAAGAGGAAGAAGGAGAAGGAAAAGAAGAAGATCATGACGACCACAGTATTGAAGAAGATCATGAGACCGTCACTCATCGTAATGCTGAAGACGAAAACAACGAATACGGACAGAAAATGTATCACGACGAAGAACATGAATGGGTTGATGAAAAAGGAAATACTCATTTTTATACGTATGATGCTTGGCAGCTAAAACTGCAAGAAGATAAAATGAATGCTCAAAACAAAACTAACTCCATAGTTTCTGCATCATTTAATCCAGTGAGTTCCGCAGCATTTAATGCATCAGATAATGCAAATTCCTCAATATTGGATAAAACAACTAAACTTGATCTTAAAAATAACAACACTGATTTAAAAAGCATAACACTCCTCAATTCTTCAACTATCAACAATACAAATAGCAAACTTACTAACACTTCCAACGAAAATGTAAATGAAAGCACTGTTAATATGCTTGAAAGCTCAAGTTTAACAAAATTAATTTCAGAGGATAAAAAAAATAATAACAACTTCACTATAGGTAATACACTAAAACCTAAAGTTATTGTTAAAAGTAACTCATCAAATAAAAATGAATCAATAAGTAATAATAACCTTAAAATAACAGATGAGACTGTTCAAAATGTGTCAAATACATCAAAACCTGACCAAATAATAAAATATGTCGATGAGAAGCTTCCAAGCAATTTTCAAGATTCTTATTCTTCTCATAATGTCCCGACGGAGTCGTTAAAACAAAATAACAAAACAGACAAGATGACGATCGAAGAAAAAACCTTCTCAAACTATACTGATCTGAGTCAAGTAAACCGAACCGACGATTTAAAAGCAAACATGACAAAAGATTCTATCAAATTAAAAAACCAAGAAACTAGTGAGGTTAAAACAAATAATCTATCTGAGATAAAAAACAAAAAAGTTGTTGAAAAGAACTCGAAAACTGAAAATAATCAAAATGCTCAGTCAAGTTATAAGGATAAATCGGATTATAGCCAGCATATGCACGAATGGAAAGACGAAAATGGAGATATGCATTATTATACAGAGGAGGCTTGGAAAATGAAATTAGCAGATGACATGAAAAAATCTGTCAAAACCAATGACAAAAATTCGTTAAAAAACTCATCTCAAGATGAAGCGCCTAAATTTAACAAAGTTCAATCAGACATAGACAACATAACCCTCCAATCAAACAAATTCGCCCAAATTCTCCATTCTGATATCATCCCTTATGAAAACAAACAAATACCTTTAAATTCCTCTGAAGCTTTAGTTAAAAACATAATCATGAATTTTATTTTAAAAAAACCAATGTTGAAAAAAAAAGGTGAACAATTGTCAACACTGTTAGCTGAAGGTTTGAGCAAACAGCCACTGTTTAATCGCTCTTCTTTGGATACTCAAGAACGAATGTTAAAGCGTTTGAAAAATTTAACGACAACAGAGCTAAGTTTACTTTACCTCAAAAAGCTGAAATCAAAAGGAACACTGGAACCAAAACTCTCAGAACAAAATGATCTTAAACCAGGAGAGGTTATTCAAGGAATTGTTAATGAACTCACAAAAAAGCAAACATACCCTATAACCGAAAGTTTTTCGAATAAAAATGAAGTTCAAAACGGATTTTTTAAATTAGGAAACAGAGAAGAAACTATTAAATGGAGCACTAAAGTACATTCTAAAAGTGGAATGAAAACAACTGTTACCAAATCAAACCATACAAAAATCTTGAATAAGTTTCGCATTAAGTCTGCTAACCACCCGGTAACCGGCGCTAACCATAAAAAGGAAAAAATGGTGATAAACAAGAACTTTGAATCAAATAATAAAAAAAAGTCAAACACAAGTCTATCAAAAAAGCATCTTTTAAAAAGTTCCAATTTTGAATCAAATGAAAAAAACTCTTTTAACGTTGTTAGTAAGTTTATTGAACAAAGTATGACTGATGTAGATCCGTCAATTTCGGAAGAGCATAAAATTGCAGACCAGATAGATAAATCTTCAAAAGAAATAAGCATAGAAAAAGCAAATGAAAATAGTTTTGAAGAAAATGTTAAGGAAAATATAAACCGTGAACTAAACAACACCAATGTTAATCAAACTCTACATAACTCAGACGAAAACAATTACATGACAGAAAGCGGAGAACCGGTGGAAACAAATACCGGAACAATTTCAAAAGAATACAAGACTGAATATGCAACTCGTGATGAGAGCGCTGTCTTAAAAGATAACACAATTCAATTTAATAACAACTCCATAGTTAAACATCAATGGAACCAACCTCAAGAGCAGATGCAACAGCAATCATCACAACAACAACAGCAAAATATTAATCAAGCTCAAATAAATCTTGCCCCAGCCTTGAAACCTGAAACTTTGAAAGACATTCATATTTTTAAAGCAGGCAAACCTGAACCTCATTTGGAAGGATTAAAACCTAAAGAAAACCAAAAAAAATTGGAGTACAAAGCAAAGAAAAAAATTAAAAAAATCAAGCAGAATAAGTTTTTACCAACCCCTTCAAACTCAGTTAATCCAATCTGGTCAGTAAATTCTTTTGACAATTCAAACAATAAAAGTACAAATGAAAACTTTCCACAAAGTGTGAAACATGAGTTAAATGAAATAGTTTACAATAACAAATCGAATAAAATTAACAAATATTCTAATAAATTGTCTCGTACAACTTCTTTACCAGTCAGTTCAGATTCCGTTAATATAAAAGAAACCTTGAACCTTGAGTCAAGTGATCCAGATAAATTATTTAAACAGCTTGAAAAAAGCACACAGATGCTAAAAGACCGTCTTCATGTAACTAACGAAACAATAAAAACTAACTTTTCAGAAGCTCCGAGTAGCCAGCTAAAAGAAAATGTTTCGGAAAAACCAAATGATCATACAAAATCAGAAAATGAAGAAGCGGACGTTTTAAGCGAAAGTGCGGCACTTGTGAAATTAGCCGGTTTAGATGACTTTGATGAAATTTCGGGTATTGAAGAAAGCCAAGCCAGTTCTATTAGCGGAACAAGTAACGATGATGATAACTTGCTTTCTGAAGGTTCAGGAAAAAAATTATTGTCAGAACTAACGGATAGCAAAATTAAAGCAAATATAAACCTATTATCGACTGAAAATATTGAAAACCAAAATATTCAAAATCAAGATAGCTCATTAATTTTGACCCCAAAATTGAAAAACAAATCAAATGAAAATAAGGCAAATCTTGACAAATTGGCTCGTTTTGCCTCAGATATTTTAAAAGTACATCAGAATAAAGAGTTAACTGATGATAAAAATAGCGAGATAAATAAGTCATCACTTACAGATTTACTATCTTCTGTTCTAAATTCTAGTGAAAAAGATAATTCTTCACTTGTTGCACAATCGAATGAAAAAAATAAAGATAATGATCTATCTTTAAATTTTTCAAAACCAAAACTCAAATTCAATGGTCAAAGCTCTGAAAAAATATTGCTCGGACCTATTCTGCAAGAGGCTAAAATAAAACACTTAAGTATAAAAAAAGAAAATCCTAAAAAAGAAAATTCTCAAAGCAACGAATCTCTTTCAATTGATGATGACGATACAAAAGACATGAGTAGTATATCGCAAGCTCTAGATGAAGTAATGGTAAAAGACGGAGAAAATAGCATGAAAACATTAGATTCAATTGATAAAAGCGCGCAGGATATACTAAGTGAAGGGAGCGGAGACTTTAAAACTTTAAATTTGAATTATGATAAGACAAGTAACGACGCCAGCCTACAAGAAAATGACAAAATAAAACATGAAGAAAATTCATTACACATGAAAACTATGCTACCAAGTCCAATAACAACACCACAAAGGCAAACAGATAAAGAATCTATAGGATTCTCAGTTCATAAAAACCTTACAAGGAACGGGAAAGAAAAGAAAGTAAAGGAAGAAGCGGCACGAGATGATCTTATTCACGAATTTCGACAACTTTTAAATCTTGCAGAACAAAAAAATTCCGAACTTTTGCCGACAGATTCAAAAGATAAAAGTTCTTCATCTTTAAACAACCTAATACAAAGTACCAATGCGGAACAAGAAGAAACCAATGAGAATAAAATTGATCCAAACGCTAAGTTCACAGAAACAAATATAGGAAACACAGGGGATGAAGGAGATGAGCGCGAAGGAGATCTTAAATCTTTGCACAATAAAGGTAATTTAGAAGAAATGGAAGACAACGATTCATTCCATCAACATAGAATTGTAACAGTAAAAGATGAAGAGGAAAAGGAAAGAATGGTGAACGGACTTGTAACTGAGAACGGTAAGAAGCTATGTTGCTAGTATAATCGTATATATATGTATATATATATATATATATATATATATATATATATATATATATATATATATATATATATATATATATATATATATATATACATATATTATAGTTTTTTATAGTTATGTTATAATTAATTATACTAATTATTTAACATGATATGTGATTTGTATATAACATAAATATTAAAAGACCGCTGCGTCTCAATTCAATTTGAAAATGAACTTGGAAATCGCTATAAGTTGGTATCGTCTATTAACAACCATGGTTACACACCACGTGGAAAAATATTCACACTTAAACAAGTATTCAAAGACCCTCGAGCGCATCGTTACGTTTCGTTTCACGCAACCGACGAATCAGATGCAAATCGTATTGTGTTGTTGAACGGCGCTAGAGAACTTGTTGCAGTGCCTGTATCTTGCCGCTATAAGCCTCGAATTATCCATGTCACGAGTCATCAATCTGCTAAATTGACAAATTTGTTTAAAAAAAATGGCGTTTCAAAAAAAAGGACTAAATGTAAGTGGATAAGGTGCTTCTAAATAAAAAAATTGAGTTTTTCTTTTTTTTTTCTTTTTTTTTTATTACTCGTTTTATTTTTTTCACGTAGTTATTTTTTTCATACATTTTTATTAGCTTTGAATTCGCCGTTTGATAAAGAAAATGAAGTTGCAATGTGTTCCTCTCGATGTACCGAGTATTGTCTTAGCTCTTGTCCAAATTACTGTTGCTCTGCGCCAGTTATCAGTAAAGATCAGCAACAATTATTTCCTGGACAAAAACAAAATTCAAACCCTTTTGATGAAGAAATGAATGTTTTATCTGCAGGTGAAGAAATCTCCGATAACGCAGGAGGAATGGAAACAGAGGATTTAGATCGTTCATATTCACAAGATAGCAATTCTGATAGTCAACAAGATCGCTGGTGGTGGTAATAAATTGCGTAAGTAAGTAAATACGTTTACAGATTGCCAACAACTTGCGTTATCTGTGGTATTGAAAGTAGTAAACGCATCATATAAAGTTTATAAAACAGCTAGAATTAATCTCAATCTACTGTCCAATCACAGTTCTAGATCAAATCATTAACAATAAAAATAAATGTTTTTAGGAATCAATAAAATGGTTGATAAAGAGGATATACAATTGTTTCTACGAATTTTAATACTAAAATGTCATAACAAATGTTATAAAAACTCTTTTATTTATTTATAATTATTATTTTTTGTAAAATATTTTGTTTAATAAAATTATTTGCATAAAGTCGTAATAAAACATAGACCATATTAATAAAGATTTTCTGGTTTTGCAATAAAAGCGTGGGTAAGAATTGGAAAACCAGTCGCAAGCCTTATAATTTAAATGTAATACATATTAAAAAACATTTAGCACATGGTTTCATTTGATTGGTTGTATAATTTTATTATGTTTTGATTCGGCTAGAAAAATTCAGAAAATTTGTTTAAATTCAGATTCAGTATTTTTATATTTAATTTTCAAGAAAATTAGTAATTTTTAGTAATTTATTATATACAAATTAATTTATTTTAAGATTTATAGTATAAGGTAACTTTATTGTATAAATAGGGGCTACAATATGAAAGCGAGAATTGTGATTGATTTGTTTTTTTAACAAAATCTTCTCTCTCTTGTGTTTATTTATAAGCATTATTTTTAAAAAAGTTAGAAACAAAATGAGATTGTACCTAACCTAGTTTGCATTTTAACATAAACATTTTGTAATTATTCACCATTTTCATTACTTTAATTAGGAGTTCAGACTGTGTAAATTTATCTTTATGGTAAATTAATCTCGAAGAGTGTTTTTGATTAGTCTTTATTCGCCGTATTCGCGTATTCGCCGTTGATATTTTCGTGTATTTTTATTATTATACTCTTTTTGTTACTATTTTATTATTGTATTTTTATTACTATATTCTATTTTTATTGCCTATGTTTTTGAATATTAAATTATTTTGCCGTAAAATATTTTTGGCGTTTTAAAGAGGATCTAAGTTTTTTGATATTGTTGAATGAATGTTAGCCTTCTAAGAATTCTTGAAATTCCTAAAGTTTTATGAACTTATTGAACAATTATACGTTCTATTTTTAACAAAGGAATTGTTGGCTTCTTTTCATACTTCTACATATTTCAATGAAAAATAAAGTTTACTTTGTTTTTTCTCTAAATAACTACATCCTGTTTGTTTTAAACCCAGGACTGGCCCTAGAATAATTGGCACCCAAGGCAAACCTGTCGGTCTGATCTCCCTTTTCCTTCCAACAACTTTCACAAAAGAATGCAAAAGTTATGTTTTTACATTATATATTTACATTCAGTTGCAATTCTAGGAATAAAATGAGGGTTGGGGGGGGGGGGAAATAAAACAAAAAACAAACCTAAAACAAAACAAAAAAACAAAAAAAAAGGTCCTCAAGTCCACTAAAATTCACCTGACTGAAATGTGTCATACCCAACTGGCCAACTATAGTCCTCAAAAAAACAATTATAACCATCTTCTTCTTTATCTATAATCATCTTCGACTATAATCATCTCCTTTGGGTGGACGGGGGTGGGGGGCATGTATCATAGAGAAAACCAAACAATGAACTTTGTTGATCAAACAATGAACAATGCTGTTTGCATTAAAGTGAAACGATTTTATAGCTTTGTTAAAAATAGAAAATTAAACATTTACTTTAAAAATTTTCTTTTGGATCTTAAATGGGTTTTTCATCTCCATCATATGTAAATTGTTTTTTCTTCCTTCTGATACAGGTTGATTCGGGCTCGAAAAGGATTGGTATCTCTATACTGACTGCAATTTCAAATGCATCTACTAGTGTTTTCTTAAACTTTCATTTCTGCGATTTAAGAGAAACTTCTTTACTTTTTCAAGATAATTTATGGCACCATACATATCTAATTCTTTTGCCTGAAGTTGCTTTCTAGTCATCTTGATCTCAAACAACACGTTATACCACATAACCAGAGAAGTCAAACTTAAAACTAGAAATGCCGTTTGCAATAAACTGTGTATCTACCTGTGTTGAATTATTAGTTACTTCTTTTAAATTTGTGTTGTCCGCTCTCTCTTGTGTTTTGTTCTCTCCCAGAGTATCGTAGATCTCACCAAGTTGATAACAGAGAGCTTTTAAAGCATCAATTCAACTTTTCCATCTGGTTTCACTCAGTGGTTTAACAGTTAAATTAGTCACATGTCGATTTAAAACTTCCCAGAGAAGAGTTGAAGCAGAAAAGAATACGTATACATGTTGCACCAGATCAAAGAAAGCTACTCGTGTACCACACCAGCACCAGTTGTCTCCTTTAGAGGCAAAATCATAGAAATCTTTCTTTATAAATGCTATTGCTCATGGCTGATGACACGGGTGTCAGAGTGGATGGGCACAATTATCTATTTCTAAAAAAAGTCCTTTATATATAGAATTTTTTCCAAAAAAAAAGGTACTTTAGAAAAAAAGTGTTGGGGGAAGGATACGTGTCCCTGGCTCCCCGGCGTTGTCAGCCCTCTTTCTGCATTGTCATTATCTGGATTTGAAATTATATCCACAAAGTAAATGATAATCGTAATTCACTATCGGCTATTTTAAGATTTGCTGCCAATACTGTTCTTCTTTTTAAACGAGACGCAAATGATCGACAACTGTTTTATTGCGTTGCACTCGAAGCTCAAACTCTTTCCATGACTAAAAATTTACTAGATTTTTGCTGGTTTTCTCATGCCCTGACAGAATTATGGACATGTTTTTCCAATCATGTGAACCATTAGAAGAAAAGGATGACTCTACAATTGTGCTTCTGGTAAGCAGTTTGCAACAGAAGAAATACATCGGCTCAATACTTACAAAATACTGTAGTCAATGTCGGGGAATTTCATTTCCATTGACAAGCCAGCGGTTGTAATGGTTTTTTGAAAATTTTCTTTGCATACTATCTTTGGAAAAGTCAAACTGATCGACTTGTTTTGCTCTATGTTTTATCAAAATTTGTTGCATTTCATCATTCAGCCGATGAGATGACACTCTGATAGTGTCATCTCATCGGCTTTCCTGTCTGGTTCAACTTGATTGTGTAACTATCTGCACCATTTTCTTTATCTGCGGTGTACATAGATACTTTAACAACGAACCTGTTTTGTTACGTACTCTTCATTTGCATCCCTTCGTTGGTAATATTGCACACCACACAATAGACAATATTTTTCTCCACACAATACACATTATTTTTCTCTTTGTCATCGTAGATTAAAATATTACTTATCATAAAAATAATAAGTAAAAAAAAGATCACCTTGTGTGCCTTTAAAGAACTTTAAATTAAAATTTTATTTTAACTTTTTTATAAATGTTACATTTTAAAACTTTTAAAGCTCCTTAAGTATAAATAATTATCTCTATTTACATAATACTATATTAATATAAAAACACAATATAAATTTATTATTATGCTATTTCGTAATTTACTATTATGCTACATCGTAATTGCTATCTTTAAGAATATTTAATTAAAATTAATTTCTTACTATTTCTAAATTAACATGCCAGTAAAAACAATTTTCACTATAAAGTTGGTTAAACGTATTAAACTTTGGGATAATAAGTAATGATAACTTTGTAAAAGTATAAAAATTTGCATTATAATTTGAAGTTTATCAGAGACTTCTAAAAGATCATTTATAAGGATTAAGAACAAAAGAAGAATTCAATTTTAAGGCATATTATTGCGAGTAATTTTAAGGAGTAACTGTAATAACTTACTTACAATAACGAAAAAATTAAAAATGTGGAGGGTTCTACTTCATTTTAAAATGAAAATGATTAAATTTTGACTAAATAAAATGACTAAAAAAAAGGGAAAGTAAGTATTTAAAAAAAATTTTTTTTTTGTAAACTTTTTAATAGACTCGCTATTGATTATGTTGAACTAAAGAAAACTTTATATTTAGGTAAAAAACAAAATAAATGACCACAAAAAGTAAGTTTTTGTGAAAACTGTTTAGTAAAAGCTGTTAAGCAATTTTTCTTATTTTAGACAGAGAATTTAACCTTAGTTGTTTAACGGTTTTACTTGTTTTAAAATAAAGCGAACTAAATGAGGATTCCAAATCTGCAATAAAAAAAGAACAAAAAACAACTTGCTTTGATGATAGACTTTTTTTAAAAGAAAAATTTATCAAAATGCAACTAACGAGGAAAACAATAATTGATCCTCCGCGTTAATTCAAAAAAATAATTCAAAAAAAGATTTATTTGAAGTTTTTCATAACTTATATAAATATATAAGTTATAAGTATGCTCAATTTTGAAACTTACAAAAAAAAAAAAAAAAAATAGCGAATCAAGTATTAACTAAAAAGGTTAGAGATTAAAAAATTGTTTTAAAATAATGAGTTTGAAAAACGAAATCGGTATTACAAATAACCGATATTACTAATATTATTAATAATAACAAAAAGTGTTGGGTGAACGCAAACATATTTTCAAAATAACAAAAAATGTTCGTGAACGCAAACATATTTTCAAAATAAACTAGACATATAAGCAAAAACTGATTGAACTAGTTTCTTATCGATTAATATGAACTGATATCATTAACTAATGAAATTTTTGCAGTAATTTAATTTAGCTTTACAGATTATTTTGTTTAACGCCTTTTGTAACTTTTTTAAATAAAATCCGAATAGCAGTTCTAATGTTGTTGCAATCTGAGTCTCGTATTAAAGAAGCTTTTGTACATTTGGAGTTATTATGCACCAGAAATACTTATCAAATTTGCAGTTTCATTGAAGAACAATTTGAATTTTACTCTTTCAATTTCGAAACCCGAACAAACTGCTTTTAGGATATTCCGTATAACCTCAACTTCAATTTCAGTATTTTCAGAAAATATCTAACCATCTCTAAAAGCCCTTTCTAGAGTAGTATTTCATTTAAATTTAAAAATCTAATTTTAAAAATATCAACGAGTATACTAGGTTTTTTCCTGTATGTGGCATAGATAATCGTTTAGCCTAAATTTAATATGTGCTCAAATATTTTTATCTATTTTTGTGCCTTTTCATCGCACTTCCTTTTTCGCACAGCTTCAAAGTTATCTATTTAAGATAATTTTTGCTCCACAAGTATTGCAGGATAGAAACCTACAGGATTAAGTAGAAGCATTGTTGATTAAGATATTTACAAACTCTCCGTCAAACATTGTAATTAATCTTGTACGATTATTCTTCTTGTACGATTATTCTTTTGAATTCGTGTCAAACGATAACAGAGTTGAAACTTCAAATCTAACCTTTCTTCCACTATCTTGCAGCGTTCTGATGATTGTTTTTTTACTTAAGGTTAAAATGTATACAAAAATTATTACTGGAGATTCAACCTTATTGTTCACAACAAGTTTTAGTAGAGCCAAAACTGTATGGAAAGCTTTTTTATTCTTCAAGCTTCTGGTAACTCTGTATCTAATACATTTGCTTGAGTAACATTGGCCTCCATCAAACCCAATTTTACAGTAAAGACTACCTCCATTACCATCAAATCATATCTAATATCACAGAACCTCCGGGCACTTTAGTAATACTGAAATTCAACATGTGTGATCAAGCATTCATAGACTTAAACCCGTTTGCGGATCTTGATATTCGGTCTCTCGATGTGCCAGTTATCTAGAGAAGAATAAACCACAAAACGAAAGAAACTCGTCAAATATTCTGCATATAGATTTAAAAATATTTATGTTAAAAATTACTTCTTTACTTCTAAACTTCTTTACTTCTAACTTTAATTTTGACACTTTTTAAGTTTTCTGAGGCGCTATGCGGAATAAAGAATAGCTGTTGTCTTATCAACTGGTACCCTGAATGGTTTTGAACAAAAAAATCAGCGTAAAAAAACTTTTTACCAATAAAGTAAACCGTTTTGTTTATACTTTTCACTTATAATGTTAATACTTGATGTAGCTGTGTTTGAAATTACGCATAAGTTACTTGTGCAACTAGCAGTTTCAGAATCGTCATCTTCTCCGATACAGCGTTCAAAATTAAAATTTTCGATATTTAATGAAAAATGCCTACGAAAACCATTAAGTATTTTGTATTTTTAAATGATTCAAGGCAATTCGAATTCCCCAATCCATTTACATTTAAATAAAGAATACGAATTGTCTATTTATATAAAAACAGTAGGGAAACATCTTTCAATTCGTCGTAAATTCACATAAGCCAAATAATTCACATTATTATATTTTAGTTTTGCTGGTTTATAGAATATTTATTATTTAGTATCAGTTAATAAATATTTCAAATTTGTAAATTATATAGAAAAAAGATCATTATTAGCAGTCAGATACAAAACAATTATTACACAAATTGAATTTGTTAGTGTATTTGTGAAATTTAGATTAAATTTCACTTGCAAAAGACGAATATCAAATGAATTATTTTAGTTATAGGTAACCATACGGATAAATGGGTCACCAAAAAATACGTAGGTATGTATGTGGAAGAGGGGGATTAACCCAAAAACGTACATATGCGTACAAGGGGGAAGGGAAGTCAAAGACAGCGAGTACAAACGCGGTTTGACTTTCTCTCGTACTCTCCTTAGATTTGATTATATATATATGTATATATATATATATATATATATATATATATATATATATATATATATATATATATATATATATATATATATATATATATATATATATATATATATATATATACAGTATTGGACAAAACATTTGCAAATAACATCGAACGATGCTAAAAAGTGTTCCTAATTTTACATGTCTTAAAAACGAAACGAACTATACTACCACAGCAAACAGTTAAGAAGTCTGGAGTCATAGCATGCCATGACATGAGCAATCAGCTGACAGGTGACAGCACACAGGCAAAATTCCATTGACAAGTGCTATTTTGCAGCGGACAAAAGAAAAGAAGCATCTAGAATCTTCCAGAACAGGCTCATTTTACTATATAAAAGACATGTAAACCGACATGTAATTCAGTCAGTATATGGAAGTCAATCAGTCAGTATTATCAAGACAGTTTATCGAAGTGAGTTTTATCAAAGTGTTTTATCGAAGAACATCAATACAAGAAGTAAAGTACAACAAGTGTTTCAATACATCAATACAGTCCAAATCAAACCAAGACGTTGTGTTCCACAGAGCATTATTGTATCATCGCAAGGTAAATGTAACACGGTAAGCCTTGAGAAGCGTGATTATTTATTTTTGTTATTTTTATGAATTCAAGTGCAAAAATGGCTCCCGACAGTCTTGGATTGGAACTAAGAAAAAAAGTTATTGGCGATTACGAAGTGGAATGTCACAAAAAAGTATTTGTGATAAATATCGCATGAAAAAATGAACCGTATCAAGACTATGTTCCAAATATCGTTCTACGGGAAGTTGGCAGCAGATAACAAAGGTGGAAGACCGCGTGCCACCACTTCTAGAGAGGATTCTATGATCGTTTTTCATTTCACTAAAGAACCAGAAGAAAAGATTACTGTTTGCTACGTCTCATATTGACTGGAATGTGCAGAAATGGTAAACTGTCCTGTTCAATGCAGAAATGGTTAACTGTCCTGTTCAGAAATGGTAAACTGTCCTGTTCAATGATGAATCGAAGTTCAACATCGTTGGGAGCGATGGCATTTGCCGTGTACGTCAACCGGCCGGAAAACACCTCGATTTACATTACTGCCATATAACCGTGAAGCATGGTGGAGGCAATGTAATGGTCTGGGGGTGATTTTCTGCTAACGGTCTAGGTCCAATACATCGAATCGATAGAATAATGGACCGTTACATGTATAAAAATATCCTGAAAGATGTTATGTTACCAAATGCTGAATAGAATAAAATGCCAATAAAATAGGTTTTTCAGCAAGACAACGATCCGAAACACACTGAAAAAGTAGTCAAGCAGTGGTTGTTTCAAGAAATCCACCTATCGGTGATGGATTGGCCGCCTCAATCTCCGGATCTCAACCCTATCGAGAGCCTGTGGGAGATCGTCAACCGCAGAATTAATCGTGAAGGTGTTCGTAATAAGGATCAACTGTTTGAACCAATCCAAAAAAAAAAAATCAAAATCAAAATATATATTCTGAATAAAGTTGTTACATCAAGGATATTTACATATAGTAATTTTTTTTTTTTTTTTTTTTTTTTTTTTTTTTTTTACAACAAAAAACAAAATTACATATTTTTACATATAACTACAAAACGTACAATTAAACAATTTTTGCACCATTAAAATCTTTACAAGACAAAAGAAATTCGAAATTCTGTTTAGCGCATGCGCGTTGTACAGTGTACAAAATAAGGTAACTATTCATTGTTTATAATATAAAGTGCTGGCTATTAACCCATGCATTTAAAAAATATATGCAAGTCCGTCGTACCACAGGGCTACTAGGGACTTGCTTGTGGACGTTGTGGAATATATATATATATAAAATTATTTTTAAAAAATATTTACTTTGTTGTAAGGAAACTTGCAGAAGACTAAAATAGTCTTTTCATCGAGAACCTTTAAAACATAAAATAAACTTTAATGAACTTGTTCAACAAATACACATAAGTATTTTGGTATCTACTATAGAGTAGAAGTAGTAGGGCTTTTTATTATTACTATTTTTCACAAATTGTTTAATACATTTCGATGAAGTTGGTTAAGTTAATTATGATATGTTTTAGTTTTTTTTTCAGAGCAATAAGGTTATCTATTTTATTAAGTTCCATATTTTGAAGTATTATTTTGTTATGTAAGTATGGGCCACGGTATATTAAAGAAAATCGCAAGAATTTTGTTTTTTTTAAAGGCAGGGTGAAGTTGCCTGTTCCTCGTGTGATGTATTTGTTTGCGTTGATATGAAAAAAGCTATCAGTAAAGTATTTCGGAACAAGTCCGAGTTTGTATTTTAGCATGAATAAGATATTTTGGTAAATATTTATTTGATAGATATTTAATGCATTCAAATTTTTAAGTAAAGGGTCGGCATGAGTGAATTTATCTTTATTATAAATTAATCTTGATGCATGTTTCTGATGTATGTAGAGTGAATTTAATTTAGTTTTATGGGTACTTCCCCATGCAATATTAGCGTATATTAGGTAACTTTGAATATAAGAAAAGAAGAGAATTTTTAAGTTGTCTTGGGAAAGCATAGGTTTGGCTTTGTAGAGTACGCCGATACTATTTGATATTTTTGTGATTATTATATTAATATGGGCTTTCCAATTAATATTCTGGTCAATAATTATTCCAAGAAACTTAGTTATTTCAGTTCTTTTGATGTTTATGTTATCAATTTTTAGTGAAGGTAGAGTGTCTGGTATAAAGTTTTTAAGACGGTTGGAGTGAAACAAGATATATTTTGTTTTATCTGTATTCAAAGATAATTTATTAACTTTAAACCAGATGTTGAGGTTTTCGAGGTCAGTGTTCATAGATTCGTAAAGGTCGCTTATAGACGGCGATGAGTAAAATAAATTTGTATCGTCATCGAACATTATTACATCAAGTTTTTTTAGGGCTTTTGGAAGATCGTTGGTATATATTAGAAATAAAAGGGGACCCAGAATGGAACCTTGGGGAACTCCGCATTTTATTTCTAGTAGGTCTGAATATTTATTATGATCTGTAACAACGCATTGTTTTCTGCTACTCAGGTAACTTTTGAACCAGTCAAGGGATATATTTTTAACACCATATCTTTCCATTTTTTTAAGTAAGATATTGTAATTAACTGTGTCGAACGCTTTAGATAAATCTATAAAAGTCTCTAATACAAATTGCTTTTTATCGAAAGAATCACTCATGCTATTTACAAGATCTAAAATGGCATGTTCGGTTGAGTGTTTTGTTTGAAACCCGAATTGTTTTTTGTTTAAGAGGCTATTTTGAAGGAGATATTCGTATAATCTATTGTAAACTATTCTTTCAAGTATTTTAGAGAAAGTAGGCAGTATAGAGATCGGTCTGTAATTATTTAATAAAGATGTTTCGCCTGTCTTAAAAATTGGTATAATTTTAGCTGCTTTTAATTTATCTGGTACAGTACCTATTTTAATTGATGATTTAAATATTTCGAAGATCGGTTTGCGTATCTCCAAAAAGACATCGATAACGATATTGCTACAAATATCATCTATACCTGGAGATTTATTTATTTTAAGAGATTTTATCGCAACTTCAAGTTCTTCAATTTTTAGTTCGCTAAATGCTAATTCGTCATTGTTATTAGTTAAGTATGTCTCAAATGAGTTGTTTGGACAATTAATTTTTGTAGCCAGGTTAGGGCCTATGTTAACGAAAAAATTGTTAAACTTTTCTGAGATTACGTCACTACTGACATACTCTTCATTATTTATAACAACTTTAGTAGGTAAACTATTTGGTTTGCAATATTTGTTTCCAATTATTTCTTTAATTACGTCCCACGTTTTTTTAATATCACCTTTAGAGTTTTTTATTTTATTTGAGTAATAATTCTTTTTTAAAATCTTTTTGATTTTTTCAAACAAATTTTTATATTTCTTGTAAGCATTTAGGTTTGCTTCATTTCTATTTTTTAAGTATTTGATATAAAGTTTTTGTTTTTTTTTTGAAGATTTTTTAATTCCTTTGGTGATCCACGGACATTTTAGATGTTTTTCTTTTACTAGCATTACTTTTATTGGGAAATATTTATTATAATTTTTTAAGAAAATGTTTTCAAAATTAGTGTAAGCAGAGTTGGTGCGTCCAAGGTTACATTCTTGGTATACTTTATCCCAGTTTATTGCCGATAGTGATTCTTTAAATTGTTGAATAGCATATTTGTTAATTTTCCTTTTATGAATTTCAATTTTACAGTCGTTAGTAGTTTTTGTATCGTGTGACAGAAAAAAGAAAATCGGAAAATGATCCGATATATCTGTTTTTATAATACCTGCTTTTAAAGTAACATCAAGAACTGTATTTGTTAATATATTGTCTATTGACGTTACTGATGATTGAGTTACCCGAGTCGGCTTATTAATAATTGGGAAGATGTAATGTTGGAGCATTTCTTTAAAAAAATATATTTAGTTTTGGCATGTTTATTGTATTGTAAGCAATCAATGTTAATGTCTCCAATACAAAATAGTTTTTTTTGTTCATTGTTATTTTTATAAAAAATTTGTTTTAAATGATTAGAAAATTTTGTTATATCACCATCAGGTGGTCTATAACATGTGGAGACTAATATGTTTTTTGATTTGTTATTTGTTGTTATCTCAATTGTAAAGACCTCACTATCGGCATCTGAGGTAGAAAGGTCATGTCTATATTTGGTGGCTTGATCAGTTCGAATATAGTTAATAATTCCCCTCCCCTTTTGTTAGTTTTTCTTTCAGAAGATATTAATTTGTAATTAGGAATTTCTAAGTTTGAATTTATTCTGGACGATTCGTCAGAACACCATGTCTCGGTTAAACAAATCATGCTGAATAAATAATTGCATTCGGTTAGAAATTGCTTAAGCTTATCAATGTTGTTATTTATGCTTCTTATATTTATGTGTAATGCAGTGAATTTATTCCTTAAAGTTGTAAGTTCAGTTTTAAAATTTGTACTAATATAAAGTAAACACCTGTCAAACTAAATAAAAATAAAATGGAGATAGTAATAATAATAATAATTATAATACAAGTAGGAATAATAAAAGTAATAGTAGTGATTATAGTGATAAAAAAACTAATGGTAGCGATTATAAAAAGAATATACTATAATAATAATAATAATAATAATAGCAATAATAATAGCAATAATAACAACAAAAATAATAATAACAACAATAATAACAATTACAATAATATTCATTATGATAAAAATATAGTAATAATAACAACAACAGTGGAAAGGTGAATACTATAGAAACAAATCAAAAAGGCCACAAAGGCCTGGGCAGTGATTCCACAAAGTTTCATTAATCACCTGATCGAATTTATGCCTCAAAGATGCAAGGCTGTGATCTGTGAAAAATTGAGAGCGAAATACAGCTTGGTCAACATTTTGTGGAGTTGCACTTGTTTTGTCCAGAAGGAAATAAATTTTTTTTAATACTTTCGATTAATTTATTAATTTTCGTGTACAAATAATGAACTTTGTGATGAATAAAACTTTAAGAACGTTGTCTCTAAACAGTTACATAGTTATTTCTCTAAATTGAAAAAAAGCAGCACTTTTATATAAAGAAACTAAATTAGCATTATTTGGTTGCACTTGTCCGATACTGTATATTTAATTTCGTGATCGAAAAAAAATCAAAATTAGATTTTCTAACATAGATATGTCAAATCATGGAAGTAATAATTATTATAGTATTATAAATAATACTTATTATAGTATTATCAATAATACTTATTATAGTATTATAGATAAGAAGTGTTATTGATAAAGTATTATCTATAATACTTCCATGGTCAAAATAACAAAACGTTTTTTGAAAAATTTATGCGTTGGGAAGGGGGTTGACTTTGTAATAAATAAAGCGTACGTACGCAGAGTAAGGTTGGGAAGGGAAGGGGTACTTAAAAGCATCCAGTTGCGTACAAAGGGGGGGGGAGGGAGTCCTAAAAGCCCTCTTAAATACCCCTCCCTAAATTCTAAAGTCGAAAGTTGAATTGATTCATTATCCAATTATCATAATATAATGATGCTGCATTCTTTTGTTAAAAACAATTATTTGGTACTGCTTTTAAAATTTACCAAAACCCAAGGCAATATATTTAGCTATATAAATACAATTTATTTATCTCGATTCCATTCTTTATCTTTTATGTTTATAGTTTGGCTCCTTAAAGCATTTTATGTTTTGCTCTTTTTATTATGAATATTTTAAATCCGTTGTGATGTCTTTTAAATTAAACTAAAGTTTACTAAAAGCCAACATAAAAATTACGTTTTTGAACAACACCAAAAAGAACAGCTGCATCTCTACAGCAACTGCTGCAGTATCACAATAGGTTACCAAAAGCAGGTATACTGTTTTCCAGTTGTTGTTTTTTTTTCATATATATCTACTTATTTATATAATACTATAGTACGATTGTTTATATCTCATTCATTTTTTTTTTGTTTTGTTTATCTTTAAGTGTTAATAATTTTATTCTTTGAATGATATTAGTTAAACAAGTCGGCTTTTCATTAAAGATATTGGTTTCAAAATTGAACATCATTGGCAAAATGCTTACAAAATTAGGTAGTTTTTAAAAATCTGTTTTCTATTTAATACACTTTTTTTTTAATATACTTTTTTAATATACTTTTCTATAACAATTCTACTAATATGGAATCACGTAGCTTTTTAAATATGTTTAATTGTCGTCCCTATCGGTAATAAATATTTTAAATTATTTGATATGGTTTTCTTTACAATAGGCTATGCTTGGCTCCTCGGTGCTGTAAATGGTGGCTTCAACTTTGTTTTTTTTAAGAAAAATGTGTTTTATATATGCTTCTGTTTTAAAATATTTTTGTTACATATTTAACTTTATATCATGTAAATAAATTTCTTTTAAAGATAAGTAAACTTGATACTTGCTTTTTTACGGATTTTCAAAAAGTGAACAAAGGTTTAAATATATTTTTTAACTGTCTTTTATGATTTTATCAATTTTATTAAATATTACTTCAAATATAAAATTTACTATATATAAATAAATATAAAAATTACTTCAAAAATATTGAGTAAAATCTAATTGCTTTTATTATTAACCTGATATATACAAAAATTAATGAATTAAAACTAATAATCTAACGCCAAGTTAAGGCAAAATGAAATAAATATGTTGATACACGTTAGCTATTATAGTAAATCCATATATTCCTTTGTTTTTTTATAAACAAGTTTCTGCTGGATTACTAATTAAAAAAAAGGTTGGTTTAAATAATAATCTTTATCATAATATATAGGATCCGTATGCAGGGTAAGCCCTTTTCGGAATTGCGATATATTTTTCAACTTATAGTTTTTCCGGATATCCAACTTCTATGCCTACAAGTTTGGGTGTAATATTTTAGATGTTTTAAAAATATTTAAAAAATATATTAATAACATTTAAAAGGTTTAGGTGCGATAGTGACATATTTTTAAGCTCTTCACTCAGTAAAATGAAAAGTGTAAAAAATAAAGAAACGACTCAGCTTAAAGCAAAATTAAGAGTAGAATATATTCCCAATATTTACCTAAACAATTTTACGGAATTTGAAAATTTGACATCGATTTTCTGTGCATATAATTCAAGTCATTTTATGGTTAACATTATCTTTAATGAAGCTAAGAGTTCTCTTAAACTAAGAAGCCAAGAAAAATAAAAGTGAACTCAACTAAAAAAATGTATAAATAAATTTATATTTTATTAGAGAAAGTAAATAAAGATCAAATTGTTAGTAATGATTTATTACTACTAACCCGTATTACGGGTTGCTTACAGCTAGTTATCTATAATACTTCCATGGTCAAATTAACAAAACGTTTTTTGAAAAATTTATGCGTTGTGAAGGGGGTTGACTTTGTAATAAATAAAGCGTACGTACGCAGAGTAAGGTTGGGAAGGAAAGGGGTACTTAAAAGCATTAAGTTGCGTACAAAGGGGGGGGGAGGGAGTCCTAAATTAGTGGTTTTACTGCGTTCGTACTTTATGGATGCCCCTGAGGTGAAGTTGGAAGAAGTTGAATGTGAAACACTGCAACAGGAGAATAGAGAGTAACAGAAGGGCACGAGTTGAGAAATAAAAGAATTAAAGTACGTTCCATTTAGCGAAATCAAAATAAAAAATTTTGTTGAGGAAACTTTATAAATCCAACCCGTTGGGAAATGAGCTAGCGACTAGCGAGCGATTAGCTAGCTTTATAGCGATTTTGTAGCGATTTTTTTTTTTTTTCTTATTGTTTTTTTTCCTAATGTCTTTAACATCTTTAAAAATTCGATTTTTAGTGTTGACTCTATTATAATTATGAAAATAATTAAACTTTAAACTTGGCGATTTTGTAGCAATGTGTTGCTAGCTACATATCGTAGCTTTGTAGCTAGCTACAAAATATCTACAAATCTATAGTAGGTTGATAGCTGCATATTAAAATTTTTTAGACTGCGATTTTATTACGATATGACGCTAGCTACAAAAGCCTGTGGGTCTTAAGCTTATTAAGCTAACTGTCTTCGTAACCAAATTGCTGTCTTTGTCTTTACAAATATCGATAGCTTTTCGCTAACTTAAAAAAGCTGCCGATCCTCGTGGCCAAATCGCTGTCTTTATCGTTACGATTACAGCTAGCTATTCGCTAGCCGATTTCCCACCGGGAAATGTAAACAAAAACACAAGTTTTTTAATTTTGTATCATTTTATTGGTAGAGTCATAGATATATTTTTTGAAACACAAGGAAACTTTAATAAGTTCTACGCTATCTGAATTTACATCAGCTGTGAGTTGCTGCTTACCCTTTTTTTTAATTGAAAGTTTTTCTTTAGTAAGGGTGCCTAAACCGTTTGGGATATTTATCTTTATTTTACCGCTTTGTCCGAAACGACCATCAATTCGACCCGTCTCACCAGTAGAAAGAGTAACCTTCATATTGTCAAACAATTCTAACCTTGTTTCTTTTTTAAATATGGAGCGTGCTATGACAGTATAATCATCCATCATTCTCTCGATAACCCCTTCCTTCTGTTTCATTTTATACACTTTTAAATTTGGAAGTAATGTTTCTTTAAAATCTTTCAATGTGAAAGGATATACAATTTTTCCATAAAAAGCAATCCGACATGTGTTTACATTTATATCAATATCTAACTTTGAAGCAATCACAAGAGCATCTTTTTGACATATAATCGGTCGTTCAAACTCCAATAATACAAACTGAGCACCAGAACTTTTATTTTCGCTAAGTTCCTCTTGAAAACTGTATTCGCAATTAAAATTAAATATACTGTCATTAACTACGTCAAAATTCAAGTGAGAAATATTAAAAAACTGCATTTTCGCCATGACCGTTTCGTAACCAACTGTAATATGGAATTTTGATTTGTTTGTGCAGCTTCCTTTAAAATAGGAAATTTTGTTAACCGATAAAATTGCTCCAAACAAAGTCGGTAATGTTCCGGGCGAACACACAAACCCTCGTTCTAAATTTTTCGGATCAAACTGTGTTACACAAACACCAACTCTGTCACCTTGAAATGCTTTTTTAACAGGTTGTCGGAACATTTGCAAAGACTTCACTTTCTTTATTTCCTAAAAATATTTAATTCTTTAGACAATAAACATCATATAAATAAATTTATAAATATTTCAACCAAATTATGTTTATTTTTGTAAATAATATTAATACGTTAATATTTTTATTTTATAAATATTATCTGAAACCATTAAATATATTTCTAAAATTTAAAGACACTGTACAAAAATTTTAGGAAAATGATGTATTCATTAGTTAGTTGTTGTTGTTGTTTATTTTGAGTTATTTATATTTTGGCATGAAATAAATTTTTGGGATGAAATAAATTTTTGGGATGAAATAAACCTTTGGGATGAAATAAATTCTAACTTGAAAAACCTAAAATAAAATCATTTTTTTCTAAATAACATCTTTTAAAATATTCCAATATCAAGTCAGGGGCGTATGCAGGCTACCAAGGGGAGGGCAATTTTTGAGTTTTTTTGATTTGGTGGATCCAGACGATCTAGTAAGGGGGAGTGGGAGGGTAATGAAGAATTTTAGTTTTTTTTTTTTTTTGATTTGGTGGATCCAGATCATCTAGAAAAGGGTATATTTTTAGATTTTATAATTTGTGGGCATGCAAGCCCACAAATTTCAATACATTTTTAGTAAATTTTTTTTTTGAGTATCAGCTCTATACTATGTAATTAAATGAAATGACGTAATATATTGTTATACCAAAAGTATAATTTAAAATTTGTGTCATACAATTTTATTAAAATTTCATATTAGCTGCCAAATTTACATCCTTTTTTTCAAATAACACTCTATATTAAATATATAGAAGTACAAAAGAAATAAAAAATTTAATCTAGGGGAAGGAAGGGGGGGCAGTTGCACCTCCAAATGGATCTGCCCCTGTACTAAGTTAGTAAATTCATATCAGGTTCATCATTTGAAACTTTAAACAAAACTTTATGAAGAACATTTGATACTGGCAATTATGGTAAGGATGGCAATTGGTAATCTATTTGATATTGGTAATGATGGTAAGGATATCAATAGGTGAAACTATTTGATATTGGTAATGGTTGTAAGGATAGCAATAGGTGAACTTATTTAACCTAAAAAATTTTAGCTCAGTGTTTCAAAGTATATTAAAGTTATGAGTGTAATAAAAATTAGAACAAATATTGTTTTCTAATAATTACTTTATTTACAAAACCTTGATAACAAATAAATATTTGTTATCAAGGTTTATTTATATATTTTGTGGACTTGGGTTAGCACAATACTGAAAAATATATTTTGCTCATTTTAAATTTTAAAATGTTGACTATGTTCCAGACAGACAGTTACCACCCATTAATAAAATCTCCAACAGTCTAATAAATTGCAAGACAACATTTATGCTCTGATAAAAAAATGACAATAAAAAAAAAAAAATTTTAACTGCAAAAAAGTTTAAAAAAATCTAACAAAAGATCAACGCATTTTAATAAGGAAAAGTGTTGAACTGAATTTCAACAAGCTTCAATCTATTTAACAACATTTATAGAAGAAATTGTATCTTAAGTATTGTCTTGTTTATTTTATAAAAATACCAACTCCTATCAATTTAGAACAACAGGACTCAGTACTCACAGATCAAAATTGATGGATTCCTAAGAATGTAAAAAATATTTTCTTGTCTTATTTTAAAAGATTAAAAAAACCAGGGAAAAATAAATCTTAATTTAGATGTCACATTTTAAGGGGGGGGGGGGGTATTGAATTTGACGACTCGTACGGAACTAGTTTCTAAAGTGTTACAATGTTGTGACAAAGGAGTCTAAAATGGTCTAATATTGTGTGATGTAATTTGTGGACGACTACTTACCATACTCTATGAACTATCTAAGTTTCATCATTGCAACACTTTATATTTTAAGATAAAATGTTAAACAATTCATAGCACCATGTATGTGAAATGGACAAAACATTTTCAAAAACTATTTCAGTATGAGTCATCAGTGTCATTCTAATGCTGCATTTATATATGATATACACACACACACAAAAATATATGCAGATGACACCAAAATCTTATCAGCAGTAAATTGAGGACGCTAAATTAATTAAGAGACTTGAATAATATAGAAGAGTGGTCAGAAAAATGGTTAATCAAACTGAAGGAAAGTAAATGTGTGGTTATACGGTAAAAACAAAATAAAATTTAATTACACAGTTAATGGATCAGAAATTAAGAATTTAACAAATGAACGTGACCTTGGTGTAAATTTTGATACATCACTGAAATAGAATAAATACATAGTAACATGTTCATCAAAAGCAAACGCAATAATAGGGATAATAAAAAACACCTTTGTCCATTTAGATCAGCATCTTGTCAAGCAAATATACACAACTTTTTTTAGACCTCTGATTGAATTTGCAGCACCAGTTTGGTCACCAAACTACAAAGTGTAGAAATATTGACATTATTCATTTCTTGTTTTTATATTGTTTTATATTGTTGTTGTTTAAACTTATTGTTATTTCATTTAGAAACTAACATTGTTTAATATATAATTATAATTGAGAACAACGACTAACTTTTGTTTATGTTAGTTTCTTATGCATTCTATGGAATTTTAAAGAAACACTGGTATTTCAAAGATAAAAACTTCTTATCAGTGGTTGAAATTGTAATTCACTTACATATTCGTTTAAAGTTATTAATGTACACACAAAAGGTAGGATTTTGCTAACCTTTTTCTTTCCTACATTATGTCCACAATAAGCTTACCTTGCCAGGCCCTAGGATGTAATGTCGTCATTGAAGGTCCCAGCGAAGCAATTGCAATTGCATTATTCAACAGTCACCAGCTTCACCATCCTCCAAACTCGATTGACACTCAGCCACCTAAAATGGATCGCCCCCACATCGGTCAGGATATCTCAGAAGGAGTGGGCAAACTTTATTAGTCGCTGGACATTGTTTAAGAGATGTACAGACATCAGACAAGAAGAGATGACAGCACAGCAGTTTCAGTGCTGTGAGGACAACCTTGGAAATCAACTCCTAAAAGAAAATCCCATGATAATTAATGAAAACGATGAGGCATTTCTAAAAGCAATGAAAAAACTGGCCGTTATCCCAGTAGCCACTTGCGTCAGAAGAGCAGAACTCCTTCAAATGAGACAGGGACACAACGAAAGTATTCGGTCATTTTATGCAAAACTGAAAGGCAAGGCTGCTACTTGCAACTACACTGTTCAATGCCACTGCCACCCACAAACAACTGTTGATTTTACCGATGTTATCATACGAGACATTGTTGTTGCTGGGCTATCAGACACTGACATCCGCATAGATGTACTTGGATGGGTCTCCCTTGACACAGCCTCAGTCACAGATATCATTGCTTTTATAGAGGGTAAAGAAATGGCACGAAATGCACTAGGCTGTAGTTCAACAACAGCAAGTGTATCAACTTTCAGGAAACAAAACAAGAGCAATACACAGAGTAGTAAAGGGACCAATATAACAGCCAAATGTCCAGATTGCTCAGAATCTTACAGTTTATTTACAGAAACATCCAGAGGATGGAACAAAAAACCCCACAAGCTGTCTAGACTGTTGGAAGAAGCTCAGATCTCGCACTTCTAAAATTAACAACAGAATCATCCCAAATGATAAGAAATCGAATGCAACCAAAGATGCTGAGGCAGGCGGACTTGTGTTAAAGTTAAGTGCAATTGAGCATTCAAATAAAAAAATTAGATCACAAATGAAGACCAATGTGAAACGACCCTGCACAGGAATAAACCATCACATATTTACCCATGATGGATGGGCCACAGCTCAATTGCTTGTTCATCCTACAATTCAGCTGCGTGTGACTACTAACAAATCAGACTATGTCGCATTTGGTATTCCATTTCCTCCCATTATACCAAAATATATACAAGTTATTACAGATACCGGTGCACAGTCCTGCTTATGGTCTAGGAAAGGGTTTGACAGTGCAGGCTTTAATGCAAACAATTTAATACCTGTGAAACATAGCATGTCGGCCGCAAATAAAACCCAATTTCGTATAGATGGTGCAATTCTTTTACGTCTCGAAGGACGACAATCTAATGGCCACAAAGTTAAATGTGCAGTATGGGTTTACATAAGTCCAGACGCAAACGGATTCTACCTATCTAAAGAAGCAATGACCCAACTGGGTATCATCTCTAAGGACTTTCCAGAGATAGGCAGTGCCCTCCACGGAGCTATTAACTCAGGCCCTCAAACTATAGGGACCAAAACATCCAGTGAAAATAATAGCTCACACGTGTGCAATTGCCCCAAAAGAAGTCTCCCAGCAGGTGCACCCACCAAACTTTCATTTGTCTGCTGTCCTGAAAACAACAAACGGATGAAAGCGTGGCTCCTTGAAAGATACTCTGCTTCAACATTCAACACATGTCCACACCAGATTTTACCTGATATGGAGGGACCTCCAATAAGTATTTTAATTCAAGAAAATGCCAACCATTTGCAGCATTTACTCCAGCCACCATACCAATCCATTGGCAAGACCAGGTGGAAAAGGATTTAATTCGTGAAGAAACTCTTGGAGTTATTGAAAAGGTACCTCTAGGAGAACCTACAACATGGTGTCATAGAATGGTTATCACATGTAAGCATGACGGTGGGCCTCGTTGCACTGTTGATCTATCTCCTTTAAACAAGTACTGCTATAGAGAAACTCATGCAATGAAATCGCCTTTCCAACTAGCTTGTTCAGTCCCAAGAAATTCATGGAAAACTGTAACCGACGCATGGAATGGTTATCATAGCATCCCGATACGGGTTGAAGACAGGAATCTTACCACCTTCATTACTCCTTTTGGGCACTACAGATACATCCGAGCTCTTCAAGGTTTTGTATCTAGTGGGGATGGCTACAACAGACGTTTCGACGAAATTTTAGCAGACTTTATTGGCAAACAAAGATGTGTAGATGACACCATCCACTACGATGACGACCTAGTCAAACATTGGTGGCCAGGTATCACTCACAGCATACAAAGTAAGCGCGATAACTGTTGCAGCTGTAATCGAAATGCACCTTCTAATGCACGACTACCACCCATCAGACCTCTCATCCCTGTGACACCAATTAAATGCATATTTGCTGACTATTTTGAATTTCGTGGCTGGGATTATCTGGTCATTGGAGATAGACTTTCTGGATGGGCCGAAGCCTACAGAATAAAATCAAGAACATCAGAAATGAGTGCAAAAGGTCTTATTACGTGCTTACGTAAACTATTTACAACATTTGGAGTCCCAGAAGAAATTTCAACCGACGGTGGTCCTCAATTCACCTCTGGAGTAACAAAAGAGTTTCTACAACAATGGGGCATAACTCATTGCATTTCATCAGCCCACCACCCACAATCTAATGGAAGAGCTGAGCTTGCAGTTAAGTCAACAAAACGCCTCCTTGAAAATAATGTGGGACCAAATGGTGATCTCAATAATAATGCTTTTGTAAGGGCAATGCTTACAATAAGAAACACACCAGACCCTACTTGTCAGTTATCCCCCGCTCAAGTATTATTTGGCCATCCCATTCGCGACGCCATGCCCAGGATAAAATCCAGAATACCTATGTTTAATAACGACCGATTCTTGAAAACGTGGAGACATGCATGGTCTGCAAAAGAAGAAGCATTACGAACAAGATATGCAAAGACCCTTGAATCACTTCAAGAACACACACGTTTTCTCACACCACTACATGAAGGAGACAGTGTCTTCATACAAAATCAAGTAGGGAACCACCCTAAAAAATGGGATCGTAGTGGAAAAGTTGTTGAATGTAAGGAAAATAACCAATACATCATTAAGGTTGAAGGAACAGGTCGGCTATCATTGAGAAATAGAAAATATTTGCGCAAATTCCTCAACCCTTTAAAGTCATACGAAACCAAAGTTGCATTGACCACACCACCAAAAACAAGCTCTAGTCACTATAACTCTGCCGATTTGCCAACACCATTTACAGAGTATGTCCCAGAAAGTAGCAACAAAGTCATACCATCCCAACCGGAACTAGCACCATCTACAGTATTGCTATCGCCTTCTACATTAGCACCAGCAGTACCACCACTACCTCTACCAACAACTCCAGTACCCTTACCGTTGATGCCAGCATCTTTATCAACAAGCTCGCCGCATCTAGCGATGCCACCTTTATTAAATACTGAAATCGTAGGAGATCAACCATTGAAATGTTCATCCAGGCTACGTATCCCCAAAAAATTCTACCAACCAGAAACCGGGAAATCTTTGACATTAGATGACTTTAAGAAATGAACTCAGAAATTATGTTTATATTCATTGACACTTAAAAATATGGAAGGGGATGTAGAAAGTGACATTATTCATTTCTTGTTTTTATTAGTAACATTATTCATTTCTTGTTTTTATATTGTTTTATATTGTTGTTGTTTAAACTTATTGTTATTTTATTTAGAAACTAACATTGTTAAAGATATAATTATAATTGAGAACAACGACTAACTTTTGTTTACAAAGGTGACATTAAAATATTAGAAAAAGTACAGCACAGAATGACTAGGATGGCAAAGAACATAAGAAGTCTGCAGTAACAATACCATTTGCAGACAGTAAATTTAATAACATTGTCAGAAAGAAGACAAAGAGGAGATCTTATTTAAGTATTTAAAATTTTTAATAAAATTGAAAAAGTAGAACTTTTAAACAAACAAATTTTATCTAAATCACACAGAGGTCACAATAAGAAATACAGAAGAGAACAAACCAAGTTTATACAGTGACACGAATTTCTTATAAACAGAACTGCAAATTTATGGAATGCATTGCCATTAGAAGTCGCCAATCCAACAAACGTAAATAATTTATAAAAAATTAAACATATATGAAAAATAAATATATAGCATCAAAAATTAACTTAAAAACTATTTTTGTTTAATTTTTTTGGATTGAATTGTTTTATATTATCAAAAGCTGTCAAAGTGAGTTTTTAACTCCTCACTGTTAATGCAGCTATAATTTAAACTATTATTACTATTACTATTATAATATCACGTTTTTACATATTTTTTTAAGAAAATCAAAGTAATAAAGAAAAAGTCAACTTGCCTTAAGTGCTGGAATTTCAACATTGTCATTAACAGCAATGCTCCCATTTAGCACAGTTCCAGTCATTACTGTTCCTTGGCCACGTATTGAGAAACAATGATCAACTGCTAACAAAAATGAACCAGTTGGGTTCCTGTTTGGAATATAGGATTGACTCTTTAAACATGCAATTAAATCATCTAAACCAATTGTTTCTGGTCTTTCACTGTCAGTCTCTCCAAATTTTGCAGCAACAGCTACAACAGGTGCATTTTTAAACTTAGTATTTTCTAATGTCTTCAGTAGTCTCGTTTTCATCTAAATAATTAAAAAATATTTTTAAATAAATAACTAGATTTTTGCCCAACTGAAATTCTAAATACCAATCAATTTGGTACCCTCCTTCTTTTAAAAATTCTGAATCTTAAAATTCTGGATGTGCCACTGCAAATTTCAATATGCCAATTTTTTTCACCTTTTGTACAACTGAACTTCGTTTATCCTCAGAAATAAGATCAATTTTGTTGATAACAACAATCATCTTTTCACACAAAATCTCACCAATAATTAAACATTCTGCTGTCTGTGTTTGCATCCCTTTTACAACATCAATTACTAATAACATCATATCTATGATTTGTGCGCCACCTATAAAAAGAAACAAAATAATATATTTATATTCTATTTAAAGAAAAAAAATTTAATTAAAAAGTAACAATTGCAAAAGAAAACAGTTAAAAATAAATTTTTGAAACAAATTTATTTCTTTTTAATCTTTAGCACATATTTTTATTATGTTTAAATATCTTTTTTTCGCCACTTTAAAAAGGTATTTTTAAAATAGAGTATATAGATAAAAAAATTTTATCTATATACCCTATTTTCTATTTATAATAAAAGATTTTGATTCATCTAGATGCCATCTTGCTGCCAGAGATAAATCACATTAAAATCTTTAAAACATTTGCGAGAAGCTTTTTGAAAAAGAAAAAAGAAAAAACTTTTTCATAAATATTAAATTGCAGAAAAAAAAAAAATTTAGTCTACTCAAATCTCTGCGTTATGACTGATTTTGTGCTGCAGCTGATTCAATTTAAAAATCAGCTAGATTCACAACACAACTAAAGAAAAATTTCATTGTATTCAACGCATTTACTTTTGCCATTGTATTCAATGTAGTGCTTATTAGGTAAAATTTAGCACTATTTATATTATATCTACACACAATTCACACTAAAAGTCTCTATTAGAGATTAGAGAAACGCACCGAAAAAAACGCTACAGATAAAATTTTGTTGGAATGATTTCAACAATAAAAAGACACCTGTTTTTTAATTTGTCCTTTTATCCCCACTAATCTAGAATTTATTAGAAATCTTCAACTTACTTTTTTTTTTGGGTTTGTTTACGGCTCCCTTACAAAAATGCTTGAAAGTTGACACTGTTAAATTTAAATGAGTAGTAATACAATTTCTCATTTTTGCTTGTTTGTTTTTATTTTTTCTCAATATAAAATCACTTTTTGTGATTTTTTATTCGTTTTATATTTTATAGTCAACAGTCAAGAAGGCTGGATTTATATTATTTTATATTCTAGAGTCAAGAAGGATAGATTTATTTTATATTCTAGAGTCAAGAAGACTTTATTTGCAATTTTTCTCAAAGTTAAAATTTAAACCAGGAATCTTGTTTGAAAAGGAAAAGTTTAGAAAGAAATAGGTTTAGAAAAGTACTACAAGAGACGTAGGGTTAATTTAAACCATAAACCTCTTGATTGTAAGCTACCACAACTTTACTAGTACCACTGCGAGTTTGTTTTAAGTTAAGTACTTACTGATATTTAGCTGAAAGAAAAACTCAAAGGACCAAGATAAAACTAGTTTTTTGTCAAAAAGACAATTATAATATATGTTTACATAACATAATTACCACAATGTAATTATCACAATGTCATAAAGTATATGCATACTTTATGACATTGTGAATCAAAACTACAAACTTTTCAGAGGTCAAATTAGAAAGAACTTTGAAATTAATTAATGGTATATACAATCTTCAATATCTTAAAAGATAATTAAAACCAAATATAATAGGTACCAAATAATGGTTAAACCATACAGACCTAACTAATATTTACAAATGACTTACCAATCAGTATAAATGTAAGGCAAATTTATATTATTAGTCTTACTTAAAATCACATTTAAAATAAACAAGGTCATGCCTTTAAATTGAGACAGATATTTTTAAAATATTCTCAAAAAAATTATTTACCAAAATTATTTAAAATAATCAAAATGAAACTTTATTTAAACAATCTTGTGGTCTTTATCTTCAAAATATTTTTAATAAACTAGTAGACAATTGTCTTTAACACAAAACAAAAACCTTTGTGACTGAGTTCAATTCATATTTTTTATATTTGATATAAACATACATATTTGTTTAAAATTATTTAAATGATATAAGGTGTAATATCATTCAAAGTTAATCTTGAATTTTAACTTATAAATCATCATCTTATTATTATAAAACAATAGTATACTTACAACTATTATTATCATTATTCAATTTTTTGATATTATTTAAATTATAATAATTTTTATATATCTTTCTAATTATCATCATAATTTATAACTTTTTAAATATTATCATAATTTATCATTATTATTTTTTTCAATTGCTGTTGTTGTTGTTATTATTACTATTACTATTATAAAAGTGATTATAAAGAGAAAATAAATAGCTTGTTGTTGCTGTTGTTTTACACATATCGTAAAAAGAGCAATTACATGGTTTAACCCTTTTTATTTTTAACAGGTCATTAAATTTATTGTTAAGTATGACTGACACATACACACACACACACACACACACACACACACACACACACACACACACACACACACATACATATACACACACATACATACACACACATATATATACACACACACACGCATAAACAAATTTACCTAAAATTGTTTTTATAAGAGAAGCATGCCCCGGGCAATCAACTAAAGTAAATTGCAGCTTTTCATAATTATTGTCTTTCAAATGGTCAGGACAGTTTACCAAAAAAGAACTAAAACCAAGATCCAGAGTAATGCCTCTCTCTTTGCTTTGAGGATTCTTATCAAATGCTGCAGTAGAAGCTACAGTGCTCAAAGATTTCGAAAGAGATGTTTTTCCGCTGTCAACATGTCCCAAAACTCCAATATTCAAATTCAAGAAACATTCCTTGCTATCATTTAAAGTAGCCATTTATCTATTAGTTTTCAATTAATATTAAGTTAAAAAATTTATTCTTAAATCAGTAAAGTTTTCAGTTGAGGATTGTTAATGCCATTCAAAAGTAGGTCATCGTTATTTATAAATATACTTGTTTTGTAAAAGCAAAATTTACGTCTACTTTTGGATGGTACTCTCGTATGTTGAATGCACGGGGACGTTGACAACAACAAATTTATTATTCTTCGCCGCAAGTTTAATGAGCCTAATGTAAGCATATTAAATTTTTTTTTAGTTAACAGTTATTAATCGTATATAAATTCGTAATATAATAAATTGTAATTTAGGTTCATATAATAAATTATATATATATATATATATATATATATATATATATATATATATATATATATATATATATATATATATATATATATATATATATATATATATATATATATATATATATATATAATATATATATATATATATATATATATATATATATATATATATATATATATATATATATATATATATATATATATATATATATATATATATATATATATATATATATATAACAAAAGGGTTCGATTAATAAATTATTATTTCGTAAAATATATTTGTTTATAGCTTTATGGGTAATAAGATCTTTAAAAATGAACAATGGTTGTTCACTTTTACAACGAAACATAAAACATTAAAAAAAAAAAATTGTTATTTTTGTTATTTAGGTGCCCCAAGAAAACCTAAAGGTCTGTCACAGAGCTCCGCGGAAGTGCATTTAACCAGGAAGTTCGCGCCTTCTTCCTTATCGTGACGCGAAAACATGTCCAGAGCTCGTTTCCAACCTGGATCTACTGCTTATAAAGCAAGCATTGTAACCACTGCGCAACGGTCAAATATTAAATATCAAAAGGTTTGTCCAAGTTTGCATCAAGATTTCTTTTAGCGCTTGCTTTTCCGTGATTGCAAGCAATATCCTTAACAAGTACAAGAAGATCTTTAACTTTCCTAGTAATAGATTTGTCAATTAAAAGAGGTAAGCTTAGGTCTGCTGTAACCCAAATTGATTTTAATTATTTTATTTTATTATGATTTTAATTTAATTATTGACATTGAGTTTGTAAACGTTAAGTGCTTTAACGTTTTTAAATATAATATTTGAATGAGAAAAACGATTTTCAAAACATATCAAACGCATTGCGTGTTTCTGACGATGGTAGAGATTTTGTAACTTACTTTTAGAGGTACTTCCCCAAACAATATTTGCATAATTTATATAACTATAAATAAATGAGTACCGTAAACCGGGGTTACTTTGAATAGCGGGGTAACTTTGAATACAAATTCTTTTTTTTTTCAAGTTGTAATTATGGCAAGAACTTATATGAAACTGTTTGAATCTCAAACATCAAGTTTTAAAAATAGTTTATATTTTGATCATTTAAAGTTTTACTTTATTTATTGGTTGTTATTGTTCCCCAAAAAATGAATTAAATAATTCAGATAGTTTTCTCAAAAAAATTAGTCAGAATACTTTGTGCACTGTCTCAACTAGTGTAGCAGCTTGTTGTCTAAGTTGCATAGTTTTTGTTTATAAATTTATTAAGCATGTAAAATCTAAAGAAGTTTGTTTGCCTACTATAGTTATGTTCCATTGCTATAGCATAATCACTTTGTTGTATACATTTTTTCGCATACTTTGAAAGGGTAACTTTGAATAACGTTCAAAGTAACTCCACTAATATAAATAGTCAGAAACATGAGAAACACTAATATAATACAGTATTGAACAAAACATTTGCAACCAACATCGAACAATGCTAAAAAGTGTTCCTAATTTTACATGTCTTAAAAACAAAACGAACTATACTACCACAGCAAACAGTTCAGGAGTCAGGAGCCATAGCATGCCATGACATGAGCAATCAGCTGACAGGTGACAGCACACAGGCAGAATTTTGTTGAAAAGTGCCATTTTGCAGCGGACAAAACAAGTGCAACTTTTTTGGTTTGTTTCATTTTCTTAAGTCTGGTCCGTGTCAACATCAGGAAAGTTTTTTAATAATTAAAGGAAGTATCCAGAAGTTTCCTGATGTTTCCAGAAGCATGCAGAAGCTTCCAGAAGTTTCCAGAAGAAGCATCTGGATGCATCCAGAAGTATCCAGAAACATTCAGAAGCCTCCAGACGCAACAAGAAGTTTCCAGAAGCATCGAAAAGAAGCATCTAGAATCTTCCAGAACAGGTTCACACAGGTTTATTTTACTATATAAGAGACATGTAAACCGACATGTAATTCAGTCAGTATATGGAAGTCAATCAGTCAGTATTATCTAGACAGTTTATCCAAGTGAATTTTATCAAAGTGTTTTATCGAAGAACATCAATACAAGAAGTGAAATACAACAAGTGTTTCATTACATCAATACAGTCGTATTGATGTAATGAAACACTTGTTGTATTTCCGAACAATCAGATGACGTGCTGTTGAAGATTGTTTTCTCGATGCCCTGCAAAGAAACCGCTGATTTCACTAAAGAGCCAGAAGAAAAGACTCCTGTTTGCTACATCTCATATTGACTGGAATATGCAGAAATGGCGAACTGTCCTGTTCAGTGATGAATTAAAGTTCAACATCTTTGGGAGCGATGGCATTTGCCGTGTACGTCGACCAGCCGGAAAACGCCTTGATTTACGTTACTGCCATAAGACCGTAAAGCATGGTGGAGGCAATGTAATGGTCTGGGGGGATATTTTTCTGCTAACGGTCTAGGTCCAAGGTCCAATACATCGATTCGATAGA
This sequence comes from Hydra vulgaris, assembly GCF_022113875.1. Taxonomy (NCBI): domain Eukaryota; kingdom Metazoa; phylum Cnidaria; class Hydrozoa; order Anthoathecata; family Hydridae; genus Hydra; species Hydra vulgaris. The sequence continues at coordinate 28,479,716 of NC_061165.1, forward strand.
ATAATGGACCGTTACATGTATTAAAATATCCTGAAAGATGTTATGTTACCTCATGCTGAATGGAATATGCCAATAAAATGGATTTTTCAGCAAGACAAAGATCTGAAACACACTGCAAAAATAGTCAAGCAGTGGTTTCAAGACAACCACCTATCGGTGATGGATTGGTCGCCTTAATCTCCGGATCTCAACCCTATTGAGAGCCTGTGGAAGATCGTCAACCGCAGAATTAATCGTGAAGGTGTTCGTAATAGGGATCAACTGTTTGAACAAATCCAAAAGGCTTGGGCAACGATTCCACAAAGTTTCATTGATCACCTGATCGGATCTATGCTTTGAAGATGCAAGGCTGTGATCGACAACAAAGGATTTGCCACGAAATATTGATAGCAAAATACAGCTTGGTCAACATTTTGTGGAGTTGCACTTGTTTTGTCCAGAAAGAAATCAACATTTTTTAATACTTTTGATTAATTTATTAATTTTCGTGTACAAATAATGAACTTTGTGATGAATAAAACTTGAAGAACGTTGTCTCTAAACAGTTACATAGTTATTTCTCTAAATTGAAAAAATGCAGCACTTTTATATAAAGACTCCAAATTAGCATTATTTGGTTGCATTTGTTTTGTCCGATACTATATATATATATATATATATATATATATATATATATATATATATATATATATATATATATATATATATATATATATATATATATATATATATATATATATATATATATATATATATATATATATATATATATATATATATATATATATATATATATATATATATATATATATATATATATATATATATATATATATATATATATATATATATATTATTAAACTTTTAATCTTGTATAAAAAATATATGTGTTGAACAATATTTGTTGAAAATACTGTTATTCTTTTTTAAATTTGTTTTTGTTTAGCGTTTCATAGTAGTACTATCCCACTTTTATATGAAGAAAAAAATGATACAATGCAATATATCGATTATACTGAGTGCCAATTTTATGATAACAATAAACATTATTAGATAAAAAACATTATTAGATGTTCGTTAGGTGCAAATTGCCACTTTGTATAATAAAGTTTAAAAACTTAATCCAAAAACCATGAAAAGTCCAAAGTTTTTACAAATATGCAACATTTTATCTTAATGTCAATTGTGTTTAGTTGTAACGTCAAACGTCAATCATGTTTAGTGGTTCTGGTCAGGTTTTCTCTGGTTATGTTTATAAAGCTGACCATTTATGCACAACAAGAACCGAAGTAGACTACCTAATGATATACAATCAGACACAATGAAAATCAGGACAGTTTGATTCTATTCACTTTTTTGACTGGTTTGTTATTGTTTTTGTCAAATTGTATGAACATTCCTATTAGTTATAATCAAAGTAATTTTTACAGTGAACAAGTACTTGAATTTACTAAAAAAATAGTATCTTGTTGAGAAGAAAACAGTTTCTTGTTCTATAACTGGTAACTCAACCCATTTATTGCAATCTCTTGATCTTGCATTTGATTTGTTCTTTATTTAAATATAATTGCATTTGATTTATTTTTTATTTACTTATAATCATTATATTTGTTAAATAAAAAGGTAATCAACAACTTAGTAGCTTATTAGTTTTGAAAAAAATATAGGATTTACCCATTAGATATAAGTATCATCTTCAATCGTTGGCCAGATAGTTGTAACTTTAGTACGCTGCGCAGTAATTAATGTACTTTAACAATTTTTTCATATTTATGTCAAGGAGAAAGCTTTTTTGAATAGGTTTTGCTTTTACAAAAAACGCATTCAAAGTTACCCCATTTGTGGGGTAACTTTGAATGACTATTTAAATTAATATTATACAAAATCCTTTTATTTAAATATTATTTTGAATTTGAAGTATGTAAGAGTCAATCTTAGCCCCTATATTCATTTTGTTAAATTTCAAATATTGTCAATAGTGAAAAAAGAACAAGTAAAAATATCTCATAAACGTTCAAAGTAACCCCGTTTTACGGTAGTAGAGTTGAATTAAATTTTGTTTGCTTTAATAGTATCTAACCCAGGGCCGATGACACGGGTTTCAAAAAAAAAAAAAGTCCTTTAGTAAAAAAGTGGGGAGGAGGGGGTAAGGGCACCCCATCCTCCCCCTCCCTCCCCCGGTGTTTTCGGCTCTGTAACCATATACAGAATTCCAACACTTTTGGCTAGTTTAGAAGAAATAAAGTTGATATCATACTTCCATGTAATATTTTCATCAATGTAAATGCCTAAAAATTTTGTGACCGAGTACTTTTTAATTCAATTTTATCAATAAAAGATTTAGGCAAAATATTTGGTAAAAAACGCTTTTTTGCGAGGGAGAGGAAAAGGATCCATTTTGTTTTATCAATGCTTACAGTTAACTTGTTGCACTTAAACCAGTTGGAGATATGATTGAGTTCTTTATTCATATTTGAAAAAAGCACATAAGTATCATTGTTTGACAGAAATAAATTAGTATCGTCCGCCATAATCCTGAAGAACACCACATTTATTTAAATTAATTTTTCATTTTAAAAATAATCTCCATAGAAAACAAATTGTTTTTTATATTTTTAGTAACTTTTTTACCATTTTATTAATTTGCTATTAATTTCGTAAAATATGAGTTTTTTAAGTTAAATTTCGTGATCGTTGTTGAAATTCTGTTGAAATTATGATAAACTAATGTTGTTATCGACTTGGACTAAATCGACTGAAAGTCGGCTAGTCGAAAGTTGAAATTAGACTTTGAAAAATCGAATTGTCGAATATGGTTTCCTATTAACCGACTAAACGTCGATTTAGTCGAGTAATACTTTTAAAATCATATTCGATTTTAATTTTTTGAATTTTGAATTTTTGTTTGTTCATTTAATAAGAGTAGCATGTACTATTATAATTATTATATTCTGTTTTTTGTTTACTCTCTCAAAGTTTTATCTTATTCATAGCATGTTAGCAAAATTATACCTAATTATATATTTCATTAATTTTTGTTGTAGCAGTTGTTGTTTAACTTATATTTGTAATTTTCATAAATACTGGGCCGTTCTAAGCTGGCTCGAAGCCCTGGGGCAAAATTAAATCTCAAAAATTTAGATATTATCTATACAATAACATGTAAATGTGATTGTATGGACTTTTTAATATTTAGCAAGTATTTTTGGCGGTCTCTAAATCATTGGGTTAGGGTATAAATTGTCTCGTTGTCGGAGCGAACCTGCTCTTAGTTTGTTTGCTGCATTATTATTTAAATGATATGACGTTATAAAACAGAAAACAAATATAAATTACTATATTATTTTTAATATAATTTATTTAAAAAAAAAATTTATTCCCATAATTCAGCTAGATCAAATTTTAGTCGATTTCAAAAATGTATTAGTCAAATTTATTCAACTTTAGAAAAAATATTAATCGATTTATCGACAGTCGAATTAATTAAAATTCGTAACAACACTAGATAAAACAACTGTTAAAAAGTGTTCTGTAAAAAACATTAGTTTGAGCTACCCTTTTATTAAAACCCTCCTATTTATAAGATCTGGACTAAAATTCCTACCCCTCCAACTCTTCTTTTTTTCCCACCACACCCACCCTTTGTATATGGTAGGTTATATTACAAAACGTTAACCGCGCTAAATTATTTTTCAATGAAATTTTTTATTTTAGCTGTGTTACTTTTTTATGTCATCTTGCATATTAATTTTGATTTAAGCTCAAGACTAATAAGCTAAAAAGCTTAAGATGGAAATCCCTTCTAATTTTTAAATCAAATTTTAGAAAAAATTTGTCAGATTAATTGATTGCATTAGTTTGATAATTATCGTAGACATTTATTTTTATATAACGCTATATAACGCAGCAGCCAATTTAGCTTTATGCGCATGCCCGCGAATTTATAGTATTTAAACTAACGCGGCATGCTCTGAATTCTCTTTCTTTGCACTTAGGCCTCTTGACTCTTAGCACTTACACTCTTAAGCTCTTAACATATTTGCGTGTTTAAGATATTTGGATTATTGTAATTTATGTTAAGCATCCGGAAATATATGTGACATTTTAAAAATCGCACCTATAATCTAAAGATATAACTTGTCCCTCGGATTTTAGTTAGTCTTTATCAATTGCATATACAAAAAAAAAATAAGAAAAAAGTATTAAATTTTAATACTTTTTTCTTTTTTTTTTTTTTGTATATTTTTGCTGGTTTTTGGTATTTTTTCATGGTTTCCATAGAAACAGATTACTATTTTATTTTTTTAATTAAAAAAAAATAAAATAGTAACCTGTTTCTATGCAAACCATGAAAAAATACCAAAAACCAGCAAAAACAGGTTTCACGCCGGCCAATATTGTGGGTAGGGAACAAAACAAACCTAGTTGAAATTATTATATAGCAGTTGAATTTTTTATTGACAGTTGTAGTAGAATCAATTAAAATTCTTACAGCAGGATTATCATTCAACCCCATTTCAATATCTTCTTTGTCGAGATTTTAAATTTCTTCCTTAAGAAACCTCTCCTCTTTTTTTTATTTTTCTTGATTTTATTCTACACGCTTTAATCATTTTTTAACTTTAAAATTTTCAGAATAACAGAAATCTGTAGTCCGACTTGATAAACCAAACTTTTGTTGCTCGCTGGATAAATAAAGAAGTCAAATAAAGTATTTTACTGCAGCTATTTAAAAAATAGCTGCCGTAACATACATTAAAAAGCATAAATAAGTAAAAATATTTTCTATAAATTTTGGGGAAATTTAGAGGGGCTTTCCCCCTTCACAGCTGTTTAAAAATGAGCTGTTAAAAATGGTTTAGTAAGGTAATACAAAGATGATTTTTTTGGCTCGCATCTACCAAAATAAAATTGTTGTGTGAGACACAGTTTCCTTGTTTCTTTACAAATAATCTTTCAGCTTTCGAATTAATGAACTATTTTATTTGCATTTATGATGGAAAATATCCAGTTTATGCTAATTTGTACGTTTTGTAGTTGATTAAACTGAAAAATGTCAAAAAATTTCAGGCAATGTTTTGAAAAAACTTTTTGAGTAGTTGTTAAAATATGCTGCATAAAGATTTTCAGAAATTTACGTTAAAAGTAAAGTGATCTCTTTATAATTTTTTTGAAGTACCACGTTTATCTCGTTTAACAGGTTATATTGGCTGTGCATTCGATACGAACTACTTTCAACAGAAATTTGGTCTTATTCATATTCTGAATTTTTAACTAACGTATTTAAAAAAAACCTCTAATAAAATTACGCTAGCTTTAATTAATAAAAGTTAAACAAGGATGTTAAAATGGTTTTTTGATATCATTCAAAAAATTTTTAGGTAATTTTTTTAATGTGCTCTACTATGCTTACCCAAGAAAAGGTATAAATAAATAGAAGAACCTTTTAAAAGTGAAAGTTGTATTAGATCATCCTTAAGTTACTCATAAATTTTCTTATTTATCTTATTGATTAAGATCTATACTTTACCATTGATTAAAAGTGGTAATATTTTTGAAGTTCTTAGTGGATAATTGAATAATGCTGTCCAAAGTTAAATAGGATCTCCGATAAAAAAGGAATTTTTATTACCATCATTATGATGAAGTTTGAAAAGGGTTCAGAGTTACTAAATAAACAAACAAAAATAGGTGTGTACCTTTGTTTGTTTATTTCGTCTTTTACTACAAATACAATTTTCATATACATACATATACAATAAAATAAATAGCTGGAGCGAGAAGAAGACATAATGTCTAATCATCCACATACCATTCTGAGAGAAAGGGAACATCGTTAATAAACTTTGTTATATGGATTGTGATAATAACCGGTTTTTTTTTTAGTTTATCTTAACATTTTATTTGAGTTTAATTTTATTTAAAAGAAACATTTAAATTCTAACATAGTGTAATCCATAAATAAGAAGAATCGTTTTTTTTTTAAATAGATAAAGAGTGGTTATCTTTTTATTGTCTGAAAATGTTTTACATAGAAATGCCCCACAATACTTAATTGAGTATGAGCTCAAGCTCATATTCAATTAAGTATCGGAACAACAAATTTGTTCTCTGAGAGTCTTGTAGCGTATTTATGACAGATATAACTAAAATAGAATTCAAATATTTTTAGCATTCCTTGCTTAATTCTATACATAGAGACATTGATATAAATTGATTTTAAAAGTATTTAATGCTCCTAGTAAACAAATAAGAAGTTTGTAAGGTTCTTCTCTTAGCTCCAAATGCAATTCGACATGCATGTTTTTGTTTACAGTAAAGCTTTTTTAGTTTTTTTATGATTGGTTTTACCCAAGTATGTTAAGTAACATGGGTAAAAGCAAAGTATAAACTATTTAGTGATTTAAAATTAAGAAATGGCTTAGCTCTAGAAATTATTCCAATATTTTTCAAAACTATTTTTTTTCTAGACTGTTAATATAAAAATTCCATCGTAAATTTTCATCCAACACTAAAAGTTTACTGATGATTTCCTTTTAATAATAGTTTTGTTTATAAGATTTGGTAATTTCAATTGGATGATAATTTTATTTAATTTATGGAATAAGATCAATTTAGTTTTGTCAACATTTAGAGAAAGTTTGTTACTTACAAACCACTCATCAACTTTACCTAATTGTTCATAAACATGTTTAAAAAGTATTTTAATATCATTGTGTGAATGAAAAAGCTCTCCTAATAGAATTAAAATTATAAGATTTGATGATAAATATAGATCATTTGTGTACAGTAGAAACAATAATGGCCCTATAATAGAGCCCTAGAGAGCCCTACAAGTTATTTAATACTTTTTTTAGTTTTGAATAATAGCGTATAAATTGTTTTCTGTTTGTTAAGTATTCTTTAAATCAAACTAAACTTTTGTTTGTAAAGATATAGTTTTCAAATTTAATTAGCAGTACATCATGGTGTACTGTATCAAAGGCTGTACACCTGTAAACATTAATGATAAACAAACCTCTAACTTGAGTGAGTCACTTGTACTTGTTCAAAAAAAGACAAACCCATCACACCTACGTATATTACTACGAACAATATTTTTAATAATATCAACCAAAAGTAGACAATTATTACGTATGCATTAATTATTTCTGGGTTTGGATTTAAAACCAGACTTCGAAACATTTTGCGCATGTGTAATTATGTCGATTTTTATAAAAAATATTCGGTGATAATGAAAAATTTCGTTGGTCTGTGGAAAAAAAAATTTATTCCGTAAAGTTTTTAATAATTTTGATTGCATGTGCGTAAAATTTTTAATAATTTTGATTGCATGTGCGTAAAGTTTTTAATAATTTTGATTGCATGTGCGTAAAGTTTTTAATAATTTTGATTACATGTGCGTAAAGTTTTTAATAATTTTGATTGCATGTGCGTAAAGTTTATGATTACTGAATAAGGAGAGTTATTTTAAAAGTATATTTAAAAAAACATAACTTAACTCAATAGATATTTGAAATATTCAAAGAATTAGACTAGAACTCCTACAAGGCTTGAAAATTCATGCCTTGTAAGAAATCATCAGTTATAAATAGATACTATAATCGGTATGGTGTAAGTTGATATCAAGAAGGATGGTTTTGTATCGTGTGGTATCGCTTTTACACTACTGTCGATACCATCAGTATCTGTTCGATACCACGCGATACCAACAAGAATAGTTTCGTATCGTGTGGTAGCGCTTATATACTACTGTCAAAACCATCAGTATTGGTTCGATACCACACAATACCGATAATAAAAAGAATTGTATGGTATCGAATGGTCGCCTAGTCACAAATCGAAAAAAAATTAAAATGTGACTTTTTGAATTTATTATTAAAAAAATAGAAGTAAAATTACTTTTAAGTTAATAATGTTTTAGTTAATTTAGTTAATAATGTTTTTTTAATTTAGTTAATAATGTTTTTTTTGTTTGAAAAGATTAAAGAAAAATTCAAAAAAAATTACTTCTCGAATCAAATAAAAAATTCAAATGGCCTATTAAAAAAACATGGGAAGTTATGAAAGAAATAATTGGAATAAAAAACTATAAATCAAATACCTAATAAAATTTTCATAAATAATAAAGAGTATAACAACAAATTTGAAATCTCAAAAAAATTTAACAAATTTTTTGTAAACACTTGCCCTAATCTGGCCTCAAAAATTTATTCTCCTAATAACTCATTTGAAGTCTATCTAGAAAACGTTAACTGCGAAATAATATTTAAAGAACTAAAAATTGAAGAACTAGAAACTGCAATAAAATCTCTTAAAAAAATTAAGTCTCCAGGTATATACGATATTTGCAGTAATATTGTTTTTAATGTTTTTTCAGAAATAAACAAGCCTATTTTCAAAATTTTCAAATCGTCGATTAAAACAGGAATTGTACCGGACAAATTAAAAACGGCTAAAATTATACCCATTCTTAAAACCGGTAGTCTACAATAAATTATATAATTATCTAACTCAAAACAAACTCTTAAATAAAAAGCAATTTGGTTTCCAGACACAACACTCGACCGAACATGCAATTCTAGATCTAGTAAATACCATAAGTGATTCATTCGATAAAAACCAATTTGTAATAGGAACCTTAAATAGATCTATCAAAAGCGTTTGATACTGTCAATTATAATATATTACTAAAAAAAATGGAAAAATATGGAATAAAAAATATAAATCTTGATTGGTTCAAAAGCTACCTGTGTGGCAGACAACAATGTGTATTTTCAGATAATAACAAATACTCAAACCTTTTAGAAATAAAATGCGGAGTTCCTCAAGGTTCCATTCTTGGTCCCTTACTATTTCTAATTTATATAAATGATCTTCCAAAAGCCTTAAAAAAACTTGATGTTATTATGTTTGCCGATGACACAAGTCTATTTTATTCATCGTCATCCATCAAAGAATTTTATGAATCAATGCTGATCTTAAAAATCTCAACATCTGGTTCAAGGCAAATAAATTATCTTTAAATACAGAAAAAACCAAATATATCTTGTTTCATTCTAACCAGTAGAAAAGTAATATACTACCAATCCTACCATCATTAAAAGTAGATAACAAATGTATTAAAAGAACTGAAAAAACTAAATTTCTTGGAATAATTATTGATGAGAAGATTTCCTGGAAGGCCCATTTAAGTACAATAAATAACAAAATATCAAAAAGCATAGGTGTTCTTTATAAAGCTAAACCAATGCTCTCACAATCTAAAATTCTCTACTTTTCTTATATTCAAAGTTATTTAAATTACGCTATCATTGCATGAGGGAGCACACATAAATCTAAATTAAATTCTCTATACGTGCAAAAACATGCATCAAGACTGGTTTATAATAAAAACAAATTTACTCATGCCGATCCTTTACTTAAATCTTTAAACCCACTAAATATCTATCAAATTAATATATACCAAAATATTTTATTTATGTTAAAATACAAACTTGGACTAGTTGCAAATTATTTTTCTAATAACTTTTTTCAAATTAACGCTAATAAGTATACTACAAGAGGAACGGGAAATTTCACGTTGCCTATAAAAAAAACAAAAATTTCGCAATATGCAATTGTATACCGTGGCCCTTACCTATATAACAAAGTCATGTCCCAAAATTTAGAACTTAGTAATTCTGGTAATCTTTATAATTTGAAGAAAAACCTTAAACATCTCATAATTAACTCAACAAATTATATCGATATGTTTTAAACATATTTGACAAGAAAGTGAAAAAGAAAATGAAAAAATAACAAAATCCAAAATTCTTATACAACATATATTTTTTTTATATTTTTATGTGTATTACTCTAGCCATGTCACTTAACAAGTTTGCTTTTTAATTTTTTACTTATTTTATGTCTCAAAGGTTCTCGATGACAAGACTTCTTTAAGTCTTCTGCGAATTTCCTAACAACATCATAATTATTTCACCAAATTATCTTATCAAATTTATTATCATAAAATATATATAAAACATATACTTTGTATTAAACACAGTGTGGTTGACAATATATTTTTAACGGTTTATATATGTATACAATTATTGTTGTTTTCTCTATGACTATATGTTATGTCAAGAGAAGGAATCGTAGCAATAGTTTATAAAGTTGTAAAAAATCATAAAGAAAAAAAAAAAAATGTTTAGTTAATGATGTTAATAAAAGACACAATGAATAATAATTAGTTTACTTTAGTTATTAAATGTTGAACACAGAACGAAAGAATATACCAGAGGAGTACTACGATACCACGCAAGATATAATTTAAGTCACAATACCAGATGAGAAATTAAAATACGGAAGCAATACCGGACAATCAATTAAGTTAAAACAATGATACGAGATAAAAAATTAAAATACGGAAACAATACCAGACAATTAATTAAATTAAAGTTGCAATACAGTTTGAAACATTAAATGATAAATATAATGTGATACGATACCACACAATCCTTAAGATTTTCTATTACACTATGTAAGTCAATTATATAAGGAAGAGTGGGGAGAAGTGGGACACGGGAGAAGTAGGACATCTTCAAAATTCCAATTAGAAGAGGCCTTCAATCAACATGATCTAATGTAAACTATAAGATTTTTCCTCATCTATTTAGCAAACATCACTTTGTCTTCCTGCGTGTGGTAAAAATCAGTTTTTTGATAAGATATTTTGAGAGGTGAAGTGGGACCAAGAAAATTAAATAATCTCTTATTTCTCCAATACAACTTAAAATACCATTTTACGATACCATTTTACCCCAGTAGCGCAGTTCTTCTAAAATTAAAAATATTTTAAAGTTTATATTTTATTGCAACTTGCTGTTAATCTCAGGGGATTAGGGAACAAGTGCCCGAAATGATGCTTCATTTTTAAATCTTGTTACTTAAAATAAAATATATAAAAACAAAAAAGATATGAAAATTATTTCAGAAATATTTTTTTTATATCCCATTTCTTCCCACTCTCCCCTAAATCTCAGTTATTATATAAACTTACTTATCTTAAATTACTAATCGTTTATAAAAATAAAATACAAATTCTCGTGAATACCTAATGATCCTGTTTTTTTTTTTTTTTTTTTTTTTTTTTTTTTTTCTGATTAACATCGTATAATATTATTACAATGCACGTATACATATGAAATCTCATAAAATAAATTATAAAAGTATATACATTACAACAAAATTAAGTTAAATCTGATAGGGGCTCAAAGAAGATAAGGATAACATTACGTTATCGCAATCTTTTCATAGAACCCCTAGGTACAAGTTTAAATAAAACAACGTAAGAATAAATAGCTCGTATAAAAGTATAATAATAACAATATTATCATTAAAAAGTCAAGTTAAATTAATCAAAAAAGTAAAAAGAAAAAACTTAATTTTAAGTTCAAATTTTTAAAATTTCTTTTTTTAATTGAAACTTAAATGAATTTAAAGACTTCACCATAAATTTAAATTCCTTTTGACAGTCATTCCATAATTTAAGTCCTCGGTAAGATATCAAAATTCTGAGAGCATATTACATTTCCGAGGCAATTTAAAGTTTTTATTTTTATTTGATCTTATATACAACAAATTAGTAACTAAAAATAAATCAATTTGCAATCCAGATAATCAAAACTCTTTGAAAACAAAGTTAAAAAATCTGATACTGAATTTAAGTAAACACTCTGAATTTTTCGAACAAAATATAAATTAAATATATTAGCTAGAAAGTGAACTAACTCGTTTATGTGTATGACTTTCACCTTTTTTAGATACGTGTTAGATGCGTTTATGTAAATGACTTTCACCTTTTTTAGATACGTGTGTAAAAATTTCAAACCATTTATTTTTTAAAGTAATATATATGGATCGAAAGAGCTTTGAATTTGTAATAAAATAGTAAAAGATTTATGAAAAAAGAATAATTACAAAAAAGTTATACCCATATTAGTAACATTATTTATGAAGGATTGCTTAAGAAAAATGCAACCAACTTATAAATCTCGCGTTCGGCTAACGGTGGCTTTGTAAAAGAAATTCATTAATTAAATTAATTTGCGCATAATTTTGCTAAAGTAAAATGTGCAAAACGATTTAATAACGTTATTAAAAAAGTTTTGAATTAAAATAACAAAATATTTTTAATCCTGTGTAAAAAGTGGAAAAACATACCTCCACTGCGTAGAAAAATAGGGTATGTGCGCATTATTACTTTTTTTGAAATTTAGCAGGCACATAGAAAATAGATTTATAAAGATGAGTTGAAACTTTTAAAAGTGTACCAACATTTCTTTATTATTAATGCACATTCGAAGCAGGAACGAAATTTTAAAAACTCACAAAAATCACTAGTAAAAAAAAACAAAAACAGAATTTATAACAAGAAGTAACAGTAGCAGAAACAGTTTAATAAAATGTAAGAGTAACAGTAAAAGTAGTGGAAATGCTCCTCCACTAGGTGGAAAAATAAAGTATTTGCACATAAATTTTATTGAAATTTGGCAGGCAAATAGAAAATTGATTTATTATTTACAGTGCCAACGTCAATGTCAATGTCAATGCACTTCCAGAACAGGAACGAAACATTGACGTTGGTACATTTAAATGTACCAACGTCAATGTCAACCCAGCCGGCATTATTACGTTGTTTCAACGTTGAAATTCGGTTGTAGCGTTGATTCAACGTTGTTCAACTATGTCACAACGTTAAATCAACGTTACCGTTTAAACGTTGATTGTTTAACGTTATTTCAACGTTAAATCAACGTTACAGTTTAAACGTTGATTATTTAACGTTATTTTAACGTCATTACTTCAATCATTGTTGACAAAAAATACGATATAAAATTTATGCGGTACAGCAAGGTACAGCAAGTTTTGTGGCTTGCAAATAGGTACAGCAAGTTTTGTGGCTTGCAAATGTGTACCGCAAGTTTTATGGCTTGCAAATAGGTACAGCAAGTTTTGTGGCTTGCAAATAGGTACAGCAAGTTTTGTGGCTTGCAAATGTGTACCGCAAGTTTTATGGCTTGCAAATAGGTACAGCAAGTTTTGTGGCTTGCAAATAGGCACAGCAAGTTTTGTGGCTTGCAAATAGGTACAGCAAGTTTTGTGGCTTGCAAATGTGTACCGCAAGTTTTGTGGCTTGCAAATAAGTACCGCAAGTTTTGTGGCTTGCAAATAGGTATAGCAAGTTTTGTGGCTTGCAAAAAAAAAAAGATAGACGGCTCTGGCTTACCTTCACGTGGTGTCTATTGTTAAAAATGAATTATTTAGTTGCATTGGAACTTAATTTAAATCATTTACTAAAAGCCAAGACATAAATTAATTACTATGTTTCGAAACATTTGTTGTTTTTTTTGTTTGTTTTTTATAAGGTTGGTCGGTTAAATATGATCATTTAAATGAGAAAATGTATACTCGTGCTACTGAATACATGTAAACTCGAGAAAATGAATAATCGTGCAAATGTATACTCGTGCAATCTGGTAAAACAATTCTGTATTGTGCTTTCTTTTTTTAATAATTGCATGCGAAAATGTTGAAAATATCATTTCTATGTATTTTCTTTTTTACGTTGGTTGAGGGGAAGGGGGAAAACCATCCCTCTCCTCAAATTGTACATCACTAATGTATGTTCTATAGAAAAAAAATATTGCTTCATGTAGTACAACAATATTTTCAATACTAATGTATGTTGTATAGTTATAAAAGATTATTTTTTCTTTTTAACATATATACATTTGATATAATACATTTGATTATTGAAATAAAGATGACGTTATTTTTTGTCAGGTGGAAGGGGGGAGAGATGGTGCATTAGACTTCCTTTATTTAAAGTCAATGTGTACATCAATAATATATGTTGAATAGTAATAAAATATTATTTTTACTTGTTAACATTTAGTTATTGTAATAAAGATTTAATTATTTTTATTTTTTGTTATGCGTTGGGGCAGGGGCGGGGGGCGGGGGGCGGTGCGACATACGCCCTTCCCTAAAGTTAGTGTGTACATCACTAATGTATGTTGTATAGTAAAAGAATATATTTTTACTTTTTAACAAAATATTTAATTACTGTAATAAAGATTAAATTATTTATTAGAATGTATGATTATTGTATTAGGGTGTTATAACATCATAACCACATCTACGGCCAACTCTAAGATCACCTTATTTTGTTTGGCAGTGTTCTGGAATCAAGTTATGGCAATATTTTATGAATAAAATCTAACAATTACATTAAAAAAGTGCTTATTTTTTACAAAAACTTGTATTTTCTTAAGGGTTAGATGGTGTTTCATTACCCCCTCTGGCTCCCAAGATACACCCTACGTCCAGGCACCTATATGAACTTGTAGCCCATTAGTGCACCTATCTTTTGATACCAAGATATAGGTATTTGGATAAAAATTGACAAAGTTATAACAATTTAAGTGAAAAAAATAATTATTTTGACCACAGTTTCTTCAACAATTCCATATATCTTAAATTTGGTACTAAAAACGTTATAACTTTTTTTAGAATTGTTTTTTTTTAATAATTTTTTCATCTTTAAAATACTGTATTAAAGGCCTTTCTAATGATATATAACATTCTACTATATGATTAATTTAAAAATTTCAGTGCGCGTACCTAATATATATATATATATATATATATATATATATATATATATATATATATATATATATATATATATATATATATATATATATATATATATATATATATATATATATATATATATATATATATATATATATATATAACTTCATATTAGTTTAACATTGCTCTTGTTATATTAACTTTTAATATAACAAGAACAATGTTATACTAATATGGTTATAATATTCTTAAATAACTGTAACAATATTGTTAAAGTTATATATGTTTAAAATCAAATCAAATTAGAACTTTTAATTTTGAGTCTTATAAATATATATTGAACCTATAAGTATATCTATCTATACTTTATATCTATACTAAGTATAGATATAGATATAATATATAGTAATCTATACTAAGTATAGATATAGATATAATATATAGTAATCTATACTAAGTATAGATATAGATATAATATATAAGTATAGATGTAGATATAAATATAAACTATAAATATAGATATAAATATAATATATTATAATATAATATATAGTAAAGTATACTTTATATTATATTATAATATATTACATTTATATCTATATTTATAATTTATAAATATAGATAAAGGTATAAAATCATGTAACTTTTAATATTTATAAGCAATAATTATAGTTAGGTATATTTTATAATATAAAGACTTTATATTATAAAATATAATTTAATAAATAAAATAAATCGGACTTTATATTATCAAATATACAATATAGGTTATATATATTAAATCTACAACTATACTTTATTAAAGTATAGATGTAGATTTAATATATATAACCTATATTGTAAGACTTAAAAATAAAAAGACTAATTTGATTTTTTTTAATACTATTTATTTATTACTTACTGTTTCACATAGACTATGCACTACAGTATAAAATATAAAAATCGATCAATCTAAGTCTCATGGCGCTTGAAATGCTTACTTTTGGCGTTTTTACGACATCTTACCGTTATCCGGGAGCCATCTCGGGCATTGTGTTGGCAAAACTAAAGCGTATCGTCATAAACTTACCGAAGCTGGCATGCCTATTTAAAATCGCATTGGCAACGAGGTGTTTTATCGCTCATCGGCCGATGGCGGAAAGTCAACACAAATTAGCATGCCGGTCCTACATCATCTACCCGGCAGCGGTAAGCCGCATTAGGAATCACAAAGGGCCAGCACCGGCATTCCGGCGGCGGCTTTGCGCATCGCGGTCCGCTGAAAGCATGTTTGCTGGGTTCTAATCTTATTTATGTTTATCAACTGACTTTAATTGTCAAAGACGTAATTAAATCCCGTTTAACGGTTTCATCAATTCAACCCAATTTTGTTTTACTCAGGTAAAAATATCTGTCAATGAGTCTGGGTATTAAGAAATCCCGCTCCCAATCTTATTACAACGCTTTAAATTTAGCGTTTTAAGTAATATTTGTTATAGTTGACTGTTTCATTTTGTGCCGATGAAACTTGATGAGTTTTTTTCCAAGAAATTTTTTAACTTTTGTGGTTGTTTTTTGATAGATTAGTGGCGTTTGATGATAGTGTGCCTCTAATTAATATAATTCTATTTATATTATAAATAAAATTATATTATTTTAGCTGACTAAGATATAGATGCAACGGTCGTTTTCTTTTCCCCGCGTTTCCTTAATAAAAAATAAAACATGTTATTTTTTTTTTTAATGAAAAATATCTTATAAGTAATATAAAAAAAGAAGCACAACAAATAAATTGTTGCACAAATTCCCTTTTTTTTACTATTTACACGTTACAATTTCTCATTATATGAAACACAATTTTATTAATTTAAAATTTCATAATTTTAAAAATTAAAAAAAAAGCTTCTGCAAAAACACTTTCAACATATCTAAAAAACAAATTGATTTAACAAATAAATAAATGCCCAAAAAATCTCGGGTTAATCTATGCTAACTATTTTTTAACTGAACTCATATCATAAATGACATATTTTACAATTCTCTACTATTAACGATTTGATTTTGCAATTCTTGGTCACTTTTTTCTAAGAGGAACTCAACTAAATTATTTTCATGTGGTTTAACTTGACGGATGGAAAAACAATGAAAATAATTTTCATTAAACTTGCCAACACATCTGTATAATATAAAAACGGTTATCAAAACAATTAGTTGTTACTTCGCTGTATAAAAATTGTCAATTAGCTATACCTAACAACTGAACCCCTTGGTATATGCGGCATAAAACGATCCTGAAATGAAATGAATGAAATATTTTAAATAATTATATTAATTCAAATAAAGATTTAAAACAACTGCTTTAATAAATAAATAAAAAATTGAATTGCTGAAAACATTAAACATTAAAATATTTCTTGGCTCTAGTTTCTTTGATATAAGCGACCACTTGATAAAGTTAGTAAAGTAACACCAATGATTGAATACTTAACTCGCCAAATTGATTAACCTTTATTTTACTAAAATTTTAGTTTTATAATATTCAATTTAATAAAAATTTAGTATCATTTATTATTTATAATTGAAAAGAAAGTTAGAGAGACAATAAATATTTTAATTTTTCTCAACTTTTTGCTTTATGGAGTTAAATGATTTAGCAAGACAACGATAAAATTGTCTTTCAAACTGATTTGTAAGCACATATTAACGTTAAATCGTAGCTGACGTATCTGATAATCTATTTAACTGACATCTTCAGTAAAATATATTAAAAAAACATAGTACTGTAATTACGTCTCTAGTCAGTTGGCTACAAAAATCAGTGACAGTTTTTTGACAAGTTAGACACCATCTTTCATTTTGTTTGATGCTTGCACATTTAGTTATACAGCGGATTTAGGCTAATAAAGAAAAGAATTTACCAATTTTATTATAAAAATCTGCTATTGTTAATAATTACTGAATTATTGCTGATATTGCCAACCCCCGATATTGCTAAATGTCGACACTTTTACTAAGCCTTCTACTTAATGTCTTCTTAGATTATTATTCATTATAGACCTCTCATGGAAACCTTATCTACAATCCAGCGCAAAGTTAGCCTATATCTATAAATCCTTTAACCGTTCTTGTATGGAATGCTGTTGTTTATCTGATGGTGTCCTTTCTCTATTAGACAAGTTCCAAAAATTTATTGTAAATGTAGTTTGCCCTGCTTTAGCTGCCAAGCTTCAGCCTCTGTACTAGAGTTTTAAAGCTACATCTTTCTCTTTTCTGCAAATAAAATAGTTGTTCTGAAGCAAACTATTATATATAACTGACCACACATGCCTGGTTAACAAGTGTTATGTTGTGCACATTTCACTTACGGAAACTATTATTTGTGTACTTTGAGGCAATTTACTTTGTTATTTTTGAGGCACATAAACGTCCCCGGCTGTTTTTTTAGCATTAAAAAAATCCTCAAATTTTTCTCCAAGAAAATTTTTTTATTGTTAAATTTTAAAATTATTTTACTATGAACTAAAGTTGAAAAGAATAAAGTTAAAGCAGTAAAAAAAAAAAAGTAATAAAGTAAAATTTTTTAATAAAGTAAAAATAGCTATAGAAATGGAACCCAGATGGATTATTTAACTTGTTTCTCAGCGCAGCAACCTTGTTGGTCAAGGTTCCTGTTTCAGTGTTAAGGGAGGGTTATAACCACAATTAAGTGGCCTCCACGTCTATAGTGGCCTTCTCGGCCTTGACGAGGCGAATTAACATAAAAAAAAAGTCACCAATAACAACAATATCTAACGACAGAAAATCAGAAACGAACAAAAAATAATCAGATAATTGATACATATGTGCTTAGACCAAACTTGTGACTATTAGAGCATTTGCAAATAAAATATGATGAACCACCAACATTGAGATACAAAGATGAAACATCTTAACTTAAATTAGTCTCACCAAGAGCAAGTCAGTCTTGTAAATTTTGCAGGAGTTAACAAATATAAAGTTATTTCGAAGGCCAGGAATGTTTGTAATAGATAGAAACAATTGGATAAGAATGATGTTTAATGTGTTCAAGGTACTCTAATCAGGTTTTCAATTATTAAAGAAGTTGACTTAACCATAGATAGTGCATAGCCAATAAGCAATCAGTTATACAACTACTTCTAATCAACCTAAAGTCATTGAAGCTCCTACTAATCAGCTGAAGTCAATGAAGTTCCTACAAATTCATAACGAAGGGCTCCTTATGCGGCCTTAACAATACACACTAAAAGCACAAACAGGGATACTATACCCTGTACCCTAATTATGAGATTAAAGAAAGAGTTGCATAGTCACTACCACGAAGGCACAAATAAAAACCTATGAGTAGAATCAACAAGACCTAGCATTTGCTATTCTAGGCAGGAAATAATGTAACACAGGTCTATGCCAGCTTATTAGATGAAGAAGAGGTACAAGATGTGGTAATAAAACTGTGCATATAACTATTTTGTATAACTAAAATGTGCTATAAATATATAAATAAGTGGATTTAAAACTCATCCCTAACTATATTCATCTTACTTTTTACTTATAAAATGTATTTCACACAACATAAAACTAATTGTCTGAGTTTTATTTCACTGAAAATTTGAATGAGACTTGAAAATTAAACATTTAAACATTCTTGACTTGCCAAGTAATATTTATATAATCTTGCTTACCTTGATGTATAATTTACATAATATATTTGTTTTTGGTAAACTAATTTTATATTACAGCTTAACTGCAATAATTCTATTATAGACATTAAGTAATAATGTTATATTTAGCATATAAAATTTGTTAATAAATGAATTTAACATATAAAATTTGTTAATAAATGGCACTTTTATTTAAAACAAATTTTTTCTTAAAAAATTTAATAAAATAATAGTAAAAACAATAACTTACAATTTCCCAGAGAACGCATCTAAAAATAAATGATTATAAATACATATTTATACACACACACACACACAAATACACAAAAACAGTAGTGTTATGTTAGAACACTTGCTTCATAGGCACAAAGCACTAAATTTAATTTGATAATGTCTCTGATAGAACTACACTCAACTTGTTTCATGGTGCAACCACCTTTTTATCTTTTAAAATTAAAAGTTTTTAAGTATTTTCAAATCAACTCATTGGTTTCAATATTGAGTATACTCTTCTACACATTTAAATCTATTCAATATATTAATCTATTCCATGATATAAACATGAAGAAGATTCTTAACCAACATAAAACTTTGTAAAATATAGCAAATAATATCAATCTTATATAGAATATCATATTTCCCATATATAAAAACTGTATCCAACATAAAATATGGTAAAATATAGCATATAATATAAATTTGTAACTTAGAATATCATATTGACCATGTATAACAATTGCATCTGACATAAAACTTGTTAAAATATTGCATATAAAATTAATTTGTTACCTAGAATAGCATATCTCTAATATATAACACAGTGGGCCTAGAAGGCTAAGTTTTGGAAGTAGAATCATAACTAATGATTAAGAAATCCACAAAACTCAGTGAGGACTTTTTGGAAAGATGTTTTTTTGCTAGTTATAGGAAAATTTAAAGTTTTAATACTAAAATGTGTTGGCTGAGTTCAAATTACCATATCTGGGCATTTTTGATAAACTAGTTTTTTATGATAAATACTCTAATTTAACTTTTTTTTAGACAACAATTAAAAGAGTAATTTATTAGAGATATACTTAAAGAAAAGAAAATTTGAATAATTAATTTGGGGGTCTGGTTTAACCTGTTTATCGATAAGAAATTTAGTACTTGAAAACAAGTATCCAGTCAAATTTGGATTTAAAAAAAAATGTTAGTGTAATAAAATTATAACGAAAGACTTCTAGTGATTTAATCCTGCAACATACATTTGAAGACAAAAAGTTACAACAGTAAAAAAACTTCAAATGTTAATAACTAATCATTATGATTCATATATAATGATTCAAATATAAAGTTTTCAAACATATCATCAAAATATCTCTTTGGTTTTGAAAACATACGCTCATGAGATTTGCTTGTGTGTTCATTTAAGCCACAATTGTGGCATAACTTTGGTGGATGCAAATGGATAATTTGGTTTAAATCACCAGGATCTGATCTCTCTAAAAGAGGATTCATCACATCTGTAAGTTGTTCTAGATGTGATATCTTACAAGAGAGAAGCTTTAAATAGTTTCTTATATCTTTGTTGTTTGCTTCTAGACTTTCCTCTGATAAATTGCCAAGACCATAGCCATCATTAAAAATTATTAACTCAACTGAATGATGAAGCACTCTGGCATATTTGTAATAATGTTAAATGTAGCATTATTGCATAACTCCTGAAATTTGTCAATTTTTATTTTATGTTGACAAAAAACTATACAAAGAATTACACTGATTTGAGAATGTAACAGTAACATGCTATCTTTGTACATAGGAGAGCATAGATTTTTTATGGTAGATATTAGTACTTCAGAAAAAAACTGCGCCCTTATGAACCTGTTGTAGATGTCCCTCCCTTCTCACCAGAGTTACAACACATATCTAATCGCAGTCTAGTGTTTACTTTTATTTGCGTAATAAACCTGTCTTTTGCATTACATATAGAAATATAAATACGGTAGTGGTGTAGTGGTAAAACACTTGCTTTATAAGCGAGAGGTTCCGAGTTTGATCCCCACCACATCCCTGGTAGTACCGCGGTTAACTTGTTTCTCCACGCAGCCGCCTTGTCAAGGGTAAAAAAAAAAACACGTATTGGTTCACCAATAGTGCTTCCAATACCGGTAGTACCAATACCGGTATACCGGTAGTACCGGACTTTTTCAAGTACTGAAATACCGGTATTGGTTTAGCTCAATACCGGTATTAAAAATATATGTAAAGGGCTTGTGATATAGTAGATGGGAAAGCCCTCTTTTCGTGAAATACAAAATTAAATGATATATTTCAGAGCGCTCCTGGTGGGATAATAGCTAAATAACAAAAAACGTGTTTAAAACATGTAAAACACATATTACTATGTTACTTCTTGAAGTAACATAGTTAGTAATATGTGTTTTAACATAACTTATTATGTAGCTTGATATAATTTTTGCCTAATAGACAACACATTCGCTCTGCATTTAATTCTTCTTGAGCATTATCAGTAGTTAAGACAATAAGATCTAGCAAATCTTGATTAGTTTCTTATCAAAAACACAGGATGTAATGATCTTGATGCATTTGGTGAATAATTTTACCACATGATCATATTTTTACTACCTCCATAGCATTTTAGTTTCAGAGGGATTGAGACCATATTGAAACTTATTTGACTTGCTTTCTAAAATTTCTTTTGATTTCATTGATACTTATTGCCCTGCTCCATCACAACCATTTTTAAAACACATCCGATACTCATCGCCGCCTACTGGAATAAAAGAATCTTTAATTGTATTCAAAACAGAATCAATTGTCATTTGAACAAGCTCTTTGTATTGAACAGAAACATGTTTCCAGCCAAAACATTACTAATTGTAGGGCACAGTTTTTTTTCATTCAAGGAACTTATTGGTTGTTGGAAAATAGATGCCTTTTGAAGCAAATAGAAATCTCTCATTTGCTCCTTACTTCGTGTAAAGGAATGCATTAAAGCTATGAATTAATCTATGATAAAGGTATCTATTGTTTCCATATGGTTTGTAAAAAAAGCCTTTCCAACACAAGTAATACTTTTGTTTTTTTGAGTGTTAACTCTATATAAAAGGTAACCCAATAACTGGTTAACATTAAACTTGGGGCACTCATTAGTAATATAGTTGTTTATATAATTGAGAAGTTCCTGTGATATAATTGAGAAGTTCCTGTGTCATCTGTTTTTTCAACTTATCACCCAGTTCTGTAAAAGATTTTCTTTGTTTTAAAAAACACATATCTGTGTTGTAAGCATCCTCTACTTCATAAACTATCTTTTGATGCTTGTGAAATAAATGCACATCCATTTTTCTTGAAATTTTTTTTTTCCGCGTTTATGTTTCCATGTTTTTTGACAGGCATTTTCAAATTCCTGTGAATTAACTGATAGTTTTTATAAAGTATTTCTTTAATGGCTGAATATGTTACTGAGTTTGACTAAGCAGTTTTGTCAGCTTTAATATATTGTGTGGATAAATCTACTTTTTATTTTATTTTATTTTCCTTCATTTATTTTTTATTTTACTTTACTACTGCTGAAACAAACACAAAATCATATTAAATGAACAAATAAATATTTATAAGTTTTCATACTTGTTACAAAAAATAAAATATGCACATATTTAAAAAAAAATAATAATAATAATCATTGTTCAACTTTTTTAAATCATGTAAATAAAACTAATAAAAGTGTTAACTTGCCTCAGTTCCTCTTAATATGTGTGAAAAGAAGAAGTGTTAAGTATTTTAAAAATAGAGACAAGTTAGCGCTTTTGAAAAACCTTCAAATTTATACTGATAAAAAAAAAAAAAAAAAAAAAAAACCTTCAAATTTACAACAAAATTACATAAATAAATTTAAACACTTAAAACAAAAACAAACAAAAAACAACAAAAATAACTTTTTTAATTTATTTTATATAAGCGGTTTAGCAATCTAAATCGTGTCCTACATATACCTTCTATAAACATTGCTTATATATAATGTTTTTTGAGAAGACTTAAATATACTTTTAAATGCTATAACTTTAAATTCTGGCTGCATTTATTAATTATTTTATAGCAGATATGATATTC
This sequence comes from Hydra vulgaris, assembly GCF_022113875.1. Lineage (NCBI taxonomy): Eukaryota > Metazoa > Cnidaria > Hydrozoa > Anthoathecata > Hydridae > Hydra > Hydra vulgaris. Next base: position 28,503,133 of record NC_061165.1, read on the forward strand.
GAGGTGAATACAATATTCTATTGATATTTTTTGCACTAAGAGTAACACTATACAATGTATTGTGTAAAACATCTCTGCAAGTGTAGAAATATTTTATTTTTGTTTTCAAATTGTTATAAATTAAGATGTTATATCACAACTGGCATAAACAGTTTATTATGAATATTTTGAAAACCTAGATAAAAAGATTTTAAATTTGATGTCATAGGTATTACCTAAAACACCAAATAGTTAAACTTATATAAAAAAGTAGCTTTATAAGAGTTGAAACATTAGGATAAAAAAAATAGCTTCCTTGACTATAGTGGTCTAAATGACAGTAGCAAATAAATATATATAAAAAAAGAAACATATTTTGAAAAAAAAAGATTATATAAAGATAGCTGTTTCAGAAAAACAAAATAGTTGATAATCTAGCATAGTTACCGTATTTTGTCTAATTGGTCTTTAATAAAAAAAATCTTTTCAGGTTTGCAGTGAGAAACAGTTGACTCCATTGTCCCTTAAATTGAAAATCTAGCAAACATAAAAACTGTAAATTAATTAGTTTCCTTTATTTATTGTAATAACAAAAAAAATACAAACCAAATATTTCAAAAATAACAGGTTTATTTTCTGTAACTTTAGACCATTCCTTTAAGTTTTTAATTGTAGTTGTAACAAATTTGTATGCATTCTCTCTGGGTTTCTCTAATGTCTTACGCTGAATCTATACAAACACACACACACATGTAAATAAATAAATAAATAAATAAATATATATATATATATATATATATATATATATATATATATATATATATATATATATATATATATATATATATATACACACACACTGAAATATATACAGATATAAAAATATACTTTTTATTGAAAATTGCATTAAAATATATATTTTGCCTGCTTAAGTGTTTAATCCGCCATTTAAAAAACACATCAAAAAAAATTTTCTAAAAAAATCTTGTGTAAACTAGTTTATGGGAGTGTGGGCACAGGCGTAAGCTAAAACTATCCTTTCCCACAAAGACATATATATATATATATATATATATATATATATATATATATATATATATATATATATATATATATATATATATATATATATATATATATATATATACACATATATATTTGAAAACAATTGTATAAGTTCAAATTTAGGGTTGATACCATCTACAGTCAAGTAGCTTCCTTGACTGTAGTGGCCTTCTTAGCCTTGGGAGGTTAATTTAAAAATAGAAACATTAAAATATATATATACATATAAATTATATGTGTCAACATATGTATGTATGTATGTATGTATGTATGTATGCATGTATGTATATATGTATATATATATATATATATATATATATATATATATATATATATATATATATATATATATATATATATATATATATATATATATATATATATATATATATATATATATATATATATATATATATATATATATATATATATAATATATATATAGATGTGCCAGATACCTAATTTCAGAAATGCAGAGTCCCAAAAAGGACTCCCAATTTGAAAGTCACAAAAAATAACTTTATTCTAGTTTTTAGTATCCAGGAGCTCTAAAAATATAAAAAAGTTGATGATCTACTATTAGTAAAAAATTAAGACTTTTAGGTTAATGAACAATAAAATTCTGAGTCCTTAGATATAATGGTGGCAAGGACTGCGGATTTAGGTTTAAGGAACAGTAAGTTCCAAGTCATTGAATTTCATGAACTTTTTTTCGCACAGCAGATTGTAAAACAACCATTATGTTTAGAGATTCTAGACACCAGAGACCAGGGAAAAATAGAGATATAAAGCATCCCCGCATAACTCAAACTTGGAGACCCAGGTAGTCAAAATTGGCCAATTCATTGCAGTACATGGAATCAGGTACATTTAATGACAATTTTGATAGAAATGAAATTTAAGTGTTGTAACTATTTTTTTCTTTAAATTACCTGACTGCTTGACAAACTAAAATTTACATGACTACACTCAGTTAATGTATGTACACTCACTGTGGCTATTATTATTTATGGCAAATTAGTTTAGTGCACTTTTTAACCAATTGTGGTATATATGAGCTGAAAATAAAAGTAGATAACAACCAAATATAAAAACTAGTGTCAATTATCTCAACCAAATATAATATCTACCATAATTTGAACTGTAAATTAATCTATATATCCTAAACAACCTACATTTGTTGGTTGGAGATTTTCTTTATTTGAACCTTTGCCCCTATAACAAAATTATAAAAAAAGAAAAACTAATTTATTTTACTAATTATAATATTCCAAAAATTTAAAATAAAGACAATGCTCAAAATTAAAATGAAATACATTTTCATAAAAATATATATATATATATATATATATATATATATATATATATATATATATATATATATATATATATATATATATATATATATATATATATATATATATATATATCAGTGGTGTACACTAGACTTTTAGATGTTTAAGTTTTGACACTTACAGGTATTGTGCAAACTCCAAACTTTTGTATGTTCATGCTTATGTCAAATGAAATTGTTTTGCAAAGAGTTGCGGTGATAAGAGCTTGGGGACAAAAAAACCCCAATTTTTGGGCCCACCCCTTAACGTGGGAGCAACAAGTTAATAAAATAATTTTTTTAATATTTTTATCTAAGTTTTATCATCAACAAATTTCAAATTTCATCCAATGATTTCTTATTTTTAGAAAATTATGACCATATAAAGTTTTAACCCCCCTCAATTTGAGGGGGCTGTAAACTTTGTAGGGTCATAAAAACTAAAAACTAAGAGGTTATTGCATGAAATTTGAAATTTGTTGATAAATATAAACTTAGATAAAAATACTAATAAAATTATTTTATCAACTTGTTGCTCCCACGTTAAGGGCTGACCAAAAATTGGGTTTTTTTTGTCCCCAAGCTCCAATCACCACAACTTTTTGCAAAACATTCTCATTTGACATAAGTATGAACATACAATAGTTTGGAGTTTGCAATATGTGTGTAAGTGTCAAAACTCAAACATCTAAAAATCCAGTATACACCACTGTATATATATATATATATATATATATATATATATATATATATATATATATATATATATATATATATATATATATATATATATATATATATATATATATGTATATATATATATATATATATAAATGTTCTCCCTATTTATCAGTCGTATGTAATCATTAAAATAAATCTAAAAATATATACTTATTTATTTGCGCTTCTGCAGTTTTTTTAAAATGATTAAATTTAATTAATTTGATCAATTAAAAATAATGGTTTTAACATAAACTGTACTTAATTTTGTCTTGTTATATCTTAGAAAGTATTTAAGACCTATTTTTTTACCACAAACAGTATGTATATATGCATACATATGTATACATACATTTATACATATATATATATATATATATATATATATATATATATATATATATATATATATATAATATATATATGTATATATGTATGTATATATATATATATCATGCGTGAATTGAAAATAAAACTACATAATTTTTACTCTACTAATCTCATGTTATTCGCAATAAATATAAAATATAAGGATTTTTTTTGTTAAAAATATTTATATACAAAAAAAAAAGGCAGGTAGGACTATTGCTATGTGTGTAAATTTTGATAAACATAAACTTTAAGTATTGTAACTATCCACTATACAACAAAAGCATCTCCACCAACATTGAAAAAATCAAAATTTCAAAACTAATAGATTTTCATTTCCCACCATCAAGCTCACTGCACAAACTATTTAATTGAAACAACAAAAAAGTTAGTTACAGCTGCTTGAACAGCATTTAAAAATTAAAAAAAAAAACACTTAATTTAAAATGGTCTGTCCTAAAAAATGTCCTTGCCTACATCAACAACGACAAAAATGGATACTTAATGTCTAAATGTCAAAGAGCTGTTAAAAAAAAAACTGATTTCTAAACCTGAAAATCAAATGGAACAATCTACACATGCATAAAAATTATCTTAAATGATGTATTTTTTTTTTTTTTTGTATATAAATTTTGGACATATAAAACAATATAAAATATATATAAACATATAAATTAACAGAAAAAACATATTTTACCTGATGATTGCGAATAGCATGAAACTAATAGTAGTTATAAATATGTAATTTTAATTTCAATACATTATATTATAGCTCTGATTAAGTTCATAGAGCACTTTCTATATATGAGTTGAAATATTAGGCTTTAAACTAGTGAAATTTTAATAAATTAAGTATATAGTATACCATTGTAAAAGATAAATTTCCATTTTTTTATATAAATATAATCATATTATTAAGATGTCATTAATATATATATATATATATATATATATATATATATATATATATATATATATATATATATATATATATATATATATATATATATAATATATATATATATATATATAAATTTACCATGGTAATAAATCATTGCTTTCTTTTTGTGAGATTGAAAATAATGATGTCAGGTTTTTTTTACAAGTTGAAAGTTTTGATGAATTCGGCACTATAAAATTTACATTTTTATGTTGTTTGCAAACACTTGAACTTCTTATCTCATTTAAAGTGTTAGGACTGGGGAGCTTTTTATTTATTTGAATATTGTTAGCAATTTTTATGTTGTACCCTTGCTGATTAATACTATTGTTGTTACAATGCAAACTCTTTTGAAACTGAAACTGCTGAGGGGGTTGAACTAAAATATTTTTGTTCGAAGTGTATTTCATATCAGACTTTGATGTAACTGAACTTATACATTGCTTTTGCAGCTTTGAAGACCTTTCAATTTGAGATCTATTTTGATATGATTGATTTTCAAGAGATTGAACATTAAAATAAAAATTTTCATCTTCATTATCTCCTGATAAATCAATAGGATCTGCTAATACTGAAACTCTTTGTCTTTTGCGACAGCCAAAAATTGGCACTAAAGAACTGCTTTCTTCTAAGATTTAAAATAGTCTAAATTAAAAACTATAAAGTAAAAAATAAAAGAACTACAGAATTGTTTACACAAAGATTTTTTCTAACAAGTTAAAAAACGACATCTTTTATTTTAATAGTCATCATTATTTCACAACAATTGTAATAATTAAAAAATTATGTTTTAGAGCAAACCGATATTTTTAATTCTTATTTACATAGTTTATATTTTATAAACAGTTTCGAAGTCATTGCCATAATCTTTTGTTAAATTTTGTGATTGATACCAATTGTTTATGAAATGTAAAAAAGAATTTTATGAGCTTTTTTAAAAATAAAAAATACTACTTTAAAAATTAAAACTCGAATAACGAATATTAAATGAAATTTTAAAAACTTAAGCCACAAAAACTTCTAAACTTTAAAAACATAAACATTACCCTTTAAACTAAACTTTAAAATTAATAATTTTAAATTTAATTTTTAAATAAAAACTTTTAAATTAAACTAAGCTTTAAAATCATAAACATTACCCTTTTTTGTTTGCCGCAACATGTTATGGATTATTATGAGTTAAATATTAACAACTTATTTATTCCCGCTGAATTAAATTCAACTAGAACTTAGGTTTCTTTTTAAGCAGTGAGCTAATTTGATTCAGTATTAACATTGAGTATTTTACTTAAGTTAAAGTTTTGAAAATTTGACCACTTTTATCTTGTAAACATATCCTTATTTACTGAGTTTGATTCCACGGAGAAACAAGACGAAAAAATAGATTTTTTATGAGCTGTAAAAATGGCTGCCGAAGTAAGCTGATATTTTTGGATTGCCTTAACATTAATGATATAACTATTATCTTATGTTAAGACAAATTTTTTAAATGGCAGTAGCAAGAGGAGTTCTTTCATTCCATATGGGATCATCTTTTCTTAGTAGAGATCTAAATTTATATAACTGTTGGTTATCTAAAAAGAAATTAGCATCTAGTTGTTACGACAACAGTCAAACAATAGAAGCTGTGGAAAAAAAATCTGACACTGTTATCTTAAAAGAAAGTGATTTTCAAGAAAAATTCATAAAAGGATCTGGACCTGGAGGTCAAAAAATTAACAAAACAAGTAATTGTGTTGAGCTAAAACATGACGCCACTGGTATCATTGTAAAGGTTTGTCGTGTTTTAATTACATATGATTTGTTTAGCAATTTATTTCTAAAAACTATTAAGTTTATTAAACAGTCATATTAGTTATTTTAACTTTTCATTAAATACGAAGCCAGTATTTAAACTTATGGCTAACAACTAAAATAAGCTTTAGGCTAAACGGTATGACTGTATATTGACTATACGAAATGGCTTAATCTGTGATAGACAAACGTTCATATATCAAATTTGGCGTAAAAAAAAATTGATTTTAGCGTTAGTATAAATTTGATTTGCAGTATAAATTTGATTTTTGGAATAAAGCAGTCTTCAGAGTTCATAAATAAAGTAAATTACTGATAAATGATACCAAAATTATTCCCATCAGTTTTATTTTTATATCTGATGATATAACTGGAGTCAATATGTCCTTAAATATTTGGTATAGGGAATTTTATTCTGTTTTTATCTCAAATTAATTGATTATTATAAGCAATCAATAATGACTTAGTTTAATCATTATTGGTTTTTTTCTAGTTATTCGCATTTTTTATCAATTGCTGATTTGCTCATATTTATATTATATTTATTGATCAATGGTCTATATTGAGATATCTTTGTCAAAGTTTAGGCTTTGCAAAAGTTAAATTTTATGAAATCAAAAATGATAAAGATTTTGCCTTAAAACTATTTTGATGCAGAGTTACTTTAATAGTTTAAATTCTTGTAATTGTCTCCAAGTATTTGTTTAAAATTTCAAATAAAATGTTAAGCCCTGATAAATTTGTGTAATAATTTCAGTTTTATTAAATGAATTTAAATAAGGGGTTGTCCATAAATTACATAATGCAATTTTTGATCATTTCTGACTCTTATCATAACGTTGTAACCCTTCACCTTATTACAACAATGTAACTCTTTAGTTGAAAGTCTGGTACAAGTTGTCACAAAACCACTAATCCCTCCCCTTCCCTAGAGTGTGACATAATCAATGGATGATCCCTACTTTGGTATACAACTAGTCAATAGTAGAAACTATGTTAGGTAAATCTAAAGATTAGCTGTCAACAAAATCATTCTATAACAAAATATAGCAACGTTAACATGAATACACTTTAATTTTTTGATTAATAAAATAGACTCATGTTTGTTTGTTTTTTTATTAAATATTAAAAGCAAATTAGCATTTAATAAGGAAATTTCCTGCTACTTTTCTCACTAATGATGCTTTTAATGTAGGCATCGAAGTGCAGACCTTTGGGTTCTGAAATCAGCACTCTAACCATAGTCATAGCTGTTCAAATGATGAGATATTAATAATAATAAGATCATCATTGTTCATTTTACTTATCAAGTAAAAATAATTGACCAATTCATAAAGTTTATTGAAAATTTATTTTAAGAGATTTCCAATAACCAAAAGGTCAACAATTATAATGTAGCTGTCTAAGCGAACATAAAAATTTATATATAAAACGCTCTTCAAAATTATGTCAAACTGGTTTAGAAATTTAAACTTAAAAAATATTTAAATACATAAAAAAATTATACTCACATCTTTAACCCTTACTAATTTTTTAAATCCTTTACAGTTTTTTTTTTTAATTTAAAAGTAATTTAGATAAAGTTTAGTAATTATGTGAGTATTAATTATTAAATATGCTAATTTAGTCCAGGGGTTTTATCATTAAAAATGCTGATCTATTCATTAATTATTTTTATCTACAATGTATATGACTTCCAAGTAGTTTATAAATTCAATAACTTTACTTTGTTCAGTGTCAAGAGACTCGATCTCTTGAGAGGAACCGTGTCATAGCACGAGAACGACTTTTGGAAAAGTTGCGATTTTTATACAACCCCAGTGAAAGCAAACAGCAACAGAGATTAGACGCTAAGCAAAAACAAGAAAAAAACATCGAAAGAAAACGCAGACTTCGAGAGGAAGCAATAAAAAATCGCATAGAAATTTAATAAAGCTTATAAAAAATCATGCTTTTTTTTCTAATTACAAATTTTTTTCTAAGTTTCATATTATGTTGTCTTCAATTTTTATTGAATTTTTTACTTTGATTGCTAAATTACAAAAAGTTGTATATATGACAAAGTTTCAAGAAGATTCAAATGATGCTTTAAATGGACTATTCTTTTTCTTCTTTTTTAACAACAAAAAAAATGTGTTTACTTAATTAGACAGTTGGTAAAATTGGATTTCAAAAAGTTTAGGCAGATGTAAAAGCTTTTTTTTTTTATGACCATAGCTATGTTAATATAACTGAATCCAGATTTATTGTTTTATTTTTTAGTTAGTGTAGTGTTAGTAATTGTATTTAGTAATATCAAATACCTATTAGTACTACTAGTTTTCTTTTATGTTAATACTCAAATAACCATGTCTTAATGCCCATTGTTTAAAATCATTTATTTTAGTTTAATTATATTTTAAAGTTGTTGGTATATCAGAAGTTGAAGATCATATAGTAAAAAAATTGTAGATCAGTAATAGTAAAATTCATGTAATAGCATAAGTTACTCCAGTGTTCAACAGTTTTTTTAACTGTAGTTCGAGTTTATAGTGTAACTCTAGTCAAGAAAAACTTATAATCTCTTCAAACAGTTATTCTGAAGGAAGATATTTATTCTGAAAAATGAGGTAACTTTTTAAAAACATTTGTTTTATAATAACTATATGTAATAAAAATTAAACTTAAAAAATAAATAAACTTGGTTTTCAGGTTTACTCCTTCAGAGCATTGTTCACATTGAACTTAGTCTTGTGTTAACTTAAAAGTTAAGTACTTTTTTAATATTTTTAAAGTAAATGCCAATGTTACTCATCTGCTAAAATGTTATATTTTCATTTGTTCACCAACTTCTTTTTTGTGTAAAGTGGAGTGCACTTTAGCTCCCATGATTTGATTTAGGTAGGTAAATGGTATATAAAAAGTTATAATGATAATTTAAAAAAAATCCTATTATAAAAATATTTTTTTACATTTATTTTGAAAAATTAACTAATAATGAATTAATAATTTTAATAATTATATCTATATATCTATATAATAAATATCTATTTTTTAACATCTTTGTTATTGTTTTACTTTTTAAGACAAAGTGGATGTTGCTGCAGCATATGTTGCTGTGTATGCAATTTATTTTTATTTTATTTTTTAATTAATTTTTTTAAATTACAAAAAAAAAAATAATATTTGAGCTTTTGTGATTTTTTCTGGAAGATAAATTAAGTTGAAAGTTTGTTTAAATATTATATTAGGAAAATTTTTGGCTGTGCAAACACAGATGTTTAATGCTGATTGAAATTATATGTAGCTTTTTTTTGGCTGTTACTACTAAATTAATTTTTTTTTTATTCACTCAGGCTTGTTTTTTTTTTTTTTTTCTTTTATTTTCTTTTTTTCTTTTTTCAATTTAATTTTTTTTTTTTTTTTTTTTTCACTTTAATTTTAATTTTTTTGTTAACATTTTAATTCTTTTTAAATAATTTTATGCTTTATTATTTTAGTCTGATGTGACATGGGATCTATTAGCAATCGTACTGAAAATGTTAGTTTAACTCTGTCTGCACCATGTTCTTTAAAACCAGATGTGATTATATATTGTGTGGTTTGTAGCATCATAGTTACACTAATTCTTGTTTGTAACAGCATTATTTTGGTCAAGCTTAGGCCCTTCTCAAAATATCACCACTCAAATATAGAAGTGTTAATATTCTATTTGAGTTTGTTCGATCTTATGGCTTCTATCATGCTAGTTATGGATGTTTATGATCACTTGACCTGCTTTAAAAGATGGCCACTGTTTTGGCTTGGTTGTAAGATTATTTACCCATTGTATCATATTTCTTTAAATATGTCTGTCGCCATTCTCATAATTATGAGTGTTGATCGCTGCAGGTCAATAACAACACCAATGAAAGCAAAGTTTTCGAAGAAGTGCATTCACATCAGTGTAATGATTTCATTTGTTTGCAGTGTGGTACTGCAATGGTATCAGATTTATTCTCAGCAAATAAATTCCAAGGGTTCATGCAGCTTGAACAGACGAACTAAGTTGTATTCATTTTCACGCATTCTTATAACTATAATGCGAGATTTTACTCTCATAATTGTATTCACAGTAACTTCTACGCTAGTGTTTCTTTCCTTTCTAAAAAATGAACTTTACATTGCATCAAATGCTTATAATAAAAATAAACCTCGCAAAGTAATGTTGATGCTGGTAATAATGGAAGTTGTTTTTACACTTCTTGTTATACCATATGATACATTTGAATGTATAATGTTGTTAAAATATTTGCTTGGTGTTAAAATTTCTAACAAGTAAGTTTTTTTTTATATTTCTACTGTTACTAATAATATTTTTTATTATAAACCACTATTTAAATAAAAACTACTAATTAAAATATTTTTTATTTTAAAATATAGAAATGCTGTTTCAATAATGGATCAAGTCTTATCGATTTTGCAAATGTCAAATTGCTTTGCTAATTACTTTATTTATTCAAAGATGCGTCAACATTTGCATAATCGTTCTATTAGTACTGCAACATTTGATATTGAATTTAAACAAATATCTAATGGAAGCAACATATCTTCTCCAGCTCATGGAGCATCTCCTGTCCACATTAGTGATACTACAAACATTAAAGAGTACTTCTAAACAATATTTCGTTACAATGGTGATTTTCAAGAGGAAAACTAAACTTGACGTCTTACTTTGTTGGCTTTTTTATTTGTTCTAAATGCTACCCTATCTTTGTTAATTAATTTGGTAATATCACTTTAACCTTGTTAATATATTTGTAAATACCACCCTAATCTTATTAATTTATTTCTGGTTAAGCTCAATAAATAAACTTTTATTACACCTCTACACTTGTTATTTTTTTAAAGTAAATTTATAATGGATCAGATTTTGTGTTTATCGGAATCATTTTTCATCGTGTTGTCATGTCTTAATAATGTTATTGTATTATTATACATATTGGAAAATTGTTTGAAATTTAATAAATAGTAATGATTATTTATTTGTTTGTTTAATTGTATTATTGTAAATTTATAGGCTATTCAAATGAAAATACTGAATCGTTTTTTTCGCTCGGTATTTACTTGTTAGCAAGTGAAACACTTGGCACTCGTAAATGAAAAATATATAATTTTTTATCTTTTATTTAATTTGAAAATTTCCGTATTGTTTATATATAACATCTGTCAATAATGTATCTATAATCTGCCTATATATATATATATATATATATAATATATATATATATATATATATATATATATATATATATATATATTTATATATTGTTTCAAAAAAAAAAAATTTTATGCTTCAAATTATTCCTGCATTATATATACCGATAATTTTCTAAGTAATTTTATCAAACTGATTGTCTGTATCTGTATGGAAACGATGTTTAGGAATATCCCGAATTATTAATATTTTTACTTTTTTTCCAATGTGGATCTTAGTATAGTACAAAACCACTTAAACATAAACCATGAACCAAAGAAGAAATTATTAAAATCACTATTTAAAATCAAAGAAAATTATTAAAAACATTTATCTACAACAGACTGTTTCTCCTTTTGCAGGTTCATCAGTGAATATAAGTAACTAGTTCATCAGATTTCTTATTGGTCTGTTTTTTAAGAACATTGAGCACTCTGTTTATAGAATACACTAACATAATTTCAGGGGTGAGGAGTCGTAAAAAAAGTAACGACTCCGACTCCAGTTGTTAAAATTTTTTGAGTACAACTCCAACTCCAAAGCAAAATCTTTAAAAAAATTCTTTGAATTCTTTAAAAAATATTGCGCGACAAGATGAATTTTTTTTTTTTGACAAATCTATGCAACGTTCTTTGAGGTTTAGTATGAACATAAGGTTAATTAAATGTTTTGTACATACACGTGCAATACCAAGAAATATTACTATCGGAGTCGGAGTCGCAATATTTTTTAGCGTCTCCGACTCCGCTAAAATTGTCGCAACTGCGACTCCACAACCCTGCATAATTTATATATATATATATATATATATATATATATATATATATATATATATATATATATATATATATATATATATATATATATATATATACATATATATATATATATATATATATATATATATATATATATATATATATATATATATATATATACACGTGTGTACTCTCACGAGCAGAATAAACGGTAGGGTCGGAAATATTTTCAAAATTAAATAAATGGAGAGACATAAATAAACTTCGAATTTCTCAAAACATAAAGACAACTAAAGAATATTTATCCTTCTCCTCGTGAGCAAATTTTTTCGATATCCTAATGGCTGCAGCACATAAAATTAACACGAATTAAAAGTAATCGAGAACGTTTTAGAAACATATCTCACAAAGAAACTCTATTTGTGAAGAAAATTATTTTAAGCAAATACACTTCTTTTTTAGAGCAAAATATAAATTTATCTCTACGATGTAGGTACCCTTGTAATAATTTGAAACTTTTATTCTTTCAACCAAATCAATTCCATTGTATTGGTTTTATTAAATAATGAATTTTGTTACCAAGTTTATAATTCAAAGTCAACTAAAAGTAAATTTTTAAGGTAAAAAAATATAGTGTTTTGAAATCAATTATATCTCAACAAAAATATAATTGATTTCAAAAAATATATATTTTAAAGTATACTTTATATGTCGCCTTTATAAGAAAAAATGTTCTTCATACCCAATTGTATGTTAACTAAAAAATAATAATTATGCTGGTTATAGATATTTTTGAACTGGGGCAGATGCAACATTTTTTGTGTGACTTCCAGACACGGAGCAAACTTTATATGTTTATACTTATGTCTAACAAGGATACTTTTCAAAAAGTTGTAGTGATTGGGAACAAAAAAAAGACTAAATTTTTGCCCCTCTCCCCCTAATGTGAGAGCAACAAGTTGATAAAATGTTTTCTTTACAAAGCTCAGCTAAGCTCATCAATAAATTTTAAATTACATAGTATAATGTCATAGCGTTCAAATATTATGACCATATGAAAGGTGCAAGGGAAAAACAGGGAACGTCAGTGTTTTAAATATTGAGATTTTTTTATTAGTATGTTGTACAAATAATAAACTAACTTCAGTGTTAAATTATAAGCAAATAAATAAAAATTAATGGTCTAATTTAGTGATAAGAAAAGGAAAAAAACATAATGCTACGGGAAGTCTTTGAAAACTACATTTGATTTATCTCACTTTGCAAATAACTGACATTCCCTGAAAACGGACGCTTGTGAAAGTATCTAATGAAGAGACATGTTTTGACGTAATGAATTAGTTTTTCGTTTAGAACTTTGGAGGAAAGAACAAAAATAATATCTAAGAGTAAAAAAATTGTTAAACTATTTTTTATTTCTTCAAAATCAATAAACACGGGTAGTAGGGGTGGGGGTGCTGTGTGGGTAATACAAGCTTGAAGGAGGTTCAAAAGAAGCTGAAAAATAAATAAAGGTATGTGTATAATATTTTAATCCATATGTTATAAGATTTCATAACACTGATTGTTAATGTAATATAAGTTTATGAAAATGAATAATAGTTTTGAATTTGACGTTCCAACACAATATATAATAAAATTTTGTCTATTACTAATAGTAATAGTAATATATATTGAAAAATATCATAATAAGCACAATAAATTGGCAAAGTTAGAGGGTGTAATCTCCATCTAAAATTAACTTAATATCAAGCTGATAGGGTATTAAGTTAGTTTTGGGTAGTACTAGTGGTAAATAATACATAAATTGTATATTTTACTATCTAAAATAAATACTATTTTATTAAGTATAATCTTGCCAGCACCGCGGATGTGCATTTAACTGGAAAATTCACACCTCCTTCCCTATCAATGTCACTTATATGGTCACTTATCAGAACGTATATCAAACCTTAAACCTCTTGGTTTTGAGCTAAAACTCTAACCACTACACTACAACTGTTTAATTTGATCTTAAGTTGACCTGCTCTTGCTCTTAAAAAGAGTTAAAATTTTATAAAAAATGGCGTAGCGTGTGAATTTTCCCTAAAATTTGGCATAAAATTTAAAAAGTGGCTAGTTATGCAGTGTTAATTTTTAATAAAACTTCTGAAATTAAGCATTGCACCAAATTTCAATCTAAACACAAACTGCAAGGAATTGTCCATAAAGTATGGGTGAGAGGTCTAAAAATAGCGTTTAGGAAATGGTAGGGGGGGGGGGACAAAAAGTCAATTTTAATAGTAATGTGACGCCAAATCAAAAAAAGATGCTAAATCATAAAATGTTGGTTTAAAAGGTTGTTCCCTTTTACAACAAAACATAAAACATAAAATATTATAGACTTTGAGTTCGTAGATGTTAAGTGCTTTAACGTTTTTAAATAAAATATTTCAATGAAAAACGGTTTTCAAAACATATTAAACGCATTGCGTGTTTCTGACGATGGTAAAAATTTCGTAACTTACTTTTAGATGTACTTCCCCAAACAATATTTGCATAATTTATATATCTATGAATAAATGAGTAGTAGAGTTCAGGGCCGATGACATGGGTTTTAAAGTGGGGGGGGGGGGGGGGGAGGGGGCGGGGCGGCACAAGCATCAGTTTGTGAAAAAAAGTCCTTTATATAAATATTTTTCTTAAAAAAAAAAAGGTTTTTTAGGAAAAAAGTGGGGAAGGGGAGCCCTGGCTTCCCCCCCCCCCCTCCCCTGGTGTTGTCGGCCCTGGAGTTTAATTAAATTTTGTTTACTTAGATAGTATCTAACTTTATATAGAATTTCAATATTTTTGGCCTACTTGGTAGAAATAAAATCGATATGATACTTCTATGTAATATTTTCATCAATGTAATGCCTAAAAATCTTGTGACCGACTCCTTTTTTATTTTAATTTTATCATAAAAAGTTTTTTTATGATAAAATTAAAATAAATTAAAAGCAAATTATTTGGTAAAAAAACGCTTTTTTGAGAGAAAGTGGAAAAGGATCCATTTTGTTTTATCAATATTTAAAGTTAACTTATTGCACTTAAACCAGTTGGAGATGTGATTGAGTTCCTTATTCATATTTGAAAAAAGTTCATTGATGTCTTAAATGAAAAAAGTTCATAAATGTCATAAATGAGTATTGTCCGCAAACATGATACTCATAAGATTAGAAGCTTTATTTAAATCATTTATACAGACTAAAAACAAAAGTGGGCCTAGAATAGAACCCTGTGGAACACCTCATTTTATATCAAATAATTTTTCATTATAAAAAATTAATTGACATAAAATGTTAATTAATTTTTCATAATTTAATTGACATAAATTCTTTCTAAAATTTTCGAGAAGATGGAAAGAACTGAGATAAGGCGATAATTACTAATGTTTAATTTTTTTCTTCGTCTTTGTAAATTGGAGTAACTTTAGCTATTTTTAATTGGTCGGCGAATATACCTTGCTGTATAGATGCGCTGAAGACTTGATAAAGAATACATTTTTAAAGCAGTCTATGACATTTATTTCGTCCGCACCCGTAGCTATTTTTTAAATTTTAAACTTTTACTATTATTTCTTTTATTATCAATCGTGACCCTTATTTGATTAAATTCTTCTATCGGTAACATTATGGGATTGTTTTCTTATTAATATTATAGTTGCTATTTGTATTGCTATTATTATTCTTGTTATTGTTATTATTATCGTAATACTGTTTATAAACTTATAATTATTATTCCTTTGCACATTTGTTATTCCTTTAACCACTTTTGTGTGACTCATCCTTAAAAATCATTTTATTGTTATTGTTTATAACTACTAATATTACTGTTGCAATTATTCTTACAACTGTCTCAAGAGAACTTGAATAATCTTTTTTTAGAGAGCAAAGAGATTTTTTGAGAGGTTTTTTTAGAGAGCAAAGAGATGTATTTTTTGAGAGGTTTTGAGGAACTATTTAAAAGAAAAAATTTAACAACATGAAACACTCTACAAAGTGCTTATTTTAAATATCTATTTTTAAAATTTCATAAAAAAAAACTTGACTTTAACAAATATTGGTTTGTTGTACTTCGTATTAAGGTTGCCTTATATTCTTTAGGGCTCGCGTTTATTCCCTTCCTATATAATTAAATAATTTAAGAAAAGTAAAACTTTAAATTGGTTTCCGTCGTATTCAATATATTATAATCTTATCCAGCTGATGAAGAGTAAAACGAAAAAGATTGAAAATTAATATATAAAAATGGGGTAATTTTGAGAGACAAAAAAAATTTCTAAACTGCGGTTTACAACTATATAAACGCAAAAAATTTTTTATTGAATTAATATTTTTTATCTTTATAACATAAAACCTGTTTTGAAAATATTAATAAATACTTATATTAAAAATTTAATGAAAAAAAATCTAACTTCAACAAAAATTGGTTTGTTGTACTTTGTATTAAAGGTGCCTTAAATCGCGTTTATTCGTTTCCTTCATAAATAAATAAAATATTCTTTTAAAAATAAAAAGTTAGAACATTTCTTTTGTTCAACTATAAATTAATACAACTCAAAATAAAGTATTATAATATGTTATTTATCTAAAAGCTTTTGTTCTATATAGGAATTTAATTTATCCATGTTGTATACCAATTTAATTAAAATCAAATTTTTAATTAAACATTTAGATTAGTTCAAAACTTTATTGACTTAATCGATGAGAAACGAATTTCTGGCGAGTTAGGAATTAAAACTATTGTGTTTCTATTCCAGAATTTATTAGTAATCAGTTCATACTTTCATACATTTCAATTAAAACTTAATGATCTATTTGATTTTAAAAATCGATTTAAGTATTATATTTCAAGTAAATTAATGTTTTCGACGTATAATTATAAATTTGCTTTTCTTGAAACTCAATATAAAATATTTGACTTATATTTAGGGAATTTCTTTTATTTATTCCATGAATTAAGGTTATAATAAAATATAAGAATGAAAAAATATACTAATGAAAAAATATATAAATAGAAGTTATTATTATTTTGTTTATTATTAACTTTGGTTTTGAGTTATAATGCCAGATTTTGAGCTATGTAAAAGTGAATATGTAAAAGTAAATGTTTATATAAATTTATTACTTATAAATTACTATTATTTAAGTTATTAGTATATAAATAATTATTATACAGATTTATAATGATAAATACATTTTCAAAAGAATGTTTAAAATACAAAAATAAACTTAAAAATTTTAAAATTATATTCAACGAAAAAAAAACAAATTATTATGCTCCTCAAAATGAAATACAAAACTTACCCAAATTAGTTTTGAAAACTGGTCGTATAGTAAATTTATTTTTTTCTTACATACAAATTGTGAAAAGGAATCCGAAAAGTGAGAGTATTATATTTAAAAATAACACAGAAAATAATTAGCTGATATATATTTAGAATATAAATTTCCATTGAAAAAGCTTTAGCTTGAAAGAAAAAGACCTTGAAATTGATAAGATGTACAATATATTACGGAAAACGATAATGAGACTCTTATTTTTTGTTTACACTACCCCAAGTACCGAGCCGCATTTGCATAGGTTATATAGCAATGAATAAGCAAAATGTATAGCTGAATCATTGAATGTTTGTTGTTGCATTTTGTTTTGAATAAATGTTACTATACTTTTTTAAGGTCTCTCCCGATAGATGATTTTATTGGTATTGGTTTAAAAATAAAATGTAAGTGAGGTGAATTAAAAGTGATTGAGAGACATGGAAATAACAATGACATTGTTGTTCAGCTAAATAAAGTGTGTATATGCGTCAATTTAGACAAAACATTATTCCACCTTGTAGTTTCTTTTCTAATCAAATGTGCTCAAGGAAGTCTATTAATTTTCCTGGTTTTTTTTCAGTCTATTGATTTTCCTGAGACGGAGTATATTACCCAACTTTTAACGTAAACAAATTTTATGAGTTTAAATCATAAAGTTCGTTTACGTTCGATACGTCTTTATAGAGTTTTTTGAAGATTTTAATATGGCTTATTTTGTAACAAGTATTAATAAGTACATAAAACTTTTTAACTTTTATTTTCTTTCTTTGACAATAATAAAAGACAGTAATAAGTTTTTAAGTGCAATAATAGTAGTTTTGAATAATTAAAATTAAATGCGATCGAATCTCGAGTTACTAATATAATGATTTTCTGCTAAATTTTGCCTCTGTCTATTCGGCGCTCTACCCTAACGCCGTACTGCTCTTATATCCACTTCTTCGCAAGATTCAACTTTTTTAAAATTTTTTTCTAAGCGCTTCTTTACGTGATACAATCTTTCTTAACTCTTTTATGACCACTTCTTTACGTGATGCAATCTATTTATCTATCGTATAGCTGGCCTTACCACATTCTTGCATAACTTAACTGAACAACAGGCTATTGCAAATCAATTTTAAATTCCAAAAAAAAAAAAATAATAATAATAATACGATGCTGTAATAATGAATGACGATAATGTTACTACATATTTCTTCACTGATATAAAAACTACGCCATTTTTTTGGTTTTACAATAACATTCACAATTATCAAAAATTCCTCATTCTTAATTATCTAAAAAAACTTGAAGAACTTCTCTTATTCTTTACAGTGTTATCATCCCGTTCAACTTGACTGTCGATGTTGCCGATGTCGATACTGTCGATGATGTCGATGTCGATGCATCGCGTTCAACTTGACTGTCGACTGTTTCCGTTTGACATCAGAAAGACTTATTCACTCCTCCTCACTTTAACTTAAGAACTAATTCAATTTCACAGTAAAAACCAATTATTTATTTTTCAGTTAAAACCAATAATTGGTTTTTACATAGAAATTGAATTAGGTTTAAAGTTAAGGTGATTGAAAAAGTCGTTCTGACGTCAAACGAACACAATCGCATCGACAGTCATGTTAAATGCGAGTGAACTCTATAAAATACAAGTTTTGAGACGTAAGAGCCAAAAACTATTTATAAAGTTTTTTAGTTTTTAAAGAGCTACCAACATCTTTATTTTAAAATTGTATTAATATTTGTGTATGGAGCTTAACCACATGAGACTTGTGAGCCACAGGTCGACAACCTGCGGCTCGTATTTAAATTTTTTAAACGTTTATACCCCTGGCATAAACGTTTAAACAATTTACTTTAAAAAAGTAGGAATATAAATAGCTTGAGCGAGTATGTAACACAGAACTGAATAACTCTGCCTAGTTTTCTTTTTTTTTAAATTAAAGTTAATTTAAAAAAATAACTAAATTTATATAAAAATGTCGACATCAAGTTGTTTTGACCTCCCCTTGTCAATAATTGTCAACAAAATAAAGGCCCTCCTCCCCCTATTTTGTTGACGTAAATAATGGTGGTCAAGTTATATTTTAATTTATCCAATCTATCAGTTATAATTTTCTCATTTGCGCTTGTAATTTTTTCAAAATATATTTCCTGCTCGTTAAGAAGTCTCTCAGTCTCCTTTAAAATTAATGTTTTTCTGTTTATCCAACATTATAAAATTATTTCTTACTTTATTTATTTTTTTTACATCCATAGTATTTTATATATTAATTTGATATTTAAAATAGGAAATAATTTTAATAAGATAAATTTAAAAAACTTTTTTTTTTTTGGGCAGCGAAAAAAAGTGTGCGTTCTACAATCAAGGCCGGCGCGATAGGGGTGTGTGGGGGTGTGTGACACCCCCATCAATGATTTTTAGTCGGCAAACTGGACCCTTAGTCGGCAAATGGGACCTTTTTAGACTAGTTAGTCGGCAAATGTCGACCCTTTCGATATAGGTTAGACAGTCGGCAAATGTCGTAATGACAGTCGGCAAATTTTAGTTTAATTTTAATTAATTTAGCGCTGTGCTCTCTTACGTAAAATGAGGACATATGGGAACCTTACGAATTATTCTTATTTATGTTTTTTTAGATAAATTCAAAAAACAATTCCGTTTTTGCTATTTTTTTTAAACATTTTAAAGATATTTAAGTAAATTTTTTTTAACACTTTAAAGATAATAAAAGATTCTAGTTTAATATCTCAGAAAAAAGTTAAAATAACTAAATGAAAATAAATAAATAATAATAACAAAAACAAGTAAATAAAAGTTAATAAAAGTTAATAAAAGTTCAAAATAAATTTTATCTAGAGTAAAAAGTGTTTTAACGTTTTTTCGATAGAAAATACTTTGCTATTAATATTGTTAACTAAATATTAGATCCCGATTAAAATGAAAAATTTTGCAAACAAAAATTAAATAACTAGTTTAGATCAAAATTAATTAGCTCTCTTTTCCACGCTTATAATATTACATTTAATATTATAAAATTATAATTAGCTCTCTTTTCCACGCTTATAATATATTAATTAGTTTCTTTTCCACGCGATAGCTCAGTGGCGGGATAGCTCACATGGTTAGAGCGTTAAAGAAAAAGTTATTGAACGATACGAGTTCTATGCTAAGCCAACAATATCTTCGGATATTAGAACATTGTATAGAAAAATATAGCATGAAAACTCAAATAAATAAAAAGATAAGGGCCCTTATGCGCGTGGGGTTATTTTAAAAATATTACACAAATAAAAAATTCTATAAACAAAGTCACGTGATTAAACGGCAACTAAAAGTTTATAAATAATAAAAAATTATTATTTTATTGAATAATAAAATTATTATTTTATTGAATATAATCTTGTTTTTCAATAGTTGTTCAACAGTTGAACAACAATTTTGTTTTATAATGGAAACATTTTCTAGCGTAAGTTGTACAACATGAAGTCGATTGTACAACAAAATTTTTGTTTTAAAATACATTTATTATTACAGAAATAAAAAAAAATCATATTTTGCATCACATAACTATTGTACATCATTTTTACAACTATTAAAACTATCTTTTAATTGATCCTGACTGATTAAACAACATTTTGTATTTTATTTTTCAAATTTTTGTTAAGTTTTTTCATTTATTTTTTAATATACAATTTATTTGAATTGATTAAGTTAAAAATATTACGCTTGTAATTAAGTTTTTTTCAGTTTAGCCGAAATTAGAAACTAATTTTAATGAGCTCACTGCGACTAATTACATGCTTAACACACACAAATGCTGTCAGGGTCAGGGTCAAATACATTTGATCAAAAACACATAAAAAATTTTGTGTAATTTAGATTAAAAAAATTAGAAATGTTTTTAACTTATTTCTTTTAAACAAATATTCAACTTTAATTAACTTTATTCATTAGTAATGAATAAAGTTAATTAAAGTTGAACATTTGTTTAAAAGAAATAAGCTAAAAATATTTCTATTTTTTTAAATCTAAATTACACAAAATTTTTTATGTGTTTTTGATCAAATGTATTTGACCCAAACCCTGACAGCATTTGTGTGTGTTAAGCATGTAATTAGTAATGTAAAAGTGTTATGTAAAAATGTA
The DNA here is from genome assembly GCF_022113875.1 of Hydra vulgaris. Classification (NCBI taxonomy): domain Eukaryota; kingdom Metazoa; phylum Cnidaria; class Hydrozoa; order Anthoathecata; family Hydridae; genus Hydra; species Hydra vulgaris. Next base: position 28,524,792 of record NC_061165.1, read on the forward strand.
ATGTAAAAATGTAATGTAAAGCATGTAAAGTAATGACATTACTTTAAACCTATAATCAGCTAATTTCCATTAGTTCTATTAAATAATTCATTTGTTCTTATTTTAAGGAAAAATGTGAAGAAAAATTTCATATATTGAAAATGCAAATACAACAATATTTATAATTTCCAAATACAAATATATATTTTACCTCAACCCTGATATTTGATACAATAAGATACAATTAAATAGAGATTAAAAAAGTAAACGTAAAAATAAAAAAAGTAAATATAAACTTATTATTCAGATAGTCATAATATTCTGGTAATATCAATAAGAGCGTTTTTTATGGTACGCATGACAGCTGATTCTTTAAACTGATCTTACTGTCTGACATAATAAAGTTGGAAGCTTTATTTTGGAAATGAAAGGAAAACAATTTTTGGGTTATGTTTTTGGTTGAAAATAATACAAACTGTCATCTAAGTGTTGAAAGACATTAATAAATAAGGTCTCGTCATTAATTGCATTTATTAATTTTTGCAGAGATAATCAAGATAGAACTATAAGTACATCACGTCATGAATATCTAGAAAAATACCACCTATATTGCATCCAATATGCATATTTGAAATTCTAAATACAAAATTACTAATGTAAAACTTAAACAATATAAAATCTAAAGAGTGATAAAATACTAACTTGTCATACACCATTCCAGATATTAAAAGAAGGTGATTTAGCTTTATGCAACTGATAAACATTTCTTGATTACTTTACCAGAATGCAAGCAGGCTTACAATACTTTTTGTTATTCTTTGATCTAATAGCTTGCAAAACAGTAACCAATAATTAATAATATAAAATGTTTTATTAAAATCTATAATACCCATGATTCCACACTTGTGTGATTTGGAGATGTTTCTATAATCCCATTTTTTAAATTGTATTATTGAAACCTGCCCAAACCACAAATCGCTATAACTATTCTATAATGTCATTTTAAGTGGTTTAAATTTGGCATTAATAATGTCATATTTAAACAAGTATGTGAACATTTCATTTAAAAGTCACGGAAAAGGAAATAAAAATTAATAAACATATTGAATAGTAGATTTTAATTGGTTTCTATTACTAATATCAAATCTTTATAAAAGATATAATCTTCTTCCTTAAATTCTTTTTTCATGTTTTCAACTCACAACTTTACTAACTTATAATTAAATATTAATTTACTTCTAATTAATTTTTCAATTAAACTTATGAGATTGAGATGTATGCTATGCTAGTATACCTTAATGTTATCCAAGAAAATCTTATAAACATATCAGTTCCATAAAGTATAAAAATTTTTAGTTATGTTAATAATGATGTTAGTTAATAATTGAATTAATATCCTTTAAATATGTGCTAGTATGAAATATCATGAATAGCATAAAATATCTTTTTGATTTTAGAATGTAAATATATTGTCTTGGTATAACCAAAATTTTTTCCAAGAAAAAGAGTTTATTAAAAACAAAGAAATTATAAGTGTATAAAACTACTACTACTAAAAAAAAAGTGGAATGCATGGATGCAGCTAATAAAACCTTATTTTGTTAATCATGTTTGACAATAATGATGACCGTGTTTCATCAACTGATTTTGTTCGACTTAAGCAGCAGGAGAGACTTGAAAGGATGCAGGCAAAGAAAAAATCATTGGCAGCAGTTAAAATCCAAGTTTGTTATAATTATATATATACTTAAATGAATAAAAATTTTTCAAAATAAAATATATTTAAATCAAAAGTGAGTTTTTAAAAAAAATCAATAATAATTTTTTTTTGCAGTAATTAGTCTCCTACATAAATACTGTTTCATAGAACCCTAAACTTCAGTTGTATGTACTAAATCTATAATCTATTTTTTTAGCACGATATCTTCAGTAGTGTTTTATTTCTGATATGTTTTAATTTTGTGAAGAAATAATTTTCAACAAATAATTTAATATACTTTTTTTTCTTTTATTATTTGTGTTAAAAGTTTTATAGTATAAAAGTGTAAAAAAAAAAAATAATTATGTACAAAAAAACTTGTTCATTTAACAGTGATCAATATTATAAAAACAAATTTTTTATATAATAGATCTGATATATTTAGTAAACATTAAAATAAAAAAAATACAACTTTGTTTTGGTACTGGAGTTTCATTAAAATATATATATATATATATATATATATATATATTTTAATGAAACTCCAGTACCAAAACAAAGTATACAGGCCTCGGCAGGATCTACACTCCCCTAAAACGGTTTTTGGTAACAGTTTATGGGAACAGTTTACGACTCTTGCAAAAGTATATTTTTCTCGTGAAAGTATAAGTATCGTTGTAATTAAAATAAAAAACACAATTTCATTTCAAAAAAAAATTTAAAAAGCACGGTTGTTGCAAAAAAAAAAAAAATAAATAAATAAAATTAAAAAAGAGCGCCAATTTAAATGAGCAGCTGGCACAGCTCCCCAAATTTGTTTTGGGAGAGCTTTTCTCTGTTCTTGTGCTCATTTATTCCCGCCAAGGTCTGTATATATACATATATATTTTTAAATGAAAATAAAAGTATGTCACTATAAGCACATAACATGTGTCAATGATTATTCATGCAAGGAAATCTTTACTATTTAATGATAACCAGGTTTGAATCAAAAAATAAAGTGGTTTGTTTGGCGTTACAAAGGGTGCAATTGAAGGTATGGAGATATGTGAATTTGTTTGGATATTCATTCTTTTTTCTAATTTCAAATTTTTATGATAAATATGACTTTGTCTTATACTGCAATGATGGGTTAGCAGTTTTTAAAAATGCTACTGGTCAGCAAATAGAGAAAATTAAAAAGCATATCATGTACTTATTCAAATGTAATGATCTTAGCATATCTATACAGTGCAACCTCAAAATTGTTAATAACCTCAATCCAACTCTTAACCTCTGCGACCAGTCATACCAACCATACTGCAAACCTGATTATACTTTAAACTACATACATGCTTAATGTAACCACCCTCCTAGTATACTAAAACAACTACCTCAAAATTTTAAACTGAGATTGTCTGTAAATTCTAGCAGCGAAGAAGCGTTTAAGAAATCTTTATCTATTTATAATGAAACACTACGAAATCTTACCAATCTAACTTAAAACAACAACAACAACAAAAATGTACACGCAAAATAATCTGGTGCAACCCTTATAGCATAAATGTCACCACAAATAAAGAAAAATGCTTTTTAAAATTGATTGCCAAACATTTTCCAATTAACAACAAACTACAAAAATTTTTCAACAAGAACCCTGTAAAAATCACCTACAGTTGCATGCTGAACATTTACACAACAAGTACATCCTATACAAAAATCCAACCATTGATAAAAATAACTGCTATTACCTTGATAAAAACAGTTGTCCTTTACTCAATAATTGCTTGATCAACAACATTGTATACCAAGCAACCATCACTTTGGATAACCCTTCAATAAAAAAAAAAAAAAACATACATTGCTATTAGTGAAACACTTTTTAAACTGAGATATGCCAAGCATTTGAAATTATTTAACATCCCCAAATGTAAAAACAATACAGAGCTGTCAAAGGAGGTTTGGAACTTAAAAGATAATAATAAAAATCCTGTGATTAGTTGGAAAATAATTAGATGTGAAGCATATAACCTGACAACAAAATCATGCAAATTATGCCTTAATGAAAAATATGAAATTGTTTCAAACAATGGCAACAGTTTATTAAATAAGAAAACTGAAATTATATTGAAAAGTCGGCATATAAATAAACTCCTTTTTTGTCAATTTGACACAGGGAAGAAGTTAGACTTCATGTAATTGTTTTTTTTTTTGTCTGATCCCATTGCATTGCTCAATTTGTATTTTTAACAGTTTTTTAATTTCTTGACTTAAAAATATATGGCTGATAATTGCCACCAGGCATAAAATTCATATATATATATATATATATATATATATATATATATATATATATATATATATATATATATATATATATATATATATATATATATATATGATATATGTATGATATATGTATGTTTATGTAGTTTGAAATAAAAGAAGAGCAATCTTTTTGATTTTCAGTGGTGATCATTCACAACCTCTTAGCTGAGTGATTGCTCCTTCAGCTAAACTGTTGTCAATGATCACTATGTTTATAAATTAATATATAAATGAAAATTACAGAAAACGATCAGATATCATAAATTTTAATATTCTCCAATACCATCTCCAATATCAAAATACAAAACATTAACAATGGATTGCACTAAAAATTATTTAATTACTTAGTGAATACTAACACACAATATATTTATTTAAAATATACAAAGGAATTGTATTATTATACATGTACTGTATGATAACGCAATATAAGTGTGTCATAAATGTATTTTTTTATTATACACAATATATATGTATATTTTATAAATAAAAAATAATCTAATAGAAGTTTTTGTTTTTTTGTATTTAAATATTAGTTTACTTTTACTGTTTAATAATTCTTTTATATTTTTGTACAAAATTATTTGTTTTCTATTTAAGAATAATGTTGTTTTTAGCTTTTCTTCTATATCCTATATATATTTTGAAAGCATAGTTACATTTTGATTGATTGTTTGTTCACCCATCTATTTTTCCAAATCCAGCTTTCAGATGAACTAACGTATATTTTGTATTTTCAACCAACTCAATTGTATCTTTTTTCTTTACTATATTTCTTCTAGGCTGTTGTGAGAATGTTTATCTGTAAAAAAAAAGTTTCAAGTCAGCTGAGGTAACGTGAACTCTTTTATGTTATTTTGACCGGTTTCTTTAAATTTTTCAATTTCATAATTGTAAAATTTATAAAATTCATTATAATTTGTTTATAGAAATAATAAAAATTTAGGTATTAAAAATAAATAAATGATAATTTGCGTGATGATTTTTCAATAATATCTTGAATACAATTTCAAAACCTTTTTGAACTACTAGTAATGAACACCAAAGCATGATCAAATCTTTTTAGCATGGTCTTCCTACCAAATATTTTAGTAATCATGACAAAACTTCTCTTCTTTGATCAAAGTATGACAAAGCTTCTCTTCTTTGATCAAAGTATGATGAAACTTCTCTTCTTTGATCAAAGTATGATGAAACTTCTCTTCTTTGATCAAAGTATGACGAAACTTCTCTTCTTTGATCAAAGTATGACGAAACTTCTCTTCTTTGATCAAAGTATGATGAAACTTCTCTTCTTCAATTAAAGTATGACAAAACTTCTCTTTTTTGATCAAAGTATGATCAAAGAAGAGAAGTTTCATCATGATTACTAAAATATTCAAATTTTAAGTTCCAAATCTTCATAAGGAGTGGTTACTAACAGATGCCAAGGTTGTAAAAATTTAAATGGAAAATATTTGTCTTGAATTGTAAACTCTGTCTACAGTATTTGTGTTCGTCTTCAAAGAATAATTGACCACACTGCAAATATGAATTTAAAGTTAATTGATTAAAGTCTCATAAAACTCTTTTTCTTACAAACAAACATAGATTTGTTATCTCAATTAGACAGTCTTATAGACAACTGATGTCAAATAGACAACAAAAGATTCTAAAGCACTGGTTTTTAGAAATGCAGGTCTTGAAAGCGCAATACTATATCTTTTAACTTGGGGCTAATTTTATATGGCTAGATTTACATTGTATAAAATTATTTTTGTTTTGCAATGGTAACACTTTACAGCGATTGGTCTAAACAAAAGTTTTTAGAAACAGTGCACTGTTTTTTACACCGCTGCTAAAAAATTTACACTTCTTAGTTATTGTTTATGAAGAGTACAACATACTCATCTAACAAAAAATGATCAGTAATGCCTCGAAAATGTTGTGTACCATGCTCTAATATAGTGGTTATGTGTCATCAACTACAAAGGTGTCCATTATTAGTTTCTTAGTGATTAATAAAAAAAAAGAAAATGTAAAAAAGCTATCCCTAGAAAAATCTCTATTTTCTAACGATAACCTTTATTGTTACTGTTATTGTAAATAAGCACACTGTTGTGTGTTGACTTCATTGGCCTATAGATTGCAAATCTTATAGACTTTGTTATGGAAAAGAACATTCTACTGAACCACCAACTGTCTTTTCTAGCATACCAGCTAGCTGTCATAGTTTACTTCCTTTTATATCCAAACCAGCATTTTCATCATCCAATATAAAAAATATAACAGATGAACTATATAGCTTTATAGAACATGATTTTTTTTAATTTAATAGCATAAAGGAGACTTTTTTTTCACCATTCCTTTACTTTTAATTTAATAGCATAAATTGTAGAGTAATGATCTTATTGTATACAACTTAAATGATGTTGCTTACATTCAAGAAAAGAATTTGTATGTGGCATTGCAAAGTTTTTGTAGTACCTCATACAAATTCTGGATATAACAAAAAGTTTTGCTATATCCAGATCAGCAGCATTGCTAGTGATTCAAACAATAAATTATTATTAATAATTGTTTACATATACTTTACCAATAATATAGTAGACTAAAAGGAAAAAAACCCACCTCTGTTAGCTCAATATACAATATAACTGACTGAATACAAAATAAGTTGAAATTTTTTAAATTTGGTAAGCCTCTATTTTAAATCTGCAAGGAGACAGTTTTAATGAAGCGGATTATTTGTACAAGTTTATAACTGATTGGGACCAATTCTTTTATAATAATATAATTTAAATAATATATAATAATTTTTATAATAATATATTTTATAATAGTATAATATAATTTTCTATTAAAAATGTTTTTTAATACTTTTAGAATTATAACAATGCATTTAATATATATTACATTTTCTCTTTTTTTAAATAAGAACTGAGTTTGATTCATTGCTACACATTAAAAAGTCTAAGACAGGGATAACAGGTATTTATTTTTTTAGAAGAGGAATAATATTTCAACAAAGTTTTATATCAATAATTTATGTATTCTAGAACTATAAATTTACAGTTATTATTTATTAAATAGCAAATGTTATTCTTACATATCATATAAATGATTGAAATGTAAAAAGATATCTAACAGGGCTTAATTTAACAGTCGGACATCGGACAGTGTCTGGCTAAAACCTCAGATTTTCCGATCAATTTACAAAGTCATCTGACATTTTGTCAGGCGGGATTTTGAATTCTTTAAAAGAAAATTTTATTCGTTGATTTGAAATCGAAAAAATTAAACTTAATGTAAACTATTAGACAAACTTATAAAATGTTTTGATAATGGAGGGATTCGTTCCCAATTAAAGCACTGTTATTAATTGTAGTTTTAATGACTGTTCTTTAACAGTTTTTTTTGTTATATTATTAAATTTAAAACTATTGCTTATTTAAAACGATCGCAAAATGGGATATTATAAAATGCAAATGAGCAAAATAACTTTGAAAAAGCGCCTAATCTAAGAAATGTTGCATTATTGAATTCTACTGATATTTCAATTATGTAAAGTTTTTATAAGTTTTTTCAAGAAGTCAAAAGATGGAGATTACAATAATGAAAAGAAGCTTAAAAAAAAGTTTAATTATATCAAAATGGGGAAAGTTGGTGTAGCTAATTATTTTTTTTTATAGAGTGAATAAACTCTCATTGAAAAAATATTTTGTTTTACAAAGTTAGTCAAAGTATGTTTGATTGATTACTGCAAACGCCGTGGACACTGAAAAGCAAAGAAAAGCAGGCAGTTTTAAAATTTTGATAATAAAAGATTATACAAAGGTGTTTTTTTAGATGCTGAGATCTCATCAATGCAATATTTTAAAAGAAACATAAAGAAGATATACATTTAAACATAAACGTTATGATCATCCAAATCATTCTATTTTAGCTTGAGCGATTTCTCAGTGGTATCCTGGTCCTCCTCGAGTTTCCCGATTCTTTATTCATTATTCGTTTTTTAAACTATATCTTTATTTGTATTTTTTTTCTTTTTATTTCTATAAAGATTGTAATATATATATATATATATATATATATATATATATATATATATATATATATATATATATATATATATATATATATATATATATGTATATATATATATATATATATATATATATATATATATATATATATATATATATATTTATATATATATGTATATATGTATATATATATATATATATATATATATATATATATATATATATATATATATATATATATATATATATATATATATATATATATATATATATATATATATATATATATATATATATATATATATATATATATATATATATATATATATATATATATATATAGTTCTAGCTTTATAAAAATTGTCTGCCAAAGAAAAGTCTGCCTTTTTGAAAAGTAGATAAAAAATAACCTGTAGAACTCATAAAATTTTCTTTGTTGAATTTTAATGACATGCAGCGCGTGGAATTTTTAAATTAAATAATAGCCCCTAAATATCATATTGCGTTTGTTTTAACTTCCTTTAAATGAATAAAAGCGAAGCGTGTAGATTTTTTTCGAATTTGTAATAACCAATCAACCAAGCGTAATGATTTGATTTAACTTTTAATGATTAAACGTGTAAGAATTTCTTCAGAAGATAAATAACAATTAGGATTCTATATGGCAAACAGTATAAATGTAATTCAGATTATTACAGTAAAATTTTTTTAGTTATTATTGTTAAATAGTCATCATCGTTCACTAGAAATAAACACACTCGTTTTCATTATATTTTTGGAACACTGTATAAATTGATCGTAATGTCAGACTTGTTATGCATAGCATGCAAAAACTGCAAGACAAGGTATTTGTGTGCAGATTGTTCCTTACCAGTATGTAACATTTGTTCCGTTGAAGTATCCCAAGATGATATTAATTACTCCGAAGAACATAAAAAAGTAGGGCGTTGTGGAGAATGTAGCACTCAAACAGTTATGGCAGTTGCAGTAATGAAGCCAATTGAACCGCCAAAAAAAGTACAAAAGACAATTTTTGCTTCATTCGGAGGGGTATCGGTAAGCCAGAAAATTAACCCAAACCAAGCAAAAATCCCATCGTCTTCACAATCTTTCGGTTTTCAGCAGCAACCGTGGTAAAGAGAAAATCAGATTTAGCTGATGTTTTTACATCTGAATAGCTGGAAAATTCCTTAGATTTAAACGGGAAAGTTAAATCATTGACTTGCAAATTCTGCCAGAAATTTTAAAATAAGATTAAATGTATGGATAACTTTTCAAATGCATTTATTCAGGGTCCAACTAATTTAAAAAATCTGCTGTTAGTGATCATGCAAAGTCTTTTAAATCCCATGCATATGCTTGCAAGCTATAGTATGAACATAAATATTTACCATTAGATCAAAGGGCAAGACAAATGGCTAATGTGTTAGGTAATCAAGATATTATTTCTGGTATAGCAGTTATGGATTGAAAAGAAATTGAGAAAACTAAGAAAAAGTTTGAAGTTGCGTACTTTATTGTAAAGAACGAATTACCATATAAATACACAGTATATTATACATAAGTACACAGAAATATTATGTCTTGAAAAAATGCATGGTGTTGAGCTGGGAGAGGCATATTTTAGCAACGTCAAATGTGCTGAATTTATAGATTTTATTGGTGAAGATTTAAAAGAGATATCATTATTTGATTTGTCAAAATCTAAATTTTTTGGGATATTATGTGATGGATCAACGGATAGTGCAATATTAGAAGATGAAGTTGTTTATCTAACTTATTTCGACCCTGAATCTGTGGAAAGTGATGAAGTTCAAGTGAAAACAATCTTCATAGGCTTATGAAAATTAAAATTTGGAATTGAAGAGTTCGAAAGTAAAGTAATAGGTTTTACTTCTGGCGGTGCTTCACTTAACAGAGGAAGTAATCAAAGTGTTAATGTTATTCTTCAGAAAAAGTCACCCTGGATAGTATTTATATGATGTGTTGCTCATCGCTTAGAGCTTGCATTAAAAGATACTTTGTCAAAAACAGCTTTTGATGACATTGATGAAATGCTTTTACGTTTATATTATCTTTACAAAAGGGCATCAAAAAAACTCTGTCAACTAAAAGTAATCTACAATGCTTATAAAGAAGGAGTGGAATTTATCCATCGACCAAAACTATAGAGCAAGCTAAACTTTAGGGTTATCTAGCAAAGTGGAATGACAGTAAAATGCTACTTCTTTTAAGTATGTGTATTGACTTACTTGGAATTGCATCAGAGTTATCTGTTTCTATGCAAAGTGATAAAATTGACACGGTTAATACAATGTATTTCCTGTCAAAAACAAAAAATCGCTTGGATTTATTAAAAAAAAAAGAATTTGAAAAGCTCCAACATGTAAAATACTTGATATCGAAAGTTACTTGTAAGGAGGGAAAATATTATTTTCAAGATATCGAGCTGAAAAATTATGACAGGTCAATTAATTTTGTTAAATGCAAAAAAAAAGAGTTTTATAAACGCGTAAAAAGTTGCATTTAAGTTCACTTAGAAGAAGAACCTGAAAGAAGCTGAAAGCAAGCAAATATTCAAATTTGTTTCGAAAGTTTTAAATTGTGAAGGATGGGATCAGAAAGAAGTAGTAGAAAACTTAACTGTTTATAACAATGAGTTTGCAGATGACGCTGTGTAAGAGCTGGAAAGATGTTTTGAACTACTTTTTACCATCCCCGTGTGCAACTCTAAGCTAGAAAGAATGTTTTTAAAGTTGAATGTGGTTAAAACTGTCTTTAGATGCTCCTTGTCTACTCAACGATTAGAACATTTATTAAAAATAGGTGAACTTGGTCCACCTGTAGAAATGTATAATGTAATGGCTACAATTGAAAAATGGGAATTACACAAACGTCGTCGTCCAACACAACAATGCTGAAAAGAGTATAAAAAAAATTTAGAAAAGAAAAAAAAGTAGTAAGAAAAAAAGTAGTAAAGATAGTAGTAAGGAAGACCAAAATAATGAAACTAATATCTTCAAAAATGTTTCTGAGCAAGAAAGGTTGTTTTCAGATAATGAAATTTGATTTATTTTTTTACATAAAGTTTAAAAATAGTATGTTTATCTTGATATTTAATATATTTAAGACATTATTATACTATACTACTATAACAAACTTGTTTTCTTGTCGTTTTTATTATTGATAAAAATAGTTACATGAACGCCATATAAATACCTTTTTGGCACTAAAAGTATATAGCATATTATATTTTGTTAAGTAAAAAAATTTACATAACTTTTATAAACAGGTAATGCAATTCATTGTAAACTAACAATGAATTGCATTACTAAAACAAGGTTTTCGAGAGAAAAAAACTCAATGAAACTTCAAGTCTATCTACAAAAATGTGCAGTATTGAATTTAAACTATTTCATTTAAATTACAAAGATCTACGATGATAAGAATTCTGAATATTAAGAAAAAAAACTACAACTTCATTAGCCTAAAATAAAATAACCTGGGAAAACATAATATATATTTCGATTGGATAATTAGGTTCCATAAAACTCAGATACGCCAGTAGCTAGTCTAAGCAAACCCATCTGCAGTACTTTTTTACTTTCAGCATTTAAAGAACTTTCATTTTCTGTTCCTTTTAATTAAATGAATTATTTAATTAAAAGGAACAGAAAATCAAATATTTACATATGAATATATGTAAATATTTGTGGAAATTATTTGTTTAAATTTTATTTCAAAAATTTGATTGGACAATGTCCGACCAAAATAACTTTTGGTTGGACATTTTGTCCGGGACCTTATAAAAAATTAAATTAAGCCCTGTCTTATAATAAATGCAGTTTTATTTTAAATATGCCTTTATATGATTAATGAAACAAGTAACGATAGATTGCTTGCGAGCATAGTAGTATTTGTAGAAAAGAGAAAGAGATTATAACTTAATGATGATGGAACAGAGACTCAAGCAAAGAATTTGAACAAGTACAACTATACTTACAATGCATTTTTGGACCTTGTCTCAAAAAGACAGAGGCTCATTAGAAGAATCAGTCCAAATATGACTACAGTACTCCATTCAGAGACAAATAAGAGATTTATGAAAGTAGAGAATAGAATTAGGATTGAAATAATAACAAGCACAATAAAGAGAGGCACCGATAGCAAATGTTAACTTTGCAAATGGATTGTATGCATGATTTCCATGAGAGGTCAGCAGTGAATCATAATCCGAGAAGATATAAAGTAGAGAATGTTGCCATACCTAAATGTAGAGTTGCCAGTCATCAATATAGGAATATAAACAACATTGCAATAATTATTAGCAGTAAGTAACTTAGTTCTGTTTGGGTTCAAACAAAACTAAGTTACTTACTGTAACTTAGTTCTGTTTAAGTAAACTTGTTCGGTCTGTCTTGATCAAGTTGAAAATGATTTTATTATGACCAATGTAAATGTAAACTATAAATTTAAGTCAATAGAAGAATGTCAGATAAACAGCACTGGAAATAGTTATTTAAAGGTTGCCGATCAACTCTGATTGGCTGAAATGAAAAATATTCAAAAGTAGACATTCAAATTTTTTTCCAGACAATCAAATTTAATTTTTGTATAAAAGATGGGAGGCTGATTACATGCATATCTTATGATAATGATGGGAAGTTGATTACATGCATATCTTATGATAATGATAGGAGATTGATTACATGCATATCTTATGATAATGATGGGAGGCTAATTACATGCATATCTTATGATAATGATGGGAGATTGATTACATGCATATCTTATGATAATGATGGGAGGCTGATTACATGCATATCTTATGAAAATGATGGGAGGCTGATTACATGCATACCTTATGATAATGATGGGAGGCATAAGTGCAAACTTGCACATGTGAGAAGCAGTTGTCATAACTTGAATAATCGTTAACTGTGAACTGGCATAAGCGCGCTGAAAGATTTTGCAAACACTGGCTTAAGTACTTGTGCTTGTGTAAGTGTGAATCTTCATAAGTGTGAAGCAGTAGCTTGATTAAATGTCAGTTTAAAAAAGTTAAAATTGTTTGGCTTAAGCGTGTTAAATAGTTTTAATTTTTGATTATAATAAATGGATATCAAAAAACCAACATACATACTTCAAACAGAAACCCAATAGTAAATAAATGTACATTTTGTTGCAAGTGTCCCTACATGTTTTTATACACTTTATTTTTGTTAATAAAAGCATGTATTTATAAAAGTTTATGCTTATACAAGTATGCATCTAATTTTTTTAATTTTATTTGATAATAATGTTATTGTTATGTTGCAAAAAATAAAAAAAAAAAAAAAAAATTGACACAGTTTTGTTGAGTTTAACTAAAAGATACCATTGAGATATAATTGAGATAATATACAAAGTATATTAGAGTATGCTAAGTATATACAAAGTATATACAAGTATGCTAAGTATATACAAAGTATACACAAGTATGCTATGTTACCTTGGAGATACCGTTGGAAAAGTTTCTTTTTATAAAGAATTATCTTGTTTTATGTGTTACTTCTTATTAAAAAAGTTCACAGTTTTTATAGGTTCATTCCATATAAAATCATCCAGACCATGAAACCCTTACGTCTCAGAATTTGTTCATTTTCACTTGCAGTCCATATTAAAAAAATAATAACTGTGAAAATTTTAGTTAAAAATACACATGGGTTCCAGAGATATCATTAGTTAAAATAATGCTTCAGATAATCACTAAAATGATGCAGCATTTTAGTGATTATCTGAAGCGACTACAAAGCAACTTTGACATATAGTATCTTTATAATGGCCTCGGGGAAGTTTTCTAAAATTCGGTACCCCAATAGATTTTTACTTGCAAAATCCAAAAAGAGCACCCTCAAGACATGGTTGTCTCTGGAAATGCCTCATTTATCCAATTTTGTTCAAAATTATTGATTTGTAAATTCATGATTTTTGGAGGTAAAATGAAAACTGTAGCCTAAAATCCCGAATGAAAAGTTTAATTGTATATCATTATTTTATCTTAGGTCTACTGAAAAAAATTAGATTCATCAATTTCTAATACTTGATCAAAATTTGCATTTAAAAATTGTCTTTTTAGAAAAATTTAAAATTTGTAACAAAAGCAATTGAAATGTTTTTTAAAACATTTATTTGTATAAAACATCAAATAGTGTTATTTATTGACTAATTTAGGTCATAGGCCAAGGGAGGGCCAGGGGGCCTCTGACCAACTTTGCTCCCTCCCCCTCAATCTCCTTGAAGTTTTATTATTTATTTTTTTAATACATTAAATGATATAATAATAAATAATTAAAATTTAATTTAAAAACATAATTTTTTTTTTTAGTTTGAAAAACAATTTTTTTTTTATTATTTTAATTCAAATCGGCGAATGCTTACCTCTTATTATATCAAAAACAAGCAAATGTTTTGTTTTGTTCTTTTTAAAGGTTGTACCTTACTTGTTTGTATTATTTTTTTTTAAATTATCTTCGCTTCCAACAAGGCTGCAAGCAACCACTAATTAGTGTTGTAAGTTACTGGAAGAGAAAAGATGAAGATTGTAGAGCAAGATAACGATTGACAGGCGACTTAAAAGATTGCAAATTATATGAATCAGGAAAGCAAGATGAAGAAAGCAAATTCCAAAGAACTGATGAATAAGAGTTTTTGGAGCACTTAGGAACAGTAACAGAAAAAAGATGAGACTTAATTGAATGATGAGTAACACGAGAATGAATTTTAGTAGATGGCACAAGAGACGCTAGCTCTTTCGAGCAGTGCCCATTATAGTATTTGTAGAAAAGAGAAAGAGAAGCAACATTACGACGATGTGACAGAGGTTGAAGGTTGGCTGCAAGAGCAGGTCCAACTATGTTTATAATGCATTTTTGCACCTTGTCTAAAAGAGAAAGGGCATCATTAAAAGATCCGCCCCAGATATGGCAACAGTATTCCATACAAGGCCGGATTTGAGATTTATAGAGATAGAGAAAAGAATCCAGAGTAAGAAAGTGGCAAGCTCGATAAAGAGAAGCAACTTTAACAGATGCTAATTTTGCAATGGATTTGATATAAGGTTTCCAAGAAAGATCAGAAGTAAGAGTTAATCCTAGAAGATGAAGGGGAGGAGACTCATTGAGTACATTACCGTTCATAAATATAGGAAGGTCTAAACTATTGCGATAACGATTGGCTGAAAAAAATTGAGTTTTATCTGAATTAAAGTTCACCAGCCACTGTGAGCCCCACTGTGAGAATGATTTTTATATGAGTTTTATCTGAATTAAAGAATGAGTTTTATCTGAATTAAAGTTCACCAGCCACTGTGAGCCCACTGTGAGAATGATTGTGAATTTTATTGTTTTTTGTATTTTTAAAAGTCTTGACATTCATTCCCACAAAACTGGATTTTCTAAAAAACAAGGTTTTGTTCAATTCAAAGATCTTTCTTGTAAAAAAACAAGAAGAAATATATGGCGAGCAAATTTAAAGGAAAAATATTGTTCAATAGAAATTGTGTTGTTATCATGAGCAATTCTATGGAAAATATTGTGAGCGAAAAATTTTGCTATAAAAAATAATCTAACATTAATTACAAGAAGAACATTTATTTTTTATAAAAAATTTTATATTTTCAGTTATTTTAAAAACTTAAAACTAAATTTTTTTCTAAGGTAACATAAAGATTTCCCTAGACTTGGCGAAATTTTTGCAACAAAATGTTTATGTAACCCCATATTAGAAATTCTGCAGTAAATTTTACAAAAAAAGCAGTACAAATAGATGGAGATTTAAATTCATATGAGGAATGGGAATCAAAAAGTGAGAAAAAAATTAAGTTAGATACCACAATAGAATTGCTTGGAATTTCACTAATCAAACTAACAAGTCTTTCAAAACACAGCAAATTGCCTGCAGCAAAACAAAAGTTTAAGAACACTATTGACATAGTTGCAAAAATGGTCTCATTACCATATAACATTAAAGAAACTTATTTAACAACAGAAATAAAAATCCCTATTTCAAACAACAACATTAACAATGACCATGATCTAGACATTTTTATGTATGAAATAAAAAAATATCATACATTAAAATGTCTAGATCAATTTTCACCTTATGGCGATAAAAAAGACTACCCTAACGTCAAAGTCAGTCTGTCAAAGTTTTGTACTCTTAAATCTAAATGGTGTATTACAACTAAGTGTCAGGTACTCATAATGTATGTGTATGCATACATCACCAAAATACAAAATTTCTCATTGATGCCATTAGGTGGTATAAAAGTTATAAAAATTTCATGACATTGATTTTTTGTTCGCATGAAAATGCAGAATGTTTGTTACATCGATGTAACTAATGCAACATACCTGTTAAAAGAGTAGTATGTCAATAAAGTTTAAAACAAATAACTACTGGGCAGATTTTAGATGTTAATTTAATGTACTCCTTTTGTAAAGCCAAGATAAATGGAATTTGTTTAAAATTATTTTCTTAAAATGAAATTGGCCAAACATGAGCACAATTAGAAAAAAGATATTTAAGTTCCTGACACAAGGGCATACCATCATTTTATTCCAATTGCTTCAAACACTTTAAGTTATAAAAAATCAAGTATTGAAATATTTGATATCATTCCAAAAAGCAAACATAATAAAGAGATTTCATTAAACGTTAAAAAAATGGATTATATTGCATGTTTTTATGACGGATTTTAGTGGTTAGGGATTGCTGAAGATGTAAGTGAGCTTGATATAAAAGTCAGATTTATGCATCCACATGGACCAGGTAAAAACTTCTTTTGGCCTGATGAATGTTGGGTGCTCATTTCTGAAGTTATATGCCTAATTTCTACATTCACAACAAAATCAAGTTGTACGTATCTGACATAACAACATATCTGATTTAGATTCGGAGAAAATAAGCAGTTGGTTACAAAAAAAAATTAAATACATTTAAATTAATTTTTTGTTGTAATTATGAGAGGGGTTTAAATAAATCCCACTGTCCACCTTATGTTAATAACTATATTAGTATTAATCTACTAAATAATACCATAAAGATATTAATTGTTAAAACGTTTTATAATTGTTAAAATGTTGAAAATGTTTCAATATTTTTGGTTTTAAAATTTATGATTTTTAAAATCGTGAAAAGATTTTAGTTTTGAGTGCTTACTTTGAAATAAGAGGTAAATAATGAAAAAAAAAATTGTTTCTCAAACTAAGAAAAAAAATTATGTCTTGAATTGAAGTTTAATAATTATTTATTATTATATCATTTCATGCATAAAAAAAAAAAAAAAAAAAAAAAAAATCCAGGAAGATTGTGGGCGGGGGGGGGGGGGCAGAGTTAGTAAGAAGCCCCTTGGCCCTCCTTCAGCCTATGACTATAAACATATCAATCAAGTCTTGAGAGTGCTCTTTTTGGATTGCACAACTAAAAATCTATTGGGGTAACAACTTTTAGGAAGTTTCCCCAAGGCATTATGAAGATACTATATGTCAAAGTTGCTTTGTAGTTGCTTCAGATAATCACTAAAATGCTGAGTCAGCATTATTTTAACTGATGATATCTCTGGAACCCATGTGTATTTTTAACTAAAATTTTCTCAGTTTTTTTGATATGGACTGCAAGTTAGGTAAAAATGAACAAGTTCTGAGACGTAAGGGTGTCGAAAATGTTTTTTTTGAATGATTTCATTTGGAATTACTCTACACACACGTATAAAAGAGTATTATTTGTTTTTTGAGCTAATAATGTAAAAGTAATTGTAACAATTTTTTCCTTTCCAGCTATGGCACTTTTTTCTAATGCTCGCAAGTTACTTTTCATCTACAAAGAAAAAACTGACGAAAAGGTATTTGAGTATAAAAAAGTATTTATGAGTATAAAAAAGTAAATAAAAGTAGGTATTTATGAGTATAAAAAAGTAGTTTTAAACAAAAGTAACATTAAATAAGATAAAATATAATAAACGATTTAAATTTAAAGCACTTTTTATTTTTTTATACTCAGTTTGGAAATTATCATATAAAAAAATTAATGTTTTTTTTGTTTTTTTATCAAAAAATAAAGTTATTTTACAATTGCATGTGAATATGCATTGACTGAGGGTTTGGTTTAGCCAGGGTTTTGGTTAAACTTAATTTGATTAAATTTGCTTTTGATTAAAATAAAACAATTTTTGAATTTTAAAATAAAACAAGTTTTGAATTTTTTTAAGAAAATTAAAAAAAAAAGTTTTAAAAATATTATAAGTTTAAAAAATATACGAAAAAATATTTAATCGAAAGTATAGTAGGTTGTAAGTTTAAAAATACAGATTGAAATCTCAATATGTTGAAAAATTTTTAGTTAATGCCATATTTTTATCTGAATATGAAAATGTATGATTTTGATTTGAAAATCAAAATCATCTTATTCTACCATTTTAAAAAGTTAAAACTCAGATAAAGTCTATCGATTATATGTACAATATTTAAATCACTTTTTCTAAATTTATTTTATGGATTGTAGTAGAATTAGTGCAACACCCATTTTATTAACATATTAGGATATTGTTAATTTATTTCCGAGAACAATGTGTTAAAACTAGTTAAAATCTAAAACAAAGATTTACAACAGTTTATTACAATAACATTTTTACAAATTAGTACTATAATAACTACAATAACATTTATGGTCAATGCAACGAAAGGAGGAATAAAATAGTTCTTTAATAAAAGTTGTTTCTTGATCTAATGTTCTAAGTAAATAGTTTGGTTAAATGCAAGAATGCCGGTTAAATAGTACAGTGAGTGCAGTTTTGACAAACCTTTATTAGAAATGCACAATGAAATATTTTTTGATCAAATATTACAGCTTTATTATATTTTACCCAGGCAGGAGATTTTTTAACATTGTTCAAGTGTAATAAGATTCATCATTAATGACGCAAATTTTTTCTTGCAGGTGCTCAATAAGGCAATCACATTTTTGAATCCTTTCTTGCTGGTCATTTTATGCATTGGTATCATTTTTATTTTATGGCAACTGTTGCTTGTCTTCTATTTTTAGCAAGTAATAATTCAGGGCTATGCTATGTTCAAGTTTGCAAGCATTCTGCCTTTAGGAAACTTCATCTCAGTGATTAAACATAATTTTTTTTTTATTCAATTTTTTTGAAATACAACCATTTCTTTTAACTTTTTTATAATCAGAGCCGCTTAGTGGATTATCTCTTTTTTTTTGTAAAGTTGTTCTGGGTGAACTTTTTTTCCATAAGACCAATGTGCGAAAATAATAATGGAAAAAATAGTTGTAAAAAAATATAATTTGTTTGACTTTAGTAGTGTAAAGGATTTAAGATTAAGATAAGCCTTATAAATAAAAATATTTTATTAATTGTAATTTTATATTTTGAAACTCATCATTCCATCCTGCATTCTTGGGAGTTCAATCATTCAACATTTACCATGTGTCTTTTTCCAGAAACAATTTATAGTAAATAAATTATAAGGCAAAGAAAGATTTTTAGAAAAGAAAAAGATGTTTTTTTGTTGACCTTGAATATGCTTTTGTCAGAATACCATTAAAGGTAGCGTGCGCCCTAAATTGTGTAGGCGTGGAAAAGTGGCTAGTAGCAGTTCTTGTGTATAAAAATGTCATAACAATACTCAAAACAAAAGTTGGAAAGATTGTTTTTAATTAAAGGTTGATGTGCTTTAGTATTCAGTGTTTTTTTATTATAATTATTATTTTTTAATTATAGTTCATTATAGGATTACCATGGAAGCTATTCTATACAGATGATTTATATTTGATTGCAGAGACAAAAGGCAAATTTTTACTACTTTAGTATTGGAAAAATGCAATGGAAGCAGAAGAACCTAGGATAGTCCTGAATAAGACAAAAGCTATGTTAAATCAAGAACGAGCATTTATTGAACTTTATTGTTTGTATATTTAGTATAGTTCAATGAGTTCACTAGTGATGTATGTATGTAGTGATGTAGTAACAAGCCAATGATCAAAATGGTGGTGTAACCATTTATGTTTCTATAAACTTATATTTTAAAGACATTTATGTTACTTTTTTTATCTTTTTATTAATTATATAAATAGTTAAGTCTTTTATTTATTTTACTTTATAAACTAAAACTAATTAATTTTTACTTCATAAACTAAAGCATCTTTTTTATAACTATACATAATTCAAATTCTTCTATCATCACTATTGCTACCACATTTTTCATAAGTTCTTTTTTCACCATTATCGATTTTTATAAGTTCTTTTATCACCACTGCTTTTTTCATATATGTATTGTTTTAATGTATATATATATATATATATATATATATATATATATATATATATATATATATATATATATATATATATAAATATATATATATATATATATACACACACATTAAAACAATACATGATTTCAATACTACTATCCACTCCTTGTTTTACCTATTTATGTCAGTTGAAGTATGTGCACTGCATGCAAGTTCTACCTAATTAAGTCAGTCCATGTGTTTTAAGTCTGCTCCCTGCAAGTTGAAGTCCACTCCCTGCATGTTCTACTTATTTAAGTCAGTCCATGTATGTACACTCTGCTGCCATAATCCCCAAATAAATCAGTTGATAAAATAAAAAAAAAAAAACTAATAAATAAAACAAATAAAAATTAAATAATAAAAACAGTAAAAAAGTAAAATTACAAACATTCTGAATTAAAAAAAACAAAACATTCAAGTCTAACAAGTTGCGTTTTTGTGGTTTTTAAAAAGCGATAAAATTTAATTTGTTTGCTCAATTAATTTAATGCTTTTTACATAATCAAAAAATACATTACTTTATTTTGTCAACTTAAGTGCGGCAACTTTGTCTCAATTGTGGCTTTTAAAGTGATCTCCAAAACTATGACCTATATCACTAAAATATTGGTTTTAATAATTTACAAATGTATATAGAAATGAATGAAGATGTAGATAAATACCTAGGCTAAATATATTTCAATGTATTTTGGTTTCAGAGATTTCAATGTTTATGTGAAGCTATTATAACAAATCTTGAATCTGGCAAGGAACCAAAGTATTGGTATATGTCAGTAATGTTAATAAAAGATTTTACAACTTTGTGGGTTTCATCATTAAAGAAAATATTATATATATGTTTTACATTGCTTAAAAGTCCAACTGTAAGTCAAAATTATCTTTATTCTTGTTTATTAATATAAATTTTGCTGTAGTTATTTACTTATTTACTATTTAGTAAATACAATAGGTCAGTCTTAAAAGAAGGAAGAAAAGTAAGAAATTAGGCTAAATTAAAAAGTAAGAAATTAGGCTCAATTAAAAAGCAGGTGATGAAAAGATGAGAATATTAAGTTTAAAAAGTAGGGATTACATAAATTAATACACAAAATATCTCATCATATCATCTTTTATAAGTTGTGTAAAGATAATTACAAAATTATTTTTTGATTGATCACATAATCAGTAACAAGCTAATAATAATGCATATTACAATTTGTTTTGTCAGTTTTAATATTAACTGCTTAAGCAGTTAATTTAGTGTTATTAATTTTGTTGAATGCATCTTTTATCAAAAATATTCATTTTTGGTAAATCTGCCAAAAATGAATTCTAAGCAACTTTTAGTTATTAAAAATGCAATTTGTTCACATAACCAGAGTGTTAACTAGAAATAAATTTGATACAGCGTGTTGACGAAATTAGGAATTTGTCAAAAAATCTCCCAAATATATCACCCCCATCCTTCCCTCCCCTGAGTTTAAAATATGTACCGGGAATGTGTGGGGTCCTTATCTTATATTTTTCACTTCTACTCCACTATAGCGCTGCATACATTGATTGGACAGTGCTAAAAATAAAACAAAATACTGTCTGTAACATTTATTTGGTCAATACTTTTTTTCAGTGAGCAAATCCAGGTTTCAATTTTTTTGTAAAATCAAGACCCGAATTATTAAAATCTATTTTAACCGTTTATACTCATTTTTTTACAATAAATTGCGATAGATAAATAATTTAATATATTTATTATATTAAATAATTATTTTTAATATATTATAGCAAAATTTGTTATAACTTATTACTATTAAAAACAAATTCGATATTCAAGCACTTATAATATTTGGGTATATATGAATAGGAAATCAACGCAAAATTAAAAATGTTTTCAAAACGATAAGGCAAATTAAGCTCCGATTTGCAAAGATATATTCAGAATTATATATTTTTGTTTTATAAAATAATCAGTGTGTATTAATTAATTATTATTAAGAATAATATATTTGATTTACTTTTAATCTTAATATATCGTTGCCGCTTTCATCTTAAGAGTATTCTTTTAAAAATATATATTTCACTGGTGGGCATTAAAAGGCAATTTTTAAAGTAATACAGCGATTTTTAAAGTAATATAGCAAACTTCTACTTCTAATTATTATCTAAATTCTGTTTGACGTCCTTTATGAACCTTTACACCATCATGTAATAAATTGTGTCATCAAAAGAAATGTTTTAAAAATAGAAAAATAAAAAAGATTTTGATGATAGTAAACACAATCTTGCAAATTTCATATGACACATTTATTGTGAGTTCAATTTTATTATTAATATTAACTTTCTTTATACATAAGTCGCATAGCAAAATAAAGTTACAATTACAAAGTCTCAGCAAAAACAATAACTAATGTTGTTTAATTACAAAAGAATTACAAAAGATTGGAAGCGATTGCACGCTATCGTGGCAAGGAAGTATACCAATAATTATTTTTTCATGCATAGTCATAAAATGTTGTTATGACTATGGTTCATTGAAACATTTAAATTTGCTTTTAAAATTCAAGTTGAATCTAGTTTTCTTGTTTTTTAAATTTCTAATTTCAGTTTGTTGTAATAAAAAAAAAAAAAATTCTTGTTATGAAAAGTATTTAATTTACATTTTAATATACGTATTTAATTTACGTTTTGAATATAAGCAGCCAGTAAAGTAAAAGCTCATTAAATCCTCATTAAATAAATTTCTAGAACCAGTTTGTTATAATCAAAAAACATTTATTCAACTTATTTAACAGCCAAAAAGGGCGAAACTTTTAAAGAAATAGCATTTGTGGGTGTTAAACTAAACAAATTCGTAATTTTGTAAATTTTATTTCTTGCTAACTTTTTTTTAATAATATTTTCTGTTGTTGGAACGCATTGCAAAAAATTATTTGCAAATTTTGAGAATTAAACTTTTTTTCTGAGAGATCTTAGGGATTTTCCGAAAATCCTAATTTTTCAAAAAAGTTTTTTTCCAAGAGACATTTTTACAGTTATGCAAGCACGTAGTTATACTAATAATGGCAATTTTATTTGAAGTTTTAAACAATAAATATTTTTTACGCTATTCTTCTATTAGTTTTTAACAATAATTAATTTTCAATATTTTTTAGAATTATTATTAAATTTTAATTAGGCAAACATTATTTAGAAAATGGGATTTTTTCACTTTTAAGTTAGGAATTTAAATTCTACGAACTTTTGATAATACCGTGTTTGACAGGACCCCACAGGGCTAGTTTACACCCTAATAACATACTAATTACTAAGTGTGAAATTGAAAAAGCATACATTCACATAAAACCATAAATTAACTGTAATATGTTCAAATATTCCAAACTTTTAAGTAAAAATTAACAATATTTTTCTTTGTAATCTGTTTTCTTTTTAATATGGAATGTTATATTAGTTTCATATGGTTTGTATTTTGACAATTTTCTTTTAATATGTAGTGTAATATTAGTTTTTTATAGGTCGTGTTTTGACATTTTTTTTAGGCAGCTGTAAACTCTGGAAAAAATGGAACAAGTCTTTATTTAGCCATGGTAAATATAGTTTTTTATGTGAAATTTATTGGTAAACATGGTAATTTTAATTTTCAATGCTAATTATCAAAAGCTGTTTTGGTATTTACAATTTTCAGTTATTTTAGTTATTTTAAATTTATTTAACTTTTTATTTTATTTTAACTTTTTTATTTTAGTTATAAACTTCTCTTTAATTGCTTTAATCTATTTCTATATTTTTTATCGGATAGTATAAGAAATGTTACTATTATAAAATTTTTTAAATAAGTATATACAAATGAAAGTGGCTTGTGGTGTTGATATTTTATTTAAAATCTTTTAAAATTTTTTTAATTTTAATTTAAAAAAGTCATCAGTAGTTTTTAAACAGTGTTATTTAATATTTTTAATGTTTTTTGAAAATTAGATCGCAGCACTTTTATAATGAACATTATAAAACAATATGTTTGTTTTGTTTGAGATTTTTGTTTTTGTTTAAAATAAAGAGTATTAAAGTTTTATTAGAAATTTTTTCAGTATGTTGTAAAAAATTGTTTCAATTTATCCATAATTTCATAATAAATAAAATAATGGCATTATAGGATCCAACATTTAACTTAGTTATTATAAATGGTCAAAAGAAATCATCAGTAGTTTATAAGCAGTATTAATTATTAGTTATTATATCTTATAGGGCACACAAGTGTGGAACTATGTAAATGTAATTGAATAAATTTTATTATTTTTAGTTAGTTACATTCACAGATTCTTCAAGTTGGAAAATTTTAAAAATAAAAGGAGGTATGTTATTTTTGTTTAATTTGTGCCACTAATTTCATTAACACTTAATACCCTATAATTAATAACAATTTTAAGCCCTAAAAATATTTATTATATACACATTACATGTTGGGGATCAAACTCAGAACTTCTTGCTTATACACATTACATAGTGGGGATCAAACTCAGAGCTTCTTATGAAGCAAGCGCTCTACCACTATCAAAGTTATTGAAATAAATTTGAACAATATTTAAAAATTTTTTTGCCTATATTATTCCCTATATAGATTCATTTTAATGCATTTGAATGACATGCTTTTTTTTTCAGACAAATTTGGATGACATGCTTTTTTTTTCAGACAAAGGCATTTTATAAAAGTTGTTTATGAATATTTGAAAGATTTGATAAGTTGTTATTATAGAAATTTAATAAGTGTTGTTTCAGATTGCAGGCACAGTATGTTTCAAATTGCAGACAGTATGTTTCAGATTGCAGACACCAAATAAAATAGTAACAAGGCTAAAGTAAAAAGGCTTGTCAAATGTAAAAGTTTACAAGATGATGCATTTACAGTGAAAATTTAATTTACACAAACATTTGAGTTTTATATGAAGCTTACATGTTTATGTGTATACAATAAATTTTATTAGAACTATTTTTTTGTATTTGCTGATATTTTTTTAACATTTTGTATAATCAATTTTTAAAAGTAAATATCAATATTATTTTTTTTTAACTAGGTGAAAACATTGCTCCTATCATGCATCAGTTGTGCAACAGTTTGATTACAGACTTAATTTCAAGAGGCATGATAATGTGTTTAGAGGTTTAATTTATTTCAAGTTTGTATTTATATATAATCTGTTTATCTGCACATGTCAATAACCAGGGAACCATGGTTGTCACTTCCTAAACAAAATGATCTCACAGAATAATAGCATGGGATGTCATAACAAGCTATTTGGATTTTTTTTACTCATTTTAATTGTTATTTCTATGGCAATAAATCTTTTACTTTCAATTTATCCTCCTCTTCTAAAGCAGGTTTACAACCTGAAGTGCATTACCAGGGGCTATTCTAGGAAAAAAATTTGGGCGACGGTACTCCCGGAGAAATTTAGGAAAATATTGCCAAGTATCTGCATTTTTTGCGAAAAAAAACAATATTTGCCGTAAAAAACATATTTAAAAAAAAAAAAAAAGGTCTTTAATTTTTAATTTGTGCGGCACCCAAATGCGGTTGACACTGCTGAAAGCGTTCTAGAATACCCCTTGTTTGATTTTGACTCGAACATTATATTTTAGACTTTTCTCTATGTGATCATAATAACTTTTTTTTAACTAATCTTATGAAATAAACTTTTATTTTTATTTCTATCATTTAATTAATCTTAATTGCTTCCTTTTTTTTTTAAAAACATTTTTTATCTTTTGACAATATTTGTTGAAAAGTAATTAGATAACAGCAAAACCAACTGTTTATTAAATAATTATTCAGTTTTTAAATTTGACTTCGAACTTTTTAATGTTAAATAAAGTCAAATCATGCTGATAGTTTTCTATTTTTATTATATTGTGTTCTATTCTATTTTTGTTATAATTTTTGTTTTGTTTTCAAACTTCAAAAAACTCATTAGCAACCATTTTATTTAAAACATTTTCAAACTTTCAAAAAGCAATCAAAAACATTGTTTATTTTAAATAAAATCAACAGAAATAACTAGGTTTGAATTAAATATTGTGTAGGTTGTTTGAAATCTGATGTCATTAATATATTGCCTAGAAATTTTTTACATCAAAAAATATCAGTTTATTTTATTTTTATTTTTATTTTAAAACTGTTTAGTAGTTTTGGGCAACAGTTAGTCAACCTTGATATTTATAACAACCTTCATATTTATAACAACCTTTATATTTATAACAACCTTCATACTTATAACAACCTTTATATTTATAACAACCTTTATATTGTTAACAAACTTTATATTGTTAACAACCTTTATGCTTATAACAACCTTTATATATCAGTAGTGGTGTAGTGGTAGAGCACTCGCTTTATAAGCCAGAGGTTCTGAGTTTGATCCCTACCATGTCTCTGGTAGTACCATGCTCAACTTGTTTCTCCGTGCAGCAGCCTTGTTCGTCAAGGTTAGTGTTTCGGAGTTATAGAGTTGAGAGAGGATTATAACCACAATAAAGTAACCTCCTCATCTGTAGTGGTGGTCTTGAGGAGTTGAGTTAACAATATATATATATATATATATATATATATATATATATATATATATATATATATATATATATATATATATATATATATATATATATATATATAAATATATATATATATATATTTATATATATATATATATATATACATATATATATATATATATATATATATATATATATATATATATATATATATATATATATATATATATATATATATATATATATATATATATATATATATGTATATATATATATATATACATATATATATATATATATATATATATATATATATATATATATATATATATATATATATTTATAACAACCTTTATACTGTTATCAACCTATATATTTATAACAACCTTTATGCTTATAACAACCTTTTATAAAAAATTTTTGTGCAGTTGAATGTAGTAGGTGTAAAAATATTCACATTTTTTCATATTTTGTGAAAAGTCTTAGTATTGAGACATAATTATCATAATTATTTGGACTACAGACTTTTCGTTAGCAGTAACTTGATAAAAATTAAATAGTGCTTAAACATAAACCTTAACAGTAATTTGTAATATTTAGCTCATTCAGTAATTATTTTGATTTCAAAAGTTGTTAGCATGAAATTTGATGCCTCCTAAAGTCTGCAGCACTATTTGTAATATAAACATTTATTTTAAATTATCATTAAGGGAGCTCTAGCAAATAATAATTTATAAAGAAAAAGTCAGGTTTTTGTAAAATAAATATTTTTACTTTTATTTTTTTGTGATATTTGCGTGCATTATTTTAATCAAAGGCATTTTATATGGGTCAGGTTGTGAGTTAGTTACTATCCAATCTATATTCAATCTCTTTTCATCCATAAATACATAGTTTTATGTTTAGTTGATTTAAAAACACTATTTTTCTATTAAAAAAAAATCTTTAAATTGCAAGCATGAGGTTGAAGTCTAAGTGCAAGGATTTTTTCATGAAATACGTTAAATACAAACTTAAGAGAATCACAAATGTGATTCAGTTATGACTAAAAATTTTGTATAATAGATTTGGATGGCTACCCCATAGACACTAGGGGTTGTCAGTGCCCCGTCAATATTCTGCCTAATTTCTGTAAAAAAAAACACAGTAGTTACTAAAATTTACAAATACAGAAACTTTGTTTATATTATTTTATAGTAATAAAATTATTTAATAAATTAAAAACATCAGAAATACTATTGTCTTTTTTTAATACAAAAAATTAAGAATATTAAAATATATATATTTTTTGTTTTTGTTATTGTTTTTTTGGAAAATTTGTAGCTTAACAACTTCCCATTTTAAACTAATTTATGTAAATTTTCGGAATTACTGTTTTTTATTTATTGTTATTGCAGTATTGGTTGCCATAATTGTTTACTATGAAAAATGTGCTTGGGCGACCATAATTATTTGCTCTTGCAAATGTTTAAACTTAATTTTATTAGAACTTATTTCAAAGTAACTTTTTACTCCTTTTTTTATTTTAAAACAGGAGTTCTTAATGAATGGATTATGTCGCGCCAGCATATCTCTGAATGGCACCATTATATCGGCAACAAATACATTATTTTTTAGGTAAGTATGTTTATATATATATATATACATTGCTTGAAGTGAAGAAAAAAAAGTTTGGTATGTACAATTACAATATGTACATTTACAAAAGTATTTTGTAAATGTACATATTGTGGAATGTCTATTTTATTTCATTTTTTTTTGTTAATTTTAAATAATTAAGTTCAGTATTACATTTTTTATTCTCATTAATAAATTAAATTCTTTCTTTTCTCGATATTTGTATAAATGAATTAAAAGTTTTTTTTTTTTCATTATTTCTTAAAATTACAGCTTTGCCAAAAATGATTTTTTACATTGAAAAGTTATTAATAAACAAAAAATATTACTTGTTGCAAAGTAAAAAATTCAAGTTAATCACTTTACCAGCACTTTATTTTTGCGACAAACAAAGATTAAAGTTTCCAAGTATCATTTATTAAAAAATATGTACCTTTACATTTTTAATTTTCTTAAGACAAAAAAGTTAAACATATGCTTTATCAATATTATTGGTGTAGTGTTATAAGTTATAACATAACTTTACAAGTTTACAAGGAATTTAATTTTTTGTAAAAAATAGAAAAAGAAAAAGAAAATCAAGAGAAAAAAAACAAATAATTTTTCAAAAGTAAATAACTTTTTTAATCAAAATTCTTTCTTTATTAATTATATAAGGAATTTTCTGTTTTTACTTTTTTGATATTGTACAATCTATTATTTATATAAAGCTAATCTAACTTTTATAAAATATTATTTTTTGAAACTATTATTTTTTGCTAAGTAAAACTTACAAATATAAACGAAGGCATTGTAAGAGTTATTACTTCAAGCGTAAATTCAAGCAAAAAAATTAATAATGGAGTTATATCCCATAAAAGAAGTTTTTGTTTTTATTATAAAAAAATAAACTCTTTATAAGATGTCGTTTAAAGTTTGTGATAATATTTTTTCATTTTTTTGATAAACCAATCATTATAACAAAACAAACAAACAAAATTTAAAATATCGCTAATATAAAATAAAATTTAACATGTATTTTTTAGCTTAATAATTTTTTGTTTTGTTTTTTTGTTTTGTTTTTAAATTGGGTAATTATTTTTGTTATTGTTAGTTATGAGAAGTTGTCTAAATAAATATTCTTGCTCTCGCAAGATGATGTAATAAATATTTAATAAAGATTTGTTTAATAAAAAGTAATTTTTTTTAATTAGGTTTATTTTATGATTTGTTTTTTTATGCGCCTATAACATCTTTTTTTTTCTTTTAATGAACATTTTAGATGGAAAACTTAGGTTAATAAAAATAAAAGTTTCTTTGTTTTTTCTTAAGTTATTATATTTATAAATACCGTGAATATTTTTATAAAAACCTTTTTATGTAATTGTCATTTAACTTCATAAGTGGATTTTATAACGTTAATTACTTTTTTTATCCTACTGCTTAAATGATATCTTTAGACTTGTTTCAATTAAAAATAAGACTGCTTATCTTTAATAAAAAGCTTCAAACATTTTTAAAATTAAACGTAACTTCTTTATCTTTAACTGTGTTGATAATTTTTTGTAAAAAATTCTTTAAAAAATTTTTTGTCATTTATTAAAAAGCCCAAGTGATTGGCACTTGTGTATCTTTTGGACCAATCGCATCCCACTATTCTAAGAAGGTTCTTAATGATGCAAAGATAATAATGCGTAAATTGCTCCTAAAAAGACAAATCCTCCCAACAATCAACAAGATTGAAGAATTTTGAGCAAGAGGTAAAAGAGTTCTTTTTAAGACAGGTGGAATAAATGAAAAAGATTTCTAGAAAAAGTGGATCGAGACCAGTAAGGTGACAGGGGAAAAAAAAAACAAAATGATTGTATCAACTTGCTCTAAAATTTGATTTCTTGCAAAGCAACCTCCAAACAACAACCCCAACCCTTTTAAAAGTAGTTGTTTAATTTTAAAAGGCTTCAAGTCTAATTATTTTGCACACATTTCTAATGAATATTGAAAAAAACTAATTTTTTTTTAGCTGTAATAAATGAACTTATACTTTAAGCCTTTAAGCTTTGATTCTTTTTAGATCATTCAAGACTTTATCTGAAAGTGTACCAACAATGCATTTTATTGTACATGTTCTCTCTATACCTGCATACATATACCACTTGAATCAATTGGCACCTGAGGTAACTAATGTTGCAGAAATTATTATTATTAATTCATCCTTCCTAATTATCTTAATCAACAATTACTTTTTTTTATTTAAATGTGTAAAAGAATAAAAGGAAGACAAAAATAAAAATTGGTAACATTTATGGATAATGCTCTATTATCAAATAGTGTAGGAAGTTTTTGAACCTTTAGACATGACACATGTAGTCTTTACAAAAAAATCTATTTTATACATAAAAAGTTTTTAAAACTGTTTGTTTTGGAAGTTTACTTTAGAATAAACTTCCAAAATAAAAGCTGTCTATGAAAAAAAAAAAGGAATTGTGATTGCAGAATACATAAGTTGTTAGATTTTTCTTTAATTCCATTGGTAAGATTCTGTTATCTTAAGAATCCCAGTAAATATCCCCACCCTTTATCCAGCATTAAAAAAAAATGTGTTATGTATTTTTTTCAGAGTGGAGGAATTCTAAAGGAAATATTTCCAAAGACTATCGAATATCTTTATAACTATGAAAATTTAAAACAAATTTACACCAAACTTGATGTTAATCGATCACTTTGTGTTGTTGGTGAGTTTGAATTTTTTAATCGAAATGGTTTTATAATAGTTGGAAAAATTTATTTAATCTTTTTTTTTCTTGGTTTCAAATTTTATGTTTAAATTATGTAGGGGAGAATTGCCGTAATTGGAACAGCGCCTTAATTGGAACACAAAAAATGAATTATGGCTATATTTTGCATTTTTTTTAGTAAAACGCATTATTTTCTATGTTTTGACACATTTTAAAAGTTATTTCTCAAAAAATGCATTTGCACCATTGATTTAAAGTTTTTTTGCACCATTTTTTTTCAGTGATCTAATTTTGCGTTCACACTTTATTGGTTGCGCTTAGTAAACTATGGTGCTATATGGTATCTGATTTTTTGTGTTTAATTTGATGGGATTTAAAATGCAAAATAACAATATAAACTTATCTTATAAGTTGCTGCAAGCATGTTATTGCTGTGATATAACAAAATAGTCTAAAGTTTCCTTGATTGGAACATTAAAGTTTTCCTTACCTAATCAGTAATAAAATCAAAGGGTTGTAAAAATAGTTTAAGTGCAATTAAAAAATACTTTGTAACAACCATAAATTGTAAAAATAATACTTTATTTAGTGATTTTTAATGCTGATCCTCATCGAAACGCCAGTAATAATAGACGCGACTCTGAGGAGATGTTTATTACTTAATCACTACACTAATTATGTTTACACATTAGCATTAATGTTTTTTTTTTCCATTATTAATCCTTTCATTGTTGTTAGCATATTTTTAATTTGTTGAATGGTTTTTTGTTTTACAAATTTTTGACTGGTTATGTATTTCTTGTATATTTTAGTTCATATTGGTATTTATAAAACAATTTTTTTTATTTTTTTATTTTTTTTATTTATATATATATATATATTTTTTTTTTTATTATTTATTTTAAATTTTTTTTAATTTTTTTTATTGTTATTATTGTTGAGTACTGTTTTAATTGTATAGCCTGTCTTATTTATTTTTAAATATTCCTCTATTAATCTTTATTTTTGTCTTGACAACTGTCAAAATATGCTTTGTCTAATAAATAATTCTCCTTTATTCTAATGTACTTCATTTCTTCCCTCAGGCGTTCACTGCTCGTGTGTGACCATTCGGCGAATTTTATATGCCAAAGTTTTTAAATAATATTGGGCCTAGCCCGTAAGGGTTAGTGTTACGGTCATCGAGCACGACTATTTTCCTAATCGCAATTACTGTCACCGCGAAAGAGGGTTTTTGTCTGTGGAAGATGCCTGGGCTAGCTTTTTAGTCATAAGTCAGTTATGAATCCATGCATAGGTGTTTAATCCATCATGGTTTTCTGGAGTATGGCTGAGCTGGCTTGGTTTAGTTCAGAGACAAATCTTTTATGCTGGTTACTAACAATACAAGACTCTACTGAACGACATAAACAGCACAGACTTACACATTACACCTATACACTCTTATGCACATACAGCCTGTTTACATCTTTTGCATACTTTTTGTTCTTTCATAGATAAATCTTTGTTTGATCTCATCCTTATTTAGATAATATTTTCTTTTAATAGATATGTTGTTGAAATGTAAATACAGATTTGTATGTTATCTATATGTGTTTATCATGTGTGATTAAATTTTTCATTAAAGGATTCATCTGAATTTACATATAAGTATAAGAGCGATTCTTATAAACTAACGGCTTTCGACTTGTTTTTATGAAGTATGTCTTTCCTTGTTATTTTTTTTATGGTCTCAAAGTTACATTTAATTCGGACCGTAGAGAAAACATTATTTTTCGGAAATTTCGATTTAGATATGGTTTCAAAGTTTCTTTTAGTTCGGACCGTAGAGAAAACTTCACTTTTTAACAATTTTTTTTTCCCGCTTTCTACATCGTTTTTATATCATGATTTATATCATTGTTATAATACCCATAACTAATTTTTTAACCACTCATTTGGCTTAAAATTATCTTGTTTTATTACAATATTTATTTAGTCTTATTGCTATATTTATTAATATATTACTTATCTCCTGATTTTCATATTATTACTGTTTACAGAAACTTTCATGTTATATTATCTTGCATTCATTACTCAGCTTTGTTTTAATTTTCACATGCACAATTTTTATCTTTATTATTATTCAGAGAATATTTTTATATCCTTCATTTAATGTTTACATATATGTCGCTTACATTTTTAAGGTTTTTGTGCAACATTCTTTTTCGCTATCATATATTATTCTATTATTGTTATGATTTTGGGTTTCGCGGGTTACTCATTTTCCTACACTTTTGATTGGTTATCATATTTCAAATGAGGTATCTATGACAGCGTTAGAGTTTATTTAAGGGTATTGTTTTGTTTATTAAAAAAAAAAAAAAAAATTTTAATGAGGTATACTGCTTTCTGATTATCTTGGGCTTGTTTATGCTAATAATACCTATTTGGTTTTATTTCTTAAAATAAATTGATTAATATTTTTATGTTTCTATTAGAATTTTAATTTATTTTGTTTTCATGTTTTCTTTTGGTGGTACGGTAAGTGTTTTATTTAGTTTTTTTTATTTTTGTTTGTTCAGTAAATCTATACTATTTATATCATATCATTAAAAAATATTGGTGCTTTACAAATTTGGGGTTGGTTGGGTTTTGGCTATTTGTAGTGAGTCCTTCTTTACTGCAGTATGGAATAGGCGTAAGTCGCAGGGTAAAGCATAAGTGGCGATGACGTTTGTCTGACGGGATAAACTAGTTATAAATGCTGATCCTCATCGAAACGCCAGTAATAATAGACACGACTCTGAGGAGATGTTTATTACTTAATCACTACACTAATTATGTTTACACATTAGCATTAATGTTTTTTTTTTCCATTATTAATCCTTTCATTGTTGTTAGCATATTTTTAATTTGTTGAATGGTTTTTTGTTTTACAAATTTTTGACTGGTTATGTATTTCTTGTATATTTTAGTTCATATTGGTATTTATAAAACAATTTTTTTTTTTTTTTAATTTTTTTCATTTATATATATATATATATTTTTTATTATTTATTTTAAATTTTTTTTAATTTTTTTTATTGTTATTATTGTTGAGTACTGTTTTAATTGTATAGCCTGTCTTATTTATTTTTAAATATTCCTCTATTAATCTTTATTTTTGTCTTGACAACTGTCAAAATATGCTTTGTCTAATAAATAATTCTCCTTTATTCTAATGTACTTCATTTCTTCCCTCAGGCGTTCACTGCTCGTGTGTGACCATTCGGCGAATTTTATATGCCAAAGTTTTTAAATAATTTAGGGAACCAGTTGTCGGACTTAAAATATATTAAAAAAGTACATTAAAAGTTAGAGAAAACAAACTTATATATAAGTTGATTGGAACAAAATGGTACCTTTGCAAAAACAAGTTTATTTCCAATAGCAGTGCAACCAATTGAGTCAAATTGTGGTTAAAGTATAGTAGGGATGTCTGTTTGTATTATTCAAATCATAAATGTTTTCATAGTTAAGCCATCTTTGGTTAATAAATATTTATTCCTTAATTATTCCAATTAGGGCAACTCTCCCCTATGTTATATACTTACTTTAAGGTTGTTTTATATTTTTTTAAGTTTGTTTTAAGTTTATTTTGTTTTGTTTAGGTAATTTAGTTTATCTGTTTCACCTAAATACTGAGGTAAATTTTTTATTTGTTTTTTTTTTACATTTATTTCACAATTAAAAGCCAAGTTGAGCTCTTAATTTATAATAAATTTGATTTAGCTTGACATGTAAGTTTATATATATAAATGTGATATGATTTAGCTTTTATTATTATTATTTTTTTATAGCTAAATTAAAAACTATAAGTTTATAAAGGGCTCAGCCTTACCTTATTTATTTCATAAATTTTTTTTATTTATTTATTTTATTAGAGCAAATAAGTTCCAGAATATTAGAAGATTAATCATAGAATGTCAGAATGATTCTAGTACAAGATTCTATAAAAATATAAATGTAAATTATCAGAATATAAAGATCTAATAGTTCTGAAAATATGAATGAACTCATGATAAATGAACTGTAGAAATTATAAACCGACAGAGACTATGCAAAATCTATGATGAATAGCAAAAAGTATTCCTTTTATTTGCAGTAGAACTAGAACTGAAAAATTCTTTCCTAGATAAAAAAGCAATTAAAAAACTCAAATTTTGAAAACTTAAACAATGCCTTTTTTTATTACTAATACCTTCCTAATATTTTTATTTTGTTGTCATAATTAAAAAAAAAAGACTTTAAATATGAGTAATTTGTCCCAGCTCAGTCCCAGTTAGAATAAATATTTTCAAATATACTAATCATGTATTTCCTTGTTTGTCATAAAAATAAATTTTAATGATGAATTTTGAAATTATTTATCAAGTATGCTTCTTTCTTTTTTTTTAATCAAAAACTTTAATTCTAAAAATTCAGTGTTTAAGGCAGAAAATATTATAAGGAGTAAGGAGGGAGGGGGCAGGGAGGGTTGGTATCATGAGGAGGGGAAGGAGTTCTTGGTCAGTGAAAATTCTTTTGAATAAATTTTTATTTGGTTTTAGTAAATAAAACTATATATAAAACTGTTTGAAAATTTGAATAAATATGTTAATAAATATAACTAATAAGTATAATTAGGATTACTTTAGGAAAAGCATTTTAAAAAGGGTTGTAAGGGAGTTTTATTTAAAATTTGTTTAAAAATAACATTTCATCAGGTTTTATTAAACAAAGCTAAATAAGAAAATTGTTAAAAATGTAAACATAGTTGATTATTGAAAATGTTTTTAGACTTTTTTTGTCATATTTTTAGAGAAAAAAAAAACTTAAAAAAGGGTTATATGGGAAGAATGGTCAATAATAAAAATTTTCAGAATTTTTTGTTGTTGTTGGTTTTGGTAGAAAAACTACATATGAAACCATATAAAAATATATATATACTACATATAAAAGTAGTTCGAAATAAAAAAAAAATTCATGTCATTTTGGACACTCTAATATATATATATATATATATATGTATATATATATATGTATATATATATATATATATATATATATATATATATATATATATATATATATATATATATGTATATATATATATATATATATATATATATATATATATATATATATATATATATATATATATATACACACACACACACACACACACACACACACACATACCAGGAATGTACCGGAATTCCGTTCCGGCCAGAATTTGTGACTTTTAGTTCATTACGGTTCCATCCGTAGTTACAATATTTTAGGCCCGAATGCCAGAATTTTATTTTTACCTTTATTTTTTAAGACATGTGACACAAATTCTGTAAATTAAATCAAAAAATTATTGTCCTACAGGGCAATAAAGAACTCTAGGTAAACCTAGGTAAAAAATATAAATTTCTACAAAAATACAATTAAAAAAAAAATGAACACAATATAATTTTATTTGCAATAACCAATTATGTAAGGATTTCTAAAAGTTTAGGAATATTGTGGTGCAAAAAGGGTTGTTATCCAGTTTTGGCAACAAACTAGCTTTTTTTTATTAAAAATGTTACCTGCCTCTGAGAATAATCTCATTTTAAATGTTACTTAAATTGTAAATAGTTAAAAAATATAGGATGTCTTATACAGTAAATATTTTAATTTTAACCTAAATAGAAAAATAGAAAACAAAGAAATCATTTCAGATATAAATGTTATGCAGATTAAAACTTTTTATACATAAAATTTAATAGCAAATAAAAACAATATATTAGATTTCAATGAAACAAGAATCAAATTAATGAAAAAGGTTATATATATATTATAGGTTATAAATACATATTATATAGCCACAATGTTGAGATGCAGGCTTTCACTTTCAATATTGAAGGTAAAAAATTACATAAGTATAAATCTTGTTGCAGGTGAAATTTTATTAATGACTCTGGCAAATCCGGTTTAGGACAGAACTTCTATTCCGGTACATCCCTAGTAAATACATATGTATATGTAAATAAATACATATATGTATATATGGGCGCATAAAAGTTATAGGGTTTTACCTGCCTTTTTTATTTAATAGGAATTTAGCAATAAGTATTAATTAACAAATAATATCAAAAACAAACAACCTAAAAATTATATAAATAATATTTTAAGTTTAAACATAAATAATATAACTGACATATAGTTTATAATTATAAAGAATAACAGCAGTAAAACATTTTAACAATCAGATATAAAAAGTTAAATTCTCACAACATAAAAACTGTCAGATTAGATCTTATAATACTCATGCTACGATATGTTATTTGTATATTGTTTATAGATGTAGAATAAAAATAAATATTTTGTTTTGTTATAGCAGTTATTTATTTTATTATAGCAGTTTCAAAAGTTGAAGTTTCAATTAAAGGTATTTTTTCATTTCAAAGTTGTTGACAGTTTAATTTTAACTTTTTTAATTTTAAGCAGGTCTTTTTATTTTTTTAAGGTTTTTTATTAATTTTAAAAAACTGAAACATTTTTAGGTGGTTTTAATTGGGCTATTAAAGAACATTCAACTGTGCGTTGGAAAACAATCAGGCAATTCAAAATGGAATCCAATTTTTGGATGGTACAATGAGGTTTCCACCAGTTGGTAATTTTGACATTTTTATTGCATAATTATGTGTTATTTTCTGTATTTTAATATTGTTCATTAAATTTTGCATCTTTATTTTTTTGTTTATTAAAAATCGAAAACGCTTATATCACAATATGTATTTTTAGTTTTAA
This sequence comes from Hydra vulgaris, assembly GCF_022113875.1. Taxonomy (NCBI): domain Eukaryota; kingdom Metazoa; phylum Cnidaria; class Hydrozoa; order Anthoathecata; family Hydridae; genus Hydra; species Hydra vulgaris. Next base: position 28,562,783 of record NC_061165.1, read on the forward strand.
AAGATGATTAATGATTAATGAATTTTTTTATAATGGTTTTAAACTGCAATCATGCTTAGAGTGTAAATTGATTTGCATGTAACATTAACTTGAACTTTTATGGTGAAACAAAGAAGAGATAAAAAAAAGTTACTGAAGTTGTAACTTTGTTTCTTGATGGTGAGGTTTTTAAACTGGACTAAAAACAACTAATCTTGGAGAAGCAAGACATATTGAAACTTGACAAGTGTAAGTTAGAAAGAAACTTTTTTGCACTGATTTCTGGTCGTTGCAAAAAGGCATTAGTTCTTGGTGAACCTTTCTGGTTAAAAAGAAGAAAGTAAAATAAAATTCTTAATATAAATGATATAGGCAAGAAGAGCACCAATAGAAGAAGAGAACCATTAATAAGAAATTACATAGAATCTTTGTTACTTGAGGGATAAAAAACATTGACTTAAATATAGAAAATTGTGGAAAAAGTTTAATTTAGTTTTGCATTAGTTGTAAGACATAAAGTGAATAAGAGATTAGAATTATCTAATGGATTAATTATTATCATGATAATTTCTTTTCTTTTTTAATTTTCAATTTTAGTTCGTTGAATGAAGCATATGTTCATATAATAAAACAAATTAAGGTTTTATGGCATCACCAGTTAATCAAATGTTTTTTTGAAAATTTACCGTCATCCACTGAGTCAGAAGGACTTGTTGTTCAAGAAAGTGAGAATCAATCTAAAGGTTATTTTTAAAGTTTTTTATTCTTGTTCATTATTATTAGAAAATTTTGTTTTTTAAAATATCAATGAAATTGAATTAATTTACTGTTTTAAATTAATTCAATTTCATTATAAAAGGTTTTTCTTATATTAAATTATTTTTAGGTCGTTTACTTCGAAGAGCCTTCATGAAAACATTTAAGAAACCTTCTGAAACTTTAGATCTGAATGAACCAATAGTAATGGATATTTGCACATCATGTGATTTATATCGCACTTTGACTGTATCTTTGATTCAACTTAAAATGGAAATTGTTGCAGGTTGGTTGAGGTATTTTGTTTATTAGCAAGATAAATTTTCAAACTTTTTATATTGATGCATTAAAACTAAATTAAAGAAGATAAATGTAGATAAATATAAAACAATGAGATACACAGAAGTATCACTTACTGATACTTCATTCATAGATGCTTAGGAGACCTTGTTAAGAAGCATTATGTTGTATACACTTCAAGTAGGAAATGGTGATTTTACCTACGTGTTAAGCCATTTATGTTTAGCCATTATTGTTAAGCACAAACCTTTTTATATTGGAATATTGGAATTGTCTTTTGATAAAGTTTATGCAGTATTTGTTTAGAAAGCATTAGCTTGTAATTAATCATTGTAAAATACATTTTGATTGCAGTTCAAAAATTATTGAAAAAAAAAAAATTTTTTTTCACTTAAAAAAAAACTGAGTTAAAGAAAAAATGCTTTAACCCCTTAACAGTCCCGTGTCGTTTTTAAAATACGGTCAATAATAGTCCAGCTTTTTTTTTTTTTGAAGTAGTTTCTAAATATTCCATGTTTTTAAAATCATCGTGTTTTTTTACTAATAGAATAAAAAAAGTTTTTTTACTATTTTTAACATTATTAAACACTACAAAATGTTATTATTCAAGTTTAAGAATAAATAAATCATACTACATAAACACAAAATTTAAAAAATGTGTTCACTAATATTTACTTTTTGTATGATAATTGGAATTGAATTCCAATTATCATACAAAAAGTATTTTTCTATGATAATTGGAAAAACATGGAGCTGCACAAAGTCCTATATCACATTCAGTGTTGGATCAATTCACTTTTAAAATGAATTCAAATCAAATTCAAATTCACTTAGAATGAAATGAGTTGAGTTCAAATTCAAATTCGTTGAAAATAAAATGAATTCAATTCAAATTCAAATTCATGGACACTAATTTCCATTCAATTCAAGTTCAAAATTTTTTTATTAATTTATTACATTAACATTTATTTGTGACATGACAGTCAGGAAAATAGAACATAGTCCTGTCAACTTAATAATGCATCGCTCTTACTTTTTAGTTCATACTAGTATTAATATCCATTTGATTTTAACAACAACAGTTTCTCAAATGTAAGGTCATTTAGTCTATTACGCCGACTACTTGCGATGAGTCCCGCACAACTGGCGTGTTCATTCTGTTCAAAACATAACAAAACGTTCAAAACTGTCTTCCTCCATTATCCACAAACTCGAAATTCCCACCATGCACTTTGACTTTGTAAACAACGGTTACGTAACAGAACATAATACAAGTGGAGCAGATTTTATTTATCTTATTTTTTCTTTGTACAATGTCTGATTTTAATTTTAAAATGAATGAATTTGAATTTCAATTAATTTTATTTACAATTTCAAACGGGAAATGAATTGAATTCAAATTCAAATTCATCAACAAAAAATTGAATTCAATTCAAATTCGCAATTCAAAGAAATGAATTGAATTCGTGAATTGAGTTCATTTGAATTGAATTCACTCCAACACTGATCACATTCTACACATTTATATCTTGAATCTTTTTGAATTTTGCGTTTGTAACATACCACATACCTTCTTCTTTTCGAATTTTGTGTTTGTAACATACTACACACCTTCTTCTTTTCGAATTTTGTGTTTGTAACATACCACACACCTTCTTCTTTTCGAATTTTGTGTTTGTAACATACCACACACCTTCTTCTTTTCGAATTTTGTGTTTGTAACATACCTTCTTCTTTTCGAATTTTGTGTTTGTAACATACCACACACCTTCTTCTTTTCGAATTTTGTGTTTGTAACATACCACACACCTTCTTCTTTTCGAATTTTGTGTTTGTAACATACCACGCACCTTCTTCTTTTCGAATTTTGTGTTTGTAACATACCACACACCTTCTTCTTTTCGAATTTTGTGTTTGTAACATACCACACACCTTCTTCTTTTCGAATTTTGTGTTTGTAACATACCACACACCTTCTTTTCGAATTTTGTGTTTGTAACATACCACACACCTTCTTCTTTTCGAATTTTGTGTTTGTAACATACCACACACCTTCTTCTTTTCAAATTTTGTGTTTGTAACATACCACACACCTTCTTCTTTTCGAATTTTGTGTTTGTAACATACCACACACCTTCTTCTTTTCGAATTTTGTGTTTGTAACATACCACACACCTTCTTCTTTTCGAATTTTGTGTTTGCAACACACCACACACCTTCTTTGAGTATTAATCTTTTATTATCATTTTTAATTCATCAAATTTATATTTTCATTATTGATTCATCAAATGTATAATTTTCAATCTTTTTGTAAGTAAATATTTACTTTTTTGATAATTATTTTTGCACTGAAAGAAAATATGTCATAATTAAAATTAAAGTGAAAATGTGTATAACAAAAGCTCTGTAATTATGTAGTAATAAATTTTGTGACAAGTAGACTAATTACTGATGACCACTTTAAGTTTACATAACAATACGGCATGGACTGTTAACAGGTTAAGTTTGAACTTTTCATATTTAACTAAATTAAATTTTATGTTTATTTTACATTCAATGGTTTTTGTTTATTTATGTATAGTTTAATATCGATGAATTTTTTTCATTCACTTATGATTAACTGTTTATAAATGCATTTTCAGATAAACCATGAGTGAGGCCTGTAAGGTTTCACATAAACCATGAGTGAGGTCTGTAAGTTTTCACATAAACCATGAGTCAGGTCTGTAAGTTTTCGCATAAACCATGAGTGAGGTCTGTAAGTTTTCAGATAAACCATGAGTCAGGTTTGTAAGTTTTCGCATAAACCATGAGTGAGGTCTGTAAGTTTTTAGATAAACCATGAGTGAGGTCTGTAAGTTTTCGCATAAACCATGAGTGAGGTCTGTAAGTTTTCAGATAAACCATGAGTCAGGTCTGCAAGTTTTCGCATAAACCATGAGTGAGGTCTGTAAGTTTTTAGATAAACCATGAGTCAGGTCTGTAAGTTTTCGCATAAACCATGAGTGAGGTCTGTAAGTTTTTAGATAAACCATGAGTTGTAAGTATTTTAGAGAATTTAATGATTAAACTTTTTTTAAATATTTTTGAATAAACAAATTTACGAAAAAAACAATTTTTTTAACTTTGAAATTTATTCAATTCTTAATCAAATACTGAATTTAGATTTCATTAATAATATTTTCTATAATTGTATTGTTTAAATGATTTTTATTGTTTAAATAATTTTTAATGGTTTAAAATTTAGTACAATAATTTATAAATTTAAAATACACTAAAAATACAGTTTAACTTCAAACAATTAAAAAAACAAACAATACAAATAAGGTAATATAAACATAAGCTCATAAACAATACAAATAAGGTAATATAAACATAAGCTTATAAACAATACAAATAAGCTAATGTAAACATAAGCTTATAAACAATACAAGAAAGCTAATGTGACAATACATAATGCATGTAAACATAAGTTGGCTTATGTTTACATGCATTATGCTATAGAATCTCATAACAAGGCCTGCATAGATATATTATATTAAGTACAAAGATTTATAATGAAGAGGTAAAATAAAGGTAAGCAATTAAAAGTATATTAAATAAGTATGTTATATTGTATGAAATAAGTTATATTGTATGACATAAATTATAATATTTACCATAAATTAAACTATTTAAAAATATGGTTGTAGTAGGCTTTGAGCATTTTTGTATTTCTACTTTATAGTTGCTAATTCAAGTAGTAATTGATTCAACTTTGTATATATTTATTATACTATTTTAAGTAATTTTAAAATTTATAGCAATCAATTTATATTATGTTTTTTGTTAATTATAATATGTAATATTTAATAAATTTGTAATTGTTTACAATTGTTATGCAATAGTTTACAATTGTTATAACTTCGTTTACGGTGCAGTTTTTTTTAAATTGTTATTTAAAGTTGAAGCAAAATGAATACAATTTTAAGATGAGAACAATGTCTAGGGGGGATGTCTAAAATAAATAGTAAAATAATCTTAAAATTATATCACAATTGAGGTCTTACTGATTGTATCAACCAAAAAGTATACAATCAAAAATAGATCATTTGCATGTATATCTCTCATAATATTGAAATATTTTCAAAAAGTGCTAAGCAGATCTGAAAATGCAGCATCTAAAATGCATTGAATAGAAAAACTATTTTGAATCAAAATTTATTTTGTTTAAATTCTTTATATTATTTTTTTTTTCTTGAATTTTCTTTGAAACCTAATAACAGGCCTTGCGATAAAGCGTCGGGCGATGTGAATTTTACGTCGTCCAAGAGCAATTTTGCGTGTAGCTAGGGCTATTTGCGTCGAGCAAAAAAATTTTTGTTTGAGTATATTTAAAGATATTTTTGAGCTGAATTTTAATGAAGTAATTTACGATTATTTTAACATTTAATAAAGTATTTTAAAAACCGCACGCTGTTGATATAAAAGTTTGAATTACAGAAAATTTAAATATGCTTATTATTTACAAGTAGAAAAAATTAAGATTGAAAAAAAAGTTTAAATCTTTTTAAGCTAACATTTTAATAAAATTATTCAGCAATAGCAAAGTTGTCGATAAAAATGAACAAAAATACTTTCTTTTAGTTTTAGATTTTTAACTTAAATAATTATTTTACGAAGGTTTGTTAGGTTTTAAAATTATTCCATAGATTTAAAAATATTTATTAACTGTTAGACGTATTTAAAGTATTAAAGAGTAATTTTGAGGAAATATTTTAAAAATTGGTAAGCGCCAATAAAAAAAATTAAAGGATTAATATTAAAACGTATTCTACTTGATTCAATAAAAAAGTACAGCTATTAAAAGTTTTGTAAAAATCGATACTATCGATATCGATAATATCGATATCGATAAATCGATAAAAACTCGATAAAAATTACTTAAATAATAACGATCGCTTTTTTGTTAAAAGTTACCGAAACTCAACGAAGCGTGCTCAAGAACAGCTGCTGAAAAATAGAACGTCAATAGTTTTGAATAATTAAATTCGAATAATTTTTAAGAATAATTTTTTCGCTGAAATATTTCTTTTATACCTATAAGATTTTTATTCTAACATTTTATTTTATTTTACTAGAAATAAAATTCCTTGTTAACATTAAAAATTATTCAAAACGTTTGTTTAAGTTTTTTATTAATACGAGTGATTGTGCTTATCAACCGCTTTTTGAAAATAAATAAAAATAAATAAATAAATATTATATAAAATCGCTTGTAAAAATATTAGCTATTGCACAGTTTTTAATCGTACAATATTAAAATTTCCAGTTTATTACTCGCTGACTTTTTAAAAAGAAAAAATAATTATTTGAAAAACTTTAAATTACATATTTAAGAAAAAAAAAATCAAATATTAGCATATTTTATAATCTTTTTTAAATTTAAGTTATGTTTTTTATTTGTTTAGTAATGACAAAACGTGACAAACGTCGAGAAAATAAACAAATGTTTTTACATTTTAAAAAACGAAACATTCCAAAACATTTTTAAATAATAACATTTCTACATAAACGATTTAAAGTAGTTTTGCGGTAATTAAGTAAATTGGTGCAGTTAATGTCGATAAATATGAAAAGCAAATAAAAAGAATTTAATGACGTCAAAAATCACGTCGTGCTTATGCGTCGCGCAGTTCTTATTCATCGCAAGGTCTGTAATAACTTGTCTGAAGATATCTTGAGACCTAATATTTTGTCCAAAGATATGTTAAGCCCTACATTTTAATGCCTAGAAAAAAATTTTTTTTTATTAGTTTAAATATAACTAAGTTGTCAAGATATCAATCAGGTGTCTTGAAATGTTTTGAATGTCCTTCACTTTTGTTGCTTTGCACTGTTTTATTTTAACTATTAATAGACAATGGAACACTAAAAAATATTTGTGATAATTAATTTGGGCTTTGATTAAGTTTGATTTTTTTTTAAGTATATATTTTACAAAAACATACATGTGTTTATTTTAAAAAAATTCATTTTTTATTAAACGGTAAATTTTATAAAGTAAATTAACTAATCAAATATATACAACATAAAATATTTTTATGGCTGCAGTAATTTTATACTGTTTGCTGTTTAGCCTGAGGTAATTAGTTACCATTATGGATATACTTGGTTAGATTGTTACTGCTTTGTTACAATCAAAACTGACATGTGACATCAAATGAGCAATCAGAAGCGCAGTTGGTTAGAGTGTCTGGAAAAATTGGGAAATTTGGTTTCAAATCTGTTTATGGTCTTTGGTTTCATATCTGGTTATTGTTATTGAGTTTTGAATCTAATAACTTTCTGATCATTAATATGGATTTCGATCTTCTTGTTCTATTGCTGATTTATTAACAGTAATTACGGTTTTATTGTGCATTAGATAAATGTGGAGAGGCTAAGGTTATTGCTCTCTGCATTTCTAGAACTTTTGATAAAGTTTGGCATGCTGGTCGTCTCCTATTTAAAGTTGCATTGTTCGCTTATGATACTACCATTTATTCTTGTCTTGATAAGACATTCACTCTCTGGTTGCTTGGAGGAGGCATTTGAGCTTGAAAAGGATCTCATTTTTGCTACAGTATGGGGCTCGCAGTGGCTGGTGAACTTTAATTCGTATCTGCAACGGTTGCATCTCTTTATCGTGCTTGCCACTTTCTTACTCTAGGATTCTATTTTTTATCTCTATAAATCTCAAATCTGTCCTTGTATGAAGTACTGTTGGCATATCTGGGCCAAATCTTCCAATGATTTCCTTTCTCGTTTAGGCAAGATGCAAAAATGTAAACATAGTTAAATCCGCTATTGCAGCCAACCTCCTACTATTATCACATTGTCATAAAAATCTCTTTCTTTTTTCTAAAATACTATAATGGCCACTGCTCTTAAGAGCTAGAGTCTCTTGTGTCATCTACTAAAATTCACTCTTGTGTTAGTCGTCATTCAATTAAGTCTTATCCTTTTACTGTGACTGTTCCTAAATGCTCCCAAAACGTTTTTTTTTCTAGTTTTGAACATTAGACCTTTGAAATTCGCTTCCTTCATCTTGTTTTCCTGATTCAAATAATTTGCAATTTTTTAAGTTGTCTGTTAATCGTTATCTTGCTCTATAAATTTTCATCTTTTCTCTTCCAGTAACTTTCAACTCTAATAGTGGTTGCTTACAGCCTTGTTGGAAGTCCAGCTTAGGGCTCAGGTTTAACCATTGATGAACGAGACTGATCTACCTTCTCTTGTTAAACATAGAGTAACAATTATACTTGCATCATACAAAAACCCAGTATTGGTACATCTTTTTTTATAATTGTCACATATTCGAAATGTGAAAAAAAATAAATAACAATGCATCATAAATAATAATGGTTAATTGAGCATTAGCTCAAATTCACTTCACTGTTCATTCTATGTGGTATTTTGAGGTTTTTTTTGAGAATGACTAAGTAAAAATTGTAATTTATTAAATATAATATGTATTGTAATTATTAATTTAGCAAATTAATACTTGCAATACATTAAATTAATACCTGCAATACAATAAATTAATACTTGCAGTACATTAAGTTATATGGGGCCTTCTATAAAGGATGTTATCCAAATAGTGGGGGAGGGGGTCGAGTTAAAAAGGACAAAAAAGGAAAAGGGGAGGGGGGGAGGTTGTCAGAAAAAGACGTCACTTTATAAGTTTTTTATTTTAGTTTAATTAACATGGAAAACTACGTAAACATGTGTTTTTGAGAAGATAATGTATGAGAATATTTTTAATTTTATTTTTCAAAGGTGTAGCAGCAGATTCAAACATCATTGCAAGATGAAATAAATTTTTTTGGAGTTAAAAATAGGGAGCGGGGTCAGGATTTTATGACGTCCTTTTCCAGGGGGATATAGGGAAAAAGGACAACCGGTGACAAAAGAGGGGGGGAGGGGGCAAAAATTGGCTAAAAAATGGTGACGTCCTTTATGGATGGCCCCTATACATTAAGATGAATTAGTATTTGCAATTATTGTTCAGTAGTATTAGTTTTTATTTATCTTGTTAACACAAAAATTATTAGTTTTAGTTGTGACTCTACATTGAACATTGAAAGAAAGTGAAACAAAAAGTTAAATCCATGTTGAAAGCTAATGAAATCAACAGATATAGTTTATTGAAAATAACTTTTATTCATTTTTAATTTTTTTTGCTCTGAAATGTTATATAAACAAAATTTTAAAACATAATGAATTTTATTAAATTAAAATAATGTAATTACTTTTTGTTTTTGTTTTTAATTTTTTTTTGTTTCTATTACCTTTTCTACTTGACATAATTTTTGTTCTATAAGTAATTTACATTTTACTATGGACTTTCATTGCTCAGTTTAGTTTCACATAAATATTTTACATTTTAATGTGGGCTTCTATTGCTCTGTCTATTTTAAGCTTCAGAAATTTCTTGTACCAAAAAAAGACTAAAGATATTATGTATTCAGAAATTTCTTGTACCAAAAAAAAACTAAAGATAATATGTAAAACCAAATATTTATGTACAAATACTACATAGATATTTGGCTACATATTATGTGTAAACAAATAATATGTAGCCAAATATCAATGTACTATTTGTAAATAGATATTTGGCTACATATTTGTTTAATTTTTTAAACAAATATTTTAACTTAAAAATAATGTAATTTAAAAAATTGTGTTATTAAAGTAAAAAAAAACTAAACTAAATATAAACTTTACCATAAACATAAAATTTTTATAAAATAAAAGATATACAAATATATAATATGACTAAATAATATAAATATAAAATTTTCCATTTTGTAAACACAAAAAAATTTTATAACAATATTTACAAACTTTTTTTCTTTATTGAATTTTTTGTTTTTAAAGCATTGAGTTTGCAAGAGGAAGTGCTTGTGCGTTTATGGAAGTTTGTTTACTCACTTGGGCCTGGAGCAGGCCTAAAAAGTATTCTCAATTATATAATGGGTAACTCTGTGACTTTACCTGCACCATTGTCATCGCTACTTGTATTGTTTTTTGAATGTTCTCTGCAACTACTTCCGTAAGTAATGAACTTTAAAGTTTTTATGATTAAAAAAATGGTATATATTGTTTATTATACTAAAAAATATGTGTTCTAGGATATGATAAAATTAATACAGTTAAATTATTTTTTGTTAATCTAATTTGCTTTAATAAGAATGTAATAAAATGGTTGATGCCTTCAAAAAAATTGTCATGCAAACATTTCATGACTCATGCAATTTATACATAAAACTTATACAGAAAATTCTAAAGCTTTGATGATTGAGGGGAAAAAATGAATGATGAAAAATAGATGAATAAATTTTTCGAGCATTAAGTTGTAGTAAAAATATATGGCTCAGCTGAATGAAATGTTGGGTTTTGGTTGTTGGAACAAGAAGTAGTAGCTTGCTTGAGCAGCAACCATTGTAGTGTTTGTACCGGTTGACCACGCGACTGCGTTGCACTCAAATTTAAGGTTCTATCCATGCTTGTAGATATGGATCTATTTGTTTATAAATTATGCAATGATGTCAACACAGAAATAAAAAAAGTGTAAAAATTAAAAAAATTTAATTAAAATAGATCTGCAAGAATCAAAAAGGCGAAGCATTCTGCAAATGTTGCAATCGGATAAGTCTACATCAGATATCAGAAAGAAAACTTTGGCCTATGCTTTGCATATAGATTTTTTTAATGACTCGGTACTTCCATGGGGAATCTTGCAAGCCTCCTTCTCCGCATCCGTCCACATAAAAAAGTCTAATGGGTTCAGATCTGGGCTAGATAGGGGCCACTTTAATTTGTCCCAGTACTGACTCATGTTTTCACTGAGAAAATTTTGTGTCTTTTTTGAAGTATGAGCTGGTGCCCCATCCTGCTGAAACACATACTGACCATCTGGATAGTTTCTGTTTAACCAGGGAATGACCTTCTCTTGCAGGAGGTGGATATACTCATCACTGTCAATTTTTTGACCTTTTTTCACAAAAACTGGTAGACACTTTCTTCCATCACTTGCTATCACGCCAAGTACCATCACAGAAGCTGGTTTTTTTGATGAAAATAAATACCTGATATTCTCAGGGACTTCTTTTCTGTTTTAGCAGTACTAAGGTACCTTGTGTTACGACGATTGGTTACTTTATCCATAGTGGAAAGTTTTTCATCAGAGAATTGATTGTCACACACCCAGGGTAAGATTTTCGCCAGTTTAGCAATTTTTTGCATTGCTCTTTCCTACTTTCTTTCTGTTTATTAGTGATAAGATGCTTAGTCACAACAGCTCTGGATTTAAGGTTCAAATCTTTCATAACTTTTTGCATTGTGGAGTTGGCAACATTGGCTTCCCTTGCCAACTGACGGATGGAGCGCAATGGATTTCACTTGACTTTTCTTTTGACAGACCTTAAAAGCTGAGGTGATCATTTCACAGGTTTTGGCTTATTAAAACGTCGTTTGATATCTCCTGTTTCATGAAAAAGGTTTCTTACTCGAAAAATTGCTGAAGTAGTCTTATCCGATTGCAAGATTTGCAGAATGCTTCATCTTTTTGATTCTTGCAGATCCATTTAATTAAATTTTTTTACTTTTTACGTTTTTTTTATTTCTGTGTTGACATCATTGCATAATTTGTAAACAAATAGATCCACGAATATCTACAAGCATGGATAGAGCCTTAAATTTGAGCGTTATGCAGTTGTGTGGTCACGGAGTAGAAAGGAGAAAAAAATTGTAAGCAACCTTAGGACAGATTTTATATTCATTTTGGACAACTCTTTAGTAAATGTTGTCATTTATCAAGGTTAGGTTTTAATTGTCGGAACAAGAGGTAGTAGCTTGCTTGAGCAGCAACCATTGTAGTGTTTGTAGAAAAGAGAAAAAAATTGTAAGCAACCTTACCATGGATTTTATATTCATTTTGACATGAGTTCTTAGTAAGTGTTGTCATTTAGCAATAATATTGCAATAATGATTAGCAGTGTAAACAACTGAATTCTGTTTGGGTTAAAATTCACCAGCCACTGCAAGCTCAAGGTTGTCACAGAAAAGAAATCATATTAAGAAAGGCTGTCTGTTCTAACCAATCAAAAAGTGATGATTTTTTGTTAAAACAAAACATGACTATGTAATTAGAAGTTAAGACATTTTCCAGGTAAAATCATTAATATTGATGAGAAACAGAACCAAGCACAGAACTTTAGGGTACCCAGAGGTTAAATAAAATCAAAGGGAGTTTTATCTATTAAAGACGAATTTAATACTATGTTTAGAAAGGAGTTTTCAGAGAGGTTTTTTAAAATTTCAGAGCTGCAAAATTGCAACTGATGCCTTATTGGATACAGCCTGTGCACTTATTAGATACAGCACAATTCATTTAGTACTTAAACCTGGTGTTGTAGAGAAACTACTTTTTTTGTGTCTCCTAAATACAAATTCAAACATTGTAAGAACAATTTTTTTTTTGTATCATTTTTATATAGGTTTAAAATAGTTTAAAAAGTTTTAATTAACCAGGCTTGGTCGGGAAGCGGGTGCGATCGCACTCGATAACTGACCACGGAAATAATATTTAGTTGCGAAAAACGGGCCAGATTTTTTAGTCATTTTGAGAACATTTAAGTTTATGTATGTTTGTTTCCTTGTTTGACCGCAAAATAATAATTAAGTTTATTATTTTATCGTAAATTTTAAAATATTTTGTTTTACGGACATACATGGAAACGTACTAAAACTCGAATATTCTCAAACATCTTTGCGCAGAAAAATAAAAAAAGAATACTCGCGAACACAAAAAACCCGCCAAATCTACAATTAACTAATTCTATTGGTTCAAAAAATAGCTTCTAGGAAAAAATCCCTTCGCAATAATCCCCCGAGAGAAAATCCCCCCGAGAAAAAATCTCCTTGGAAAATATCACCCCTTTATTTTTAAGTAAAAAAAAAAAATTTTATAATAAACATAACTACATATTGATAATTTTAAGTAAAAAAAAAAAATTTTTTTTTACTTAAAAATTATCAATATGTAGTTATGTTTATTTCTGTATTTATTTTAAATATTTGTATAAAATACTTCATTTTTCATCAAGATGTCAAGTTATGCGCTATTCCTCGAAGTTAGCGAATGTGACGAACTGCGAATTAACTTTTTTGCGAACCATCGTCGTATTGGTTGTTAATGATGTAATACTTTATTTATCGTTTACCGTTAAAAAGTTAATTTAGCTGTATATTTTAAGGACTTTTAAGAGAAACATTATTTAAAAATAATAATAAAAGGAAAATAAGTGTAACTAGACAAATACAATATGAAAATATTTTCATTTTTATTATTTGATAGACTGCCTGCCCAATCCAAACCCTCAGTCGATGTAACAGCACTCCGTTGCGAGTCAAGCTATTTGTTAGTTGATGTAGTAGCACTTCGTTGCAAGTCAGGCTATAAGATAGTCGATGTAGCAACACTCCACGTATGTTTTACAGTAAAAAAATAAAAATTTTATTTTAATTAAAGCTTTAAAATAGATAATTAAGAAATGGAGAGTTTTTATTATTATTATTATTATCATAAAAATAATGGTCTTTAAGATATAATGTTTGGTTCGCAAAAAAGTTTGCATTTTACAGCTCGCACTTTGCGGTTCGCAGTTTGCATTTTACCGATAACCGAGGAATAGCGCATAACCTCTTATTTTGATGAAAAATGAAGTATTTTATAAAACTATTTAAAATAAATAAATATAACTATTTTATTGATAATTTTTAATTTAAATTTTTTTTTTTTTTTTTTTTTTTTTTTGGGGGGGGGGGGGGGTATTTTCCAGGGGGTTTTTTTCTCGGGGGGATTTTTTCTCGTAGGATTATTTTTGGGGGATTTTTCGCCAGGGGATTTTTTTCCTGCTACCCAACCGTAATTTCTAGAGTATTCAAAAAAAAAATAACCGTATGTTTTTGAGTATTCTGTTTTTTTTTTTTAAATTGTATTATTTGAGTTTTGTTATGTTTTCGTTGAGATTTCTAGTATAAATTGTTTTAAAAACAATTGTTTTTAAGAATATCAAACGAACTATTATTTTAAATCTCAGAGCCACATCTACTAAGCTAAAAATGTTTTAAACTAACAATTTTTTACAAAAATAAATGTTATAAATTTATATTTTTTAACTTGTCAACGTTTTGTAAATATATTATAGACTTTATTAGTATATTCTTATTTTTTATATATAAGGGCTGCAGTGGCGAATTAAGACTTCTTGGGGCCCGGGGCTTTTTGTTTTTGGAGGCTTTTTCATGGGCCAGAGTCTAAAATTGACTTAAAAAAAAAAAAGAAATAAGGTCCTCAAAATTTTTTGGGGGCCCCTAAATTTGCGGGGCCCCAGGCTATAGCCCCCCTAGCCCCCCTCTTAATCTAGCACTGAAGAAATGCATTTTTTTATGTATATAATGTATTTTTATGTATGTATTTTTTATGTATGTAATTTTTTGATGTGTATTTTATTCAAATGTAATCTTTTAAAGCAATATGTGGTATTGATTTTGTAAACAAAAATACTTTCAATAAAAAGTGTTTTCAATGAAATTATTAATAATCATCAAAGTTAATACAAATAATTTTAACCACTAATCCATTTTTCTCAGTGTACCCGATAACTGATTCTTTCCCCCAAGAAAGAAAAGTTTTTAAGTTCTTAGAAATTGGCTTACTAACTTCAATTATTTTTGCTTCAGCCATTTTTACAAACTCATTATACTTAAACTTAAAGTTACTTTTTTCTGTTTTAAATACTAATTAAAATTATAAAGCCCATTCACTAAACATCATCAACGTTATTGTGAAGCAGTTCTGCTTCCTCATCACAAAGTAACTAAATGTTTTTAGTTAATTTCTATCTAGCTAATTGAACTTTTACAGTAACTCAATGATTTAATTATTTTATTTGTTCATCTTACTAAGAAGAATTCTTTCAAATGTGCTAAACTTTTCAAACTACGCGAAGTGTAAAATTATTGAAAAAACTTTTTTATTTATAATTAAATCATCTAGTAATAGTTTTATTGGTTGAATCTTGTTGGACTTTTCAGGGCCAAGGGCCGCATTATTTTGGTGGGCTTTTTTATATGCCACAGCGTAAAAATGACTAAAAAAAATACCGAATGGTCCTCTTGACTATTTCACGGCCCCTAACATTTAGAGTCCCGGGGCTATAGTCCTTCTACCCCCCAAGCTCCTCAATCAGCACTGGAACTAAGTCATAAGTATATAAATAAAAATTATATATACTCTTTGATAAATCGAATAACATTTGTTTCCTTATTAAACAATCATTAATAGTAAGTTGCTACTTTATATAAAAAATGTCGCTTAGTTATATAAAAAAAATTATTATAAAAAAATTTCAAAAATATTTGCTCTAATCGTAATTATTTTGCTTAAAGTTTTTTCGCGTTAAAAGCTATTTTTCTTTTTCTAACTGTCTCTCATTGGTCCAGCTAATCTTATTGCGCTTTTTTGTTTGTTTTTGAAATGTTCTCAAAACAATTAAAAAAATCTGGCCAGTTTTACGCAACTAAATATTATTTCCGTGGTCAATTATCAAGTGCGATCGCACCCGCTTCCTGACTAAGCCTGATTAAGTGAAGTTTTTTGCTAAAAGGATCCAAAAACACTATGACACAGCAAATGGTCAGACTCACTCAATCAAAAACTTGAACTGAGGCTTTTAAATTAAGTTGGTAAAGAAAATTTAGGGAGAAATGAAAATCCAATGTTTAAGTTAGCAAGCTTCAACTGGGCAGCCCTAACCTAACGTTGAGAGCACTTGCTTTAAAATCTAGGGGCTTCAGTTCAATGTTAGCTCAGGTCATACTTGCATCATTGGTAAGGAAAGAGGCATAAATTTCATAATTAAATGCTGTGCTCTGTGAAAAGACCATAAAAGACTTCTTGGAGCCCCTTATAATTCAGATATAAAACAAAAATCATACCTATTATTTCCCACTTTGTTGTTTCACTTACTGCTTGTCCATTGCTGTGTATCTTAACTTTTAGAATCAACATTTTCCAGTATGGTTTTTGTATTTCTTTAGTAAAATAAATTAATAAAAAAATATATTATAAAGTAAACTTGTTATCAATATTTTAGTGGTAAAAAAATAGTTTTCCTTTTTTTAGCAATTATGTTTACTAATTTAAAAAAAAACAAAACAAATAAGCTAAATATTTACTTTACTTAGTTTTTTTAATAGCACTGCATTTATACATGTAATATATGTTTTATATTGTAAAAACAATATTATTTTTTATCATTTTTGTTACTGTTTTTGTTTAAGAATCCTTGATGATAGTGAATTATATGAGAAGCAAAAGCCGTTTTCGCTTGATGATCTTGTGAAATTGTCAGCATTTTTAAATTCAATGGTTTTCAAGATGATATGGCTATCATCTGGTAATTTACAGCTTTTGTTGTTTTAACTGATATTGTTTACCTTCAATTAAAATATTTTGCTATGAGAATAGAACTTTCATTAACTTGAGTGTGGAGTTGAACGTTTGAAAATAATAATATCATAATCTTATATGTTAAAAATCATAGTTTTAATGCAAAAAAATTTATGTATTAATTATTTTTGAAAGTTTTATATAATTTGCTTATTTTGAGTCCCAATTGATATTTTCAAATAATTTTTGAAAATATCAATTGGGATATTTTAAATATCCCAATTGACATTTTCAAAAACTATTTGAAAATTGATATTTTAAATATAATGTTTTTTAGATATAATTAGGGCCCCATCAAATATTAGAAAGACATGTGAAAACCCTTAAACATTTTAAAAAAAGCTAATTTCTAATAAGTGTTAATTTACTATATAAAACATATGTGAAGTGTGTAAGAGGATGTTTTACTTATTTTTAATGTTGTTTTAACTACCATTTTAATATATATTTCTAATAAACTTGTTAGTTCAGTGATAAAGAGGTGTAAACTTGTATGAAAGCATACATACATATTTTTTATTTTTTTTTTTTTTAATTCACCTCCTCAAGGCCAAGAAGGCCACTACAGACGAGGAGGCTACTTAATTAACTTTTATAATTTTATTATATAATATATTTGTTTATGTAGTTACATTTATTGTTCTAGTATTAATACTGTGTTCATTGTTATTGTGTTCATTGTTACTGTATTTATTGTTACTGTGTTCATTGTTATGTGTTCATTGTTACTGTGTTCATTATTATTGTGTTCATTGTTAATGTGTTCATTGTTACTGTGTTCATTGTTACTGTGTTCATTATTATTGTGTTCATTGTTAATGTGTTCATTGTTACTGTGTTCATTGTTACTGTTTTCAGTGTTACTGTGTTCATTGTTACTGTGTTCATTTATAATGTGTTTATTGTTACTATGTTGATTGTTGCTGTGTTTATTATAACTACTTTTATTAAGTATTGTTGTTATTAAAGTAATTCATGTTATGTAAGTAATCCATCTATTCAGTTTTCAGTATTTTGGAAGATGTTTTGTTATTTTCAAAAAACAAGGTGTCATCTTTTATTTTAGCAACAACATCAAATCAAGAAATTCTTGGTGGTGATGTTAAAAAAGCTGCTTTGCAGTTGCTATTGTTGATCCATGATCGTGATTGTAGAAAACAGTTTACACCTAACAACCATTGGTTGGTTAAGTGAGTTACTATTTCTATAAATAAAACATAAAAATGCTTTTTCCATTTTAGTGATTATATTACTTATGAAATTCAAATTACCAAAATCAAATGTTAAAGTCTAAAATTAAAAATAATTTTAATTTTATACTTATTTAACATTTAATTTTGGTAATTTGAATTTCTTTTATTTAGATTATTGAGACATAAAGTTTCAACTTTAATTTTAGAGAACTGAAAGTGAGTCAATTTCATTTTGAACTTATGGAAAAGGTACCAAGAGCACTAGCTGTGCTAAAAGATATTCCTCATGTCATTCCTCATATGGAGGTTACTTCATTTTCTTAGCATACTTTAAATTATTTGTTAGAAATTATTTAGAAAATAATTTTTTTATTGTGATGAACTATGTAATTTAAAATACTTCTGGTCTTCTTTTTTAAATCTGGAACTTAAGTATATCTATTATGTTAAAAATAATGTATTCCTAATTAAATATTAAAGCAATCAATACATGCATACATACATACATACATACATACATACATACATACATACATACATACATACATACATACATACATACATACATACATACATACATACATACATACATACATATATACATACATACATACAAGATGCAGTCTTTGCGTATGTATGTATGTATATAAAACAGATGATAAATAGATATAAAATAGAAATCATTAGAAAAACCTTTCTTTTGATTAAAAGAGAGCTTATCCAAACAAAAACTCTTCATTGATGTCTGAACACTGCTGCATCTCTGACTAGATAAATCAATATATATATATATATATATATATATATATATATATATATATATATATATATATATATATATATATATATATATATATATATATATATATATATATATATATACAGAAAAAACACAATAAACTAACAGTTCTATTTGTGTTAATAAGATTTAGCAACTAATAATATATAATAATATAATGTTTGGTAACAACTTCAAAAGAGACAACTTCAAAACTGCAGCCCCATAATTCACCAGTATTATGGCGTCAAGAGACAGATTTTCTGCAGCTATTCAATCAAACTTCTTCAAATTCTTACCAAAGATAAAAAACTAATGTGACTTTGTTTAATGAAGATCCAGAAGAAAGAAAAAAACAAGATAAGGAAAGCATGGAATCACTGATAGTTGCCCTTGGACTCAAAAAAGAAATTATCAAAAGTGTACGCAGAATAAAAAACAGCACCAAGTAGACTCGTCAAATGAAGCAACAAATACAACCAACACATTTGCAAACATGATAATTGCAACTAAACAACCTCCACCAACAATAGTAGTACTGGATAACCATAACAGTCAAATTGAACTGTTAAAGAAGCATAACAAGCTAAGAACAATGGAAGGCTGCGACAATGTGTACATTGATAGAGATAAAACAAAGACAGAACGAGACATAGAAAAGAGACTAAGAATTGAAAGAGATGAGTGTAACAGCAAATTAACTCATGTTGAACAAGAAAACGGAAAAATTTTGAGATACAAAAAAGAAAGAAATGGAAAGCGCTATTATTGGGGAATACACAATGGAGTACTTGTGTGAGTGCCACACAAAGAAAACCGATCAAATTTATAGCAAAAAAATCAAGCAATAAAAATTGTTGCAGCCTCATTAACATGTAAACAAGAAAAACAACTCGATGGAAACTCGTCACCAATCAACAACTTAGTAACAATAACAAACAATGCTCAACATTATCATCTCAGCCTGCTAAATTATGCCACAATTCCATCATCAAATATTAGCCTGATCAAAGCAACAAAAAGTGAATTTCTTTACCAATTCGGTTTGCCACATGATGCCACAAACTCGTTGTCACCTAACAGTATAGTAATATTATCAAACAATTCTCAACAACAACATCTTGACCTGCCAATTTATACCGCAACTTCATCATCAAGTATCAACTTGATTGCAGCAGCAAAAAACCAATACCGCCATCAGCTAAGTTTGCCACACGACACCATAAATTTGCAACCAATTAATAACTCGATAGCAGCAATAAATAATGATAAACATATAAGATGTATATACACCAATGCAACATCGCTAAATGCAAACAATCTCAACGAACTCACAGCATATGTCTTAGTCAACTGCCCCCATATAATTTTAGTAAGTGAAACATGGTTCACAAGCCGATCAGTCCCACATTTGCACGGTTACAATGTGTTTCGTAAAGATAGAGAGGGTTATCATGGAGGAGTCGCAATTTATGTTAGCAAAGACCTACCATCTGTTGAAATTGATTATAAAGATGCATAAACTGGAGCAAAGTTGGTGTTCGTTAAACATAAACAATGAAAACATTCTAATAGGTGTTTATATTGACCACCGTCTTCCTCAAGATATACAAATAATCTGTCAACCAATACTGCAATTAGGAAAAGCATTAGCAAGGCAAAGTTACTTGTTGACACTAAAAAGTTCAGCTCAACACTCATCTGTGGTGACTTTTACTTTCCAAATGTGAAATGGTTTAGTGATGATATTGTATGTGTAACTGGCCCTGAAAATAACTCATCTGTAAAATTCACTGATATGCTCAACGACAGTTCTCTCACTCAACTTGTTGACTTTCACACATTTATACAAGCAAATGAACAATGTAAAACCACTCTTGACTATGAGATATGTGGATTATATCGAATATGAGACTATGAGATTATATCGAATAAAAAATCTACAATCAGACTCGTGACCAATAACTTAAAAAAGTTATCTCAACTTAAGACAATGCTGTGGAAGCAAAACGTAGCCTCAAAATGGAAAAAAACTGAACTTGCAAAGGAATACCGCAATGCAAGTAGAGATATAAGAAAAGCATCCAAAAAAGCAAAAACAACTATGAGTTCAATTTAGCAAACGACAAAAAAAAAAAAAACCAAAAAACTCTTTTCATATATAAACAGCAAATTAAAAATATTTACTTCAATACAAGCCCTCAAATCTGACAGCGGTGAACTCAAAAACAGTAAAAAGGACATAGCTGATATGTTAAATCACCAATTCGAGTCTGTCTTTAGCAAAAGATACGACATACAAGTTAACGCACTCGACCATAGAACAAATAAGAGGATAGACAAAATAAACATCACGGAGGACAAAGTAGAAAGTTTATTACTTCAAATTGATGGATACAAATCACAAGGAGCAGATAACGTTCACCCATTCGTTCTAAAAGCACTCGCCACCAAATTTGTCAAGTTACTATCGATCATATTTAATTTATCACTGTGTTCAGGAGAAATACCAACAGCATGGCTAGACGCAAAGGTAACACTAATATTTAAAAAAGGAAGCCCAACAGATCCCGGAAACTATAGATCAATCAGCTTGACTTTGGTCCCATGCAAAATTATGGAGAAAATAGTAAGGAATAAACTTAACTACTTCACTAAAAACAACCTTTTCTGTAGCGAACAATATGGTTTTGTCCCAAATAAATCATGTATGACAAACCTTTTAGAAACTATGGGCTTAGTCACCAAAACAATGGCAAAAAAAATACCTCTAGATATCGTATTTCTTGATTTTTCACGTGCATTTGATTTAGTACAGCATACTAGCCTTATTGAAAAACCGAGCAAATATGGAATAACAGGTCAACTGCTTACATGGATTTGCTCATTTTTAACAAATCAATGACAGCGAGTTGTTCTAGGGGGCACAACATCAAGATGGGCACCAGTGTCTAGTGGTATTGTCCAAGGATCCGTGCTAGGACCAATTCTATTTGCCATCTTCATTAACAACCTCCCAGACAACATTAACTCTTGCTGAAAAAAGTTTGCGGACGACACCAAATTAATAGCACCAATCCGGCCAGGAAATGAAGAGCTTGATACTAAAAGCCTGCCATATGATATCAACAAGATAAGTGATTGGTGCTGCACTTGGCAAATGCAACTAAATCTTAGTAAATCGATAGTGATGCACATTCGATGAGCAAACAAATCAGTGGCATACACCATGCTAGATCCACTATCAGGCAAAAAAAAAAGAGATCTAACAACAACAATGATAGAAATAGACCTTGGAGTACAATAAGTCAAGATCTTAAGCAAGAAAAACAAGTCAATAAAGTCTCATCCAACGCAAATAGTTTTTTTGGACTGTTAAAAAATACGTTTATATCGCAAGATCCAGCACTATGGAAAAAACTCTATACAACATATGCCAGACCATTTGGAATATGCAGTATGCACTTGGTCACCATGGACAAAAAAGGACCACAAAACACTTGAAAAAGTTCAGCAACGAGCCACCAAGATTGGACACGCAATGAGGCAACATAGCTATGAAGAAAGGCTAATTAAACTCAACCTAACTAGTCTAACTTTGTGTCAACAAAGGGGCCACCTTGTTCAACAATTTGAAATATTAAAAGGAATCAATAAAGTAAAATGATGTGTACCAACAATCACAAGAGAGCCAAGAGCGGGTCATAGAGGACAACTGAGCAAAGAATTAGTCCGTAACAGCGCACTGCAAAGCAATTTCTTCACTAACAGAATTGTGAACTGTTGGAACTCACTATCCGATGATACAGTGAACACAGAAACAGTCAACGCATTCAAGAATCGGCTGGACAACCTTCTACACATCCTCAGACTTAACTTACAGGTTAGTGAACACCATAGTGACGGGATAGCTCAGATGGTTAGAGCGTCAAAGTAAAAGTTTAAACCTGGATTGTTGAACGGTACGAGTTCAAATCCCGCCACCGCCAACTCAGCGCTTGAGTAGTACTTCGGTACGCAAAAATGTTGGTCAATAACGGACGCTACTTTGGATTAGTCTTAATGACTATTTGTGGCTGTTCCTATGCTAAGCCAACATTATCTTTGGATATAAGAACATAGTATAGAAAAATATAGCATGAAAAATTAAATAAAAAATCAGATGGGTTACTTCGTGTGAGTTGATAAGCTCGCATTGCAACTTATTATAACTAACTTAGGAGGATCTCAGATTAAAGGCTTACAAGCATCAAGTCTGCCAAAAACTCACAGATGTGAATAAGAAGAATCGACTCGTCAAATGCAAGGCTCTCCTCTCGTGCATCAAGGTGGCACGGGGTCAGCCAATTCTCTTCTCAGATGAGAAAATTTTCTCGATTTCTCAAGAAGTGAACAAGCAAAATGATAGAGTTTATGCGGTTTCGATCAAAGATGCTTCTGTCAAAGGTTGCTTTGTGGGAAAACGACAGTCTGATGAATCCGTGATGGTCTGGCTGGGCATTTGTGAAGATGGAGTGACAAAGCCAATTTTCGTGCCACAAGGAGTGAAAATTAATGCTAAATCTTATCTGGACCTGATTTTGGAGAAAGGAGTTAAACCGTTTGCACAAAGACACTTCAAAAATAAGGATTGGTGTTAACAGCAGGACGGCGTGCTCTCTCACAGAGCAAAGATCGTTCAAGCGTGGTGTCAAGCCAATTGCCCTGATTTCATTGCAGCTGCGGAATGGCCCCCATATTTGCTCGATTTGAACCCGCTCGATTTTGCTGTTTGGGGAGTGTTGGAGGCCGAGGTCAACTCTACTCAACATGCTAGTTTAGCTTTTCTCAAGTCCTCAATTTCTTGAGCTGTGAGTAATCTTTCATCCGCCTTTCTGCGTGCCATCTGGGGTGCTTTCAAGAAGAGACTTAAGCTCTGTGTTAAGGCTAAAGGCGACCATTTTAAATAATTTATTTGTTTTTTTGTTCTTCTGGCTATTGTTTAATTAAATAAAATTATTGTTTTACATTTTTTGCATTTTGCATTTGGATTTGGCCCAAAGAATGTGTCAACACTATTTATGCCCCATCCTGTATATATATATATATATATATATATATATATATATATATATATATATATATATATATATATATATATATATATATATATATATATATATACATATATATATATATACATATATATATATATATATATATATATATATATATATATATATATATATATATATATATATATATATATATATATATATATATATATATATATATATATATATATATATATATATATATATATATATATATATATATATATAGATATATAGATATATAGATATATATATATAGATATATATATAGATATATATATATATATATATATAGATATATATATATATATATATATATATATATATATATTATATATATATATATATATATATATATATATATATATATATATATATATATATATATATATATATGTATGTATATAGACATATATATATGATTCGCAGAAAAACCGAAAGATATTTGACAACAGAAAGATATATGATATGCAGAAAAACCAAGTAAAAAGTTTTTCAACTTTAAGGACAAATTTCTGCAAAACAGAAATGTTGAAGATTGACAAAAATATTTGGAAAGATGACTACTTGAGTATTTTTTAATATATATACATATATGTGTGCGCACATTTATAAAAAATGCTAAATAAAAAAACTGAGCTTAACGCAAGGAAGCATATTAAGTTCAAATAATTTTAATGAAGAAATAAAATTTTTGATTTTTATTTTTGGTATTTTTATTTTAGAGAATGAAGATATTCTATAATTGGATAAGTGAAGATAAAAAATCACTTGGTATAGATAAAGAATGCTCACACCCATCTGCATTAATTTCTATAAACAGATCACATTTGTTAGAGGTTTATTTTATAAAATACTGTAAACTTTTTTAAACATCAAAGTGATAATTAAACTGTGTTATTATTTTTTTAAATTTAAGAATGGTTATGAGCAACTATGTAGGTACACTGGTACGCAACTAAAAGGAATCATACGTGTTAAGTTTGTTAATGAGCATGTAAGTTGTTATTAATAAGTCATAAATAAGCATATAATGTATGTATATATGAGCGATTTTGCGTGTAGCTAGGGCTATTTGCGTCGAGCAAAAAATTTTTTGTTTGAGTATATTTAAAGATATTTTTGAGCGGAATTTTAATGAAGTAATTTACGATTATTTTAACATTTAATAAAATTTTAAAAACCGCACCCAGTTAAAATAAAAGTTTGAATTAAAAAAAAATTAAATATGCTCATTATTTACAAGTAGAAAAAATTCAGATTAAAAAAAAAGTTTAAATCTTTTAAGCTAACATTTTAATAAAATTATTCAACAATAGCAAAGTTGTCGATAAAATTGAACAAAAATACTTTCTTTTAGTTTTAGATTTTAAACTTAAATAATTATTTTACGGGGGTTTGTTAGGTTTTAAAATTATTCCATAGATTTAAAAATATTTATTAACTGTTAGACGTATTTAAAGTATTTAAGAGTAATTTCGAGGAAACATTTTAAAAATTGGTGAGCGCAAATAAAAAAAAAAAGGAATAATATTAAAACGTATTCTACTTGATTCAATAAAAAAGTACAGTTATTAAAATTTTTGTAAAAAGTAACTTAAATAAATTACTTAAATAATAACGATCGCTTTTATGTTAAAAGTTACTGAAACTCAATGAAGCGTGCTCAAGAACAGCTGCTGAAAAATAAAACGTCAATAGTTTTTCGAATAATTTTTAATAATAATTTTTAAGAATAATTTTTTCGCTGAAATATTTCTTTTATACCTATAATATTTTTATTCTAACATTTTATTTTATTTTACTAGAAATAAAATTCCTTGTTAACATTAAAAATCTATTCAAAACGTTCGTTTAAGTTTTTTATTAATACGAGTGATTGTGCTTATCAACCGCTTTATGAAAATCAATAAAAATAAATAAATATTATATAAAATCGCTTGTAAAAATATTAGCTATTGCACAGTTTTTTATCGTACAATATTTAAATTTCCAGTTTATTACTCGCTGACTTTTTAAAAAGAAAAAATAATTATTTGAAAAACTTTAAATTACATATTTAAGAAAAAAAATTAAATATTAGCATATTTTATAATCTTTTTTAAATTTAAGTTATGTTTTTTATTTGTTTAGTAATGACAAAACGTGACAAATGTCGAGAAAATAAACAAATTTTTTTACATTTTAAAAAACGAAACATTCCAAAACATTTTTAAATAATAACATTTCTACATAAACGATTTAAAGTAGTTTTGCGGTAATTAAGTAAATTAATGCAGTTAATGTCGATAAATATGAAAAGCAAATAAAAAGAATTTAATGACGTCAAAAATCACGTCGTGCTTATGCGTCGCGCAGTTCTAATTCATCACAAGGCCTGATATATATATATATATATATATATATATATATATATATATATATATATATATATATATATATATATATA
>NC_061165.1:28593871-28598871 GCF_022113875.1 Hydra vulgaris
TACATAATTTGATAAGAAATTTGTTTTTCTTCTAATAGAAATTTGAATGATAAAAAAATCTTATTCCTGAGTAAAGTTATAGTTATAAAAGTAGATATACACCACTTGGTGGCAAAATTACCTCATTTTATTCAACTGTTGCTAATATATACTGTATATATAAATTTTTATTAGCTGACTTTTTTCTAATAACTTGGCTTCCTCTTTCCCACCTAAAAAAGTACATACATTATTATATCTTATTTATAAAACAGAACATAAGTATTTGCATATCATGTCATATGAATTGTAAACATATATAATATAATATGATCAACATTTGGTTTCTCATTTTTTTAATCTCTGATCTTTTATTTTGATTTTCTAAATCTTTAATATTGTGTCAAAAACATATCCTGATTTTATAAACCCTTAATTTTGAATAAGTAGATTTATAACTGGTTTAAGTAAGATTAAACTAAACAGAATGTTGTTGACATATTATTTCCAGTTTAAACAATTATGATACATTTTAATTGTAGTTTTTAGTGGAAAGCCACTTCCAGTAAAATCTTTCTGCTTATCAAATTTATACAAAGTCATTTTATTGCATTAAATCTATTTAAGATAATAATTTATTTCTAGTTGGTCTTTGAACTTTGCTCTAGCTTAATTTTATCAAACTAAGGTGTGGTAAAATCTACTCCTAGTTAGTTGGTTTTTGGTTATAACCATCCCCTAATAATAAATATAGGTTTCAATCTAGGTTAAATATATATAGGTTTCAATCTAGGTTAAATATATATAGGTTTCAATCTAGGTTAAATATATATAGGTTTCAATCTAGGTTAAATATATATAGGTTTCAATCTAGGTTAAATATATATAGGTTTCAATCTAGGTTAAACCTTTCGTATGAAAGTATGAGTTTAATTATTACTTTTATTATTATTAATTATTTGATTTTATGTTAAATTATGTCAAGATTTTAGAGCATTTAATGATTATAATGTTTTTAAATAAATAATTGGCTAAAAAATTAACATTGAGTTTGTTGTCCATTCACATTCATTTTTGTTGTCCATTCACATATTGGTATTATGTGTATTGGCATCAGCTACAATATAGATATTGGTTCAGTTGAAACCAATAACTATTGATAATAATATAAATAATATTATAAGGTTTTTCTATCTGCAACCAAGTTTGTTTTATGATTATTTGTTATTAATTTTAGGACTGTTGTTTAAAATTAACACTTTTTTCACAGTTTCCACTCTTCACTGTGGACAAATTGTGTTTTTTGTGCCAAAATTATATTTTTTACAATTTCTTATCAAAATTGCTATATTTAATATATGCAATGCAAGAATAGAATTTCAAACGTGAAATTATATATAGATATAGATATTTTTTTTTTTTTTAGCAAAAAAAAGTATAAAAATTTTCAATGGATAAGACAAAAATTGGCAAAATATTTATGATGCATTTAGATACATTGAACAGTAGATTTATGTAATCAAATGGATCGTAATGTAATCAAATGGATCGTAATGTAATCAAATGGATCGTAATGTAATCAAATGGATCGTAATGTAATCAAAAATGTAATCAAATGTTTTAAGGATAGATCTGATAGATAAAAGTTAACAGCAAAAAAAAACTGTCTGCTACTGATGCATAAAAGCTATGGATTACACTTACAATGAACTGTATCGAAAAGTCTGAACAAAAAAACCAATATGAGTTTAAACAATATAATTTTAAATGATTCTCAGTGAAAATAAGTTAAAAACAATAGTAATGTAAGAAAGTTGATAGTTAAAAAAATACATTTATATAAATTAGTAAAAAGTCACTTATCAAATTTTTTATATTTTACATATCAAAAGTTTGATATGTGATTTTCTTCTAATTCATAATTACTCTGTTCTTTTAAGAACATTAAGCACTCAAAAGAAATCCCAAACAATAAGTTTTGCATTTTTTATATTGTGTAATATAAGAAATGCAAAACTAATATATTTTGTGTACTTTAAGTTTTAAAATCCTCTCTTAATTCCAGACAGTTTTTTTTGAGAAAGAAGACGAAAAAAAAAATTTTTTTGTTTTTTTTTTTCAGTCCTTTGTATCTAGATAGTATCTCCACAAACCCTCAGTCTCCCTAATATATGAACTACAGTCCCTGCTTGTAGCTATTTGAGTATGACATCATCAGTTACATTTTTATGCAAGGCCTAATATGGTAAGATATATATATATATATATAAATATATATATATATATATATATATATAATATATATATATATATATATATATATATATATATATATATATGCATATGTTGTAGATAACAATTATACTTTTTATATTTGTTTTGTATCTAAGGAACCTTTGATTTAACATATTGTAGGGCTTGGATGAAGTTGGTATTGATCAAGATGGTGTTTTTAAAGAGTTTTTAGAAGATGTAATCACTGAAGCATTTAATCCAGAATTAAATCTTTTTAAAGTAAGCAAGGTTTTTTTGTTGTTGTTGTATAAATATGTATATTTATACATACATACATATAAATATATATATATATATAAATATATATATATATATATATTTATATATACATATATATATATATATATATATATATATACACATATATATATATATATATATATATATATATATATATATACATATATATATATATATATATATATATATATATATATATATATATATATATATATATATATATATATATATATATATATACATATATATTTCAAGCCTTCCCAGGAAAGGTGTGCGGATTTTTGTTTCGTATGACCACACGCGATTAGATTATTTTAGAAAACGTGAACACGGCCGTTTGCAAGTTTTATAATAATGCTGAAAAAGTTTCAAAAAAAAAAAAACTAACAAAATAAAAAGAGATTGAAATAGAAAAAAATAAAAACAAATTAATAATTTAAATAATTTGTGAACTGTTTTTATTTTTGTTTCTTTAGAGTTACATTCAGCAGCAAAATTAGATAAGGCGAAGCAAAAAAAAAATAGTTTGAAGTCTACAATAAAAAGAATGATTTTCCTTTTCTTATTTTTTTTTAAGAGGATAGTAAAAATAAAAATTTCAATGTGTTTGTAAAATTTATTTTTGTAATTTTAATGTAACAACAAGGATTGAATTAAGCGAATGCAAAATGCAAAATCTGGAAAAATATCTAGCATTAAAAATTTTAGTTTATACAAAACCGTGTTCCTTGTTTATAAGAAGAGAATCAACTTAAATTTGTTAGCAAAAAATAAAAAATAAAACTATAAACTTACGATTACAAAAGTAAGAACATTCTAGTCACTAACTGCATTACAAAAGTAATAACACTATTCTAGTGTTATTACTTTTATAACGCACTTATAACTTTTAAAATCCATTCTTTGTTCAAGCAACATTAGTATTCCCAAATTTTAATTGAAGTAGAAAAATATCTAGAAGAATAAAGTGGATGTTCAAATAATATTAAAACTAAAGTAACTTATAAAATCGTTACAGACAACTTTATGAAAACGTGTCGTATTAAAAGTTTAGCATTATGAAAAGTTACTAATGCACCGTAAAAACTCGCGTTAATTTTAAAATTAACCAATAAAAATTTTTTATAGGTTGATTTTAAAATTAACGCGCGTTTTTACGTAACGTTTTTTGTAATGCTATACTTTTTATAAAGAACTTTTTTATAACGTTATGTGATATGTGAAAGTTCCTGAAATTTTTAATAATATTTGAATATCCGCTTTATTTTTTCTAGATGCTTTTCTACTTTAATAAATGTTTGGAATTAATAATGTTGTTTGAACAAAGAATGAGTTTTTAAAAGTAATAAGTGCTATATAAATGTAATAACACTATTATAGTTTTATTACTTTTATAATGCAGTTAGTGACTAAAGTGTTATTACTTTTAGTCGTAAGTTTATTGTTTTTGTTTTGTTTTTTGTAACTTTCTCGCTAGCAAACTTTTAATAATTTGCTCCTTATAAACAAAGTACACAGCTTTGCATGAACTAAAATTTTAAAGACCTAATATTTTACAGAGTTTGCAAACGCGATTGTAAAATTTAACTCTTTATATAAACTTGTTACATTATAATTATACAAATATATTTTACAAACAGATGACAATACATATTTTCTCTTTAAAAGAAAAAGCACTTAAAATATGGGAAAGTCCTTTTTTTAACGCCTTAAACTTTTTTTTTTTTTTTTTGCTTTGACTTAATAAATTTTGTTGCCAATAATAATAACCACTAAGAAAAAACAAAAATAAAAACAACAAACAAATTATTTAAACCATTATTATTGTTTTCTATTTAAGTTTACTTTAAATTCTTATGCAGTTATTAAATTTAAAACAATTTTTCAGTAACGCATCTGATAATATTGATACGCTAATTTAATATTATTAGTCGAATTACGTCATTTTTCTAGGCTTTTCTATTTTAAAGTAGTTTTTAGGCTTTTCTATACGCGTTTTTTTTTTTTTTTTATTTACTAACAACGCGTATTACGGGTTGCTTACTGCTAGTATAGTATAACTTGCGCAAATGGACGTGGTCACATTCTCTAACTTGAAAAACGTTTTCGTGGTCATACAAGAAAGAAAACCGCACGCCTTTCCTGGGAAAGCTTGATATTTAAGAAATTAAAATTGAATAAAGTAACAAAAACTATAAAACACAAAAAACCACTGTCATCACCAAGTTCACTAAACCTATCATTCAATATCATCATTCGAAGTAACTTTTCTTCTGTTGAGTCTTATCTCTTGCAAAGTTCACCAGACCTACTTGCTCTTTGTGAGACTAATTTGAGTTAAGCTGTCTCATCTTGTGATCTTAGTGTTGGTTATCTTCCTTTAATTCGTAAAAACTTTAATAGTCACACGATTGGCCTGGGCATTTACATTCGTAAGAATTTACCCATTTGTCAGAAAACTAGATTTAAATCCACAGACTACTCTT
>NC_061165.1:28603871-28614286 GCF_022113875.1 Hydra vulgaris
GAACTAAATAAATCTAAACCTGAAAGGTTTTATAATTTTTTTTTTTTTTTTAAAGGTATTATAGGTTTTATCTTAGCTATTCAATAAGATGACGCACGAAATGTTTTATTTTATTGTTATTTATTTCATTTAGTTATAACTACTTCTAATATAAATGTCTTTACTCTTTAGGTTTGCTCATATTTGTTAACTATTTAGTTTATTTATATATTACCAGGGTATTTTGGTTGATGTTCCCTTTGCATCATTTTTCTTAAACTATATGTTGCAACACAAACATTCCCCTATGTATAGTTCAATTGATGAGCTTCCGTCACTTGATCCTGAGATGTACAAAAATTTAAATTTCATTAAAGTATGTTTTTAATTCCTTTTTTGTCTTATGTTTTACATTTATTGTTTTTATTTTATGTAAGTTAATTTTGTCTTATCAGACTTACAATGGGGATGTATCTGACTTAGAGTTGGTATTTGCTTTTGATGAAGACGTTTTAGGACAGGTTGATTTAATTATTTTGTTTCTTATTTCTGTTTACTTTTTTTTATCTTGTTATTAATTTTATTATTTAACTTAAATATAGTTTTTTAAAATAAATAATCAACTTGTTTTTAATTTTATCAGATGGTGACGCATGATTTAAAGCCTGGAGGAAGATTTGTTAGTGTCACTAATTCAAACAAGTAATGTTTTTTAAAACCTGTTTTTGTCGTGATTTGATTAGATATTGAACTGTGAAAGTGTAAACTTCTCAATTTTTTTATTGTTATGTTTAGAATGACATATATTCATCTAATGGCTCGCTATCGACTTCATACTCAAATCAAGCAACAAAGTGCTGCCTTTGTTCAGGGTTTTCTTAGTATTATTTCACCAGAGTGGCTTCGTATTTTTTCAGCTCCGCAGTTGCAGCGTTTGATATCTGGTGATACAGAAAATTTTGATCTAGCCGACTTAAAGTAATCTTTTGTTTTTTGATGTTAATTTATGATTGTTTTTAATTTTAAGCACAAATATACTTGATTAATGCAATTAATTAATTATTAGTTCTTTATATTTTATTTGGTAATACTTTAGAAACTACACTCGTTATTATGGTGGATACCATGCCTCTCACCAAACTATAGTCTGGTTGTGGGATATATTAAGCAATGACTTTACTCTGCAAGAAAAGAAACTTTTTTTAAAGGTGTGTGGCAATTTTAAAGATAAGCAGTAATTTTAAAAAGCAACTTATAAAATAGTTTTTTTTATAGTTTGTAACAAGCTGCTCCAATCCGCCTCTTCTTGGTTTTAAACATCTTGAACCACCATTCTCAATTCGTTTTGTAGATTCCTCAGATGAAGATGTAAGTACTCGTTTTATAGATTTTTCCGGTGAGGATATAAGGATTATTGCAACTAGATCAAGTAAAGACACTTGTGGAATGTTTGTTTCCAAAAGAAAAAAAGGGCGCAATTACAATATTTTAAATGAGGATATCGAGAGTTAAAAATTAATGAAACTTCTATAGGATTACGAACATGTTAGACAAGTTTGTAACAAAAAAAATCATTTTAAAAAGAATTGAACCCAAAAAATTACCTTTATCTTTTTATATTAAAATTTAATAAGAGAACTACATTTAACTTTTGCTCTAAATCCTGCAACTTGTTGACTTTATTTTACTTATAAAAAACTTTTGGACTTTATTTTACCTATAAAAAAAAAAACTTAAAAATTGTTTATGCAGAAGATTCAGACAGTAAAATATTTTTTTTTTAACTTTATAACTGAAAAACTAAAGCATTCTTTTAATAACATTAATGTTTCAGCGGAGTTGTTGGCCAATATAATTATATATTTTTTTAAAAATATAAAATTAAAAACTCGATTTTATTAAAAAAAAAAAAATAGGCTATTGGCTGAAATTGGTTTTAGCGTGAGTTTTACATTTTATATTGTTTACTTTTATATATTGTTTAAATATTTTTATATATTGTTTAAATATTTTTATATATTGTTTAAATATTTTTATATATTATTTAAATACTTTTATACTTTATTAATAAACCTCTATTTTTTTCTTAATTTTTACAATAAACATATTTTTATCATTCATCGTCTCTTAACTAAATGTATAAGTTTTAGAAAATCCCATGACTATATATATGGATTAAGTAAATTTTAACAACCACCGATCAATCAATCATATACAAATCAATGTCCTTGTTCAAAGGTATTGTTCTTACATAACTGGCATGCGGCAATATGAGTCACATGACGTGATAACACAAAGTTGTTTAATCAACAAATCTGTGCAAACTGTGGCATATTGTTTTGTCTTTATGTTGTTTAAAATGCTAAGAATACATTTGTATTGAGCAAGTAGATATTACAGCATATTAAAAAAATTAGTTCTTTTATTCCCAAATATATACAGTATGTTTTAGATTTAATTGAACATCTTGGCTATTTCTTGTAGGGGAGGAACATTCCTCAAAAATGACAAGTAAGAAAATATTCAACGACAACAACAAGAAGTTAACAAATATTTGCTCTTTTCTGAATTAAACACAATTTTATGAAAAATGTAAAGTTTGTATTATCATTAAATGCTTCGCAAATATATAACTATACAAGTATGAAGTACAAGGGGAAAGTTTAGTTTTTTTAGAATTTAACACATGTACTTAACAATCACAAAAAAAAACTTTTAATTTGATGAATAATATATACAAATTTAAATTTATGTTTTGTCCCCAGGCCTACGAAATTTTTCGACGGTTTTTTCTTGCCTCAGTAGGAAGATTAGTTAAGTATTAGTTGTATTACCCACCCTTTACCCAGTCTTTTACTTTTGTTCTACTATTTTATATCCATTTTTTATTTTAATTTAGCTATAAATATATTTTATGAACATATCATATTATTTGTTTTACACACGCGCACAAAATACTTTCTTATGTTTTACACGTGCGCACAGATTACTTCTTATATTTATATTTATAGGATAATGGTGATACACCGACAAGTATTGTTCGAGGGTTATTTAGTTTACGAAAACGTGGCACTACATCTTCGGCCCGCTTACCAACTAGTTCAACATGTTTTAATTTGTTAAAGCTACCATGTTATAAAAAAAAAAGTATATTAAAGGAAAAGTTGAAGTATGCTATAAAATCTGGTGCTGGTTTTGAATTGTCTTAATCTTTCATTGAATCTGAAGAATGATATTTAAGTCAATAAAACTAGGAAAAATTTCTTGTGTTGTAATAAATAAGGATTTATACAAATAAATATGGAACGTATACAATTAATTTTCTTTTAATAAATTAATTTTTTTTTAAGTATTTATACTTGTAAATACTTTAACAAAAAAGAATGTCTTGGTTTCTTTTTTTTTTTTTTTTAATTTAATGTTTATTAACTTAATCGCTTTAAACTTTGAAAATAAAGAGTCCAAGAATTTAAACAAGTTTAAAGCAAGTCTGGACGAATGGTTTACTGGAAATGAATAAACTTAAATATATATATATATATATATATATATATATATATATATATATATATATATATATATATATATATATATATATATATATATATATATATATATATATACATATATATATATATATATATATATATATATATATATATATATATATAGTATATATATATATATATATATATATATATATATATATATATATATATATATATATATATATATATATATATATATATATATATATATATATATATATATATATATATATATATATATATATATATATATACTAGGCTGCTATAGCTGAACGCTGCTACGTCTCACCTTATAAATTAGAATATACCGTCTCTACCTTATAAATTAGATAGACACGCAGTTTACCACTAACTATATATAAATTTACATAAATGAATTTCAAGAGTGGTTAACTTCGTCTAAAATTTTAATACTAAAAGTTAATTTCACTATCAAAAATCTAAACTCCAGAATAACTTGCAGAAAATGATTCAATTTTAAAAAATCTGTCGGAAACCCTATGTACAACATGATAAAAAGTACAATGTTGTTCATATTGTTCTCTACAGGTTAATTAAAAAATTTAATTAAGGTCAAGTTCTTTTTAAACTTGATTGAATTTTTTGTAAAAATCATAATTTTTTTTTATCGTTGCTTACTTTAATCAAATAAACTATTTAAACCAACACTTTATGCTGTGATGAATCCAACTTTATGCTGTGATGAATCCAACTTTTGCGAATCCATAATTTTTTAGTATTAGAACTAAATAACTTCCAAACCTTTGTATGTTCAAAAATATATATTTGTCAAATGTATACAGCCACAAAACCACTTTACCGTCTCGTTTTAAAAGATGCGAACTTTATATGGTTATAACCTTTGAACCCCAGATGCTTTTTTAATGAAATTTTAAGTATATTTATTAATTTTAGTCTTATTTAAAGAAACAACATGTATTTTTTTAGAGAAAAAAATTCCCCTAGATATGGCGTTATTTTTGCTTTTAGACTCTAATCAGCGCACTTTTTGGCAAAACATCTTAATACGACATACGTTTAAGACTTAAAATTTATCTGCAATTAATCAAAAATCCATGTATCATGTGACATGTAATAAATGGATTTGTGATGTCATTTAAATCAAAATACTTATTCGTTTACAACATAAAAAATAAACATGTACAAGATTAAATTATTCAAGTAAAATTCAAATTTTTAAGTAACATTTTACAAAAGCAATTTTTAAAACACCATTTTTTAACTAGTTTTGTAAAACGCTCTAAATTTTCAACCAACATGGTATGATTATCTAGAGAGTTGCAAATCAAAGTTGGCAAGATATAAAATATTGCTAATATCCTTATACTTAAGGCCTTTAGTTGTATATGTATACTGCCATTAGCAAATCTTTGAAAATGTGGTTTGTTTTCTTCCAGCTAACTGCCTTACATGATTACCAAGATTTGTAGAAACAGGTTCACCTCTAATTAGAGCGTCATAACCAGCAAATATCTTAGAAAAATAAAAATAGGAACATATAGAAGTAAGACAAAACTTAAAATAACAATTATTCAAAAATATTTTTTTATCTACGCTTGAGAATAACACTTATTGAAAAATGCTTTTATATCTATGCTTCAAAATAACACTTATCGAAAAATATTTTTTTTATCTATATAGTATACATATGCAAACATACATATATAGTATATGTATTATTGTCAATGTGGTATATATATATATATATATATATATATATATATATATATATATATTATATATATATATATATATATATATATATATATATATAAGCATACATATCCAGTATATGTATGCTACATACGCGCTTCCTAGTACTAATAAAAATGGGGATTACTTTATTAACAGAGCCTTCGATAATAAAGCCTTAAAGTCTTTGGTTAAAAATAGCAGTTTTTTGTAACAACAAAGTTTATAAATTTTTACTCTAGGTTACTTCCTCATACTTGCATTACATCTTGCATCAATCTCTCATACAAGCATTCTACTATTACTAAAAATTGATAACATAAACATCAAAAGAACTGAAACCATTAAATTTTTTGGGATAATTATTGACGAAAAGATTTCTTGGAAAGCCCATATAAAAACATTAAATACAAAAATATCAAAAAGTATCGGCATACTCTACAAAGTCAAACCTATACTTTCTAAGAATCTAAAAATGCTCTATTTCTCTTATATACAAAGTTATTTAACATATGGTAATATTACCTGTTATTTAATATTACCTGTGGAAGTACAAATAAATCTAAACTAAATTCTCTATATATACACCAGAAACGCGCATCAAGAATGACTTACAATAAAAAATAAATTTATTCATGCCGATTCTTTAACTTAAAAAATTTTGATAAAAAATTAAATGCTCTATCAAATTAACATCTACCAAAATATTTTATTTCTGCTTAAATATAAGCTCGGATTTGTCCCAACTCATTTTACTAGTAACTTTTTTCAAATCTACGCCAACAGATATTTTCAATTGTATACCGTAGCCATTATTTATACAACAAAACAATACCTCAAAATATAGAACTTACTAAATTGGACAATCTTATAGCCTTGAAAAAAAAACTAAAAGATCTCGTAATTAACAAAACCTGTTTTATCAAAATGTATTAAATGTAAAAGAATATGTAATATAGTAAAATGTGACAAGAACAATTTATATTTTAAAAATAAATAAATAAAAATAAAAGAAAATAATAATAATATTAACAATAAAAAGAAAGAATAAATATAGTTAGCAACTATAGATAGTAAAAAATTAATGAACAGTAGACCTCAAAAGGGTAATATGCTTTTTATAAATTTAGTTTTTATATTTTTATTTTATTTTGTATTATAAAGGTTCTCGGTGAAAAGACTTCTCGTAGTCTACAGTGAGTTTCCTTACAACTGCATAGTTTTATTACAAGCACAAGCAAGTCCCTAGTAGCCCTGTGGTGCGACGGACTTGCGTATATTTTTATAAATGCATGGGTTAATAGCCAGCACTTTATATTATAAACCACGTTTTTTTAAATTATCTATTTTAACCCTCTGTAAAACGCGCACACGTATAACAACATTGTTAACGTTCTTTAGGTATTGTAAATATGTGTGGTGGACATTTATATAAACTGGAGACATACAAATATTATTTATTTTTGAAATATATAATAATGATTGATGTAAAAAAAAGAAAACAAAAAAAAAACCTTTTTCAAAACCTTTTAGCGTGACATCATAGACCTCTTAGCATAACGTCGTATCCTTTAAAAAACATTGTTTTTTGGTATTTTCAAACGTTTCAAATTAAATTCTAGAGCATGATAATTTAACTTTGCATATTAACCCTTTCAAGTTAATCCTGACTTTTTTTTGGTTGTTATAACCGTATTTCAAATAATTTAACTTGCAAATCAAACTAACTTAACCTTTAGAAGCTCCAGTTTGAAATTTTGTAATACAATGTTAAAATAGTATATTTAAACTGAATATTAATTGTATATTTACATTACTTTAACTGTAAAGAGTATACAATTGAATAATATGGTATTTCATTTAATTGTAAAGACCCAAGGTCTTTACAATTAAATGAAATACCATATTATTCAATGCCTTTACTGTTTGTTTTACAGAAAAACATATTCTATAAAACGTATTCCGGAAAAAACTTGTATGATTATATTAAGAAGCAAGTTTGCGATTCTTTTAATGAATTTTGATTTTAAAATGGATGTTAAAATATGCCTAAAACACTGATCAGCCGAAATTATCTACTCTACTATTTGCGACTCGTTTTTTTATCTTTTAAGTTTTAAGTTTTTTGCTAAATAAGAAATTCATAAGGTTTTGAGTACTTTAAACATCTTATTTTCATAAATATTAAACATTATGATTTGAAACCTTCAGAGAATATTCTTCAAATAATATACCTATAAACTGAATGGAAAGAAATTACTGATTTTTTGCTGGATTTCATTTTTTTCAAATTAATATTAAAATAGGGGGTTCCAAAAGTGTGTTTTATTTCTTAGGTTGACCGCCATACTACATACATTAGTCGTTTTTAAGTTTTAGTGTCATAAGTTTTTACTGTAAAAGAAATTCTTTTTTAGAGCAACCTTAAAAAAAGAATATCTTGAGTTCTCATGTTGCATTAAAGTGGCTCTAAGGAAACCTTTGTTAAATCTTTAAAAATCATTGTGGCATATAACAGGCAGCGATAAAAAACACTAAAGTTCCTTTATAGGCGCTGTATATATATGTATATATATATATATATATATATATATATATATATATATATATATATATATATATATATATATATATATATATATATATATATATATATATATATATATATATATATATATATATATATATATATATATATATATATATATATATATATATATATATATAGTATCGGACAAAACAAGTGCAACCAAATAATGCTAATTTAGTTTCTTTATATAAAAGTGCTGCATTTTTCAATTTAGAGAAATAACTATGTAACTGTTTAAAGACAACGTTGTTCAAGTTTTATTCATCACAAAGTTAATTATTTGTGCACAAAAGTTAATAAATTAATCAAAAGTATTAAAAATAGTTGATTTCCTTCTGAACAATACAAGTGCAACTCCACGAAATGTTGACCAAACTGTATTTTGCTATCGATATTTCATGGCGAATCCTTTGTTGTCGATCACAGCCTTGCATCTTCGAGGAATAGATTCAATCAGGTGATCAATGAAACTTTGTGGAATCGCTGCCCAGGCCTTTTGGATTTGTTCAAACAGTTGATCCTTATTACGAACATCTTTACGAGTAATTCTGCGGTTGACAATCTCCTACAGGTTCTCAATAGGGTAGAGATCCGGAGATTGAGGCGGCCAATCCATCAGCAATAGGTGGTTGTCTTGAAACCACTGCTTGGCTACTTTTGCAGTGTGTTTCGGATCGTTGTCTTGCTGAAAAACCCATTTTATTGGCATTTTTTTTCTATTCAGCATGAGGTAACATAACATCTTTCAGGATATTTTTATACATGAAACGGTCCATTATTTCATCGATTTGATGTATTGGACCTAGACCGTTAGCAGAAAAACACCCCCAGACCATTACATTGCCTTCACCATGCTTCACGGTCTTATGGCACGATCGACATACACGGTAAATGTCATCGCTCTCAATGATGTTGAATTTCGATTCATCACTGAACAGGACAGTTCG
Organism: Hydra vulgaris; assembly: GCF_022113875.1. Taxonomy (NCBI): domain Eukaryota; kingdom Metazoa; phylum Cnidaria; class Hydrozoa; order Anthoathecata; family Hydridae; genus Hydra; species Hydra vulgaris. Next base: position 28,612,649 of record NC_061165.1, read on the forward strand.
CCATTTCTGCACATTCCAGTCAATATGAGATGTAGCAAACAGAAGTCTTTTCTTCTGGTTCTTTTTTTAAATTAACGGTTTTTTTGCAGGGCGTCGAGAAAACAATCTGGCTTCAACAGCACGTCGTCTGAATGTTCGGTCCGATACAGGCAGCTCTAATTGCTTTTTTATCTCGACTGATGATATCGAGGGATCCTTCTTGACGAATCTGACAATCATAGAATCCTCTCTAGAAGTGGTGGAACGCAATCTTCCACCTTTTTTGTTATCTGCTGCCAACCTCCCCGTAGAACGATATTTGGAGCGTAGTCTTGATACGGTCTATTTTTTCACGCGATATTTATCACAAATACTTTTTTGTGACATTCCACTTACGTAATTATCAATAATTTTCTATCTTAGTTCCAATCCAAGACTGTCGGGAGCCATTTTTGCACATGAAGTCATAAAAATAATAAAAATAAATAATCATGCTTCTCAAGGCTTACCGTGTTACATTTACCTTGCGATAATACAATAATGCTCTGTGGAACACAACGCCTTGGTTGGATGTGGACTGTATTGATGCAATAAAACACTTGTTGTATTTCACTTCTTGTATTGATGTTCTTTGATAATACACTTTGATAAAACTCACTTCGATAAACTGTCTTGATAATACTGACTGATTGACTTCCATATACTGACTGAATTACATGTCGGTTTACATGTCTCTTATATAGTAAAATGAACCTGTGTGAACCTGTTCTGGAAGATTCAAGATGCTTCATTCCGATGCTTCTGGAAGCTTTTAGACGCATCTGGATGCTTTTAAATATTTCTGGATACTTCTGGATGCTTCCAGATGCTTCTTCTGGAAACTTCTGGAAGCTTCTGCATGCTCCGGGAAACTTCTGGATACTTCCTTTAATTATTAAAAAACTTCCATGACGTTGACACGGACCAGACTTAAGAAAATGAAACAAACCAAAAAAGTTGCACTTGTTTTGTCCGCTGCAAAATGGCACTGGTCAACGAAATTTTGCCTGTGTGCTGTCACCTGTCAGCTGATTGCTCATGTCATGGCATGCTATGACTCCAGACTCCTGAACTTTTTGCTGTGGTAGTATAGTTCGTTTTGTTTTTAAGACATGTAAAATTAGGAACACTTTTTAGCATTGTTCGAAGTTGGTTGCAAATGTTTTGTCCAATACTCTACATACCTATACTCGTCGTACCACTGTGCTACTAGGGACTTACTTGTGGTTGTCGTTGAAAATATATAATCTAAATAATAAGATAAAATTTATAATGTTGCTTAGCATTGTTCATGCAAAATGTTGAAAAGGATAACTCGTAGAAGACTAGAGAGTCTCGTCATCGAATATCTTAATTTAATGCTTTATGTGGTCATCATTGTTGAATGATAGCAATTAATACACATAAATGTTTAATACTTATCAACAAAACTGTTTGAATTAAGGATGAGGTATTTTAGTTTTTTCTTTCAAATCGAGTCTTGATGCTGTTTTTGTTTTATATGAAGAGAATTTAAAACATAATTTTAACATACGTAAGTTAACGATGGATGTAGGATAAACAAAAGTTTTAGATTATTTTGAGACAACATAGATTTTATTTTGTATGATTGGTAAATTG
>NC_061165.1:28615283-28740283 GCF_022113875.1 Hydra vulgaris
CATAAAAAAATTTTTCAATTTTACTTCGGACTATTCCTTCTAGTGTCTTACACAGAGGGAAACTGGACAACTATTGCCTTTTTTGTAAAGTGGAATTATGTTTGCATATCTAAATTGAATCGGCAGTTGACTAGTAACAAAAGATTCCCTAAAAATTAATGCATGTGGTAGAGCAAAAGTATTTGATGAATTTCTGAGCAGTGCTGAATGAAGATTGTCTGGACCACATACTTGGTTTTGATCAAGGTTCTGAAGTCGAATTAAAACATTATTGTATGTTATTTCTTCAGGAGAAAGACCAGTAAATCTGCAAGTGCAATTTTGTATTCTTGATTCAAAGAATGGTAGTTTACCTTGGTCTTCAATTACAAAAACATCCTGGAAGCATTTATTTAAAATATTTGAAATATCCAATTGATCTTGAGATAATTCTCCATCAGGTTTTTTCAAAATATTTATTGACTTTTTTACATTTAAGTGATTGTTAATGTATTTATAGAGCAAATTGAGATTTTTTTTAGATTTCAAAACTAAATCTCTTTTGTAAGTGAGACGGGCATTTTTCAATTCTGATTTTACAAGACCACATAAATTTTTGAAATCATTATCCAAATTTACATCTTTCCATTTACCAACACAGTTTGTATAATGTAGATTCTTTTTTTCTGATAAGATCTTTTAATTTTTTATTTATCCACGAAGTTGCTTTATTTTTTTAGAAGTAAAACATCAACAATTGGAATGAATAAATTACTTGCTACGCTGGTATAATAAATCAACTCATCATAAACCTCCTGGACCTGTTTATTTTCAAATAAATTGACCCAGTCAACATTTGAAATGAATTGTGATATTTTATCAAGTTTTGCTTTTTTATAAAAGTATATCTGTCTTTTAGAACACTTACTTAATTTTTTAAACAGTAATCAAAACAGATAATCAAATGCCCCTTGTCAATATTTACTAGCGTAAATTTTGTTTCCACTGTGCACACATTGCCAGATTCAGTTTTAAAAATTACATTTAAATTATTTGGTACAACTTAATTTGATATTTAGAATGTAGGGACATTTACATGTTGATATAGAAATTTTGTTTATCAGATTTACAAATTTTTGCTCAATGTCATTATCATTTTTGATTGAAGATACACACCATTAGATTGATGGAAAATTTAAATCACAACAGATTGAAAATTTAAAACACCAACAGATTGACAGAAAATTTAAATCTCCCATTATCAAATTATCTTTAAATCAATCAATTTAACCAGTTCCTTATAAACAAATTTAAAACATAAAATAAAAATAAAAAAACTTAATCAAAATCATCCATATCAGTAAAATCACTTGACTTATACAGAAAACCAATTAGATATTTTTCTTTACCAAAATACACGACAATCTATACTTGTTCAATTTTGTTTAAACCAAAGCAGCCTTCACTAGTTTCATATGAATCAATCGAAATATCAACATAAAGATATACATTGCTTCTTCTTCTACCATCACATCGGTCTTTTCTGTAAAGATTATATTCATTTATGTTAACAACTGAACAATTTTTTAAACCAAGTTTCGCTTACACCAATAAGAATTGTGTCATCAACTGCTGCAAATTCATCAAATTTATTTTCTAAAGATGTTGCATTAAGGTACAAGCATTTCTTTAGGAGCCAAAGGTTTAATATGATTAAAAAACGTTAAACTGTTTTAGGATTGAGCTTAATAAAAAAGACTTTTTAAATCTTTGTACCTGATTCATACGGATGCCTTATTGATAGGGAAAATCTAATGCCAATTCAGAATTTAGAAAATTCAAAAAGAATAGGGCCAGGCCTACTCACAACTTTTTATTTTAATCTTCTTATACTAACAGGCTTAACATCATCTTTTTCTAATATCGATAAAATATTGTTTATCTTCTGCTGATCTTCAACTTTTTGTTCTGTTAATAAAGGATTTTCTGATTCTGGAACACTGTAAACGATGTTAATTTTTATTCTTCTCTCTCTTTCATTTTGATGATTGTTGCGTTTGTGACAATTTATTGATCAGAAGGCTATTTTTTATTATGACCTTTTGTTACTATTTTAATCCAGTCATTGCTGATATTTGAAGTTCTCAAGTACATGGCATTACCTAAATCTGGTTTATTTCCATCGAATTTTTTGTTTCATTATTTTCTAATTTCGAAACTCGATCAGAAAGTGACAAAACAAAAAGTGAAATTTCTCCACACCATTCATGCAATATTTTAGCTCCAGCTAAGTAATTACCTTGTCCTAAATTGGGCCAATTTTCTTGACATAGAAAGTTTATCTTAATGATTGAGTTTCTTTGGTTTTAGATAATAGAAGTAATGTATTATACATTTATGTATAAAAATAAGTATTCATACATCATATATTATTTGTACTTATATAAATGTTGTATACAAGAATATTATTACTTATATATAATCATATTATATATAAGTAATAATATACTTATATCATATAATATATGATATATGTACTTATATAATGTATATAAGTACATATATCATATATTATATGTACTATGTACTACTATATATATACATGTGCAACAAAACTTGCACAGTCAATAAGTAACCTTACATATGATGATCGACTTGTTAATTTATTTTACTACTTTAAATGTTAGAAGAAAAACAGGTGGCTTGATTCAATATTTAAATTTTTTCATAGCTTTAAAAATATAGAAATCAACAAAAGTTTTTTATTTGTAAATAATAACTTGAGAGGTAACTGTTTTAAATATTACAAAGAATTTGCCAGACATCCATCAAGAGAACATTTATATGTTTATATGTTATACACACACATATATACATATATGCATATATATATATGTATATATATGCATATACGTATATATATATATATATATATATATATATGATATAGATATATATAAATATATATATATATGCATATATGTATATATATGCATATACGTATATATATATATATATATATATATAAATATAAATATAAATATATATATAGATATATATATAGATATATAAATATATATACATACATACATATATAGATATATATATATATATATATATATATATATATATATATATATATATATATATATATATATATATATATATATATATATATATATATATATATATATATATATATGTATATATATATATATATATATATATATATTATTATTATTATTATTATTATTATTATTATTATTATTATTATTATAAATAAAAATACATATTTTTCACAACTATAAATTTTATGCTAAAGGCAATAGATGAAAAATATGATTTTATTTCTTGTAGAAAAAAAGTTCTGTACAATAGAAAAATGCGTTAAAAAAAATCTAATTTTTTGGTTTGTGGTTATCTAGCAGAAATTTGTTCTTATGGCGTCACTTGATATTAGTTTGCTTTTTTTGTTGAAAAATTCTTTGGAATTTTTATACAATATATATATATATATATATATATATAGTATATATATATATATATATATATATATATATATATATATATATATATATATATATATATATATATATATATATATATTGTATAAAAATTCCAAAGAATATTCTAACACATTTATATTCTAACACATTTTTCTCTTGTAGAGAATTATTTTTCCATAAGAAAAAATCATATTTTTTACTTGATAATTGCATTTAGCTTTTTTATTTATGCTTACATTTATGTTTAGGCATAAAAATTTATTTATATATTTTTTACCAGGGACAAACAATATAATATAGATTATAATGAACTTACTAATAGTGCAAATAAATTTGGTTTTGCAAAATATTTGCATGTAGACACAATGCCTAACTTAAAAATGGGTCTCAAAAGTCCAGAATATGCAGGCTTGTTCTTTGATGTCGATCCTGATAAAATTTTCATTGATCTGCGAGAAATTGGTCATGGGAGTTTTGGTGCTGTTTTTTATGCTCGTAACAATCAAACATCAGAAGCTGTGGCTATTAAAAAAATGTCTTTTTCAGGAAAAAATTCAAATGAAAAATGGCAGGATATTGTAAAGGAAGTCCAGTTTTTTGTCAATTTGAAGCATGAAAACCTTGTCAAGTACCATGGTTGCTACATTAAAGAAAATACAGCATGGGTAAATTATTATTTTTACTAGTTAAGTAAAGAATGTGATAGTGTTGCAGTGGCAGTGCACTTGCTTTATAAGTGGGAGGTACAAACCCCATTATTTCTATGGTAGCCTGTTTTGTGCACTTACCTTATTCCTCTAAGCATCCACCTTATTTATCAAGGTTTATGTTTTAGAGTCATAAGGTTGCAGGAAGGTTGTTATAACAGTGTAATAACATGGTATTTGTTTTTATTTTATATTTTTGTTTCAATGTTACTTTTTTTACTTTTTACTATAACTTTCTTTTAGTTTAGGTATAGGTAATTATTGTAAAATGAAAACTTCAAATCAGTTATTATAATAAAAACTTTTTGATTAATGACCATCTTGATTTTAGTCAAGCGTGTACTGGTACACCAGGATATTCTTAAAAATTATAAGACCTGGGCCCCTACCAAATAGTTACTTGTAACTTCAGTTAAATTCAGTAACTTTATTTCATAATTGTATATATTTTTTAATTTTTAGATTATTACATTTCTTTAGTAATACAAACTTTAAAATAATCATTTGAATAAGTTAAAAATAGTTTATGAAGTTAAAATTATTTTAGATTTGTTGTGGTGAATCTAATTAATGTTATATATACTTATATATGATAAAATAATAATATTAAAACAGGACTTTGAAATTAGTACACAGATCAATGTAATAGTGGCCTACTATTGGAATAATGAGATATGGATATGAGTGGAAAAAGTATTATATAAAGTATAACTATTAAAACTTCAATAATTATTACTACGTAGTATGTATTAGTCCTTGTTGTAATTTGTATGTATTATGATTTTTTTTGAAAGCAATTTGTATATGTGCAAAACAAAGAGAAATTTTACCAGTCAGTGTAGGAGCAAAAATATTGATTGAATTTGTATCCAGTGTAATTTGAGTCAGAAATTAATATAGAATTAAAACTTCATGAAAAAAGAAGAAATACCAATCCAAAATAAGAGAAAATTTAAGTACTAACCAAAACATAAGAGATTGAGATCCCAAAATGTTTACAAAATTGAAAATTTAACTTAGTTATGGATAATATTATTGCTTGAATGGGAATATAATAGACTTGAATTAGAATATAGATTGCCTTGCTTAGAATGTAGATTTTTGGGCAGTAAAAAACTTTATTGTGATCTTAAACTATTTGATCCAAGAAGGTCTGAAGAAATTGCGATAAATGGAATTCATTTAAAGCTATTCATAAAATTTGTGAACTTTTACCTCATATCGGTAAACATAAATTAGGAAAGCAATTATTGTTTGTGAAATTCTAACCTCAAATATCCAAAGCTGATATTAGAGATGTATATGATGTATATCAAAACCAAAGCAATTTGCAAGAAGTTTCTGATTTTTAATACTTTCAGGAAAATGATAATAATAGATGTACAAAAAAAAATATAACTCATGTTTATTATCATAACAAATGTTATTTATGAATTTAATATGTATTCTTTAGAGTATAATAAATTATAAAAGGAATTATATATTTGAAGTATAAAAGTTTCTTTTAACAAATCCTCTTACTCGAGAAACATGTGAACAATTTTTTTTGATAAACTGTGAAAGGGAATTGTTGGCAGACATTACACCCAATCAAGTCATCAACTTAACTTTTGAAAAAAGTACTGAAATGTTAAGAATCTTGAAAGTTTAGTTTTAAAAACGTTTTAATGAACTATTTCATCTAATAGTATACTATTTCCTCTATTGAACTATTTTTAATAACATGCTATTCATATTTTATAATTTATACAATGCAATCAAGATCACTTAAATAAAAATAATTATGTTAATATTGTTGCGTATTTATTTATTTTTATAGAACTTAAATTAAAATGTAGATTTGGTTTATTATTTAGGTTCATGTTAATTGTGTAGTTTTTTCTTAGTGTAAGAAATGAGTAGATAACCTGGCTATTATTATAGGTATACATAGAACTTATTGCTATTAGTAAGTATATTGTATATAGTAAGTGGGCCCTAATTATATCCTGTTTGCCGGTAGGGAAAATGAACCCAGTACGTGCCTTTGTTGTTGTTTTTTATGGATTATTATATGATCAAGCTGAAAAGGTGCATGTGTATAGGTTTAAGGAATCAGAATATAATAGGAATATAATAAAAATATAATATTTCATTAAAATAACAAGAAATTCACATTTTTAAGATGTTATTGGGAACATAAAAAGTGGTAATTAAGGATTTGTAATATGTAATTGAGAGACACAATATATAAATTTGGTTTTTGTCATGTAGTTAAGATTGTTGGTTACACAATATAACACTATGACAAAAAGTGTTATGTAGTTAAGATTGTGTAACCAACAAATCAGAGTGTTTCATTGAAAATTCTTAAATTGTAATTCTGAATGCACAGTTTTGTTAAATGTGCTAAGCAAAATGATGATTGGGTGACTCTTACGAAACTTAGGTGTCAAATATAAGATTATTTTTAAATGATTATAAAGATATATTAATTTAAAATACCTGCTTTAAATAATTTAAACATTTCACTGCAACTTTATTAACAATAAGTATTGTTATTATAGAAACTCTCAGAGAACTATCACATCTAATCATTAACATTTTTGCATAGTTTTTTCTTGCTCTCCTTGCCACCTGCTATATTGTGTGAGTAGGCTTGGGTAGTGTTGTTGTAAAAATTATAAAAAATCTTTGCATTTATTTTATGTACAATAGTATTGTGGGTTGTATTACAAATTTTGCACTATCACATCAGGTTTCATACTTATTTCCCAATATTTAACCTTTTATGAAATACCACTTGGAAAATGACAGTTTTTTAAAATTCTGTTTCATGCAATGTCATAATTAATAACTTGTCAAAAAAGGTTGCACTAATTGTAATTATTTTGATTTATTATATTTTCATTTTTAACAATTTAATGAGCATCAAGAAGTTGCATGAGTTCTAATATTTTTTGCTAAATTATGCTGTTGGATTAGAAAAGTTATCATTTAGAGTTTTAATTTTCTATTATCTGAAGAAAAACCAGAAAAAAGTTTCATTTCAATTTCTATCAATAATTTAGACAATGACCAAGAAAATATTGTAATTTGACTTCACACATTTGGCATAGATTTTAAAATTTTACTATAGCAAATACAATTAATCTTTCTGCATCAATTTATGTTAAATAACAGACTCTTGTCACCTCAATGTTTTAGAATTTACTAATTTTATATGTTATAAAGTTCATCAAAGTTAGAAAAATCTAAAAGTTGGAACCTTCGATTCCTTATAGTTTTTGAGATGTTTAAGTTTTAGTTTTCTTATTTAGCATTTTATGCTTTTTGTCGTTAAATAGCAATATTTAATGAACACTTGAAGAATCTACCTGCAATTTGGTAAATAGGCAATCTTTCACATGGGTTGATTTAAGTATATTGATTTTTTTAGAGCACCTTAACTACATTTAAATCAAAGGCATGTTTTGGGGTACTTCAATTATCAAAATGGTGGTGTCACCTTTATAGCTTTAAGTTGCTCAAGACCCTTAACATCAAACCGGTCCCTAATATTAAATTTTTTTTTTTTTAAAAGCATATCATGTTGGGTCTCAAAAGAAGTGAAATTTTATAAAAATTTTTTAAACAAAAAAAATTTATAAAAATGCATATTAAAAAAGTTTATTTTAAAAAACTATGAAAATAAGTACTTTTTAATTTTTTGTTAAAAAACAATAGTTTTTAAGCAATAAAATTTATACCAGTAGTCTTTATATAAAATGATTATTGTTTTTAGACATTTTATAAAACTTCACTTCTTTTGAGACCCATTATGATATGCTTTTAAAGAACTTTTTTTTTCAAAATATTAGGGACCCATCTGATGATCCAAGAGTCTTGAGCAACCCCTAAAAAATTTTTTTATTCAAAAATTTTTATTATTTAGTTTATAAAAATTATTATTATTTTCATTTCATTTGAATGTATATATGTATGTGTCATTATATGACTTTCTCTAATACATAATTGAAAGGTAATTAAATTTCATTTGATTTACCAATTAATAGTAATCATATAATATTCTTTAATTAATAGAATAAATATATATAGTAACAGGAAACAGGAAATTATACAGTAACAGGAAATTAATATTTACAGCATTACAAAAGGTAATGAAAGGCTGTGTTTATAAAAGATAAAAAATCATTACTGCATTTGGCTTAAAGCCTAAATAGCTTTTTATATTTAAAAAAGTGTTCTTTACAAAAAAATTATATAAATAAATTTATTATTTATAATTTTTTATGTTTGTTAAAAAAAAAAACTTCCTTTTACCAGCATAACAAGGCCAGGAAAATATTAATAGACTTCCTAATTTTGCTTTGCTAATAAAAATATTTTTATAAGGTACAAAACTTTAAAATTAGCATATCGGACCTTTTTCTCTCTCTCGCCTCTTCTTCTTCTTCTTCTTCAAAAAAAATAAAAGAAACAGTTTTTATGTTGACATTAAAAAGAATGATTTTCCTATATTTTATTAATTTTTTTTTAAAGAAAAAAGCAAAAATATAATTTGCTATATAAATATAATTACCTGTTTGTAAAATATATGTATAATTTTAATGTAACAAGTATATATTGTCCCTATATGAATATGTCTATGTAATGCTTGTGTTTATGTTTATATACACTTGCATGTTAGTTTATTCATGCATGTGTATATACCTATCTACCTTAAAGGTCTTATTTTTACATCACTCTTTTAATTGTGTTTACTTTTACTTTGTTTAACAATAAATGCAGGTTTAGCCAATTTGGATAAGGCGTAAACTTCGTACATGAAGTGTCTGTGGTTCGAATCCCGTTACTTTTTTTTTTGTTTGTTTTTTAAATCCTGCTACTCAATTATTTGCTTTGTAACCATTTATCTTTCCTTTTTTGTATATAAAATCTTTCTGTTGTTTGCTTTTGAATGATACTCATCTCTTCACATTTAGGTTTCTTATACCAATTAAGCCTCTCAGTGTATTTTCTAAGAAAGGCGGACACATATATGGGTTTGTCCACAAATTAAGTCTTGGAATTTTAGACTGTTTTAGACCCTTGTCGTAGCATCCTAATTCATGGCGTAATTTATGGACGACTATTATATACATAGTTATTAAGCTTAAAAAAAATATGTATATAATATGTATATATTATATATATATAATTTTTATGCTTCATGCCCTCTACACATTTTTCACAAGCCTTAATTGTTTCATATTACCTTTCTACTCCTTTATATTTTTTGTCCTTAATATTTTAGTGCTTTGTCATTTTTGGATACCTGTTACTTTTTAACATTTGGCTCAGTGCACTTAGTTCTACCCACCCCCTTCATTTTAGTCTACTATGTTATTGGTGAAATATACGTAAACAGTTATTAATAATAAATCTTTGTTTGAACTTTGTACTTTTATACTGGGCATCTGACTAAAACCTTTTAATTGTTTTTAGCTAACTCTTACTCTAATATAATCTTTTTACCTATTTCCCTGAGGTTTCTGCGGCTGTATGTGTTCCACTAATGTAACTGGTTTTCAAGTATGGCTGCGAATGATAAATTTTAATATAAGTATTGTAAAAAAAAAAGCTTTAGAAATACTAAATTTAATAACAACCACTCTAAAAAAATGAAAATAAAAGAACTACACAAATTATTTAGATTATTAATTTTTTATATATTTTTTCTTATTATATTTATTTTAATTTCTTATTTTATTAGCTTTGCTTTCTTTGTTTTTGAAACTTAGTTTTTTACGCATAGTATTGAAATGCTTAATATAATAAAACTTGCAAATGGTCATGACCAATTTGTCTAAAATAAAAAACTTATGGACATAAAACTGCATGTGCTCCTTGGAAGGCTTGATGTATGCCTTTGTAATTTAATTAACATGTAGTTAATATGCTCTAAAATATTTAAACCCACCAATTGAAAGATTGTCTATGTACCAAATTTCAGGTACTTCACTCTGATCATTAAATATTGTTATTTAATGACAAAAATTTTGCAAAATGTCAGCATAAATAAGAAAATTGAAACCTGAATATCTTATGAACCATAAGGAGTTAGAGTTTCTTTCAAAAAGCGTTTAGATTTTTGACAGACAGCCAAGAAACCAACTCATTAAAACGAATAAAGTATATTCCATTTTTATTTTGTGTAGCAATATCACATAAGTATATTTGTTTTTATTATATATTTATCACATAAATATTTTCACAAAAACAAAATATATTTATCACAAATATTTTCACAAAAACAAACACAATCATAAGTGTAAGATCAAGGTTTATTATGGATTTAAATTTGCAAATAAAGATTACCAAGTTCATACAAAAATTAAAATCTTATTCTTTCTATTAAAAGAGAAGGAAACTATAAAAAGTTGCATTTTATTCCATATAAAAAATCTTTTTAAAAAACAATTTTTAGTTTGAAAACTTTATTTATCTTTTATTGAAAAATTACTACTACTAATATTTGGAAGCAAATATCTTTGAGTATGTTAAGTATATATGTTAAACCTCCAAAGAACATATATTATAAATTTCAAGGTATAGCATTAAAAAAACTTTAATCAGAAAAAGATAAAAAATGAATTGCCAAATAAAAAATCTGAAGAAAAATATTTTTACAAAAGTGTGGAAACAATTTGCAATTACAACTTTCTTAATTTTAGCCATTTAATGCAAATGGTAGGCGGATATTGGCTATGTTTTTAATCTGGTTTAAAGTTAAAAGTAGCGTTAAAAATATCTGCATTTGGCGCTGAGGTTGTGCTGAAACAATAATTGCAGTGTGGAAAATAAGAAATCGAAGTAAAGCGGTCAATTCGGCCGGTTAACACATGGAATTTATGGTCAATTGTTTTTTTTTAAACAGTCAATGTTTTTTAATTTTTCCTTCATTCAGATTTTATCTTAGTAATAGCACTTTATGACTGAACATTATAAATACAATAACTTAATGCTTGAAAATCAAGGAATTATTATTCCTTTTATAATAATAGTCTTAAATATAATCAATGAATTTTTTAAATGGAAATATGCAAATAACTAACATTCAAATTACCTGCTAATGGTAATATTAAAATTACTGTTAGAAATGTTAATAATAAAATAAATCGCGCGCACACATTTTTATTCAATTAAAAAAAGAATTTTTGTAACATCCAAGCAATTGAATTTAATTAATGTTGAACTTTTTTTTAAATATCAAAACAGTTATAAAAAAAAAATTAAACTGAATAATTAATACTCAATAAAAAAAAATCATTTAATGAAATGCTACTATAGCAATTACTTATGTTACATAACATTATAATTACATTATGTTACATGAAACAAAGTTTTTACTAAAAATATATTTTTATCTGATTCTTTGACTAATTGATTAATAGAGGAAAAAATGTGCTAACGAGCAATTTATAATTTTTAAATTATCTAAAAAATAATTTATTCATTTCAATGACTTCGCAAATGTCAGAAAAAGTTACAAAAAATCAATGTAAAGTTTGAATGAAAAAAACAATTAAGAGAGTTTTGGAAAACACTTTTGTAAGACGGTGGCAGAAACGCTGATTGTTTTTGGAAAACAGTAAGTTTGATAAGACTGAGGTAGGAATAATATCTTGACCACAAGCTGTAGAAGTTTTTAAGTAGGAAATAACTTAAGCAACAGAAGCGGGAGAGAATTAGATGTTTAACAGTGGATCAACCTGTTTCTTTGGAATGACAGGAATTTTGTGGTTGTTAGATTCAAGAGATGAGTTAGAGGATAAGTTCTTTGCAATAGCATTAAACTTGCAAATTGTTCTTCCTTAAAGTTCTGTTTAATAAATAATCAATGTTAATCAGGGATTATCTTTTTCCTGATAATTCTGGAATTCCGGATAAATTTCTCAACTTTTAGTTTTTCCGAATATCCAAAACCTTTTCCACACATACAAGTTTAGGTATATATTTTTGTAATATTTATAATATATAATATTTAATTTGTAATATATAATATGTAATGTATAATAATTTAGGTATATATTTTTGTAATATGTATTATTTAATATAAATAATTTTGTAATATTTGTTTTTTAAGCTTTTTCACTCGTTACTTATACAAAACTAAGAAAAGTTTGAAAAAAAAAATTAAAAACAACTCAGCTAAAAGCAAAATTAAGAGGAAAGTATATTCTGGATATTTTACCCAAACAATTTTTTGGATTTTTAAAATATGGTCTGAATATTCTATGGTTAACAAATTGGAAGAGACTGGCAGTTTTGATTGTGGAAACACTGCCTGAGTTAGAAATTTTGAAAATTTCAACATACTTAACTGTCAGAATAACAAACCTTCATAAGAAGCATCACGCTGTTTGCATTTTATGTACAAAATGGTGATTTTACCAATCCAGTAAGACGGTTAGGTTATGGCAAAACTCTTATAAAATTTCATTATTTAAATTGTCTTTTGATAGCTTTTATTTAGGAAACATTTAAACATTAGAAAATATTAAATTATTTAGAAAACATTTAATCGTTGTGTAAAAACATTTTCCCTGCATTTGTCAAATTTATTTTTTTAATAATAAAAAAAAAACATACTGTTAAATAAATTAACTTATATTTGAAAATTCCCAAACTGAGTTAAATAAAATGGTTCAAGATTAAACTTTTCAACATATTTAGTTTAAAGTTTAAATTTTAAGTTTAAACTTTTCATCATATTTGATTTAAAGTTTTTCAGCTAAAAAACTTTAAATTAAATATGATATCAATATTGAAAATTTAATTTTAATTTTAAGGAATGTCAAATATCTCAACTTTTTACTTAAGAAATATTTTTTTTTTTTTTGTATTTGCAAACTAATAATTCATATGTAGAAATGTTAAAGACTCTGTATTATAGATTAAAATGTGTGAAAACAACAGATAAAGCTTTATTTTTTTAATCAAGGAACAGAAAAGCGTTTAGTAAAAAAAAAAAATACAATTTTTATAATTCAGTATCACAAAAAATTATTTTGATATAAGTTTTATTTGTGAACATAAATTATTTTAAGAATATCTGCTTGGTAAATGATGGATTTTATCTATAAATTGTTCATATTCTTTTATAAAAGTATTATTTTATTAAAGTTTGTTTTGAAAAATAAATTATAAGAAAAAATAATATTTTTCAAGTTTCTAATTTTGATTTCATGAGTGATATTTGTTATAGTTTTGTTTAAAAGATTTTTAATGTGGTTTAAAATTAAATTAAATGCGGTAGTTTAAAATGCGCTAATGACACAACTTAACTTTTAACGATGTAAATTTGTATGCTTTTTGAGTTACATTTACTTGCATCTTCTCTGTTTAAACTTTACTGCTAGCGCACCAAAAAGCGCTGGCTGGACAGTAATTATTTGTCCGGTATGCGCGATTGTAAAAAATATTTGTTTTTTGTACCTCTTTAATTAGAATTTGACTTAGAAAAAAGATTTGTTGCAATTTAAAAACGCGCTTGAAATTTTTTGGCAAGCACTTAAAAAAGCGCCAACTGTAGTAATGGCAGGCTTGTGGGCGAGCTCAAAACTGCAAGAGTGTAAAAGTGCTCGTCAAACAGAGAAGGCTGGTTACGTTTTTCCGTTATGAAATAAAATCTCATAACAATGGCTTGACCTTGATTCACTTTGTTTTGCATATTCCACAAAATCAACAATATTAATGTCAAGTTTGCAAAATAGACAAGTTTGCAAATTGAGTGCAACGTGTATACTGCCATTTACTATAAAATAATATAAATTGTTAACAAGTAGCATCATATATGTACCTATATCCAATGGATATTTTAGTTATGTTTTATGTGATCTTACAGGCCTTGTTATGAGATTTTATTGGGTAACAAAAATGCGTAACACTAATAAATGCAGCTTTGATATTGACATTGTTAAATTGCGTTATTAGCAATTAATTGCAAGTTAAATTGCATTATTAGCATATTTTAAAGTACTGCGTTTTAATTAAATTAAATTTTAAACTTAAAAAATCTAATAAACTAATAAAACAAATAAAATTAATGAAATCTAAATTCGGTATTTAAAAAAGATTATATTTCCTTATAATTTATTTCTTAAAACTTAAAATACTCTTTTTTTTCTTTATTTTAACTTTTTTTTACGTATTTAATATAATATTTTTAATAAAGGTTATAAACAATTTATAAATAGATATTAGTTTCCAATAAAAAATTCGTAAACAAAATTTATGTTCATAAATTAATTATGTCAAAAAAACTTTGATAAGAATCCTTAACAGGATATTGAATTAATAAGAAACAAAAAGTTTTAAATACAATTTTGAAAAGAATTGTTTTAAACAAAAACAACTCTCCTTTTTTAAAAGAAAAGGTTTTCACATATTTTTTAACATATTTCACATGTTTTCATATATTTAATCTATGAAGAGATTTTTTATGTAATGAGTTACTTAGATAAGAAACAAATTTCATTAATAAATATTGTGAAACTATTTTCAATTTCTTTGAAACTAATTTTTCATTCTAGGTTTTACTAAAGGTTTTACATTCCTTTAAAACTAAATTTAAATTTTTTCTAGTTTTTTCTAGTTAATTCAGTTTTTTATTTAAAAAAAAAGTATATAAAATAACCAGTCTCTTTGATATAAAAAATTCACAGTCGTGGTTAAATGCTTTTTTTTATAACCTAATATTTTCTGAATAAACCACATAAATAATATTAAAATGTAGTTTAAGTATTCCAAAATAAAAATGTTTTTGTTTAATATATAATTGCTGAACGAACATGCAAATCACCATTTTGTACATAAAATACTGCGTAACACTTCTTAACAAACTCTGATCTAATGTTTTTAGTTTTATTAAAGAATGTTCAATTAGATTTTCAACCATTTTATATGTATATAAAATGATTGAACATTTATAAGTATATTATAAATGTTGTGTGGTGGGTGTGATTCTATACTGTGAGTTTTTATATTGTTGTCTCGAAGAAAATCTTGTCTAGTGATCTATTTGCCAGAACTGATTTTCATTTTAGAAATTATACCATAAAGAATTAAACCATTACACCATAAAGAATAATGTTGGGTGTTAGATGATTTGTACTGTTGCAAAGGTTGCTAACAAACCATTCAAGCAGAACGCTTGGGTTAATTGAACCGTGAAAAGGTTTGGCATCAACGCTGGAAAACAAGATCACCTGAACAATTTGTTTATAAACTAAAAGGCGTCTAGCGTCTGTGAAAAACATATAAAAATGTGGATTAGTAGACGATGTAGAGAATGCAGACAAGGTGGTAGATAAAGTAGTAGTTGGAGTTGTTGGCGATCAGAGAAAGTTACTAGGCACTACAAATTGGACAATCCTGGTTGTTGTTGATTGATTATACTCGTTTAGTTATACTGTAACTTTGTAATAATTATATTTTATAATAATATAATGAGAGTTAGTTTAAAGTAACCGTGGAGCTTTATGTGCCGCGCAAGATTTGAGTATAGTTGTAATTGTTTATATATAAACAAGTGTGTAACATACCACCTGATAGTACTAAGTATAATCTTTTGCACTAAGTTCTTGTAACTATATACCTAAGGTTTCAATTAAATTAATCTAAATGAGAATGATACACTTTTATTTGTTTTTATTTAAAGCACTTTTAAAGTACTTTTATTTGCTTTTATTTAAAGCACTTTTATTTGCTTTTTTTCTCTTTTTACTTTGAAACTTTAAAAGAAAAGTGAAAAGAGAAAAAAAGCAAATTTTTCAGTGTCTTTGACATAATAAAAGAAATGAACTCTTGCAAACAATATAAATGCTCAAGCAAATTTATACTAAACTTAGTAAACACAATTTTTAGACAACTTCAACCAGCATTACAACCTCCAGCTTTAATATAACATAGCTTGTTTTACTACAAAAAAAAAATTGTATATAATTTTTACATTTATAAAAATTACTAGGTTGTGTTGATGCAATAGTTAGAGTTATGCTAACTGTAGGTCATTTATTTTATTTTTAAAATTATTATTTTAAATGAAAATTTAAGGTGGTGCTATTTTTATATTTTTGAATTACAATCTTGCAATTTTTTTTCTAGCTTGTTATGGAATACTGTATTGGCTCTGCTTCAGACATATTAGAAGGTAATTAAATGAACTTTTATTTTAATGGATAAGTATTTTTTTTTTTTGTCTCTTTAGGTAAACACTAGTTAGACTATTTTCTTAAATTCCAAAGAATTTGTATTTTAGTACACAAGAAGCCATTAGCTGAGAATGAGTGTGCAGCTATTTGTCACGGTACATTAAATGGATTGAACCATCTTCATCAGAATAATAGAATACATCGAGATATTAAAGGTAATTTTTGTAAAATTATTAATTAGAATTTTTGACTTTGACCTGAGTGTTGGATAAAGTTTTTAATAATTTTTAATTATTTATGCTTTTAATAATTTTTTACCAGTGTTTATAAAGTCTGTTTTTTTTTATAAAAAAATAACAGGCTTTGTAAAAACTTTTAAAAATAATTTTTGCTATATTTGCTGAAATGATAGAATGTTGTATAATTAATATATTAGTATTTGCTTGCTTACGGTATATGAAGAAAATTATTGGTGGAAATACAAACATCTATAAAATTTAGTTGATTTTGAGAATTTTGGTATTCAATAGTGTACTGAATGGCTGTATCTTGTGAATTTAAATTATCTTAAAAAAGAGTCTGCATTGTCAATCTTTTAATAATAAGTTAGTGGCCCGGTATTAAAGCTTCAAGCTTGTTGGATTGCATTAAATTTGATAAACTGTAGCTAAGCTTTTGACATAATAACAATAATGGACAAACCAAAAGGACCAGAATTTTTGAAGATAGCCATTTCGTCATCCCATAAAAAATAGCATTTACTTACAAAAAGTTTAATAAGCTTGTGAATATCTACTAATGACAATTTAGTTTGTATCATGAATTTATCTTTATCTTTGTTTATAAAATCAATGCTTCATCGTTGCTTTATCTAGTGCAACAGATAAATACAAATTAACAACATCAAAGGAAACCTGAATTTCATTTTTTCAGTTACCCATTCTTTAGCTGCAAATACAAATGAAAATCACTTTTTACCCCTGAATTTGTTTTTGTTAAGTTGTGTTATTTCAACAAGATGTTGTGCTGTGTTATTTCAACAAGATGTTGTGAAAGTTTTAGAGCTACCACTAGTTGAAACTGTAGTTAGCATCAGGTAAACTTTTATGTCCTTTAATGCATCCATAAAATCTAGGTGGAACAGCATCAGAAGGATATACTTTATCATAAGTTTTTTCAAAATTTTCTTTTAGTTTACTTTCTCTTTGAATTAAACTTTACTCTTTGAATTAAATAAAGTAAGTTTTGTGTAGGATTGACAGCAAATATAGTGAATTGTGAAAGTCTTTATTCTATGTATAGTCTTTAATGCTTATCACACTGAATGGATTGGCTCTAATATCACTGACCCTGCTGGCACTAAAACCCATAACTTCTGTATTTTGTAAATTCTTACTCAAATAGTTAATTTGTGGCTTGTTTTCCTGACAACCTTAATCACTTACCTTCACTCCTTGATTTGTGTATTATCTCTGGCCCTAGCTTGTGTTCAGGGGTAATAATGCAAGGAGATACCTTGTTCTCCTTTAAGTAGTTCTGACCATGCAATGATCTCTAAATATTTTTTATTATATACTTTTTCTTCAAACGTATCATTGTACTACTTACCACTACTCTAAAGCTGAGCTGGGATTCTTTTTGTGACTTTCTTTGTGATGGTCCTTGGGCTGATGTCTTTTTTCTTTGATGTCTGATTTCTTTGCTTATAAATGTGTCTCTTACATGACTTCCTGGATCCAGGTAAGTATGAAAGCTTATAAGTCAAGCCATATTCTACTTCATGGTTTTTACCTTCTTGTGCTGATGCTATATCTAATTGTGATCATTTTTGGATAAAACCGAGAATAAAGCAGAACTATTTGCAAAGAACTTTTCTTCTAATTCGACTGTTGAATTTTATAGCCATATTCTACCTCCCATTCCAATTAAACAGGTTAACTGATTGTTGGACATCCCAATCACTTCAGCTTCCATTGCTTATGTCATTTCTCAATTAAACTCTTATATGGCTTGTGGTCCCCAGAATTCTATTTGATTCTCGCTGAAAAATTTGATGAGTGCCTGACTGAATCTTATTTTCCTGCTTGTTGGAAAATGGCATCTGCAGTTCCAATTTTTAAAAACTCTGGTGAACATTCTGACCCAATTAACTATTGTTGGGTCAGTCATCTTTATTATTGGCAAGGTTTTTGAGTCTTTGATAAACAAATTTCTCACACTTGCTAACTGCTGTGACTGAAAGATTTTATTGTGAATTAAATGGATGCGGCGGAGCAAGGGCTGTGTGACCATTGCTCTTGATAAATCTAAAGCTTACAATAAAGTTTGGCATGCTTTTTTTTTTCATAAGCTTGCTTCATATGGTATATCTGGCAAAGTTTTTAAGATTATCAAATTATATTCTTTGAACTGCTTTATCAAAGCCATCCTCAAAAGCTAACACTCTTCTTCATATACTTATGATCATCCTGACAATCTTACATCTAAAGTGGCTCTATATGCTGACAACTCTACTTTATACTCTTGTCTTGACGAAAAGTTACTTTTTGTAACTTTCGTTTAGACAAAGTAAAATATACAAATGCATTACATAGAAAAAGTAACTTTTCTTGACGAAAAGTTACTTTTTCTATGTAATGCATGCGTATATTTTTATGTATAACTTTTTTTATTATATAATTATATTTATTTGTCCTGAAAAATGCTCACGTTTAGCATATTTGGATTAAGCGTTTACTTTATACACGGAATTTCCGGGCTTCACATCCAACCTCTTTTCAAATTTTTTCTGTTTTTCTACTCACCCCCTCCCTCTCCTTTGGTCTACTATATTGTTGATAAAATATACGTAAATAATAGTTAATAATTATTATTAATTTTGCATAACCATTAATAATAATTATTATTAATGATATATTTTTTTTCTATTTAAATTTATTTTCATTTTCTATTTTGATAGTTTAGCCTTCTTTGTTTTAAAAACGTTTTTTCCGCAAACTTGAAAACGGCTGTGACCAAGTTGTCTAAAATAAAATACTCATGCATGGACATACAAGACGAAGAACCAGACACATTTCTTGGGAAGGCTTCTTACTCGTATGAAACCTTTTTTTGGCATCATTTTTCATTTTACTATTTTAGATTCAGAATCAGCAGTGCAAAAAATAAAAGAATAACTTGGTAACTCCACTCTATTTGTTGTTGCTCCAAAACAAAACTTCCTTTGTTTAATTCAATGAACTCTCAGTAAACTAAAGAAAAAATCAATAATTTGGTAAAAAAAACTTATGATAAAATATATCCTTCTGGCGCTGTTCCAAATAGATTAAATGGATGCATTAAAGCACATAAAAACAGGGTTAGTACCCAAACTCAAAAACCTAAGAACAAAAAACCCAGTTTAATGGGTTTTTGGATGCAAATTACACAGGTTAACAAAAAAAAAAATTTCTGTTGCCAAGAAAACAATTAGTTTTTTTATAGCATTGATCATTTTGATTTCAAATATGCAACTCATTTTTCATAAACTTTCACAACATCTTGTTGAAACAATACAACCTCCACTTAAGAAAAACAAGTGCAGGGTTAAAATTCATTTTGATTTGTATTTGCAGCTAAAGAATGGGTTATTGAAAAAATGAAATTCAGGTTTACTTTGATGTTAAGAATTTGTATTTATCGGTTTCACTATATAAAGCAACGATTGTTGTAACTGATATTTTAAATCAAGATAAAGATGAACTCACGATGCTTTAATACAGTGCTAATAACATATAAAAGGTACATTGATGCAGTCCTCAATTGTAGTAAATGAGTATGAGCGCGAAGAAAAGCTCTCTTAAAATGAACATGGCACGTCATTTGAGCATGGTTATTTTAAGAGAGCTTTTCTCTGCTCTCAGCTTTTTACAAGAGCTTTTGATTTTTGTGCAAGTTATCTGTTTATTCATTTAAAAAAATTACTTTTTCATAGTTTATAAGCATATGCTTGTAATGAGTAATATATTTAACATATTTAACTGAACTTTAAGATAATAAAATATTTGAATGCCAGATGGGCATTTTTAAAGATGTTTAATAGATGTCTTTAATTAGGACCCATTTTAAAGGATAAATAAAAGATGTTTTTTTATAATAGAAGATGTATATTAGCCATCTTTATCTAGACCTATTTTAGATGTCTATAGACATCTAGAATCTGACTTGTGTTTGCCAAAAAAAACTTCAATTTTTAACAAAAACTTTAACACTAGGATGATTTTTTTTTTTCTTCAATAACTTTTTCGTATGATGGATTAAAATTTATATTTGATATACAAGCGTATGCTTGTAATGTTTATGTTACAAGAATATATACATAACGTTGTTTATCACGGCGTTAAAAATTAGATGAGCAGTTTCTTTGGGTTTTTATTCTAGCTATTCATTAAATAGAAAATTTGATAAACCCTTATTTTCACTTTTCACTGATTTTCACTGATTATTTTTTATATTATCTTACTGTAATAGAATGCAGCAAGTTTATAAGTTATTAATACAATTAAAAATTTCACCGTAAAAAAGTTTACATAATTACAATTTTTTTTTTTAACAAAGCATTCAATTTGAGACAAATTTATATAAATTTATATAATTTATATGATTATAATTAATATATAAAATATATATTTCATTGCATAATGTAAAAATTATTATGCAATAATTTAGTGCGTTTTAATTTTATATATATATATTATTAAAAAAAGTTACGACCATTAAAAAAAATGTTTATTTTTTCAAATATATTTTTAAAAATGTTCAAACTAAATTTTAAGTAGTTAATTAAATAATAGGAAGACATAGCATTGTGTAAGAAAAAGTTTTATGACAGAATATTATCAATTTTTTCATAATGGCATTTTTATAAGAAACTAATTTTTTATTTAGGAAGCTAATCAGTTTTCAATCTAATTTAATTTAAATTTTTAAAAATAACCACGCAAAAAAGAATTGCAGTTTATTATGCAAATATTGGTTTTATTATTTATAAAAATTGTTATTTATTTCTAAAGTGAATTTTGTGTTTTTCATCTTAGTTACAAATAATAGTTACTTTTCTTTTAAAATAACTTTTCTATTGACCATATTCTAAATAATGTAGGGCCCTGCGAATCAGTAGTTTTTGTTTTGAATCTAATCTCGAATCTAAGCAGGTCTTGATTCAAAATTCGAATCACATTTTGAATCCAGATTTCGAAGTCTAACTTTAATCATTTTTTATTTAATAATATATATTTCAAAATGAAATAAAATAATTGTAAAATGATGCTTCTTGCCCTGTTTAACCTTTTTAATGACTGATTAAAAAGGTATTCAAGGATAAGTAACATTGTTTTGATTGCGCCAAAGAGCAGAATATCTAAAATACCCACAACAAAAACAAAATAAGGGTTCAATTTTTGAAAATTTTTGAATCGTATCTCGAATCATATTTTTGATTCGATTCGATTCAAAATTTCGAAGCTTCGCAGGGCCCTAAAGTAATGTTTCAGTTATATTACAGGTATTTCACAGCAAGGATTCTAAGGAGAAAAAAATCTCTGCACTGGATATCTGATATATAGTATAAATAAAATTCTGATAATAATATATAGTATAAATAAAATTCTGCTTTGCTAAAAACGAAACAATTGTTGTAGTAAAAAATAACTGATAAAGTCAACAAGTTGTTAGCCATTTGTGTAGTTAAAATATAGAATTAAAATTTTTTTTTATCAAATTTAATTAAAGTTACTGTTTTTTGTTTTACACTTGACTATTTTGCTTATTTATAATTTCAAATCAATATAAATGCATTGCGGATAGGCCTTAATTAGGCTTAAAGGAAATTTATTTTAGAGAGTTTTTTTAGTAAACTTTATATAACAAATTTATGAAAAGAGAATTTTTTTAGTTTTGAAATTACTTTTTAATTGAATGAATGTTATTTAAAATAAATGTTATTTATAATAAATATAACGTTATTTAAAATAAATTAAACATTATTTAAAATAAATTTAAAATGAAATTTAAAAAATAAACTTAGTTGTGAAAAAGCAAACATAAATTTTTTATTTTATTTTATTATATTTTAATTAACCTCCTCAAGGCCATGAAAGCCATTACAGTTGAGCAGGCTACTTTTAGTTTCATTACAGTCGAGGACTTTTAGTTATGGGTAAAATGTTGTGTTATGAATGTTTTAAGAAACAAATAGGAAGATTAAGTTTAAAATAAAGAAAAATTTATTTTTTAAAATTTTAGAATATGGAAAAATGTTGTATTTTTTCAAACAACATTTAAATTTCATTGATTATTTATTTTATTTTATAACAATATTGTTGAATTTAAAGATATTTAGACCTAAGTGATTTTTAATGTGGTTTCAAATTCAATTTAATTACATTGGGGTACTTTAAAATATGCAACTGGCGTAATTTAACTTTAAACAATATAAATATTAAGTCAAGTTACATTTACTTACATTACGCATTTCGGTTATATTACAGAATCTCATAACAAGGCCTACTATACTATTTATAACCATCAATTAAATGATTTAATCAAATGTTGAACATTTAAATAAAACATTTAAAACATCTTTGAATTTTTTTTTTTTTTTAGCTGGAAATATTTTACTTTCAGAAAGAGGTGTAGTTAAGCTAGGTGAGTGCTTTTTTAATAAATTTTCTATTAATATTTAAAGTAACAGGTTAGGCTGTGATATTTCTAAGGTTCAATGTCCTGTTGTTTTAATTTTTAACTGGACTCTGAGATCTCAGAATTCTAAATGTTGTATGATGTCATTAACCCGTTAACAGTCCATGCCGTAATATTACGCAAACTAAAAGTTGTTTCTAAATGTCCATGCCGTAATATTACGGTTTTGTGCATCTCTTTATATTTTCTTCTTGTTCATCAGAAATTAAACGTCTACTTGTCACAAAAGTTATTACTAGATAATTACTAGATAATTACTTTTGTTTCAATAATTATCTTTTAAACGTGTTCAATTTAATTTTAAATATGACAAATAAGGAAGTTCTATCAGTGCAAAAATAATTATCAAAAAGCAAACATTTACTCATGAAAAGATAGAATTTTATATACTTGATGAATCAAAAATGAAAAGATATATTTAATGAATGATTATTGAAAGGGATAATAAAAGATTCATGCTAAAAGATGGTGTGTGGTATGTTACAAAAACAATATTCAAAAAGGTTCAGGATACGAATGTGTAGAATGTGATGTAGAATTTTTCGCAGCTCCTTGCGTTTTACAATTATCATACAAAAAATGAATATTAGTGAATACATTTTTAAAATTTTATACATATGTAGTATGATTTATATATTCTTTTATACATATGTAGTATGATTTATATATTATTAAACTTGAATAAAAACATTTTGTAGTGTTTAATAATGTTAAAAATAGTAAGAATATTTTTTATTCTATTTGTAAAAAAACACGATGAATTTAAAAATACGGGACATTTAGAGACCACTTAAAAAAAAGAAGCTGGACTAATTGCAACCGTTTTTAAAAAAAACAAGGGACTGTTAAAGGGTTAATATAACACAACAAAAACAATAAAAATTTAGAGTCAATTAATTTTGATTCTTGTTGTTTCTATCTAGAATCTAGAACATTTAAACACTAGAACATTAGAACACTTGAACACTAGAACACTAGAATTGAAAATAATTTTTGATCTTTAAAATTTTGACATGAATGAAATTTACAATTAAAAAAATGTAAATGTTATTTCTTATAGCTGATTTTGGATCTGGTTCCATGAAAGTACCAGCTAATTCTTTTGTTGGAACGCCATACTGGTATGTTTTTTTCACAAAGCTAATTTTTATGCAAAAAATTTGTTTTCAATTAATTTTAAAGTTTTTTTTTTTTGTGTGCACTTTCTGCACAAAACTAAGCTTTATATTTTTAAAGTTTTTTGTGTTAAGGATTTAAAAGATATTTTAAATAAGTTTGAAATGATGTTGTTGTATCAGTCATTGATATCTGCTCGAAAAATCTGCCAAAGAGATCACATTTAGTTCTAAGCCATGAAAATGTGATGATTCTAAGCTATAAAAATGTGTACTTTTTTGTCAAAGCATGAGTATTTACTTAATAATATGCCATCAGCAGAATGTGCTGCTTTAAACAAGAAGATCATTAGCAAAGATGAGAATTAGCATGGGAACAAGGATGGAACCCTGTGGTACCTCATGGATTATTTTTTTCTGGATATTTCCGGAATTCCGGATATTTTACTTAACTTTTAGTTTTTCCGGATATCCAAAAAGTTTTCCGTACATGTTTAGGTGAATATTTTTTTAATGTATTTGTTTTTAATCTTTTTCACTCATTGCTCAAACAAAAATTAAAAAAAAAAACAGAAACAGCTCAGCTAAAAGCAAAATTAAGTGGAAAATAGGAGAAAATATTTTCTGAATGTTTTACCTAAAGAATTTTTTAGATTTTTAAAATATGATATGGATGATCTGTGGGTACCCACAGATGTTATCTATTAAGGGTGATTTTAATAGTTTTTAATAATTTTTATAGATGTTATCTATTAAGGGTGATTTTAAAAAAATTGGAAAGAAATAACTTCAAAAACTTTTCTCGATTCACTATATAAAAATGGTAAGGATGAAGATCATATAACAAAGTTTACGATAAAGGTCAGCATGTAACTAAGTTTACGATGAAGGTCAGCATGTAACAAAGTTTACGATGAAGTTTACGCACTTTTTAAATAGTTTAGAGAGAAATAAAGAGAGTTCTGGAGAAAACTTTCATAAGACTGTGACATGAACTTGTTTAATTTACAACCTGTTGAAGAAGTGAGAAATACTTTTAGCAACATGCTAAATAATGGCATTTTCATTTTGCATTCTTTTAAGGGGTGTTTTTTTTTTTGAGGCCTAATAGAGGCCTCAAAAAAACAAAAAAATGTATTCCAACTTACATTACCCCAGGGTAAGTTGTTGCAAACTATTAAAATGATTGTTAATGTATTTTGAAGAGCAAATTTATAGAAATTGTTAGAAAATATATAAAGTTATAGAAATTAGAAGCTGTAGTCCACTTCTTCTCTGTAAAACGATACCCTGAAATTTTTTTTATTTTAATTTTTTTTTTAATTTAATTTGCTAATTGTATAATAACTCCATCTTCAACCCTTGTCTAAGATATTCTTATGAGATATGTATTTTGTAATGCTTCTTTTTTTTTTTTAAATAAAAAGTAAGAAATTTGTTTTACTGAATTTAAAACATATTTTCTTGGATGTTATTTTAAGGATGTCACCTGAAGTTATTCTTGCAATGGATGAAGGTCAATATGATGGCAAGGTAAAATGAATATTTAATGTTGTAAGAATTAAAAGTGGAGTAGTTTGTATATTTGTCTTAAATAAAGTTTTTAAGATTAAGTTTTAGAAAAGACATTCTAAATTTTTTTTTGTTGAGTTTTTTGTTTTTATTTTTTTTTTTACAATTTAGGTTGATATTTGGTCTCTTGGGATTACCTGCATTGAATTAGGTAAATTATTAGATGCAACAAATGAAGCTCATTGTAATAATATTTTATGAATTTTTATGAAATTTTATGAAACAAATGAAGCTCGTTGTAATAATATTTTATATGTGATGAAAACAATTCTTATACATCTTTAGCCGAAAGACAGCCTCCATTATTCAAAATGAATGCAATGAGTGCGTTATATCACATTGCACAAAATGATCCTCCTCGACTTACCTCTAGTGAATGGTATGCATGCCATTATTAAGTTCAATTTCAAAAACAAGTTTTAAAAGTCATGTTATGATTTTTTAAATTGATTAAATTCTAGTTAAATAAAGTATTTAAATTGCTGATTGTTTAATTTTTAGTTCTAATGAGTTCAGAGAATTTGTTGTAAAATGTTTAGCAAAAGTTCCATCAGATCGTCCATCTGCAGAAGCTCTACTTAATGTAATTATCATAAGTATATATAAATCAGTGTTTTTTAATGTGATTATTGTAAGTATATATGAATCAGTGTTTTTTAAAAGCTTAAAATGTTTTGAATAAGCTCACCCTTTTTAAAAAAAAAGATTCATATTTACTGAACTTTATTTTGTTGTTGAATATTAATTAGTAATAATAATAATCAATTTAAAAAGAAAAATTTGATGAAACAGTTTAATTAAATAGTTTTATCGAATTAAGTATTTAATTGAATTTGATTTAATTAAATTAAAGCTTTAGTTAAATAGTTTATTTAAATAAAATATTGTTTATTTTCAATAGAGATTACAAACTAATCTCCTTTGAACTAAAATTTCAAAGGATTTTTTTTTTATAGGAACCATTTATATTGCGTCAAAGACCTAAGAACACGTTATTGAATTTAATTGAAAGAACAAAGAGTGCTGTTGCAGTTTTAAATAAAGCAAATTACAACAGAATCAAAATTATGATAGCTGATTCTGAAGATGGCCCTGTCGAACATACAAGTCCAACAAAGAAGACTGACGAAGCATTGTGGAATGACTCTCAAGATGGAGGTGTTGATATGATAGATGTGGTATGCAATCTTTTTTTAATATTGATACATAGTTTTCTTTTTTTCTAGATTTTTTTATTTTTGCTATGCTTGTTTTTCTAGTATTTGCTTAATGGTTTAACATGTAGGGTGGAGCAATTTTCATAGCAAAAAAAAGTTTGAAAATAAACATTCTTGACTCGCAAATGGTGTTCTATTAGTTATAACAAGAAAGTAAAAAAATATTTTTGTATTTAGATAAGTTCTTGAGATACCTTTTGGACCTAAAAATTTTGATGGCTCCTAATTTGAGTAAAAAAAATTTTCACTTGTATTAAGACTCAAAAGAAAACAGAAGATGAAAATATCATTGAAATTTGAAAATATCATTGATTTTTATTCTAACTATAACAAATGTAATTTTTTTTTTTTTTTTTTTTTTTTTTTGTTAAAACTCCCGTTTTCTACATAACTTCCAAAAATGCAACAATTTTAGATAAATAAAATTGGTATTTTCAAAACCAGCATTTTACTCTTTTCAATACGAGGTTGACATAGGTTAGAAAAAAGTTTCATTTATATTAGGGTTCATCAAAATTTTTGGTTCCTAGAGGTACCTCAAGAACTCATTTAAAAAAAAAAAAAAAAGATTATTTTTTTAATAAAATACATTGGTTCCCAACACAGACAAACCTAATTTCAAAAATTTTTCAAATTGCTCCACCTATTTACTAGTTTGTTATACAAACTAGTAAACTATTTTTTGTATTGTAAACGAAAAAGTATATTGCTTGTTTATCATTTTTTGTTTATTTAGATGTATATTATATTAGAATTGATTACACATGTTTTTACAATGTTAAGTTTTAATGCATAATTTAACTATATAAATTAATAGCGAAAGTTAACAACTGGTAGATTTTCTCTGCAAAAAACAAGATTTTTTCAAGGTTATCTGGTAATAGTCTGTTGTTTTTTTTTATTGCTTAGTATATCTTCAGCTGTTGAAAACAACTTTTACACATCAGTTGATGTTGGTCGAGGGGTGAGAAACCTCTTGACCTCTTTGACAAAAGCAAGGGCCAGCTTGACATCAAAGCTCAAATTGTTTTTGTAATTCTTCCAGAAGTTTAGATAGTCAGAGTATAATTGAGAGTCTAATCATTCATTGACTCTTCAATCAATATAGATTTTGATTTTAAGTCTAATGTTGCTTGAGTTGGGCAGTGATGTTTTTTATCAATTTAGATAAGCCCAAAATATTAATTTCTTTAGAAACTTGTTTGAATTGATTGAGAGACGGCAGTAAAGAATCCAGTTGTGTTAAGATGCTTTACATGCATCAAGAGAACAGAAAAAAAATGCTTGAACTTTGGGTCAAGTAACGTTGTGATGAAATAGTGCTTAGTTTGCTCTGGGACGCTCCATGCTCCCAAAACAACTTTCCATTGCAATTTTTACTGCTTGCTTCATTTTAATCATGTCATCATCTTCACTTTCAGTTTCTATTGACTTTATTATAGTTGTCACAATAGGAATACAAGCACTGATGCAAGAATCACTTTTAGGATGAAGTTTAGTGGCTTCTTTAAAAATTAACAAAATTTTGACCACTTTTTCATGAACATTTCAGTCTTCCCGTGAAAATTCAATGCCAGAGGATGACAACACCATGACTGTGATAACAATTGCAGGATAAAGAAACAAATTTTTTTGCAGCATATAAAAAGTCAAGTTCTACCTTTTTCCCAAGTCATTTTTTAACCCAAGTCAATTTTTGTTGTTATTTGAACTTCTTGCTGTTTGTTGAGTTCTATATAAAATCCATTTTATACCTGGGATGCATAAATGCAAAGTTTTGGGCATTTAACAAACAAGGCTTCAACTGAACCTATTTTAAAAAGTTCTTTTTTTAATAACTAATTGAAGAGAATGGTTAAAAAAACCATTTTTGTATCTATCAAACACAAAGCTGTTTGATAAATACAACCTGGTTCATTAAAGGCTGATTTAACATTAACAGCATTGTCTTTCAAACAGGTATCAATTTTTGAAGTTATGTTCCAGTCTTAAGTTGTTTCTTGAATCTTTTGATAAATATTTGTTAATATAATGTGACGTTCATCAAACTTGGAATACGAAAAACAGAACCTCATTTGTTCACAGTATTTTGAAATAAAATGTCATCCCTAAATAACATTGATGAAACTTTGTCAAGGACACATTTAAGACTTCCGCTAAACAATATTTTAGTTTTTATCTTATCGTATATAGGGTCCAACATGCTTTTGTTATATTTTGTGTTTGCAATTTCATAAGTTGAATCAATTATTGTATGGTGTTGCAGAAACCAGCTTCATTGACAACTGACCATGGTTGCATGATGAGAATTATCATTTCAAATATGGACTTATTAAATTTTTCATCCTTTTTTTGAGTTCAATTTAATTTTTGTGCTGGTTTCAAACCAGTTGGCCATAGTATATTGAAACATTTCTGCTCTTTGCTTCTTAGATCTAATGTTGAAAATAGGAGTTGTTCTTTTTTTGTTTTATTTAGAAATAGAAAAACTTTTTTCTTGAACATTTGAGACTTTTAACTTTGCAGAAGCAGGGTGGGTTTTGGCAATAAGAGAATGGTGAGTTTTGAGATGAGATAAAAGGTTAAGATCATCAAATCCATGAGATTTTTCCATTGCAAATATTACAATTGGCATACTTAGGATCACTAATGGATATTGTAAAACGCTTTCAAATCCAACTTTTTTGACGACTTCTATCTTATATACTAATAATAATAATAATAATGATAATAATAATAATAGTAATAATAATAATAATAATAATAATAGTAGTAATGATAATAATAATTAGAAAATAATAAGAAAATTAAAAGTACTCACAGAAAAATCTTTAAAAATAACTAAAAACTTTCATCCACAAAATATTTTAGTTTTTGTTCTCTTTCTTAAGTAAACAAAAAAAGACTTATTTAAACTATTTAAAGCAAATCTGTTTTCTTTAAATGTAAATGTTATTACTGCAAGATTCAAAATTAACTGAAATTTTGCTTCTTTCCAAATTTATAAAAAGTACCGAAATTTAGGTATAGGTTCAAATTAAAATTTCGGTCGAAACCAAAACAAAATTTTGGTGGATCACTATTTATTTTACAATATTAAACAATCAAAAAATGTGGAACCCTTTTTTAAAAAAAATTTTTTGATTGACTTTTTTTTATACATTTTTTTATAGGAAACAAAGAGGGTGAGTGTAACAAGCAGAGGAAGTAACACTAGTGATACATCTCCAACAGCAAGCTCAGAAGATGATTCCAATAGTCTTTCATCTTCAGCAGATAAACCTGTTTTTTTTACAAGTGTAAGAGATATTAATTTTGAGGGAGTTTTCATAGTTTCAACATGCTGCGCTAATATTATCTATTACAACAACATACTTTGACAACATAGTTGCAACATGTTGCACTAATATTAACTAAAGCAACAACATACTGTACCACATAGTTGCAACATGTTGCACTAATGTTAACTACAGCAACAACATACTGTACAATATAGTTGCAACATATTGCACTAATATTAACTTTGGTAACAACATACTTTACAATATAGTTGCAACATGTTGCACTAATATTAATTACAGCAACAACATACTGTACAATATAATTGCAACATATTGGACTACAGCAACAACATACTTTACAATATAGTTGCAACATGTTGCACTAATATTAACTACAGCAACAACTTTACTGCAGTAAAGTCATTCTTGAAGGCCTACACTCTTCTTTATTTCTAGTAACTTAAGTAGTACTGCAAGGGTCTATTGCTGCTTCTGTATTGTTTTTTATCTACAATATCAATCTTTCTGACAATTTTACATCTAAAATGGCTCTATTTGCTGACAACTCGACTTTATACTATTGTCTTAACAAAATGTCTTCACTTTTTGATTGCTCAGAACAAGCAGCCGATCTGATCTCACTTCTGTAACAGCATGTGGACTTTAAATCCAATAAAACTAAGTTGTTTACTGCAAATAACTATCAAAATATTATTGACTTTTCTATATTAACAAATAACCACCCTCTTACTTTCAAACAAAGTCCAATAATACATTGAACACCTGCCAAGCTTGAGTTTTCCGTCGTTATAAATTTGCTTTTTTTTTCCGCATATACAATTATAGTCACTGCTCAAATGAGCTATCATCTCTTGGTTAATAAACCAAAACTCATTCTTGCTTGGCTTGTCATTCAGCAAAGTCGCATTTTTTTACTGTATCTGTCATTCCATGTTAGAAAATTTCTTATTTATCTAGTTTATTTTCTCGCAGATCAATAAAACCACAAAACTGTCACCCGTCTTCATGTTTTCCTGATCATACAACCTACAACCTACTTGTTAAATTTTTAGTTGATACTTTCTCTTTAACCCTATCCTTTGTTTTTTAGTAACTCATAACTTAATAGTGGTTGTTTGCAACCTTGTCGGAAGTGAATTAGTTTAAATATATATTTATATTATTTTAAAAACATAAAGAAATACAGTTTCTCTCAATATAAACATAGATGTTTTGATAGCTAGCAAGATTTAGTATGGGTTGATAGCAAGCTATCAACCATTGCTAAATCTTATAAATTTGCCAGGCCCTGGGCCAGGTTTGTAAATAGTCCCATTTTTATCCATGGCCAGGACCCCAATCACTTACTACATACTGTACAACATAGTTGCAACATGTTGTACTAATATTAAATAGAGCAACAGCATGTGTAGTAATATAGCACAACAATTATAAATTGAAAACATTTCTGTTATAAAGTAATTTTTAGTAATAGTTTTCAAAGTAATTAAAAATAATTTTAGCCAGTCACAGAGAAACAAGTTGATGATAACAGGTTTTCAACATTGCGTCCAGCACAGTTTGTTGCTCGTCAAGTACAAGAACATCAAGGTTCTGATGCTTATAGAGAACAACTCCTTGTTTATAAAAGGTGACCTTTATTTTATATTAGTAAAATAAAATTAAATAGCAAAATTTAATTTTATAAACTTCTTAAAAAATTATTAATTTATATTTGTTTATAAAAATAATACACGTAATAAATATTAAAATAATAAGTTATTTTAAAAGTAAGATTTGAATTTTAAAAGTATAAATTACTTTTGCTGATTAATGATTGTTTTAACATTTAAGTCTTTATAACAATAAAAGATTTAAGTTTTTTTTAAAAATATGAAACAGAAATTTTATTTTGATTTTTTTTTTTTTTTTTTTTTTTTTTTTTTTTGAAATAGAGAGCGCCAGCAACATCAAAAACGCTTTTTACAGATTGAACAGAGGCAGCAGCAAGTTATGTGTGAGCATCGCAAACTTTTAGAAAGAGAATTTGAAAATCAAATGCATTTGTTTGACAGAGAAATGGAAAAGCTAAAATCAAAGCACAGGCAAATACTTGAACAAAGTGTAATGATTTTTTTGTTATTGATTTTATTGCTTTGTTTTGTGGTTGTTTCATTAGTAAATAGGCCAGGTGAATAAAAAAAAGCAATTGCTTTTACTTAGCATTTTTGGAGTAGTTGCTCAGTTTTACTTGAATAAAATTTTGAGCGATTTTACTGAAATTTTTGTTCATGTAAAGCTAAGTAATTACTTGGCTTTTTTTTTATGCACTATAATAAACTAAAGTTTATTATAGTGCATAAAAAAAACTATAATAAATGTAGTTTGCCTTATAAACTACATAGTTTGTAAACTAGGTAGTTTGCCTCCTTGACAGTAGTGACCTTCTCAACCCAAGGCTGAGAAGGCCACTACAGTCAAGGAGGCTACTTTAGTTGTGGTTACAACCATCTATAACTCTGGAACATGAACCTTGACAAACAGGGCCCTTGCGCTAAGAAACAATTTGGGCGCGGTACTACCAGGGGCATGGTGGGGATGAGGCGAGCACTACCGCAACCTCATATATATATATATATATATATATATATATATATATATATATATATATATATATATATATATATATATATATATATATATATATATATATATATATTTATATATATATATATATATATGTATGTGTGTATATGTATATATTGTTTATATATATATATATATATATATATATATGTTTATATATATATATGTTTATATATATATATATATATATATATATATATATATATATATATATATATATATATATATATATATATATATATATATATATATATATATATATATATATATATAAGTCATGAATAAGTCATAAGAACATATTAAGTATCTCTTTCAAATAGTTCATTAAACATTTCAATACATAGTTTGCCCACCTATAGCCAATTTTTAAGGCACTAACACAGTTAGGTATAGATAAAAATCAAACTTTAATTTTGATAAAGTTCTTTAATTTTTGCATTATGGAACCACACCTGAATTAACCGTTCAATCAGTTTGGTTTTTGTTGTAAGGATACTGTGTGGATCTTTCAGTTGCTTCTATAAGTTTTCAATTGGATTCATGTCTGGAGTGTTTCGGGCCATTTAAGTATGGGTTCTTTTGGGCCATATTTTGTGTCTTTTGGTCAAGTCTTAATGTAATGGGCTGCTTTTAACTACACATTTCAGTTTTTATATATATAAATGTTGTGAAAGTATAGTATATATATAAATGTATATATATATATATATTATATATATAAATGTTGTGAAATATTTGTATATATATGTGAAATAGTTGTATATATATAGTTGTGAAATAGTTGTATATATATAAGTATAGTATATATATATATTATATATATAAATGTTGTGAAAGTATACATACATATATATATATATATATATATATATATATATATATATATATATATATATATATATATATATATATATATATATATATATATATATATATATATATATATATATATATATATATATAGATAAATAGATACATAGATAGATATCAATGTTGTGCTGACATAGCACCACCATTCTTGATGAGCAACTAAAAATATTATTTTGATGCAGTTGAGTCAACATAAAGAGCTACTTATTTGCATCAAATTACTTTTATTAAATTAGTTAAATTACTTTTTTACATTATTAATTTGATAAAAAATAAGTAATTAGTTTACTAAATTAGTAGTTTAATAATTACATTTTAACAGTGTTGTTAAAGCAAAAAACTTTAGGGCAAAAACTAATGTTACTTAAGTTAAATAAATTGCTGTTGCAATGTATTAAGAAATAATTATTAATTAAGTATAATTGGATTATAAAAAGTACTGATTTCTATCAGCATTAAAATAATTATAAAGTCCATGGTATTTAAACTATATGTAAAAATGAGTTTAGAAGCTGAAACATTTTTTCTAATTTTTATCTATGGGTGACAGAAATAGTGTGGAAAATGAACTTCAGAATAGTGTCTAATATATTAAAGAGAACTAATGTCGCAAAAAAAAGGAATAGTGTTGCAAATTTATTTAATAAATAGTGTCAAAAACAAAAAAAAGTAATGATGTTGCAAGTAGTAAAAACGGAACAGTGTTGCAAATAGTTAATTTCACCAATTGCTTACTAGTTTTGCTTATCTTTAAAGCATACGGCTTTTACAGAAAAAAAAAGCATAATGAAAGAACTCCAAACTCTCGGTTGATGTACAGGCACTCCTTTACAGCAGCAGGTTATAAGATAGTTATTGTATGTACTGAAGCCACTGGCAGCAGGCTATTTCAGTAAGACATCTGACATGTTATATAAACACACATTTAAAGTTAAATTTTTTTTTTTTTTTTGTTACTATTCGTTAAACTCCTTAAGGACAATATTCCTTTTTTCAACACTATTCATTAAATTCATTTGTAACTATATTCCTTTTTTGTGTGATTTCGACACTATTCATTAAATTACTTTACGAATTAAAAGTACTTTGCAGGTTAAAATCATTTGCGACATTATTCCTTTTTTTAATTTCGACACTATTCATTAAAATCATTTGCAACATTCCTTATTCTGTTATTCGTCAATCAATAATGCAACAATTTGCAACACTATTACTTTTTTGCATTTTCAACAATCAAATTTACGATAATCAAAATTTTGCGACACTGTTCTGCCACACCTTTATCAATATAAAACACCTTTATCAGTATATAACACAATACATAACACCTTTATCGATATATAATATATAATAATAATATAAAATAAAATTTTATAAAAAAAGATTTTAATAGTATAAAAGATTTTAATATGCATCAATGCATATAATGTGTATCAATGCAATTTTTTTTTTTTTTTTCAAAGCGCACTAAAATACTATTAAGAAATCATAAAGTTACTACAAAACTTTTTATTAAGTTTTTAACGACCATAATTTTAGTTTAAAAATTACCTGTTTTAATATGTTTGCATTAATAAGGTCTTGTATACTCTATTTTTATGCTATATATACTGTTATATTCTAAAACATACATATTTTAAGGGTAATCCAATGAATAAACTCATTTTTCATAAAACTCATTTTTCAAACATCGAAGGTAAGCAAAAAAACTGGTAATCTGTACAAAAAATATTGTATTCAAAGATTTTTGAATATAAAATTTATATAATATACATAATTATTGCATTTTGGTTTGAATAATATTCAATAAAAATTATTTTTAAAAGTTCTTCTATATGAAGTAAGAGGATTTACAACCCAAACATTTTAATTATTACAATAATTTTATTAATAAAAAGCATATTTTGACTACAGCTAGTCATCTTCAGTTCAAATATTTAAAATTTGTTGAAATACTTATAAACATGATAAGAAAACTGCCTGCTCAAACTAATAGGAATTTATTAATTTATACTTTTTTTTTTAATTTTTTATTTATTATTACTATTTGTTTATTTTTTTTTTTGAATATATATAATTAATATTTTACATAAATATGCCTGAGCAAACTACGTAGATTATTATAGTGCATAATCTGTATTTTGAAGTACAGTGTTATTTTATAATGATTATAATAAGTTTATTCCATTTACAAAAACAGTTTACAAAGATTTATTTGTATATCAAATTAATTTTGTTTTTAATTTTTTCCAGAGCAAAGAGAGTATTAATGAAGAAAAGATTCTAATGCGTCAATTGAAAGAAAAGCAAGAGGAAGAAATGTGCTTTGTCATGAATCAGTTGAAAGCAAACTACAAGCAAGCAAAACAGAATCTTAAAAAGGTTCTAAATTTACTTTTAAAATTTATCTTTTGTGTCTTTCATGTTTCAACATATGCTGGAGAATTTTTCTTTATGCAGGATGAGCAATTGAAGAGAGCATCTGTTACATCTTCTCAGTTAAGAGAACAATATGCTGATCAGCAAAAGATACAAGAACAACAAACAGCCTTTCAACATAAAATTATGGTAGAGGAAGAGTTACGAAAATTTAAAAAAAATCAAATTTTAAAACGTCAAGCTCAACAAAAAGAAATGCTATTTGAAGTATATATATTTTTTGTGTGTATATTATTGTTTAATTTTGTAGGCAAAAATATGTTCAGGCTTTGATCAAAAAAGATTTCTAAGTTAATATTATTAGAAATAAAAAAAATGCTTAGAAAATTAATTTTTTATAATCATTCACTTGTAATTTTAGGAGTTAAACAAGTTGCAAGCTCAAAAAGATAGAGCTCATCAGATGTTGCTCCATCATCATAAGTGTACAGAGGAACTGGAGTTTAGTCAAATCAAGGAAATGCATGATTTGCGGCTTGAGCAACAAAAAATGTTGCATGCTACTGAGTGGGACAATCAAATGGAGTACAATAAGAAAGCAGAGTTAGATCTACAAAAAAAACACCTACTTGAACTTAGACAACGACCAAAAAATTTAAAAGTATTTTCTAAATAAAATAATAAACAACATGTTTAAATATATATTTATTTAGTTATTTATTTGCAAAGATTACTTAAAAAATATTTTTGCTCAGGCTCAAGAGGATCGTGTTAAGAAACAATTTAGAGAAACATGCAAGATACAGGAGCGTCAATACAAGCTGCTACGAAAGCAGACATTAGCAAATACTCCCAGAGAAGAACATCAAGCTGTCATTAATAAATTTGAAGAAGACAGAATGAGAAAGTTTGCTGATCTTGGATCACAATATGAACATAGCATCAGTGACTTACTTCAAAAACAAAAAGTAGATTTAATTAAAATTTGTTTTCTAATAATTATTATAATTATACTTTATTGTTATATTTTTGTAATGTGTTTTAAAATAGCTAAAATATTACAAATGATAAACTCTGTCAAAAGTATTAAAAAGTGGTAATTTAAAATATTATAAAAGAAAAAATAATAAAAAATATAATAAAAGATTTAATTGGTTAACAGTTTAATACATTATGTTTTGGATTGGTTTATTTAACTGGTAAATTTTAGAGAAAGTATATTTAATATAAAAAGTTTATAAAAAATAAAACTTTTTGTGTTTACGCAAGTTTTAGGAGTTTTGTGTTTTTGTGTTTACACAAGTTTTAGGATGGATGCTTTGGTCTTATCAAACATTTTGAAACAAAAAATAATTAGAAATTGTGTCTTTAACTATTTAAAGAGTCCCTAATTCTCTAATAAGTGTCAACTTTGAAGTGAATAGAAGTGTCAACCTTGAAGTGAAAAGAAGTGTCAACCTTGAAGTGAAAAGAAGTGAAATTAGGCTAATTTATATAAAAATTTATAAAAGCATATTTTTTTTTAAAAAAAAAGTTCAAATAATCAAGTTTTTAGACATTTTTTTTTTTAAATGTTTTTGTGGGCACAAGTTCAAGGCTGATAAGTAGATCTTTTATTTAAATTTGGAATTAAAAAAGTAAATATTTGCAAATTATAAAACAAATTAAATTAAATTTTAAAACTAAGTGTTACAGAATATTAAAAGATTTATTCTTTTTTACTTTCTATTTTTTATATTTAATTTTATTTTTATACTAAACTTTTATACTATAATTCTACTACTTACTTTATCTATATTTTTTTAATTGTTTTCTCATTTTCTTGAAATCTTGACATTTAAAACCTTTAACAGTTTAACAAAATCTCTATTCCAAATGACTCAGATTGTGTATATATGATTTATAATAAACACACCATCCTTAAATTTATTTTTTTGTTTTGTAATTATTTTAGTAGTCATTTCAGTTTATCTGTGCTTCAAAGCGAATATAGGTAAACTAAAATACATTTGTTCTAAAGAGCATGCATAAACGAAACAATAAACAATTGTCTATTACAAAGAACGACGAGAAATATTTGACTAACATGAAGAGAGAATAAACTTAAAATGAAGCTATGTAGTTAATAGTTAAATGAAAAACACATTAAGTACATTTACTTGTTGTATCAATGCTAATTTCAATCAAGTACAAACCTGTTAAATCTGTTAACCTTGCCTGTTAAATCAATCCCAATTTCAATCAAGTAGCAATCAAAAACCTTTTTTGATTACTACTTTTATTACTATTTTTATTACTATTCTTTATGTAAAAAGAAAAAAAATTTTTTGATTGAATGCAATTTTTTTTTTAATTCACTAAGAATAAAAAAAAAATTTTAAAAGAATTTTAGTTGTTATTTTAAAATTTGAATGCAAGTTTATTTTAAAGTTATTAAAAAGTGTTTTTAAATTTTTATTAAGTACATTTATGTAAATTAATTGTTATAATTTTGAAATTACAACAATGTAATTTGCTTAATATTTAGTTATTTTATTTTGGTTATACTTATAAAGGTTCGCTTAGATGAGATACAATTGGAGGAACTAAATGGGTTGCGTGCTCAACTTAAGCAAGAACAAGACATGCTTATCACCTATCAAACAAGACAGTCTACGCATTTAAAAAATCATATGGAAAAAGAACTTCAGGATCTTCAAGATAGAGTTGCCCTTCGTAAAAAACTTCTTGAAGAAAGGGTAAAGTTAATTTTATTTGCTTTAAATATTTTATATGTATATTTATATACTTATGTATATTTTATATTATAGGTAATGCATGTATTTTTATACATAGATATCTGCATTTTTGAATATATGAGTTTATTTTTAAATTTGTTTGCATTTTTCACTAAAATATAATGTACATTTTACATCTAGTTACAGTTAATCACCCACAAAAAACCTGCATATATACACATAAACTATCGATATTGTTAATATCTTTTTGTTATTGTTGTTGTTTTTGTTGTTGTTATTATTATTATAATTATTACTATTATTATTAATTATTATTTTGAAATACAAATTTTGTTTTTGTAATAATGTTTAATAATAGATTTTTTATTTTATTTTAACATTGAATATAAAATATATATATATATATATATATATATATATATATATATATATATATATATATATATATATATATATATATATATATATATATATATATATATATGTATATATATATATATATATATAAAATTTTTTATGAAAGGCTTCATTAGTAAAACGATGACAATTGTTCAAATAAACGCTCCATATAAGATAAGTACAAAAACCATCCCCGTCCTCATATAGTTTTTTCCATTCCAATCAAGTTTGTACCCATCCAGTTTATTCCCATCCCCAGCAATAAAGCAAATTTGATAAACCAGTAAACCACATCCAAATAATAACTTACATATAAAATTTTTGTATTTTAACCATTTTTTATTCATAAATTCAACTTTCCATGGTTCAATTGTATAGTTACGCGTACCTTATCTAAACTATGCAGAAATAACATTTTTAAGCATAACTTCATAATTTGGTTATATTTCGTGTTTCTTAACTATCATGTTTAACACCTGTTACCGCTACCGCGGAATTACCAAGCACGTTATTACTGTTACCGCCGTATTACCATAATTTATTAAACATTCCCGCGGTAATACCGCAATTCCCGTTACCGAGTATCACTATTCCATATATGAAAGTATATATTAAATATATACTTTTATATATGACTGTTGACCAAATATATATTCAACTTTATATTCATTACTATTTACTTCGCATTCGAATATATTTCAGTTGTTCAAATATAGACTGTAACAGTTAATCGATTTCTAAGTATTTTTTTAGATGTGTGAAGAGAGCACTCGACTTCAAGATATCCGACAAGATCGTCTTTTAGGCTTACAAAATAAACACCAAAACGAATTATTAGAGTTTGATGGTTATTTGCGGAAAAATAGTGACAATAGCTCTCACTTAAATAACGTTGCGAGCTCGGGTAGTCCGAGTCTGAGTAGAAGTTTTAATCAGACTAGTCCTCGCAATAGTGGGCGTAATTTTACAGCACCCACAAACCGTTTACCAAACTCTTCCCGTG
Source organism: Hydra vulgaris (assembly GCF_022113875.1). Lineage (NCBI taxonomy): Eukaryota > Metazoa > Cnidaria > Hydrozoa > Anthoathecata > Hydridae > Hydra > Hydra vulgaris. The sequence continues at coordinate 28,655,610 of NC_061165.1, forward strand.
AAAGTTCAGTGAGTATGAGCAACCTACAACAAACAAACATTTTTTTTAATCCCCAAAATGACGACACCACGCATAACGCGTCTAATTTTACACCTTTGCGAACTCGAGAGAATCGAAACGGTAACGCCTCTGATCGACGCTCTTATATTGATTCGGGAAAAAGATAACTGAACTATAGTGTACATATGTCTGGGTGTTATTACAAATGGATAGACAGAAAGTAGTCTAATAATAAAAGCTGTTCAATGAAGCTATGAAATAAGCGTGAATGCAAAATTGTTAACTGATATTAACTTTATCAAAGCAGGGTAATTACAACAAGTAAGTTATTGTCTCAATAAACCAATCAGCATTTAAAGAGACTTCAAGATATTAAAAAGAGTTGCAGATTGCAAAGATGAAAAGAAAAAAAAATCCGTGATAAATTTCTTAGACTTTTATTCGTGTTTTGAACTAGATTTTTGTTTTCTCTTTTAACTCCTGATATTGTATTCTTTATACTGTTTTCTGTATGCTGTTTTGGAACTTTTTAATTCTTTTTTTTTTTTTTTTTTTTTTTTTTTGTATCGATCCTACTAATTTTTTTTTTCAAAATTTTGTCAAGTTCTTAAGTATACACGCTATCCGAGAAACAAGTTTTTTTTTTCTTTTATAATATTTTATAAAGGTTTAGATTTTATTACCGGTTTTCAAAACATCTTGTATTTTATGATAAACATCATCGTTGAAGATTGATTTTTATTTTTATATGGTTTGATTTATCATGCATACTTCTATATTAGAAGTCAGAACAAGCTGTTTTTTCTATTTATCGCATAAAGTGTTAAAATAACCGGAAAATATAAATTATATAATATATAAATTATATAAATAATATAATATATAAAAAAATATCTATAAAACTATAAGTATAACTTTTTTTTTATTATTCAAAGATAAAATTGAAATGGTTTCGTGATGTTTATGGATTTTGCAGAATGGTAAAGAGCACTATTTTGCATAAAAACTACTTTTTTTACCATTATGAAACCACTCTTGTATCTGTTAAATCAAGCTAGTCTGTCAGACAATCTTGTACTATCTTGTTTCATCATCCCTTGTACAATGTAAAGACTTTGACTGCTCGATATGCATGACTAAATCATTATAAATCCTGGGTGCTTACAGTGCATTTTGGCTTTGTTGTTCTCTTGGACTGCAACAGACGAATGTGGCTTTGTCTTCCTCAAAGGTTAATTATTCGCTGTATACAACTTGAATAAACCAATAAATATTGTTTTATAATATTTCAAATATTAAGCCGTGGCGCAGTGGTAGCGCACTTGCCTCAGAAACGTAAGATCCGTGGTTCAAACCGCACCTCTGGGCAAGTTTTGCGACATCGGTTGGGAAGGAGGTGTGAACTTCCTATTAAATGCTCTTTCGCGGTGCTCTGTTATAAGACCATGAGGACTTCTTGGGGCACCTTAATCAACTTAAAAAAAAAAAAATATTCATAAAATGAATTGGGATAAGATGTTAATGCAAAAACATCTAAAAACACGAAATATTAAAATATTAATTGTTTGTTTCAAGAGAAAACTAATGGAAAATTTACCTTATTCATCTTGAGAAAAAGAGGAGTGTTTCTTAGCCCATGCCAAGACGTTTTTTAATCATTGCAGGCGTAAGTTTCGGCTTCTTCAGTGGCTTTCTACACTTAAATCTAAACTCATAACTTCTCCTTTTTAAAGATTCAACTGAAATTTCTATTCCTTGGTCTTTTAAAACAACTTTCAGTTTTATTGATGGTGTCTTACGATTTTGTTTTTCTTTTACTTTCTTTGTTTTTCTGTGATATTTAGCACTTTTAACTCTTTTTCTGCCACAGGGGCCCTGTTTTCTGCGCTTCTAATTTGACACCCATTTCAAGTTAGAATTTCATTAAAATTTATTCCTCTGACTGTAGCCTTGATAACTTTGACAACTTTGGCAATACTTTATTGGATGAAACTTGTTTCTTGCAGAAGGACAGCTACTTATGCATATTTACTAAAGGAAACATCACTAGATTTACCCAATATTAATCTTAAAATAACTCCAACATTAATTAATTTATTATATGACTGCACAATTAAAAGAAACAACTTAAAAAACAACTGAAATTTTATTATTTAAATTGTAAAGACATTCTAGAATAATGTAGGTCCCTAAAGAAGACATAAATTGAGTTATGACGGACAAAATAAACTGAAAGTTTTTAATTTTACATTATTAAAACTTACTTTAACTTTTATAAAGTTGAAAATATTTTTCAAAAGTAAATATATATAAATAGTAAATATACTTTTCAAAAGTAAATTTCCCTAATTAAAAACAAAAAATGAATGACAGGAAGTTAAATTGCACATAAACAACAAAAATTAAATATCATTAACCCCTACCTATCAAAAAATATATATATTTTATCGATATACCTATCAAAAAATATATATATATATATATAAATATATATATATAAATATATATATATATATATATATATATATATATATATATATATATATATATATATATATATATATATGTATATATATATATATATATATATATATATATATATATATATATATTATTTATATATATATATATATATATATATATATATATATATATATATATATATATATATATATATATATATATATATATATATATATATATATATATATATATATATATATATATATATATATATATATATATATATATATATATATATATATATATATATATAGTATTGAACAAAACATTTGCAACCAACATCGAACAATGCTAAAAAGTGTTCCTAATTTTACATGTCTTAAAAACGAAACGAACTATACTACTGCAGCAAACAGTTCAGGAGTCTGGAGTCATAGCATGCCATGACATAAGCAATCAGCTGACAGGTGACAACACATAGGCAGAATTTCGTTGACAAGTGCCATTTTGCAGCGGACAAAACAAGTGCAACTGGTTTGTTTCATTTTCTTAAGTCTAGTCCGTGTCAACGTCACGGAAGTTTCTTAATAATTAAAGGAAGTATCCAGAAGTTTTGAGAAGTTTTCAGAAGCATGCAGAAGCTTCCAGAAGTTTCCAGAAGAAGCATCTGGAAGCATCCAGAAGTATCCAGAAGCATCCAGACGCCTCCAGAAGCTTCCAGAAGCATTGAAAAGAAGCATCTATAATCTTTCAGAACAGGTTCACACAGGTTCATTTTACTATATAAGAGACATGTAAACCGACATGTAATTCAGTCAGTATATGGAAGTCAATCAATCAGTATTATCAAGACAGTTTATCAAAATGATTTTTATAAAAGTGTTTTATCAAAGAACATCAATACAAGAAGTGAAATACAACAAGCGTTTTATTACATCAATAAAGTCCACATCCAACCAAGACGTTGTGTTCCACAGAGCATTATTGTATCATCGCAAGATAAATGTAACACGGTAAGCCTTGTGAAGCGTGATTATTTATTTTTATTATTTTTATGAATTCAAGTGCAAAAATGGCTTCCGACAGTCTTGGATTGGAACTAAGAAAGAAAATTATTGGTGACTACGTAAGTGGAATGTCACAAAAAAGTATTTGTGATAAATATCGCGTGAAAAAATGGACCGAATCAAGACTATGCTCCAAATATCGTTCTACGGGGCAGTTGGCAGCAGATAACAGAGGTAGAAGACCGCGTTCCACCACTTCTAGAGAGGGTTCTATGATCGTCAAGAAGGATCCCTGGATATCATCAGTCGAGATACAAAAGCAATTAGAGCTGCCTGTATTAAACCGAACAATTAGACAACGTGCTGTTGAAGCCGGATTGTTTTCTTGACGCCCAGCAAAGAAACCGCCGATTTTACTAAAGAACCAGAAGAAAACACTCCTGTTAGCTACATCTCATATTGACTGGAATGTGCAGAAATGGCGAAGTGTCCTGTTCAGTGATGAATCGAAGTTCAACATTATTGGAAGCGATGGCATTTGCCGTGTACGTCGATCAGCCAGAAAACGCTTCGATTTACATTACTGCCATAAGATCGTGAAGCATGGCGGAGGCAATGCAATGGTCTGGGGGTATTTTCCTGCTAACGGTTTAGGTCCAATACATCGAATCGATGGAATATTAGACCGTTTCATGTAAAAAAATATCCTGAAAGATGTTGTGTTACCTCATGCTGAATAGAATAAAATGCCAATAAAATGGGTTTTTCAGCAAGACAACGATCCGAAACACACTGCAAAAGTAGTCAAGCAGTGGTTTCAAGACAACCACCTATCGCTGATGGATTGGCTGCCTCAATCTCCGAATCTCAACCCTATTGAGAACCTGTGGGAGATTGTTAACCGCAGAATTAATCGTGAAGGTGTTCGTGATAAGGATCAACTGTTTGAACAAATCCAAAAGGCCTGGGCAGCGATTCCACAAAGTTTCATTGATCACCTAATAGAATCTATGCCTCAAAGATGCAAGGCTGTGACAACAAAGGATTCCCCACAAAATATCAATAGCGAAATACAGTTTGGTCAACATTTTGTGGAGTTGCATTTGTTTTGTCCAGAAGGAAATCAATTTTTTTAATACTTTTGATTAATTTATTAATTTTCGTGTACAAATAATGAACTTTGTGATGATTATTTCTCTAAATTGAAAAAATGCAGCACTTTTATATAAAGAAACTAAATTAGCATTATTTGGTTGCACTTGTTTTGTCCGATACTATATATATATATATATATATATATATATATATATATATATATATATATATATATATATATATATATATATATATATATATATATATATATATATATATATATATATATATATATATATATATATATATATATATATATATATATATGTATATATATATCAGTATAATCAGTCTTTAAAATCGTCAAACTTTAAAAAATCTAGTAAACTTCGATTTTCCAAAAAATAGGTTTTCGTGTATTTCTCACCGTAGTATAAAACTTTTATAAGCATAATAAATTCATTGAAATTATGATAAAACAGCTGTTTAAAAATGTGTATTTGATCACCAGCCAAACTAGAATTTTACTTGTGTTCTGTAAAAAATTCTATCTACCCTTTTATTAAGACCCCCTTGTCCGTAGTTATTAGTCATTGGCCTTGCCTTAAGGTCAAAAAAAAAAAGGCCTTGGCCTTGGCCATCCACCTTTTCTTTAAGAATTCAGAACTTTCGTGTTTGTATTTTTAAAATTTTACTACAGTTGATTTTGTTTACAAGTGTTATTTTTGTTTACTTGAAAGCTTTAGAACTTAATTTTGCGTTTTATGTCACAGTTTAAATTGCCATTTTTAACTAGCCATTTTAAAGCAATAATCAATGACATAATTGGTTAATGAGAATTTATCTTATTTAACTTATCTTTACGTGTTTTATTACTTAAAACATTTTAAAATTTAAAAAAACATTTAAATACATAATTTTTTCTTAAAATTAAAAACAGAATTTTTAAGGCTTTTTGAATAAAAATAGTTTTAAAATATTTAAAATATAATTTATTGTGGAGTATTTTCTTATTTATTTATACTGCTTTTATTCAACTTATCTAAATCTGTTTAAAAAAGATGTTAAAAATGTATATTTAAGAGTTTTGTTTAACAATTTTATATAAAAAATCCATTTTTGAACGAATAACCAATAGTTTAATTTGATTATTCGGTCACGCGAACACCAGAAACCACTTTGACACTAAAAACAGTGTTATTACAACACAAGAAAAAAAAAATTAAAAAAACTTTTTAAAAACAACAATTTATAAAAATGGACTAAAAAGCAAAAAATAAACTGTTTCACGCGACCCAAGGACTTAGTGTACGTGCGCGACCTGAAATAACATTAAAGCCAATGATTGAAAATGTTGGGCAACTAAGTACAACTCGTTTCTGTTGGTGTCCAACATTTTCAGTCATTGACTTTAATGTTATTTCAGGTTATGTACGTACACAAAGTCCTTGGGTCCCGTGAATAGGGTTGCCAGACGTCCAGCAAAAAGAGGACATGTCCTCCTTTTTCATCCTTTTTTATTTTTTTTAATATACTTTTCTTTTTTTTTTTAATTCATACATTTCCTCATTTAAACTTAGCTACTCTTGAAACTTTTAAAAGTTTTTCTTTGACATTCTATTCTTTAATTAAAACTTCAGGTTCCACTTTTAACTATGCGCGTTTCGCTTTTCCAATTGTTGTTCGGTAAAACGGCAAAGTAGCTAAAAAACAGTATAGATCTATTCTTTTTTAATTAAAATATTTTTAGCTCAGCACATTTTATCTATATTAGTTTTTGCTGGTATAGCAACAACAGCGCATAAATTGAATTTCATTTTTTTTATAAAAATGACTTCAATTTCTACAAAGAGGAAATGCAAGTTTTCAAGTACTATAAAAACAAACTATTCATACTTTGTTGAAGGGCGCAACGAGAATGAGGCAAAGTGTACGACTTGTGATTTATTTAATTACTTTTCCGTCGCTAACAAAGGAGCTACTGACTTAGAGCACCATGACTTAGAGCACCATGAAATATAAAAACCTAATCAAAGTGTCAGCGTCATCAAATAGGTTGACATCCTTTTTTCAAAAAAACTCAAAGATATTGCAAAAAGCCCACACAGCTGAAGCAACTTTAGCATTTTATATATTTTGTCATTATCAGTCTTATAACTCGATGGCCTGCACAGCTGGTTTAATGCACAAATTATTTGAAGATTCGGAAATTGTAAAAAATATCGCATGTTCAAAAACAAAAACTGAGACAATCATAAACCAGGTAATAGGCTCCACACTGTTGATGAACTGCTCGGTGTAGTTAAGGCGATTTACAAATTATTTGAATTCTTTTATTTGGAATTAGCATGGTTTTTGTCAGCGTAATATGTCCAAACAAGATCTTTAAATGTTATAATTTTTTTTTTTTGCTTCAGGTTTTTCTAATATTTTTACTACCCATAATAGCGAATCTAAAGAACACCATTTTGGAGTATTAAGAGCAATTCTGCTCATCGACGTTAACATGAATTTAGTTAAAATCTTTTGAAAAAGTCTCTTAATTTACCATTGGTCCTAGTTCTAATCGGTTCTGACGTATATTATCTACAGTGGGTGCTCCTTATTATTAGAAACACTGTCTTTTTTTTGAAAATTATTTGTTAAAGGTTATTTATTATAGAAATAAAAAGGTTGCAGACTATTTTTTCGTAACTTTTGAGTGTTGCGGTCTATATTTATTATAAAAAACATACTTATTTATATATTTTTTTAAATAATTCCACTATTGTACAAGCAAAAGATTACATATTGGTGATTTATTTTAGTATTTTGTTATCCCTCCCTTAACACTTATTACCGCTTCTACACGTCTTGGCATACTTTCTATGCATTTTATTGCACTATTTTGAATATCTATGTTATTGTGCCAGACTTTGATCACCTTTTCAATTAATTGTATTTTTTTCAAATTATATGTAAAAATATTGATTTAATCATGTTTAACTGTAAAAAATAGACACATAAATAGAACTCAATAACAAAACAATAAAAAAATCTTTAAAAACTTTAAAAAGAGAGCAATACACAAACAGCACTTCACGCGACAACAACACAGGTATAACTGCCAAAATTGTCAAAATTCAGGAAAAACTCTATAACTTCATAATGAGATGAAATGTTGCCAAACTCCCAGATTAAAGTAAAAGATACATACATACTATTTGTAAAATAAAAAAAATTATTTTGTTAAAATGTTTTGTTAATTTTGAACTTTATTCACAAAGTTTTTAAAATTTGGTCGTGTTTCTAATAATATGAGCACCCACTGTATACATAGTTGGTCAAAACACAATATTTCTATCAATTTTCACAAAAAAATACTAAAACTTCGGCTAAGAAAGAGCTTATAGTTAAGAAAAATTGACAATAAACGATCAGAACAGATCATATTGTTAAACTATAATGTTCATTTCACCTAAAAAACGTTTTTTTAAAATCTTATTAAAATTTGGACAAGCGATTGTGATTTTAAGAAGATTTTTTTAAAAAAAAAAATAGAATTTCGGTCTGGGTTTTTTTATTATATCTTAAAATACCGCAAAATTTATCATTTAAATTTTTTTCGTCTTTTCGTAATTCACAGACTTGATCATTTAACGGAAATATGTCGTAGTCAACAAAATAACACCTCACAAATAAAATTTTGGACAAAATTTAAAAATTAATATTTTAAGAACTAATAAGTTTTATTATTTAATATTTCAACTGTTAATATATTAGTATATGTAGTTTATAAATATATTAAAATAATTATTTCAAATACTATATTTAGCAATATTATAAAGTTTTTTTGAAAGATGTTTTATTTGAGTAAGGAAAATTTCTTTATTCATCTTTGAATAGCAATATCTAATTCTTGCTTCAAGCTCTTCCAAACTCTCAGTTCTCCAATTATTCTTATACACTAGCCGTTTTAAATCACCCCAAAAGTTTTCAATTGGTCTTGCTCCTGGAACGTTAGCTGGGTTTATATCTTTGTGTACAACTTTGACTTTTTTTTTCATTTTTAAAAAGTCGATGACCGACTTTACGTAATGTGATCGAGCTAGATCAGGCTCATTGTCTTTTTTATAATACTCTGATACTAGAGGAAGTAAAGTTTTTTCTATAATATAAGTTATAAGTGTACTGGTCGATTGCCTGCTTACTGTGATGAATATAAAGAGAGCTTATTCCACGGGGGCTCATGCAACAAGAAACTAAGAGCTTGTCCTCGTACTTTTTACGCAAATTGTATCTTACTTTGTCAGAATATTGAGAAGGATCATCGGCATAAAACCTATCATTACCAGCTAATGTGCTATTGTTTAAGGTAAAATAGCTTTCATCATCCATAACAAAATCCAAGTTTTTATAATTTTCGTGCAATTTACAACATTTAGGACGCATAACTTTCTTCTGCTGATGGCTACGATCTGGACGATTTTTTTTTTTTTTTTGAAAGTTTGAAAGTTAGTCATTGTTTTTAATACTTTGAGTTTGTTTTTAATACTTTGAATTTAATAATTTAAGTTTGACTACAGTTAAAAACTTGAGCTACTTTCTTTTGGGAGCACCCTGACTTATTTTCAAAAAATGCAGCAATCTTTGGAATATTTTCTTTAGTAGCTTAGCAATTTTTTCAACTCAACTTTTTTCAGCTTAATTTTAAAAGTTAGAAAACTCCAACTTTGAGAAATTTTTCTTTAATATTTTTTGAAACTTTATTGCGCAAAGTTTCGATATGGTTTTTCCTTGTTAGATTTTCATCAATGAAAACACCAAGGAAAGGTATAACTTTTGATTTTTTTATTTGAACATTGTCAATATATATTTGAGGCATATCATTTGGTAAAAGTTTTTTTTGGGATTTTAAATGAAATAAAGTTCATTTAGTTTTTTTCAAGTTAATTTGGTAGTTTATTTGACTTAAACCAATTTGAAATTTTAATTAGTTCTACGTTGATGTCATTAAATAGTGTAATGATATTTTTACCGGATAAAAAAAGATTTGTATCATCAGCAAACATTACTGTCTTCGAATTTGAGGCATTGTGCAGATTATTAACATAAATGAGAAAAAGCAGTGGCCCTAGTATAGACCCTTGGGGAACACCACATGTTATATCTAGTAAACTTGTTGAGGAGGATACGTCAATTTGCACAATCTGCATACGATTGCTTAGATAGTTTTTTAGCAAATTTAAGAAATTTCCGCTGATTCCATAGTTTTTAATTTTTTGTTTAAAAATCTCATGATCTATCGTATCAAAAGCTTTTGATAGATCAATGAAAGCTCTAAGAGTAAATTGTGATTTCTCAAAAGAATCTGCATTATTTTTAGTTACATGAAGTATGGCGTATTCCGTGGAATTACTTTTTTTTAAATCCATATTGACTGTCATTTAATATTTAATTTTCAGAAAGATGTTCATATATTTTGTTGTAAAGAATCCTTTCAAAAACCTTTGAAAAACCAGAGAGTACAGATATTGGTTGATAATTAGTTATATTTGATAATTCACCACCTTTATATAATGGTGTAACTTTGGCGATCTTTAGTTGGTCAGGAAATATTCCTTGTTTTATTGAGCAACTAAACACTTTGAAGAGTATAGTTTTTATGATCTCGTAAGATTCAATAAAAATGTTACTATAAATAAAATGTTGTAAAATAGTGTTACACCCAGGGCCGGTTCAAGGATTTTTTTTGGTATATGCGAGATCACAGTTTGGTGCCCCCTATTATAAAAAAAGTGTATCAATTAAAAATATTTTATAAAATATTTTGAAAGTTTATATTTTTATGTGTTTTTAAAATAGAATGTTACTAACATAACTGTTTCTTAAAAATTGATAATTTAGAAAAACTCCTTTCTCCGCTGGCCACTGATACCGGGAGCAAAAGCAAAATTTTCAATACTACACACACATTAGGAATGATCAAAAAGTTAGGAATTAATCAAAAAGTTTTGAAAATGTTGACAATGACAATGTTTTTTTGGGGAAGCTATCGTTCTATCTATCGCTTGGCAACATTTGAGCTAAGATTATAATTTCACCTAACAGTTCATTCCTGTTGACGTCATTCTAGAGTGACATCAACACGGTGAGATCTCACAAGATACACGGTGAGATCACACAAGAGCTTTTGCCATCAATTGTCAAAACGAAGTGCAAGTTTTTGCACTTTTCTATAACTGCATTTGTTTTGCATTACTTATTTTTTATGTTATTGAGGAATTCGAAGTGTTTCCTGCGATTTTTCATCTGTTCAAACCATTCATAAGTTGCGGTATCTAAAACTACAAAAAAGAAATTTAAAAAAATTGCCGACTTCAAAGATTCATCTTCATAGTAAAATTGCTTTTTGATTTTTATTGGCTTAGCCACAACTTCATCAGAGATTTTTTAATGCATATAAATCTCCTGAATATTGCTGAAAAAGTTAACAGCTAGAGTGAATAAAAATTCTGCATAACTAACAACAAGTTTTAGTTAATGGCTTTCACAAGAAACAAAATAAGCTCGTGGGTCAAAAAGTTTCCATTGTTTTCTTTGAAAACTGTTTCACTTGTTCCACAATAATCTGTTTCTTGAGTACCAAGGAATCGCACAATACCATAAGAGGAGTTAAAACTAAAGTTTTTGTTTTAAAACAACTACTGTGATTTTAAACAACCTTTTTTTTTAAACCTTAAAAAAAAATGAAATTGATGTACTTTTACTGGTACTTGGTTGTAAATTAAAGCGCTCTTGTACAAAAAACGATATAGCTTCAACTGCTTCATCAAGAATGTCTTTTAAATCTTAGGACTGTGAATTTTCTCCTGATCTTTTGCACTTAGGGTACAAGATGCTTTATTTTTGGTTTGTTATGATTTTAATTATGCTTAAAAGTACACCCAACACCGAACATCAAGAAAAGAATATTATAAAAATAGAAAACAATGGTCATTAAGGCTTAAACAAAGGATAACCAATTATCTCTTTAACTTATTATTATATGTATTTATTAACAAAGTTAATTGTAATAAATTCACTCTGATATCGTATCTTATCTGCAATTGATGCTGATTATCTTTTGGATCTTGTTTTTCCAGTTTATAGAAAAATTTAATCAATGTTTGTTTATTTATTCTCTCTCTGATTTGCGTTTTCTAAATAAAAAAAAAACAACACAAAGGTTTTTTTTTTACCGCCATGATGACTCAAAAACTTATTCTTTCACATAATTAACTAACTACTGTAATTATTTTTTTAATTGAGGTGCAGATGCAAATACATACAAGATCAATAGGTTAAGTTAAAACTTTGGCGCCCCCTAATGTGAGTTTACAATTAAATAAACAATTAATTCAAAAACTTATTCTTTCAAACAAATAATACTCTCAAACTAATTATTTTTTCATTGAAGTGCTGAGTAAAAATGTAAAAAATTATTAGTTTAGCATATAAAGTTTGGCGCCCTCAATATGTAAAGATCTCAGTACATATGCAATTTATGGACGTTAATTTATTATAATTTATTATAATAAATTGTTTATTTTTTTGAAAATCGAAGTTTAAAATTTTAATGATTTAAAAATAAAACAATAAAAAAAAAAAAAACGATGGCCACGTCAGCGCAGCGCCCCAGCCTAGCCGGCGCCCTATGCGACCGCATAACTCGCATGGCCTTTCGCCGGCCCTGGTTATACCTCAGATTTAAAAGCCCTTTACCTCAGATTCAAAAGGGCTTTTGAATCTTCACAGAAATACTTGTCAAATAATATTTGACAGTATTTCTGTGTCCCTGTAATGTCAGACACAGAAATACTTGTCAAATAATATTTGACAAGTATTTCTGTGTCTCTGTAATGTCAGCTCCTGTCAAGCGTATCTTTTGTCAAATTGGATCGATAATGTGCCCTCATAGAGCTCGTGTTTCTGATTTGTTGCATTGAATTTTGATGTTTCTTAAATGTATTAAAGACTTATAGGCTATATAGTCATTTTTTTTTTTTAGGTTATTTGGTGCTCCTAAAAGTCCTTACGGTCTTATCACGGAGCACTGCAGGAGAGTATTTAACGAGAAGTTCACACCTCCTTCCTTACTAATGTGGCTTATTGGACTAGAGTCGGCGTCGAACCTCGGACCTCTGAGTTCTGAGTCAGAACTCTAACCACTGCGCCAAGGCTGCTTTATGGTTATAGCTTATAATTACAATAAAAAAAATTAATTTTTTGCAAACAATGGAAAAATCCTGTTTTACAAACAAGAACGAATCAATCACTAGAATTTTATTAAAAAGAGTTTTCGTTAAAAAAAATGTACACAATTAAACAATATTCAAAAATTAGATAATTAAATATAATCAAATATAGATAATTAAATCTATTTAATTATCTATATTTGAAATATAGATTTCTAATTTTTGTTTAACAAACAAAAACGAATCAATCACTAGGAGATAACAAAAGGATTCTTTATAGTCTCCTTAGCTCCCAATATTTGTATATAAATCTTTTTACTGCCATGAACGGATCTTTCTAAACTGGTTTTATAGTCGTTATTAAAAATTGTTTTAGACAAAATTTAAAGACATCTTGTTCTTAGCCATCGCAATTTTTTGCAAAGAATCATTATTTGACATAAATATAAAAATACAAATATTTGGAATTCGCTCCATGTCTGGAAGTTATTTTAAACACCAAAAAAATGATGGATCCGTCTCTGAATCTCATTATGTATTCTTATTCATATTGGGTCTTTTCCTACAAACCTAATTCCGACTATTTTCCCGGTTAAGAAATTCCCAATTATTATAACTAGTGGCGAGGAAATTTCCAACTTTTTTTTTTCCTAGATTCTGGGGAGGCTCGTTTTAATCCCCCCCCCCCCCAACACCACCTCTACCTTCAAGACGACGCCCCTAGATCTCATAAAGAAACCTTTTAACTTGTTAAACAAAGAAATTATAGCAGTTCATAGCTGAAGCTAGCATGAATGCCTCAGCTGAAGAAGTTCTGAAAATAAGTTTATATTCAGTAAATAAAATTGTAATTAACATACAGTAGTTAATGATGACATTTATTATGCTGCATAATAATTTTAGTTTATATATATTAAATTTGTATTTACTAGTATTAATTATTTACGTAAAAATGATAGGAGTTTTAGTTTTTAGTTGAAACTAAATTACAAATCAAAAGTGAGAATTTATCTTTTATTTTTTTTAACGAAATCTAACTTTGAAAATATTATTCTGTCAGTAACCAATCTGTTAATTTTTTTTTTTTTGTTTTATTATACTCCACTACACTTTTATCATAAGATAATATTTGTCAATAACAAAATAAACAATAAAATTTTTAACTGATAATAAAAGAACAAAGGTAGGCAAAAGATAATATTTGTCAATTAACTTTTCTGAGTTTTTTGTTTTCATTTGAATAACTTTATTTTTTGTTTATAAGTCTTTAAAAGTTTATGAAAAATTGTTTTCAGTTCTTTAAAATTCATGACTGCGGTGAACATCTCGAGATTGTCTTACACGGCTGTTTCAAACCCAGCTTAACGGCTTCTTGTTAATTTTTGAAAATATTGACTAAAGGGGTGTTACTAAAACTTTTATAACTTTTGAAATATAAGAGGTAATTTTGTTTTGTAAAAACAATTAAGACATCAATAAAATGTTTTACCTTATGACATTTAATACATTAGTAGAAAAACTTCTTTTAGTTTAGAATAAATATGACATATATTGAATTTGGCTAAATTTTTGTAATTTGATGTTACTTTTTATCAAAAAAAAATTAGAAAAATATATTCCTAATAGTTATTATCAAATACACTTATTGTTTGACAATAATGAAAACAAAAAAACCTTACTTAATTATTTAAGGTTAACTAAAACAGCCTTAATCGAATTGTGAAAGCAAACCACATTTTTCGCAAAATTATGAAAAACGTCGTTATAAGGGGGGATTAGTTGTTAAATGAGTACTTTTTTTAATATAGAAGTTCTTGATTTAGAAAATTATTTTGGAACGCTGATAAAATCATTACATTACAAAATAAAGTTCTAATAATATGGTATTAGGTAGTTAATAAATAAAAACTCATCAATTCTAATAAAATAATTCATGACCAAAATTGAGTTAAAGGTTTTGAATTAACCTAGCTTTTGGTAGTAGAATTATTTTATGGTACTTGTATCAATAATCTCTTCTCACAAAAAATACAGTGTTTAAATATAAACAAATAGCTGATTTAAATCTTTTGATAATTCGTTTTTATTTTCATTGAAAACTGTTTTATAATTAGTTGGTCCATTGATAAGTTCTTCAAGCAGTAAACTATCTTTGAACACCCAGTTGATACTAGACTCATACATAATTCATTTAAAACCAGAAGAACATTTGGTCAACTTGGCAATTGTGATAATAAAGTTTACAACTTCTTAATTTATCAAGCTAAATTTTTACACCAACTTGATAAATGAGACTTATATTCCATTCTTTAACCAGAGAGGAGGTATGTAGAGCAGAGGTCCTGCGAAGGTAGAACTAACTTTTGATGATAAAAATTGAACGGAGATCTAATATATATAAAAAACGTTACATATTACATAACAAAGGATAAAACGTTTTTTGAATTAACTACATAAACATACAAAATCATATCCAACAAACATACCAGTTGCTCTGATCACAAATTAAAATAGTTAGCTATACATTTGATGCTAGACTTTTATTCCATTCTTTAACCTGAGCAACGGCATTGCATAGATATAATAAACTTTTGAAAATAGGAACAGAATGGGCATCTACCTAATATATAAAATCATTGTAATAAAAAATTATTATTATTTTGAACAAACATTACGTACAAATCTATTTTTAATTGCTTCATCATCAATAACACTACAAAGTTTATAGTGGTTTCTTAATACTATTTTACAATGATTACCTACAAATACATTACCATGGTAAGCTTGTCGCTCAACTTTCATATCTTCAAGGGCCTTATAAAGAGACCTCTCATGAGTCCCCATGCTACTTATAGATATTTTTTCTAGGTCTTCAGACTCTATCTGCAATCGAATATACTCAACGTCTAAAACTTCGCGCTGTGCGCGTATAAAAGAAATTTTTTTAGAAATATAAAAGTTAAGACATTCTAAATCTTCACCCTGACATGCTAAACACTCATACTTCTCTATATCACACAATACATTCTTTTCCGAACCACCAATAATTTCACAAAATTGATGGAACAATTTTTGGCACGTACCACACTGCACCTAATCAATGTTACAATCATATTTAGTAATTAAACACCTGATACTAGCACACTTTTCTTGCTGTTTACAGGTTTTTTTTTTATTGGAGGAGTTTAGAGATATGCATTCCAATTCAGAAATATTTTTATCAAAAGCTAACCAACGAGTCTGTAGATTTGCAACGTCTACAAATTGATTTCCTAATAAACGTAAAGAGTCTGCTGTTTTAGAACATTCAAAGCTTTTAGCAGCCCACAATTCATTCGTTCTCACATTCTCATTATGCGACAAAGACGAAACAGCTTGACAATCCAAAGTCTTACACTCCTTCAACAATAACTTATAAAGTTTTAACACAACTCCTAACATAATATGCAAAACAGGTGGCACTACATTATCTAAAGTTATTATGGGGAAAATCACATGAGCAATAATTAAATTATGAAACTTACCTAGAGCTCTTAGGTTTCCACCTTGTCTATCTTCACACAAGTTCTCATTGTAAGCACTTTCCAGAGATTGTATTGTCCTAATTAAGATGTTACAATTAGCAGGTGTGTGAGGCATAGAAGCATGGTTTCTTAGAGAATTCAACTTAACTAGGTCTGTAGAACTAGGAAAGCTAGCAGCTGAACCCTGGTGTCCCAGAACATCATCGATAAAATGAAAATCTCCACCTAAGAACAACCTGACTCTTTTGCCTTTTAGCTTAAAATCTGACGACTGAATTCTTTTAATGTCGTTTGCATAATGCCCGAGAACTAAGGCAATATTCTCACGACAGTCTGAACCCTGATACATACAAAATAAATGAACATCATATACAGACCCTGATGGTTTAGAATTGACAACTTCAAAATGGAATTTCATATACTTCCCACCCTTATCCCCAGCAAAAAGGAGCCATACCTCTTCGCAAAAACCGACATCAGAATTGAAGTGGTCACGAACGTGCAGACTATTGAAAACCTCTTCAATATAAGTTATCAAATTCTTGACCATCAATACAGGTACTAAACAAGGTGCTTCATTCGCAGATGGATAAAGCAACATGGACTTTACAGTAACAAGTTCTTTACTAACATACATTGTCCGCATTTCTTGTTCTTGTCTTATCTTGGGCTCAGATGGGAGAATCCTTGCACCAAGATTACACAGAATACGTCTTAGCCTACGGAATTCAGCGTGGGCATCCTTAATTGGCTCTGCAGCTCTACAGCATCAGAAACACTTAACTGCCTAACTAAACCCAACTTATTTGCAGCACAATGAAACATAGACTTTTCACAAGACACAGAATCACAAAACAACATAGACAAATCACTTTCCAAATCTGAACAAGCTAATAATCGAAGGAATATAAAAGCAAGTTTAGATCGTCTAGCTGCAGCATGCCTACCTAACTTAGAATAAGATTTACCATCTCCTAACTTAATGCAAGTATATTTCTTACCAACTATTGGTTTTTTAACTGATATAGTCTGTGGATTACTTAATTTAAACCCACAGAATAATTCAGAGGAACCAATGTTGTCATAGTCTAAATAAGAATCAACGACAACTAAATCCTTATCACTGCTAGCAAAATATTTGCAAATTTGGCAACTGTTCTTGTTTATATCACTGATTTTTGCATTTTTTTTTTTCAAATTTAAATTTTTTTAGCAATCTTACATTTTTGGCACGAGCAGATGCAAATTTACAGTGTGCTGTTTTTAATTTATTTTTTTTTTAAAGTTGGAACTGCTCCTCCTGTTTTAGCCTAATACTCATAGTCTCTAATTGAGAACTTAATGAGTTACAATGTGCGTTGAGAGCCTTGTTTTTAGAATTTAAATATATAACTTCAGTTTCCAAATTTGATACCTGTATTTTTAAATTATCTATTTGCTCCACATTATTTTTTTCTTTAGAAATGAATTGTTCAACTTGACTACTTAGTTCCTTATTCCTATTTAAAATATAAAAATTATCTGCATCTGCTGATTTTTTTTGTTTTTTTGTTTGTGGAGCTGGAGACAGTTGCATTTTAAAAAATGCTTCGTTTTTTGAAGCTTCAAAATACTTTTTAGAATCTTTTTTTCTTTGTTTTATTTTTCGGCACATTTTATTCAACACATCAATATTAGGCATATTAAACTCAATTGGCAAAAGAAAACTTAAAAAAGTAAACAACGCTTTTGGATGAAAAACTGTTAATAAAATTGAAATCACATTGTTAGTGATCTTTCTAGTGTCAATTACTCGCTTTACAAAATTAAAGTTATACTCATTTTCCCAACCATCTTCCCAACCGATGTACAGTTTCAAAATTTCCCTCTCAGTTGCATACATCACATAAATAATGATAATGATATTATAATAATAATATAATAAAAGAAATTAAATAAAATAATATTTACAAATAAATACACTAAAAATAAAAGAATTAAGCAACTTATCTGAGATTAGTCGAATATCCACGAGGAAATAATCCACGAAACTTTGCTTTATAATCTTTATTGATATAGTAATAAAATTATAATACAAACAACTTAAATAGAATAATATTGACAAATAGATGCACTAGATAAAATCGGATTAATCAACTTATCTGAAATTAGTCAAATATCCATGAGAAATTAATCCGCGAAACTTTGTTATTTATTCTATAAAATGTGTCTCGTTTGTTTTGTTTGTTTTCTTAAAATGCATCCGATAATCGTTGGGGACGTAACGATCAGAGTTTGCGTCACCGCTTTAAAATGTAAACAAGAATTTATGCAAAAAAAACTAAAAAAAATGTCGCTAAACATGCCAAGTTTGAAAACATATTTGATAACATAGCTAGAGGTACAGAAAATAATTTTTTGATTTTCTTATTCATATAAGGTTGAAGTATTACTAAATCCACAGACTTTTCAAAAATGTTATGTTTTTTATTCAAAACGAATAAAAACAAAAATATAAATGCATTAAAAACTAACTTTCTATATAAAAACTTGCAAAGTCTGTGGAAATCTAGATAGAACAGACATTCATTAATAACTGTTCTAAATTTCAACCATCGACCATGTAGCTATGTTATCAAATCTTAGTTGGCCTAAGACAGGTTTTGCGTAAAAATCGCAAAAATCAGAAAAGTGATGCCAAATTATTAACAATATTTTTACAGCTTTCATTTTTATTCCGTTTAATGTAAATGTTTATTTAACAAGGAAAGATAGATCTTTTATATTTTTTTTATTTGAAGATGAAAGCATTTATAGAAAAAAAATACTATTATTTTAAAGTTAATGAATTTTTATACTTTTTATGCGGAAATACTTTTTTTTTTGATAAACTCGTGACGTCAGGCTCGCTTTTATATTGAGTGAAACAGCCGTGCTTAACCGATTTTTATAAAATTTTCAGTTGTTGTAATGTATGTCCTCTACCACTTTTATGACATTATGATAATCCTATTATAGTTAATGATTTTAAAGTTTAAATAAAGTCAAAACACCAAATGTTTTTATCTTTCAGTCTTAATTTATAAAAAAAATCTGTTTAATATATTTTTTTGATTTTGGTACAGAATCTTTATAAGCATTTAAAATCAAATTTTGAAAATTTCAAGTTAATAGCACAAATAGTTTTTGAGATAATCAACGCCAAAGAAAAAATAATATTTTGGGGTTTCTGGGACAAAACCTCTCAAACTGTAAGTATATTTTTTTAAATTTTGTAACTTAGACTTTAAGTTACAAAATTAAAAAAAATATATTTACAGTTTGAGACAGTGCCGGATCAGGGGGGGGGGGGACTGTAGCCCTGGGCCCCGCAAATTTAGGGGCTACCAAAAATTTTAGAGGACCTTTTTTTTTTTTTTTAGGTAATTTTTAGGCTCTGCCCCATAAAAAGAGCTCCAAAAACAAAAATAGCCCTGGGCCCTAAGAAGTCTTAATCCGCCACTGATTTGAGAAATTTGGTCCCAGAAACCCCAAAATATCATCATTACTTTCGAGTTGATTATCTCAAAAACCTTTACTCTAAATTTATTCTAAATTGATTAAAATTTATAAATTTTAAAATTTATCTTTAAATTAAAAATAAATTTTAATCAATTTAGAGTAAATAAAATCTGAAAATGTAATTTTTGTAGAATTTTTTTTTTTATTAGTGATCTACCACTAAAATAAGTTGATTAGTGGACGACCATGTTTGACAAATAGCTGAGTAATATAAATTTTTTTGAGTCTTTTTTTAAGTTTTTACGACTTTTTTAAAGCAGATATTTAAAATATTTATTTATATTTATAATATATTTTTTCATTTTCTGGCAATATTGTTCTTAAATATGTTATATAACTTCAGCTGAAATTTTAATGATTTTTTAAATTTCTTGGTAATCCAAGCCGTGGCGCAGTGGTTGAGATTCGTGGTTCAACATTGGTAACGAATAAAGGCATGAAGTTTCTGTTTAAACACTCCTCCGCAGTGCTCTGTGATAAGACCTATAGGTTTTCTTAGAGCAAAAAAAGGTGTATATGAGTTATATGGATTAATTTTGTTTGATTTACAAGAACATTTTTAGAAAATTGGCACCGTAGATAATATACAGTGTCCTAAAAAAGTTGTTGTAAATATAGTTAGCGTTGTCATTTAAACTAAAAACACTTCTAACGAAGCAGTAATAGTCGTTCTTTAAACTGGTTAACATTTAACTTGTTAAAAAGCGTAGTCTTAATGTTTGGCTTGATTTTATCTTAGTTTTATGCTTGCTGTTAAATGTTAAGAATATAGGAAAGTGGTCAGAAATATCAGTTTTCAAAATAACTTTTTTTATATCATCACTAAGGATATCTGTTGTAATGATTTTATTGCTAAGACTAGCTGTAATAGTTATTGCACATGTTTAAATCAAAGGAACCGCTCCTAATTGTTACACTTGTTGAAATCATAAGAACCGCTCCTAATTCTAAGGAACCGCTTCTAATTGTTACACTTTGTGAAATCAAAGAAACCGCTCCTAATTCAAAAATTGAGTCATAACATTTTTTAACTTTTAATATAATGATCGTTATCTAAAAAGCATTTATGTTAAAATCTCTTAAAACAATATTTATCTTTTTTTCTTTTGCGCCTTTTTTGAAAATATTTTGTTCAGAAAATCTGCTCAGGTTCTTGCTGGCGCCAATAGGTGGTCGATAATAGCGGCTTATAAGGATGTTTTATTTTGATTGTTATCAATTTCAATAGTTAGAATTTCTTTGTCATTGTAAAAAGAAATCGAATTACGGGAGGCTAAATAAGCGAAAATTGGCACAAATACGAACTAGCATAAGTGCGAAGCGTTGCAAATATTTGCATAAGCGCCATAACAGTAAGTATAACAACACAGTAAACTTCCAATATCTCAAACCCCGGATAACTGGCGTATGTGCGAATTTGTTGCATTTAAGCCAGTTTGCATTTATGCTAATTCGCAATAATGCTAGTTTTTGTAACTGCTTTACACTTATGCCAATTTGCACTTATGCCAATGTTTGCAAATTTATTTGGCGCATTTGAGCCAGTAAAACTTAGTAATACTTTATTCTCCTTTACGTAGATGCAATATACTCTTTCACGTAGATAAAAATTTCATCACGTTTATTTGTTTGTCTCTCCTGTTTGAATCGTCAGAAGAAAATTAAACAATGACCCTGAGCAACCTACGTGGAAAAAAAACTAAATTATGGTTTTTTAGCAATTGTTCGTAGAAATGAGCAGCCGCGGCGCAGTGATTAGAGTTCTGGTTCAGAACCCAGAGGTCCGAGGTTCGACGCCAGCTCTAGTCAACAAGCGACATTGGTACGGAAAGAGGCGTGAACTTCCTGTTAAATGCTCTCCCATGGTGCTCTGTGATAAAACCGTAAGGACTTCTGGGAGCACCTAAAATATCTACAAATGACTGCCACAAATCACTTAAGAATTGTTGATCTTCTTCAGTGCCACATCAAAATCTACATAGTATTTTACCATATCAAGCCATTTATTGAACTTAAAAACACATCACTAAAAGTACACACCGATTCACCTCATTTCTATCTATTACCAGCAACAATTCAAAAGAAAAGTGACTCGGCCTTTTAAAAGTGACTTTTGCCTTGTTAAAGTATTTTCAAAAGAACTCATTCTATATAGAGAAAGTGCAAAGTTTTGTCTCGCTATAATTTGCTATATCAGCAAAAGATGGTAAACTTAAAATTGACTTTATTTTCTCGTACTTGATGTTCTGGTTTAATTTTTCAACTTAAGAGATATAGTACTTTCACCCAATATAGATACCATTTTTGGTAAAGAAAATAACCACTTAAATAAGTTTATACATAAATTTTGAACTTTCTGACGCCTTAGACAATTTATAAATTAGGAATAATAACTATAACAACTCAGTGAACTTCCAATATCTCGAACCCCGGATAACTCAAACTTCCAGTAAATCGAAGTACTTTCAAGTTCCCTTTGAACCCTCACTAATGCTTTCTCATAAAAATAGAAACATTTTATCTTTTCCCGTGGTTAATATTCCTCCGATAACTCGCACATTAAAAGAAAAATCAAGATAAAATCTTAGGAAAATTTTCTCTTTAATTGAGTTCAACATTTTGCCCTTAAACGCAGCCAAGTTTTCCATCAAAATTTGAAGAAATATATTAAAACCGCGATGAAGTTCTTGCATTGCAATGTAAACAATATCAACTGTTTTCATATTAGAATAGTTTATAGTATAAGTTATAATAAAAATAAAAATTAAATTTTATTATAATCTTCCAACGCTAACGTTCGTTGGAAGATTATAATAAAAATCGTGTATTGTGTTGACATTTTACAATGGCTATTGTCGTTGTAAAGAGAAAAATTGACACAAAATCAATTAAAGAGTTTGATTGATTTTGCGTTAGAACGCTCCAGAAGAAAAAAGAACGCTGCTTTAAAGGAAATTGGAAATGGATCGTCAAAGTCTCAGGTTGCTATGAAATATGGCGTTCAAAAAACTTATTTGTTCATTATCTCAAAATGATGTGTTTGGACTTATCTCTAGTATACCAACGAAATATTGTTTACGAATTTAAACTTCCATCTTTTATTTGCAATGCTTCAATTGCTTAGGACGTTTTGAAACTATATCATTGGATAATTTTTGTTAAATGTGGTTAGCTAACTTTAAACTACGATATTTACGCGGTGCTTAATAGAAAATTGTTACTATTAAAATTGTTCGTTGAGAAATTTTAACTTCGTTCTCCTTCCTATTATAGCCTATTATATCTCTTTTAATTAGTATAACTTTTTAAATAATTAATATTTTTGATTTATGTAAAGTGAATTATTTTTACAGGTATATACTTATTAAAAATATTCAATATAGCAATAAACGCATAAAAGTATTTCTTCTTCCATTACATCATTCAAAACTTTAAATTGACTTTTAAAAAAATCTCCTTATTTCTCCAAAAATATTTTTACACGATTTAATTTTGGTAATGTTCAGAAATATATTCCAATTTTCAAAATATGTTGTGCCACTTAAAAATATATGTTTGCTTGCAGTGAGGTACCGTTTCAAATCCTAGGACTTATTTAATGTATGACTGGAAAAGAAAGATTAAAATGAAAAAAACTCAAATGTTTTTGAGCGCGTTATTCAAATAGTTGGAAATTATATAATATTCAATAGAAAATAATATTCAAGTGAAAATTCGTCGTTTGTGCAATGCTTTTGAACAAAAATGTTCAGATAGTCAAAGTACAATGGCCGAATTAAAAGTAAAAATTCAGATTGCCTGAAAAGAGAAACTACATTTACTAATTATGCAATTCCATTAACCTCTTCTAGTCAGTCAATTCAATCAAGATTTTCTGGACGACCAAGTTTATCATATACCGAAAAATTGGATCGGGCCAAGAGATTAGAAGCATCAGAGTTATGTTGGGAAAATTCACACGAAACATCTCTTATATTGCAAGCAGCGGGTATGGCTGCACGTCAGCAAAAAAACGTGATTTAGTATTGGTTCTAAAAAAATCGAACAAACGTCCATCTCGGCCAACTAAAATTAAAAAATATATATTCAACAAAAAACGAGAGTGTGACGTACAAGAGTACGTCACACAGCGGAAGAAGTATTAGAATTAATCTTGGATTCCAATTTAAATGAACAACAATATCAAAACATTAGACAAGGAGCTGTTATCAGAAATTGTAACTTGTATCCTGATTACAAAGAGATTTAGAAATGTAAATCGGGATGTAATCAATTTTCGATATCATTGCAAAAGTACTATTAAAGAATTTATCAAAACATATATTGAGACGTTTTGTACAATTAAATGAAGAAGTGGTTTTTCAGCACACAGAATCCTTTAATACTAACGAAACTACATCCAAGATAATATAAAGTTAAGGTTTGCTGGCAATTCTGGTCAGCCTATAAACAAAAATTTTATACTACTGGCTGTTATTCTGCTTCAAATTTAATTGTAACAACTTTTGTTTACCCGTTTGAACTCAGAAGATAATAAGATCTTGTAGAACAATTGCACTCCTCAATGTGTGAAGTTTTATAGAGCAAGTTGAATACATAAAGGAATTCACAGAATACATTTTAAAAGAAAAAAAAAGATATTAACGGACAAATAGATAGAAGTTAGAGCCAATAGCAATTTTTTTTGTCTAATAATATAAAAGAATTCAAAAATCAACTCTACTTTATTTATGACGCTAATAGATGGCAAAAGTTTAAATTTATTATCTGGAAAAAAGTTTAAATTTATTATCTGGAAAAAATTTAAGTTTATTATCTGGAAATAAATCATACTAAGCTTGTCCGATATGTGGAGCTAATCCCAATAATTTTGTTAAAGTACAGGAATTAAAAACTACAGAATCATTAAAGCCTAATCCTATTACTTTACAGTATGGAATTAGTCCACTACATGCTTGGATACAACTTTTTGAAAATTTATACCTTCTCGTAGATAAACCAAAAATAGGAGGTTTTGGAAGTACCAACAACAGAAATACTGCACGCCGAGTATTTGAAAATGTTGAAACATTTGCCAAAATAACTAATGTGGATAATGAATTGATTAAAAAGTTTAAAATTATTCTTTTATCCATCTCATGTATCAAATTAATTTAGATAAATTAGAAAAATATAGTTTTGATAAAGCAAAACATTATGTCTAAATATCCTTGGTGTTCGATGCCTGCAAAGTTTTAGTATATGGCAGACAAATTCTAGAAAACAAACTACCAGTTGGTTATTTTAGTGCAGAAGGGTCTGAAGCAGAACTAGTATATAAGAACACAGTATATGTTTACAATATTTTATAACTTTAACAATAAAGTATTGAACTGGAAAAAAACAAAATAAGAAAACTTAAAATCAAAATTAAAAAAAACCCATAGATATTTCATCAATTGAAAGTATAATATTTTTTAGCTTTTGTTTAAAACAGGGATAACTGCATTTCTTAAAAATATCAAAATTAACACAGATATATGCGATAATAATGCATAAAAAAAAATCGTTTTTTATAGCCCAATTTTTTTATTTTATTACTATTTTCTATACTTTGTCAGCATATATACCATGTCATTTTTTTTTGATTTTTTAAAGTAAAATCTTGAAAACTATTTATTGTAGACTGGCAAGACTTGTTTTTTTCTACATGAACACTTATAGAGCTTTAGAAAAGTTCGCTATTCAGCAAATATATCCGGTACACTTCTACTTACTGGGATGGCCGCAGCAAATGCAATGGGTAATAAAACTCCTATGATTGTATAGGCAAATCAAAATCAGCTCATTGCTTCAAAGGAGTTAAGCACTTACCTTGTAGGTACAGAAATCAAAATAAAAGCTGGATGGATAGCGTACTATTCGAAGAGTACGGGATATAGATACAAAGCTTACAAAAGAAAAAAAAAAGTTTATAATAGATAACTGCGCAGCAAACGCGACAATTGATAATCTAAAATTTATTGAGCTCATTTTTTTTTACCACCGAATACTATACCTAAACATCAACCGATGGATCAGGGCGTTAAACGCTCTTTGAAAGTTTATTACAGATCTTTAGCATTTTAAAAACTGGTCGTAGCTATCGATAAAAGAAAATATCTCACATGGCAAATAGTGAAAACCTCCACCATCGTTAATTGTTTTGCAAAACCAAGAATTTTGGAAGATGAGCAGAAATCTGCGGTGGCCTACCCAGATAACACAAAACGTTTAACAAACGTTTTGTGTTAGCTGGGTATAACTCAAACTAATTTCGATATTTCGTAAATCGTAGGTTATGACGTTTTTGATTTTCAACCGATAGTTTTTGACTTTTATATTTACACCTAATTAAAACATGTACTAATTTTCCAACTAAATTGTTTTTGAAAAGTTTCAAAATCAGATAAAAAAACTTGATCATTTTTACCCTCCAAGTACAACAGCTGAAGATGTGATTTCTGGAGATGAAAACTTAATGAGCACAGCACTAACAGATGAACAGTTGATAAAAGAAGTAAAAAATGCATGAAATAAACATGATGCTGATGACGAAGAAGATAATGATGCGATGTATCCGATTTGCCCTAAAGTTACTGATATACGGAAGGCAAGTTTTAATAATACAAGTTTTGTATGATTATATGCCCTTCAGTCTTAGTAGTAAAGATCTTTAACAAAAGCTGTCTCAATTATATTCGATAGAGACGTTTCTTCAAAACTGAAATTGACATTAGACCATTTTTAAATTTATAATGTATTGTTTTTACTTATCGACAAAAGCTCGTGTTATAGAATGCCCTGATAACTAGAACATTTGCTAACTCAAACTATTTTCTCGTTCCTTGGAGGTTCGTGATATCCGGAGTACATTGTAATAAGGATAATATAAAAATTATAATAACTCCAACAACATCAATAAATAAGTATTAGTAATAATAACAATAATGAATTTTTTTATTTATACAGGAAAAATCTTTATAAAAAGGTTTGTTTATAAGGTAAATGTTAGTTTTGTTTTTTTAGATTTTTTTTTTTAATTTCATCAGAGAATTAATAGAATATTATAAGTAACTTAAAATATGTTTCAACAGATGTTTATTTTATTATTTAAATACATATTACAAAAATATAAACCTAAAATCTATTTATCAGTTTAAATCCAATAAAGGAGCATCCATAAAGTACGCGCGCTGTAAAACTATTAATTTAGAATTTCTATTTTATATTAAGAAAATCGAGAGAATTTATCAATAAAATTAAAAGCAAAACTTTTTGATGGTTTTTTTACTTAGTTAGAAGAGTAACTGATATTATTAGGTGAAATAAAAATAATTTAAATTTTTTTTTAATTAATCAAACCGCGTACGTACGTCATGAACACTCCCTCTCTTTGTACGCTTCTGCACGCTTTTGTCTAACTATTCCCAGTCTGCATGCTTTATAGAAGCTCCCTATACTATCAGTTTTTTTTAATATTTGTAAAAGAAAAAAAAAAAATGTATTTAGTTGGTTTATTAACTATTATATATGGGAACATATCTTTCTATAACTGTCCTGCATATTGGACATAATGATAATTGTTCAGTGCATGACTTACAGGAACAAACATGCCCACAGGGTAAAATCACTACACTGCGCGGTTGATACAAACAAACAGAGCATGCGTTTTCAACAGTATTTTCATACATTAATGTATTATAGCTGTTTTCAATTTTGTATAACCTGTACCATTTATATAACCAATACGACATAAAAGTAATGCTTATTAGAGCAAAAAATATAGAAAAACCTTTATAAATACTCCCCGCATGCTTTTCAACCTCTATAAGATCACTGATAGAGTCTGAAGATAAAATATATCTTAAACCAGGTTGCGAAGGACATTTAAGTGATATATGTTTACCATCAGTTAACACTATTTGTCCAACTCCAACGAGTTTTGTCCCAATAAGAAGCATTTCTTCCACAGTCTCCATACCTCTCACTCTATCCCCAGCAACAAAGTCAATAACTCCTTGTGTAATTGAAGATGGACTAGGTTCATATAGATCATAAATTGTAGAAAGTTTTAAATTTTCAGCTTTTAATACATCACATACATGGACTTTAACATCAGATTTATCAACCAAAGAAAATGGTTCAACATGTTGTTTTGTTGATAATATACGAACTTTATCTATCCTGGAATAACAAACAAAGAAATATATATGTATATATATATATATATATATATATATATATATATATATATATATATATATATATATATATATATATATATATATATATTACATATAAATAAAAATGAATATATATATATATATATATATATAATATATATATATAATATATATATATATATATAATATATATATATATATATATACATATATATATATATATATATATATATATATATATATATATATATATATATATATATATAGATATATATATATATATATATATATATAAATATATATATTACATATAAATAAAAATG
This sequence comes from Hydra vulgaris, assembly GCF_022113875.1. Classification (NCBI taxonomy): domain Eukaryota; kingdom Metazoa; phylum Cnidaria; class Hydrozoa; order Anthoathecata; family Hydridae; genus Hydra; species Hydra vulgaris. Next base: position 28,683,982 of record NC_061165.1, read on the forward strand.
AATATATATATATATATATATATATATATATATATATATATATATATATATATATATATATATATATATATATATATATATATATATATATATATATATATATATATATTATATATATATATATATATATATATATTAGGGGGAGTCAAAAAAAGTAAATTTTCAAAACAAAAAAACCATACCCTCTAAATTTGGGGCAAATATCTTGAAAATAAGCCTCAAAAAGTTTGAGCGCTCCTGGACCACTTTCGACCCCCCTCAAGCCCAAAATTTAGGGAAAAAAAGACCGAAAAGTGGCTATTTTCTGGCGTCTTGAGGGAGGGGTTATATATATTTTTTTTCAACTTTTTTTTTTTTACTCACTATATGAAGGCCTATATTTTAGTTTAAAACTGTATGGTTTTTTTATCAACCCTCAAAAATCTATGTTTCGTGGTATTAAAAATCATGAAAATTTGTATTTTATGGGGGGGGTAGGGTGTCCCAAAAAACAATTTTTTTGAAAATATTTATCTTTATTGAAATAAATAAACAAAAAGATAATTGTATATTTAAAATATTATAACAGATAAAAACTCAGGTTTATCTCTTTATCTTTTTCTGCATCACACCAAGCCCATCATTTAACTTAATCTTTGAAATTTTACTAGATTCTTGTTCTGGTGATCTGAATACAGGTCGAACTTTGTCTACAATGTGCAATCTGTTTTGTTTTTCAGTTTCATTCGAATATCTTTGAATATACTGCGCCATCGTACCTATAGATCGTTCTGAATGGTCATTTACAAAAATCATAGTTTCAGCATATTTTTGAAAACTTTTAAAGCAAGATTGGATATGCCAATATTTTGGTGGAAGTGAGAGCCAGTCTTTAACTCGTTGCTTATCAAGACCAATCATGTCAAAAATCAGGTAAGAAAAGTTATCAACTAAGACAGACAAGGATGGTGGTTTTTTTCCAATATTTATATTCATTTTATAGATTTTCTTGATATCTTGTTTTACTTTGTTCTCAGGCTTATAATAGTCAGAGCTAGGCTTGTCAAATAAAAGAATTGCTGATGCAATTTTTGTCTTCTCCTCTAATGTTAAATCAACCTCTAAGGTTTGTACATACCTTCTTGTACAGATGCATTTGATGTATGGCTGTAATATCAAGAAAAGGAGCTTTGATGACATCTTCAGATTGTAAATACCATTTTGTATAAAAGCAAACAATAAATTCTGTAATAAGCCTAATTTCAGTTTTTAGTTTATCGTTTTCTAGAACAAATGCTAGTTGGTTGGATAAAAGTTGAAGTTTTAGATAATAAATTGATTTTCCTGAAAATCTTGCATGGTGAATAGCACCTGTTTTTCTTACTTTATAGGTAACAGGGGATAAGTAGCTGACAACTAATTCTGCAAGCTCACTTCTATTATCTCTTTTAATACCTGGTTTACCAATGTAAGCTTTGCAAAATGTTAATGAATTCTCAGCTGCCTTCTTTAAAAGATTGCTTTTAACGTTATTCCAATCAAACCGTAAGAGTTGAATTGGATTATAATTAAAATTAGGTTCTTCAAAAATATTTTTTAATTTTTTGAAAAGAGGATTATCAGGTCCATTCGTTTTATCATTGGTCACTAATTTCCAAAAGTGAAGCATTCTTAGTTCGTTCACATGATGTCTACAGGCTATTTGGAGGAGATATTTATCCAGTTCTTTAGATATTCTTGAAACGGACCCTTTATTCGTCCCAGTATTGGATGATGTTGTATCGAAGCATATTCCTCGAGTTTTTGATGTAAGTTGATATTCTTTAATTAAATCTATTATACCACAAAATTGGTAGATGACAACAGCGGAGGTACTCCAAGTAGGTAAGAATTTCCATTAATGTTAACTAAAACCGCCATTCTATCCCTCTTTAATATTTTTACATTTTTTAGTTCAAACGATGTCTTGCCTTCAAAATGAATTATACATGGATATAGAGATGCATCAATGGCTACTTTAACATCTTCTTTTGCAATTGTTGATATATTTTCGTTTTCTTTTTTCATTTTTCTATATGCGGTAGACTGACTGCTTTTAACTTCTTTAAGGTCAACACCTGATTGATATAGAATTGCATTTGTTACCTTCTGTAAAACATTTGGTGATATATCACAGGGTGTGGCAGTAAGAGAAACATTACCAGCAAAAATATCTTTTGGAATTTTTGCAATTACTGTGTCTGGGTTTTCAGAAACTTCTATATGATACCAATCACCTGGATCGAAATCAGATTCAATTGAAGAATCCTCGCTCAGATCTGTGTTTATAAGTTCAACCTTGGGTACATCATCTCCCAGACTTAAAGGCTGTGAACAATTTTTCTTCCTTATACTTTCTTTTGCCTATATTATAGAAATGTTTTAGTATTAGTTTTTAATTTTAGAATTAGTGAAAAAGAGAATAAAGTAATAGAGATTAAACCAAAGCTTAAGCAGTGAACTAAAAGCATTGAATTTTTACTATACTTAATATTTTCTGAAGCAATAACAAACTTTCTTTGACCTTCCTGATCTTCAAGAAATTTTTAATCTCTAATCTTGTCTCTAAGGGATCTTATTTTATCTTGACTGATTATGTTTTTGAGATTATAATTACCAGCCCAAAAAAGTTTTTTTATTTCAATCTCAAACTCGTTTTGTTTAGCCAAATCACCACTAGTTCCTCGTTTTGCATTTTTTTTCAAGTTGGAATGAGACTTGTGCAAATTAAAGTTTCTTAACTAAAACTAAATCAGTTAACACATTAAATCCAGCTTTAATCCAGGATCTCTTGATTTTAGATAAAATACATTCACTGCAACTATCTGAACATCTTAAGAATTTTTTTTTAAGAGGAAAAGCAATTACATTAGATATTGATGCAGATCGAAATTGCTGGTTATATATTAGGTGTTGAAGAATATCCAAGCCCGTTGGTAGCTGTATATCTAAATTAAAAGATTTTAAATTTTCAATGAACCATTCAAAAAACGTCTCATTAATAATTCCAAAAACGAATCATTACTAATTCCAGTATTAAAATAATTTTTTCTACCTGATATAGCTGGTTTTGCCTCTTTTATAATAAAATGTTCTATTTTCATTGACCTTAGTTTAGCTTCACTCATTACTAATACATTTATTTTATGTACTAATCTTAAATTATTAGAAAAATGTAAAATTTAGAATTTTCAGAAGTTGTACCAAAATATAACTATACAACAATAGGCGTAACAGAAGAAAATGCAAAAAATTACCAATTTTCATGATTTTCAATACCACCAAACATAGATTTTTGAGGGGTAATAAAAAAACCATACAGTTTTAAACTAAAATATATGCCTTCATATAGTAAGTAAAAAAAAAAAATTGAAAAAAAATATATATAACCCCTCCCTCAAGACGTCCGAAAATGGCCTCTTTTCGGTCCTTTTTTCCCTAAATTATGGGCTTGAGGGGGTCAAAAGTGGTCCGGGAGCGCTCAAACTTTTTGAGGTTTGTTTTCAAGATATTTGCCCTAAATTTAGGGGGTATGGTTTTTTTGTTTTGAAAATTTACTTTTTTTGACTCCCCCTAATATATATATATATATATATATATATATATATATATATATATATATATATATATATATATATATATATATATATATATATATATATATATATATATATATATATATTAGTTTATTTCGCCGTATAAAATGTTTATAATGTACAACAATATAAAGAAGTACATATATATATTAAAGTGATTCATAAAATATTATTTTTGAAAGTTGTAACTCGAGTGATTTCTTGTGAAGCAGTATGGCCCAAAAGTATGTTACCTGAAAATAAAATAAAAATAATTTTTAGACCCTCCTATGATGCTCCTCATTCATTTGGACAAGCTCCAAATTTCAAAAATAAAAATCAATTTAATTTTATAAAAAACATCTCTAAAAAACATTCTATATAAAAACTTTAAAAAAATTAATTTTTTTATTTTATGTTAAAAAACATGCACATCTTTATATAAATTATTTTTGAAATTTTTATATAATTTTGCTTCTTTTGAGAGCCAATATGACATTTTAGAAAACTTTTTTTCGATTAAATTTGGGACACATTCGTTCTTTTAAGTTCGAGGAACAGGGTCTAGATATTGTTTGATTTAAATTTTATTTTTGGATAATATACTTTTTCGATTTCTTGTCACTAGAGTTGCAACTTTCCTCGCCTTCAAAATTTGGGGAAAAAAGGGACCTCAAAACTACTAAAGGTCTTGAGGGCAACGGTAACATAAATGTTTTAAATAATTTTTTTTAGCGCACAAATAAATATCTGAGTTTTTGACTAAAATGGCACGGTGTTTTCTTTCATCCCTTAAAATAGTACAATTCATATTTTAAATCGACTGAAATGTAGTTATTACATGTGTGGCGTTTTTATATAGATTCATAGTAAAGTTTACAAATGTATATATTCAGAATCAGATTAAAATTTCTCAGTTTATGTATGTTTAACAATACAAATATTTTAGATAAAATAATATGCTCTTATGTTATTACTACAATTTTTCCCATCAAAAAGAATTTATTTTAAATATTTAGCAAGATTTTCTAGTAGTTTTAACTTTCTTTTATAATTTATCTGATACATTATGTGATTTTGTGTGCGTTTTGTTTCTTGTTAAAGTAGAAAGACCGACAGTTTTTTTATTTTAGACAGGTGGAGCTGCTGACAAAGTTTGTTCTACTTTCAGAAATCCTGAAAGTAGAACAAACTTTGTCAGCAAAAAAAAAAAAAAAAAAGCAGTCTGTTAAGTCTTTCATTTTGTTGTTGCAACAGCCAACATGTTGCTCCATCATGTCAACAGCTCTCCCCGAATGGTCATTCAAAACTAAAAGGCTATTAGCATATTCACAAAAACTTTGACAAAGATTGAGTATGCCAGTACTGATGTCAAAGTAAAAAGTCTTTTATCCTTTCTTTTGTTAAACTACTAAAGATAAGCATTAGGTAAGAAAACTAATCTACCAAAGAGTTTAAGCTTGGGGGGTCTTTTTCAGTATTGGTATTTTTTTCTACCTCTGATGTTTTACTTCACCTTGTTTTCATCTTTAACATATTCAGTCAGATTTACACCAATTTATATTTTTAAAATCAACAGAAGCTTCAGTTACAATAGCACTTGCTACTTTCTGCATAACATCACTTAACGTAGCTAGAAAAAGCAACATTCCTAGCAAAGACATTTATTAGAACTTCTGCTGTTACTGTACTGTTACATTGTTTTTTTGTGTTATAACCACTAGGCTCAAAATTTAAAACCCAAAAGACTTTTATAAAGTAATTTTTAAAATTTTAGCGGAGCTTCATTTTCATTTTTCTTCATACCAAAATACTGTTTGCCTTGTTTTGTCAAAACGTTTTTTAGTTGAGTGTCACCATGGCCTACTTAAATTACACTGAATTAAATCAACAAATTGATTTGTTGCATTTTCTGTAAAAAATTATAAAGGCATTTTTTTTACGACTTATGTATAGCTTAAGTTTTTGTTATGGTTATGAGTCGTTTTTGTACTATAAATCTTTCATTTTATTAAAATGAATAAATAATAGTTATATATTCTTTAAACTTTTACATTATTTTTTGATTGGCTGCTTCAGTTTATTCTAATAACACAGAACTAACAAAATTGCCTGCTTCTAATAACACAGAATTAACTGATTGGCTGCTTCAGTTTATTTTAATAACACAGAACTAACTGATAACCTGCTTCAATTTATTCTAATAACACAAAACTAATTATATTTGCTTCCAACAAGGCTGCAAGCAACCACTAATTAGTGTTGGAAGTTACCGGAGGAGAAAAGATAAAGATTGTAGAGCAAGATAACGATTGACAGACGACTTAAAAGATTGCAAATTATATGAATCAGAAAAGCAAGATGACGGAAGCGAATTCCAAAAAACCGATGTTCGAGGTAAAAAACTAGACGAATAAGAGTTTTTGGAGCACTTAGGAACAGTAACAGAAAATGGATGAGACTTAATTGAATGACGAGTAACATGAGAATGAATTTTAGTAGATGGCACAAGAGACGCTAGCTCTTTCGAGCAGTGCCCATTATAGTATTTGTAGAAAAGAGAAAGCAACATTACGACTATGTGAGAGAGGTTGAAGGTTGGCTGCAAGAGCATGTTTATAATGCGTTTTTGCACCTTGTCTAAAAGAGAAAGGGCATCATTAGAAGATCTGCCCCAGATATGGCAACAGTATTCCATACTAGGCCGGATTTGAGATTTATAGAGATAGAGAATAGAATCCAGAGTAAGAAAGTGACGAGCTCGATAAAGAGAAGCAACTTTAGCAGATGCTAATTTTGCAACGGATTTGATATAAGGTTTCCAAAAAAGTTAATCCTAGAAGATGAAGGGTAGGAGACTCATCGAGTACATCACTATTCATAAATATAGGAAGGTCTAAACTATTGCGATAACGATTGGTCAAAAAAATTTGAGTTTTATCTGAACTAAAGCTCACCAGCCACTGTGAGCCCCATGCTCTAGCAGAAGTGAGATCCTTTTCAAGCTCAGATACCCCTTGCAAGCAATCAGAGGGAGTCGGCTTCTTATCGTGACAAGAATAAATGGTAGTATCATCAGCGAACAATGCCACCTTAGATGTGAGAATATCTGCAAGATCGTTAATGTAGACTAAAAAGAGTATAGGGCCAAGGATTGAACCTTGGGGAACCCCTGAGGTTACAGAATAAGAAGAAGAGTGCTGTCCATCAAGGACAACTTTTATACTACAATCGGAAAGAAAGGATTCAATAATCTTAAAGATGTTTCTAGATACACCGTAAGAAGAAAGCTTATGGAGAAGACCAGCATGCCAAACTTTATCAAACGCTTTAGAAATGTCAAGAGCAATGGCCTTAACCTCTCCACCTTTATCTAATGAGCGATAAAACCTATTGGTTATTACTGATAGCAAATCAGCCGCAGAACGAGAAGATCGAAACCCATATTGATGATCAGAAAGTAGGTTATGAGATTCGAGATGAGAGATTAAGTGTTTGTTAATTAAAGATTCAAAAACCTTGCTTATGATAGGAAGAAGACTAATGGGACGGTAGTTAGATGAATCGGATCGCTCTCCAGAATTTTTAAAAATAGGGATAACAGAAGCTGCTTTCTAGCAGGCTGGAAAACAAGACTCTGATAAGCACTTGTTAAATAGTTTTGAAAGGATAGACAACAGCTCCGGAGAACACTTCTGCAAGACTATAAAAGGTATGTTGTCCGGGCCGCAAGCTGTAGAAGAGTCTAAGCGGGAAATCACTTTAGATACAGAAGCTGGAGTGATACGAATGTCGAGCAATGGATCAACCTGCTTGACGGCTATATCAGGTAGAACGCAACTAGTGGCATCAAGAGATGATATTGATGAAAAGTTCTTGGCAAACAATTCAGCTTTGTCTTTAGGTGAGGTGACAAAGTCTGAACCATACAAAAGAGGTGGAATTACAGACTTGCATTATAATTGATACTATTAAAGATTCTCCAGAAGTCACGAGAGCCTAATTTTTGTGATGAAATACGAGATTTCATAGCGGGCTTTGGCATTAGACAAAACCTTTTTACAATGGTTCCTAGCAGTAATAAACAGACGTCAGTTTTCTGGGGAATTGTTTTGCTGATAGATATGGAAGTAATGGTTTTGATTGGCAATTGCAGCAGCACAATGTGAGGAAAACCATGGAGAAGAGTGAGGCTTGACCTGGAATCGTCGAGAGGGAATAAAGGATTCCATGCCAGCCTGAATCCACTAAGTTATGTAAGAAGCACATTTGTCAACAGGGAGACGAAAGATTTCTACCCAGGGGCCATCACGAAGAAAATTACGGAAAGAGTCCCAGTCAGCTTTAAGGTAGTTGTAAGATGTACGATGATAAGGGGATTCTGATGGTAAAGAAGAATGAAATAATAGTTTTAGAGAGACCAAATCAAGATCAGAAGCACCTAAGGGTGAGTGTGAAGAAATTGAGCACTGACTAGGATTAGAAACAAGACATAAGTCGAGTAGAGAAGGTAAATGATTCGGGTTGTCTGGAAAGCAAGTTGGAAAGTTGACTATTTGAGTTAGGGATTGAGAAAGACAAAAGTTGTGGGCCTTAATGCCTGCAGAGTCACTGACACTAGAGCCAAGCCATTCAGTGTGATGAACATTAAAGTCACCGACAACAACAATATTGGCTGATGGATAAAGAATGAGGGCTAGGTCTATATAATCAGAAATAACATCAAGAAGAGTGCAGTCTTGAGATGAGGGAGAGCGATATAGAACAAAGAGAAAGGTGATAGAGTGAAGTGGTGCTAAACGAAAGCACATAAAAGAGTAGTCTGTGGATTCAAACCTAGTCTCCCAACAAATGGGTGAATTCTTACGAATGTAAATGCCCAGGCCAAGCATGTGACTATTGGAGTCTTTACGAATTAAAGGAAGATAACCATCAACACTAAGATCACAAGATGAGACAGCCGAACTCAAATTAGTCTCACAAAGAGCATGTAGGTCTGGTGAACTTTGCAAGAGATAAGACTCAACAGAAGAAAAGTTACTTCGAAGACCACGAATATTGGTGAATGATAGGTTTAGCAAACTTGGTGATGACTGTGGTTTTTTGTGTTTTATAGTTTTTGTTACTTTATTCATTTTTAAATTTGTTAAAGAACTTGACTCGAAACATAGATAGTACTCAGTACACTGCTTTATAGCTCAAGCAATTGCCTCATTTCCACTAATAAACCCTAAGCCGTAACAAAGGGCTCCAATGTGGCCTTGGCAATGCACACCAAAAGTACAAACAGGGACACCATCCATGCGCAACATGGCACTGTTAGTACTCTGATATTTTTCAGTTGTTGATGGAACCAGCCTCTCTGAGAGCTACCATAGAGTTCGGGAAACCTGACTACCAGCCGGCCTCAGAACCATAAAACTGAGTTTTAGAGCTGTACCCTCATTTGGAGATAATAGAATGAGTTGCCTAGTCATAAAAACAGAGACACAAGCAAAACCCATGAACCGAGTCAAGAAGATCCAGCGTTCAACATCCTAAACTGGAAACAATGTATTAAAAATACATCTGCGCCAGCCTAATAGATATATAATAATAGATATATAATAATAGCCTAACAGATATATAATAATAGATATATAATAATAATGATAGTTTATTCTAATAACACAAAACTAACTGATTGGCTGCTTTAGTTTATTCTAATAACACAGATTATTGAAATATGCTTTCAGATAGCTATTTTAACATATATCAACATGCTACTAAAATTAACCTTACATGTTGCTAAAACTACCTACAACTCTCCACTGGAAATAAATTCAAAGGTTTGTATTTTTTATTAATTATAATTGCAGTTAATTTTTTATCAATTATAATTGCAGTTAATTTTTATTAATTATAATTGCAGTTAATTTTTATTAATTATAATTGCAGTTAATAGGAACAAAAAAAATAGCTCTTTAATGGAATATTTACAGGAATATTTGTGAAACAATGTTTCGCAATGCAAATACTCTATTATGCTGCATGTTTCAAACATACAGCAATTAAAATGCAACAAATTAGGCCTTTAATTACAGTACGCCAAGACTGTTGAAAAACTGTTTTCGATTCATTACCTGTTAATAAAATTCTTAATTTTCATTATATATTTCTTTACCTGAATGGTTTTGCAGTAGTAAAAATTCAAAATTAACAAACTTTAGTATATTAGAAAAATTATTCAAAAAAATTGTGTATCAAGTGATTGCATGCTTCTTGTAAGTATGATGTATTTGCAAAAAGCAGCCCAATTTCAATGTTGTAAATAATTTGTTGAAGATTGAGAAAGTAATCTTTATAAAGTAGTTTTTATGATTGTTTCAAAAATTCTTATGATGTGAAATCCTCACTTGAAGTTTTTATAACATAACAATGGTTGAATAAAGAAATTGATGAGTGTATTGGCTCAATTCACCAAAAAAAATGTTTTTGCTTCTTTCTAAATTGATTTTTTCAGAGACAAAGTTAAGTCACTGCTGGTTACATTGCAGGTAATACATTTCATAAAAACTATGAAAAAGATCAATTGCTAAACAGGAACTGAAAAAAGCAAGAAAAATTATCAGGTCACTTATCTTGGAAACAACAATCAAGTTGTCAACCTTTTATCGGCAATATTTGATGAAATAACTACAGCTGTGATATTGAGATTTTTCTGAAAGAAATAATGCAGCACAATTTTTATTATTGTTTTTTAAGCTATTTATCACTTTTAATTCAAAGCAGAAACTTAATACGTTCAATCAACTCAGCACTTTATACAGAAATTGCAAATTGTATTGAAATTTGGTCAAAATGTGAACATTTTACATCAACCAAACAAATATTTCATGTTCTAATTACAACAATTTAAGCAAATCATTCTTATTTCCAGTAAGAATTACAAAGGGATCATTTAGAGCTACATTTTAGTAAGTATAGATAAATAAGCAGCGATTTTTTGTAAGTCTTTCAGAAATTTGCAAAAGCAAAAAGATAGATATGCAATAGCGAATAGATGAAAAGATTTTGGCAGAAATCTGTTTAACGACGATATTATTTTCTGGGAAGAAAATATTTATCTGACATTTGATAATCCTCATTTATAAATAGCATAGCATAGAAGTTGATGACACTATATCAAGTTACATTGCTTAAAAAAAAAAATAAAAGATTTGGATGTTAAACTTGTGACCAAAAAAGCACTGTTGTTAATAATAAATACCTGAAAATTTTATTCAGAGAAATTATATATTCAAGTCAACCTGATTTTATTTGTCGTCTTTTTAGTATTTTAGATAATATTACTCCTATTCTAATCAAACATTGCAGTTATTCTTTTTTAATTAAAAGTTTTGCAGAAAAATTTTGAAGACTTATTATATTAGTGTTGATTTTACAAGCGAGAACCACTAAGAGTTGAAAATCAAATATAAATCTTGTATTGCTAAAAATATTTTTTTTAAACAATTTGCAAAAAGAAATTAAATATTTTGTAAGCAGAAATCAAGTGAAAAAATTTAAAAAATAATAAAGACCCAATAAATTTCTTCATTCCTTTTAATTTCAATTATAATAAATACAAAATTACAAACCTTTAATTTTATTTTCAACGGAGAGTTTTAGGTAATCTTAGCAAAATGTAATGTTATGTTTAGTAGCATGTTGATATATAACTATCTGAAAGTCTATTTCAGTATTCTGTATTATTGGAACAAACTGAAGCAGGGAATCAGTTAGCAAAAAATTCAGCATGAAATAATGCAAAGTATTCAAAGAAAACCCAACTATTATTGAACCATTTTAACAAAATAAGAATAAAACATTTTTAGTGCAAACACAAATCATAACTAAGAACTTTTAAACATAAGCCGTAAAAAACTGGCCTCTTAAATTTTTATGGAAAATGTAATGTAGGCTGTGTAATTTAAATAGGCCATGGTGTCACTGACAACATCAAATCCTAACTTATCCAGAGTTTCTCTAACTTTGCCAAAGTATACATATAATTTATTTATATGCCTATTTCATCAAAGTAGACAAACAACTAAAATGAATATTTTAGCAGTTTTAGGCAGTTTAGATAGCAAGCAAATCTAATGATGTAAAAATCCATTCCAGTCGGAAGTCGAATCTCTAAATACAAAATATTTTTTATTGAAATAATTTAGATTAGACCTATTTATCTCCTTTTATTACCTAAAATTGCTGGTTTATTGCTTTAATAATAGATAATTTTTTTATTAAACATATGGTCTTTTATAAAACTCGTAATATTGTTGTGATAACAATAATCAATATAATTTTATTCAAACTAAATATTAAACATAAAATGAGTAACTTTAATGTGATTTTGAATATTTACTTTAGTATAAATTATTAGTAAATATTTACATTACCATAAATTTAAATCAAAATTTAAATCGAAATGTTTGATCTTTTTAAAGGTTTTAAAAGCAACGTCGCACCCACAGCTCAGAAATTTAAGGTTTAAGTTTAATATCGGAGTACCCCAAAAATGTTAACAAACATAGTAAATGAGGCATCTGGACACTTCATTTTCATATTTAGAAAAATCTGGGAGGTATCATATTTTTAGAAATCTGACGTTGAAAATCTGCTAAAAAGGCATTTTTTTCATATTTAAAAAAAATATACTGACAGAATAGTAAAGTTAACATAAAATAACTTTCTATTCCAACTTTTTATGCTTTTTAAATTTTTTAAATATACATCAACATGACTGCTTTAAGTTGGAAAAAAAGTTTAGAAACGCTTGAAATTAATTTAGGAACATATTATGCTTAGTAAAACATATTAATAGGATATAAGTAATTTAACAGAATAGTAGTATTGCATGCATAGTTGCCTAAAAACCTAATATATAAACAATAATAATATAATAAATACTAAATGAAATATTTTAAAATTGTTTATACTAATGTTTTTTTATTGTCTTTTTAAATGAATTTACAAATTTTTTCAAGATAGATTTCAGTAATATTTGTGTTTTGATGTACAATTGATGTATGTTCAATAACTTATATATTATTTGAACTGAACACTTCAGCAATTCTTTTGCTTCTTTCCTTATGTTTGTTGCTGTACTGCAAAACTTCAAACCTGATTATTACACTTTTTATCTTGGAATGGAAAGATTCAGATGTCTACTTGTTAAACTGACCAAGGGAAAGGCCAATCAAATTAATAAATGTTTCCAGATGTGCGGTTACAGCATGTACTTTCCAGGTAACCATGAGCTGTTTATCTAAAAACTAAAACAATTTACTATTATATATGTTTAACAATAACATGGTTTCAAATACAAAAGTTGAAGAATACAGCAATTACCTCTCTGCAATAGTATTGCGCATCTTCATAATTTTGTGTAAAAATTTCAATTAAAATTGAATAGTTTGGGTCAAGTTTATAGCCAAAGACACTGTGAACAACCTTATTAAACTTTCTCATTGTTTCCAAGAGTGGATACACTTTAGCAGACATTATCAACTAAAGTTTGTCGCAACTTTTAAGTTTCTCTCTACACGTGTTTCCTTCAAATACTCTTGACCCAATCTATAAATCCAGACTAAAGCTGCATTATAAATTCTGCCATATGGTTAACAAATCCCATCAAAATGGAAATAATAATTTTTTATCCTTTTAAAAATGATAAATTTGTGATGAATGATATATTTTTAAAATATTTACAATATACAATTTTATATAATAACTTAATTTATAAATATATTGTTGGGTAAAAAAAACCATTTCCTAATATATTGCTTACCTCATATATATTATTATCTTAAAACTATTTAAAAACAACATACCGAAATTCCTAGCAATATGTTGATTAACTTCATGTCAGAAGCCAATGAGTACTTGTATTCATGCAACTTCAATCTTTCCACTACCCTTGCCATGTTAGAATGATTCTCACTTACCCTTTCACATTAAGCTAAAACAAGTGATGTATTTGCCCCTGAGTATGATCCTATGGAGCTGCTATCTTCTGCCCTGTCCTTAGTTGGATCAAACATTTACTATTACTTTTAATGATCTTCCACTTAGAAATATATATCTAAATACATGCACACATACATATTTGTTTGTAAACATGTAAAATTAAAATTTTCAAAAATATGTTTTCAAAATGATTGTTATTGAAATATTACAAAATACAGAATTTTTGTAATATCTTCAATATATACTAAGTCTATATAATACTTGTGAAAACTCAGGCTTACAGAAAATTTGAACCAGACCTTCTAAATTTTTTTTAACTGGAATACATTTGTAGTTCTTTTCAAGGTTGCAGCAGCAGATGATCTTTTGAAAATGTACATGATCTCTTTTAAAATAATATTCTCTACTTTCTTTGAGAGCAGAAGAGCCATAGATTAAATATATTAGGTATCTATATTAATATATGGGTAGCTATATTTTAATATAAGTATAAGTATCTATAATAAAATAAAAATAAAAAAGCATAGTCAAAAATAAATATTTTTATTACAAAATGTTTTTTTGACCAACTTTGAGTATTCTTATAATATTTATGCATAAATATTGGATTAAAGACCTTGAAAAATTAGTATATGAATATTTTTTTAAATAAATTTAAACTTTCTGTCAGTATATTTAGTTTTTTTAACTACAAAAAAAAAAATGACTTTTTAGAAAATTTGCAATGTTAATTTTCTAAATATGTGATACCTCCCAGATTTTTCTAAATATGAAAATAAAGTATCCAGATGCCCCACTTACTATAATTATTAACATTTTCGAGGTATTTTGATAGTAAACTTAAACCTTGAATTTCTGAACTGTGCACCGTGTATTAACCAAATTTCAGCTAATTTAAAATCTGAATTATACTATTTTTAGGAAAGAACAAAACCATACCATTCTAACCAAAAATATAAATATTTATTTATGTCCTATATTTATATTTAAAAAAAATTATTAAGAATATTTATGTTAGTATTTTTATTTTTTTTTTCTAATTTTTTTTTTATTTTAGGTGCCTCAAGAAGTCCTTACGGTCTTATCACAGAGCACTGTGGATGAGCATTTGATTGGAAGTTGACGCCTCCTTTCTAACCGATGTTGCAAAACTTGCCCAGAGGTGGGGTTTGAACCACGGAACATTTGTTTCTGAGGCAAGTACACATCCACTGCGCCACAGCTGCTCAAAGTATTGCCCTCAAGACTTTTAAAAGAAGTCATTTTTAGTCATTTTGTGGTTCTTTTTTTTGAAGAGTGATTCGATAGCGCTCAAGTTTTTTTGGAATTAGTTCAAACATATTTGCTTCAAATTTAGAGGGTTTTTTCAATTCAAATAAACTTTTTTTTCATGAACAACCCTAATATATATATATATATATATATATATATATATATATATATATATATATATATATATATATATATATATATATATATATATATATATATATATGTACATATATACATATATATATATATATATATATATATATATATATATATATATATATATATATATATATATATATATATATATATATATATATATATATATATTTGTATATTTTATCACTTACAGGAACAGATTTTACAAAAAACGAACACTTACGGGGACATTAGAAAGTAAGGAGAATTAAGGAGAAAATGATTACATTAAAAACAGAATCTTATTTTTTTCAAGGAATTTTAAATATAACCTGAAAAATTATTATAAATTAATATATTACTTTATATATATACAAATATAAATATATAAATATAATAGAAGTATAGGTCTGCAAACTATCAAAGAAATATATATTTGCTTCTTTATTAATAAGTATAACCCAATCACTTTAATAAAATTTCTTGGATGATTAAAAAAAAAAAAAAGAAGAAATTAAGGAGAGATTTTAACTTATTTTGAAGGTTTTTTAAGGACTTTTAACAAGGTTTTTTTTTTTAAAGGATATTCAAGGTTTTTAAAGAGAAGCGGGAACCCTGTAAAATTTAGAATCCATAAAGAACTTTGCTCAAGGAATTCAAACAAACTACTCTAGGACTTGATAGTCTTAAGAAGTCTTAAGCCTCATTTATCTAATTATAAGTCCAAAATTTTTTTAAATTTGGACTTATAAATTATTGATTTTTGGAGCTAAAATGCCCCCGAAATTGCTGGCAAAAATTTTGATTGTATATCATTTAGATTCATGTATTGTCTCTGTAATATTTGATCAAAGTAAGCACTCAAAAATAACGCTTTTTAATATTTTTGAAAAACTTAAATTTTGTAATGTAGGAGATTTTTTAATTGAAACTTTGTTGCTATTTAATTTAAAGGGTAACCCCCCCCCCCACCTCATAACATAAAAATGATCAGCTATTTCTAAAAAAGAATTTAGAAACATAATGAAAAAAATGTTTTTAAATTTTCAAATTGTTTTGTTTGTATTTTGAACTTGGTCAATTGTTTAGTTACATTTGAATTCATTTTCATTATTTGTTTCAAATTGTTAAATGCTTAACACTTTAGAATATTTTTGGAATAAACGCTATGGTGTTTTGAAAGTTTGAGTTAAGATTATCTTTAAAAACCATATAACATATGCAAGAATTTTATTGTTTAGTTGTTCTTTAAGCTAGTGATATTACAATAAATATGGAAAAAAGTGACACTGGAAAAATTCTCAACAAAACTGGATTTTCTAAAAAACAAGGAGGGATGGGATCAAAAAGTGAGAAAAAAGTCTGATACCTCTGTAGATATGTTTGGGATTTCACCAGCCAAATTGAAAAGTGTTCTGAAACACAGCAAAATAAAACTTTAGCAACACTATAGACAGGGTATTGGTGAGACTGTCAAAAGAGTAATTTGTTAAAAAAATAAGTGTGGTGTATCCACAGTATTTGATATTATTCCAAAAAATAAAAATAATAAAGAGATTTCATTTAACATTAAAAAAATGGACTATATCACAATTTTTTATGATGAATTTTAGTGGAAAAAAAAGTCAGATTTATGCAACAACATGGACCAGAAATGATGAGTGCTAGGTGCTTAACTCCAAAGTTATACCCATAATTTTCACACCCACAACAATATCAGGTCGTACATTTGACAAATTTGATTTAAATTTAAAGAATATAAAGAGTTTATTACAAAAAATCTAATAAAAATATAAACATTTAAAATAATGCTGTTGTAATTTATTTAAATATTTTTAGTAATTTAATATTGTTTTTTCTTTCTTTTTTTTTTTTTTCAAATCCGGTGAGAGGTAAGGAGAGGGTTAGGGAAAAGTTGAACCTCCCTTTGCCGCCTTTGCATGCCCAAGACTAAATCTGTGCTAAACTTGTTTATAAATAATTCTACATTGAAATTTTAATTAAAACAATTGTTTTAAAAACATTTTATTTTCATTGTTATAAATTTTTTTTTTTTTAAATCTGAGATATTATTTTTGAATGCTTACTTTGATCAAATAATACAGAGACAATACATGAATCTAATTTTTTTCAGTAGAACTACAATAAATTAATGATATACAATTAATATTTTAGCCAGCAATTTCAGGTGGCAGCCTCTATTTTAATCAATAATATGTCAATAACTTTGAAAAAAATTGGATAAACAAAGCATTTCTTGAGACATCAAGTCCTAAGAGTAATTTTTTTGAATTCCTTAAGCAAAAGTCTATTTGGATTCCAAATTTTAGGAAAATTCTCTGAATCATTATCAAGATATTATATTTCAAAGATGCTTTGTGTTCTTCAGATAAAAATGCGAATGTCAGCATTATTTCAACTGACACTCAATAACCCATGTATATTTTTAGCTGAAATTTTTGAAGTTATTATTTATTCAATATGGACTGCAAATGAGGTTAAAATAAAGCAATTTTGAAATGTATGGGTGACAAACATTTTTTTTTGATGATTTCATATAGAATGACCAATGTAACCATATAAATTAGATTTTTTTAATTTATTTATGGTTACATTGATAATCTAATAATGATAATCTTTAACATTTAAATGTTGACGATCAAACATCATGACATTCAAACATCATGATAAAAATGATTATTAAAGATGTAATTTAAATTTAAATATATTTTTTTCACTATTGTACTGAATTCAATTTCAATGTATTAATGTAATTATAGTTATTTAAATATCTTGGACAAATTCTTTATTATTATTACATACCACATAAAATAATTAACATATACAACATAATTACAAACATAAATATAACATAATTATAAACATAAATACACAACATAATTACAAACAAAAATTAACTAATAGTTATGCTAGTTACCATTCCTTTGTAAAAGAATTCCATTCTGTTTTGTGTTCTTTAAGAAGTATACTTTGTACGACACCATCAACAGCAGTATTGTAACACCCACGAATTGTTTTACCTTCAGACTCTACTATACCAATTACAGCACTATATGGAAGGGTGCAATCATTTGAATTATTTAACTCTGCTATTAAATCGTTGTTGATTTGAAAAACTTTAACATTCTAAATCCCCGAAAATACATTTATGATAAAAAGGCTGTTAATAAAAAAGTAATTATAATAATCTATATCTATTATAATTACTTTTTTATTAATATATATATATATATATATATATATATATATATATATATATATATATATATATATATATATATATATATATATATATATATATATATATATATATATATATATATATATATATATATATATATACACGTGTCAGATATTAGACCTACAAAAATCTCGACCTACTAAGTTGCTCTACAAAAAGAACATCTACTAAAAAATGGAACCAGTTTTCAAATAACCTACTGAGGTTAAATTGTTTTCAACCAACTAGTCTTTTTTATTTTCAACCAATTTATGATGTTTTTGTTTTCGAACATGTATTTTTCAAACTGTTTTATAGATTTTCATTTTAAATTATTATTATTATCATAATAATAATTAATCTTTTTCCTCAGACAATTTGAGAAACCAGGTGTTTCTTAATTCTGGCTCTTGAATTTGCTTTACAATCCTTTCTGACTATGTTTATGATGGTGTGCACACTGAGAGCTCTTTAGTCTTTTTCTCATTGACTTTACTGGATTCTGAGAAATTTGGCCTTGAACAGCTTTAATCAGCTTCCTCTTAACACAACCAGTCATTTGAAATTGTTTAATTACAGATTAGACAATACTTAGAGGCTTGTTTAGCATCTTGGAAATGTCATTGGATGTGGTGCCATTTATGGCTATGTCAACAATTGGTTTATTTTTACTACTCGTTTTCACTTTTTGTCTGTTTTTTTGGTTTATTTTTATTTTCAAAGTTTTATGTGTCAACAAGAACTATATGGGTACCAAAAATATACCAACTAAACATTTATTTTGAAATTACCAAACTTAATATGAGATTTGCAGTTGCATACGATATATAATCAAGTTGAATTATTTATTTATTTTAATTTTTTACATTTTTATCAGACAATTAGAAACCGAATACTTTTGCAAGTGCTTGGCATCATCTACTGGATGCTTTAAATTTTTTTGAAACTGATATTCATTTTTCTTTAAATTTTTAATATTTGTAGCAAATTTCTTGGTTCTCAAAAAGATTCCATTCATAATTGAACAATAAATTTCAATAGCTTGCTGTTCGGAACAACTCAGAGAATTTGCCTTCCTATGCTTTTAAATAAATGGTAAAAGGCGTTTCTTTAAGCATTTTTTATACACAAATCTGCATTCAAATTTTTACAAAAAATGTATGTTGTTCTATTAAAACTAGGAAGCAAATTTCTCAGTTTGAATATACTTAAATTTTTACCAACATATCTACTATTTGACTAATAAAAATACTGCTGGCCTGGCAATTGTGAAAAATAGTTTTTGCACTAGGTTTCATTGTCTTCATCATGCACAAGTTTCTCAGTTTAATAGCTTATATAGCTTTTTTAAACAAAGAATTGCTTTAATTTCTCCATTTGCTTTAAAGTTTTTTTTTATGGTATGCTTTATATTCTTGACATTTAAGAAACTTTCCTATTAGTGGCGTGCTGAATCCAGAAGATAATTGCCTATACGGCCCACATTACAGCTCACATGGGCCTTATAGCCATTTATCTTCTAATAAAAGTAATGGGCATGTTTTTTAAAACTGTGGTTTAACACTTAAAGAAATTCTAGCTGTGTAAGTCTTAAAGCAGTTAAACTTTTATTTATAATTATAATAATATAAAAAAAACTTTTATTTATAATTCAACTTATTATTTATAATTTTAATAATTTTTATAATGTCTAGTTATCTATAACTCACTTACTTAACCTTATAAAAATAACTTCAACTCAAAACGTTGTTTTAATAGTTAAATGTAAATAAAAATTATACATTGGTTTTTTTACACTCTTGTAATCATTCGACCTTCATTTGAAATTTATTATTATTACCTTTTAAAGCAATAATGCTAATGCTATTTTTTATACAATGCTATGTAATGCTAATTAACTTACTTGATATATTGTTACATGCTGTTATAAAATGCTTTATAACTTGTTTAAATCCTTTTATTTTTCCACTTCCAGCTTCTTTTTCAATAGATTGAGTGTGTGTATATTTCTGCAAAATAAATTTAACTTATGATTGAGAAACACCAATCAATTTTGAAATTTCAACATGCATTGAAAGATTTTAAAGAAATTTTCAAATTCTTTTTTTCGATTTCTTATTTGTTTATTCATTTTTATCTGATAATAATCATGAACAATACTTATTACCATTACAATCAAACAATCAATCAAAAAATAGATTGGCTTCTGTGTGAAAAAAAAAAATTTGATTTGCTAATTGTTTTGGAAATCAATTTATCTGTCTCTTCAGATAGCTGAGAATTTTAGACGAACAAAGAACAAATTAAAATTTTTAAATAATTTTGAATCAACTTTATGCATTAAGGTTTATAAGTACAACTCTTTTTATTTTTGACAACATTAAAAATAAATTTGTAATTCAAAAGAAACTAGAAATTTGTTGAAAAAATAAATGTAAATAAAGCGAGCAGTTAAATAATAATAAAGATAGCTATGGTTAAAATTTGCTATTAATGGCTCAATAGTCTACTAAAAAACTCATTGAAGGTTCAAAAAGTGATTTTTCTATTAATAATTTACCAACATATGGAGACGCTTATAAATTCTTTTACTCTGTCCAAAAATAGTCAATAAATTTAAAAAAAACCATTAAAAATTTGATTGAATATAAATCTAAAATTGCCCTTATTAAAAACTGGGTCAATTTATTTAAAACTGGTAAAATATATAACACAATAAAACTTATTAATAGGAAAAAAGTGCAAAAGAGGACCTCAAATTGCAGTATATAGTGTATCAGAAAACTTTATGATACATCTGCTTGCAGATGCAATTAATATAAAGTTCCCTGCTATGACGATAGAGTGAAATACAAAAATCTAACCTGCAGTAATAAAATTTTTGTATGTGTTTCATCGCCAGAAAGCAAGGTTAGTTTAAAACTTTTTCAAAAAATAGCTTGTAAAGTATATACAGACAGAGTATGATCCAACTTGATTTGAAATTAAGAAATCTAAGAACTTTACTGAAGAATTTTAAATACAAAATTAAAAAGAATTAAAATTTTTGACCAAACTATGCAAGACATTACACTACCTGTTGTTTTAAGAAATTTCTCTTCTCTTCTCTCAGTAAACTCTCTTTGTAGATGATTTGAAAGATGAACAAACTTAAGCTGTTAGACTGATATAAAAATGTAGAGACAGTCCCCCCATTGATGAAATCTATGGTGGCATTAGAATTAACAAAATCCAAAACTTGAAAATTTGATTGTTGAGTGTTACACATGGAAAGAGCTTGTTTCTGATGATCAACTAATCTATGAGCCTCCTGCTACTAAAACTTTATCTTGTCAGGAACTTTTTAATATGATTAAACGCAGACCAGATCCTAATGAGCATAATTCTATAAAAGAATAGGAGGCATATATATTTATTGTTTTTAACTTTGTCAAGTGGAAATTCCTGTCCATATCCAATAGAAGGTAGGGTCTTGATTAATTTTTTGTCAGTGTTTTTTCAGTTAACATTTCTAATTTGTAAAGCTGGTTTCTATTAAAAAAAAAATTATTCTAAAAGTTTAACAGTTTCTTTGTTTATAACAGGTAAGAATTAATAAACAGAGGTGGGTTCGTGGTGGTGGGCTGGGTTCTTAATATGCTTAGGGTGGGTGGGAAAAGTTTCCAAAAGATAACAAATTTCACACCTCAAGTTTTAATCACCTGAGATTAGTTTTACAATAAATCATAATGCTAATAATTAAAAAAATACTTATTGTTATATTAAGTTTTAAGTCTTTTATTTTAGGCATATCAATAATAAAATTTGCTTAGGTAAAATAAACTTTTGGGTGAAAAAAGGTAACAATTAAATTGAAGGAAGAAACTGTAATCATTAAAATCTATGTAGTATATCAACTTTTTTTTTAAATTTTCAGCCATCATTGCCAACAAACTGGACTCTGAGATATAGGATTTCTGAAAAATTGGATGGCAATTTAAAGCATTTTTGGCCATTGAATTGCAATTTACCAAATGTCACACACTGTTTTGTGATACATGTGGTATACAGCACCAAGGAGCAAATGAGGCTCCATAGATGACAGAACTTTAAGAATGAGCTTGTCATCTGGCAATTATACAACAGAAAAATGGGTTATATTGTTGAAGTCTTTAGCCATTTTTGAGTTACCCCCTTTGCTCTTGAAAATCAAGTAGTTTCTTTTGATGCACCAAAATCCTCCTCAGTTTCATGCTTTATAAAGCTTGCCAGATTCTCACACCAGCAGCAATGGTGCTTGCTGCTGTGTGCTTGAATATCACATATAATATTATATGACATTCAAGCACACAGCAGCAAATTAATTCAAGGTTGGTGGGTATAACGAAATTGATGTTGTTTGTAAGAATGAGCTCAAACTTGATGTTGAAATATGTATCTGTAAAATTCTCAGCTAGTGCAATCAAAAACAAATGTTAAACAGCTGTATCTTTTGTAGCACCAGCTGTATTTTTTGTAGCTACAGCTGTATCTTTTGTAGCACCTCTAGATGGTAGACTCTTTTTGTTTTAGTATCGAGCAGACACTCATTTTCAGTAATTCTCCACAATCAATGCCAAATTTCACAAGTAATCTTTTAGATTGGCTCCTGTTTTCTGCTTCTTTTTTGTTTTTAATGATAACACATGAATAACTTGATTTGTCTCAGAATTTGAATAATTTTTCTCAATTAATCTAACTGTGAAGAAGTTGCCAATGTTTTTTAGAAATACAACTCAACAAATCTGTCAGCACTAATTTGATTTAGGGTGGGTACCATGTCCTCATACAGTTGTTTGATAAATCTGTTTTGGTTGGCCATCTTTAGACAGTCAAAAAACAGTGATTTTTTGGTGATGGCCTACAAAATTTAATTAGTTTAAATTGTGCATAAATTAAATTTTAAATATCACCTTTTTCTTGAGTTTAATAGTATCTTCAGATATTGGCTCTGCATTTCTGATGACAGAGAAAGCTTTATGTTAAGCTACTTTTGAATCAGTTCCAACAAACTTTCTGAGGTTGTCATGAAATATGCATCTCTGTGAAACACCATGTTTGGACAGTCAAACATCTGACACAGCATTTCTCAGCACTGACATTTCAGTTTGATGCACATCTTGCAGAAGAGTATGTTTCTAAAGGGTAAACATTTTTTTGCTTCAGTCTTCCACAATATCAGACAACAGTCCTTGTTAAAAAGTGTCGGGTGAATAACATTTTGCATTTGCAAGAATTTTACATTACACTATTATTATTACATTATGCTAAAAACTTTTTTTGTTTGATAATGTTTTAGTACTAAGAGTATTTAGATGCTTAATATTATAAAAGATGCTAAGTAAACAGGATGAGGCGATTATTAATTTCAGGAAAATTTTCTTATCCACCCAAGTTTATTTAATACCTTCCCCCCCCCCCCCCCCTCTTATTTAATAAAATTTACTTGTTATCAACGAAAAACATCTCAAAACTAAAAAAAATTATATTGAAAACAAAATAAATGTTAAAAAATCTACATTAGACCAAAAGCCACAATGTAATTGTTTTAGGCATGTCCTGTAAAAAATTCACACACACCTTTTTATTAAGCATAGATAATCTTGGTCATATTTTAAAAATCTGGAATATTGTTTGGGTAAAATATCAGGAAAAAATCTAGAATATATTTTCTTCTTAATTTCGCTTTTAGCTGAGTTGTTTATATATTTTTTTCAAACTTTTCTTAGCTTTGTATAAGTGATGAGTGGAAAAGATTAAAAAACTTATATATTACAAAAATAGGAATACATTTTTGTAATATATAAGTTTTTTAAACTTGCATGTATGGTAAATGTTTTGGATATCTGAAAAAACTAAGTTGAGAAAAATATCCAGATTTCTGGAAATATCTGGAAAAAGATAATCGCTGATTAAAACATTTATTAGATCTGGACTAAAATTCCAAACCTCTTTTATTCCCTTCCCTTCCCCACCCTATCCATTTTGAATTTGGCACACAAAAGTACATGATTTTATTGATCAATTAATTGAAAATGATTTTATTTCTTAAATAATGAATATACAATAACAATTAAAAAATATAAACAGTATTAGGTACATTTATACAATAAAACTTATACAATTATGTAAAACACTACTATCCTAAATAGCATTCAATTAGAAATTGCAATTTTTCAATTTTATGCTGTTTTTACACTAATTATGACATGTTATTAGTAAGATGATACTTTTAATAATATTAAACTATTGTTTTATTAAGTAAAATAAAGAAATATACCTTTAAAATATTCATAAAACTGCTTCTGCGGTAATAACCATAATAAAATAATCCTGATATAATACTTGAACCAAGACACCAATACAAACTTTGGTAAGAAATATCTCTTGACAATGACATAACAGATTATTCTAGCATATATATATATATATATATATATATATATATATATATATATATATATATATATATATATATATATATATATATATATATATATATATATATATATATATATATAAAATATATATATATATATATATATATATATATATATATATATATATATATATATATATATATATATATATATATACACATTATAATATTATAACTACATGTTTCATCAAATAAAACTACATACCTTTTATAAAAAAGGCATGTAATGACTACTAATATATATATATATATATATATATATATATATATATATATATATATATATATATATATATATATATATATATATATATATATACATATACATATACATATACATATACATATACATATACATATACATATATATATATATATATATATATATATATATATATATATATATATATATATATATATATATATATATATATATATATATATATATATATATATATATATATATATATATATATATATATATATATATATATATATATATATATATATTAGTTGTAGTATACTTGCAGATTGCACAAGTATTCTACTGGTTTTATTTTTAATGTTTGGGTTCGGTATCGCTCATTCAAAAATTATTTTTTTTACACTTTGATATTATTTCTGTTTTTTTTAGTAATAGTTACTACTATCTTAATATATTTTGGAAACTAAATATTTAAATTAAGAGTATTAATCTAGAAAAAAAATGTTTTGTGGAAACGCGTACGGTTAGACCACACCATAATATTTTCTTAGACAACTTGACCGTGGCCGTTTGCATACTTTGAAATATTAAACGTTTCAAACAATTAACAGAACAAAATTAAGTTAACCTGAACAAAAAAAAATAAAAATAAACTAAAGGAAGTTAAAAAAAAAATTATAAAAGAAATAAACTAAAATTGTAAAATAATAAGTGTAAAACTAAAATAAAACTCAGTCTAAGAGAAAATTATCTAAAAGTTATAGTTAACGTTAAGTAACTAACTTCAAAACTTTGATTTTTTAAAAACGATTTTATATTACAGTGTAACAACACAAAACTGTTATATACACAAACAAAAGTTAGTCTAAGTGTATATACAAAAACAAAAGTTTGTGTAATTTACACAAAACTCTTTTGAATAAAGCAACAAATTACTTTTAATCAATGTTTGTTTCATCAAAATATTTATTTAAATTACCATAAAATATTAAATGTAATAAAAGTGATTTTTTATTTAAAAGTATGTATTCTTTGTTATTAATATTTTAAAATAACTATTAATTATATGTATATATATTATGAGAAAAGCCATTAAATAATAAGAAATTACTTCAAACGATTGCTTATAATAAAAAAATTTATTTAAATTATCAAAGAGTAATTTATTTGTTTCATGTTTTTATAATGTTCAAAGAAACTTTTCTCTTTTTTATACAGTTTTTAAAACTTTATTACTACCCCTAACAATAAACCTAAAGAACATTATTTTTGCTCAGCAGTGTTAACTTGATATTAGTTAAAATCTTTTGAAAAAGTGCGTTAATCCACTATAGATCCTAGCGTTTATAATTATTTTTTTTATTTTTGTATTCTTAGTTAGAATATAAAGCTTTGAAACTTTGACATTTTCTACAGATTTTTTTAATATGAAGCTTTTATATGATTTTTTTTTTTTTAACTTATATTTTTAATATATTCTCTTTCGATAAAAATGTTTACAGATTTTATTTTATGGGTGGCCGCACAAGGCGAGCGGTCGCACACGTATCTTGTAACAGCCTGCTCTTATAAACAAATTGTACCTGCCAAAATCTTAATCTAGCTCGACGTATGCATTGAAGTTCTACTTATTTTAGTATGGTTTCATCAGTAACTCACTTCATGCACTGGTATATCTGAATTTATAATGATATATATAGTATATATATAATTTTAAATTCATTGGAACTTATAATGGAATGTAACAGTTGCATATTCAAAAGTAACACTTATTTTTTATTATGGCCAGTTGATGTTCTGAGTATTTGAAAAAAAAAAAAAAAAATTATAAAATCTTTGACTGACCCCCATTCATAGGTAATGAAGAATCTAACCATAGCTTTGGATTGTTGCGTTATTCAAAAAAAAGATTTTTCCTTACTTATAGGTATTATTTGGAAAATGAAAAAAGATCCACCAAATAAATAAAAGATCATCTCACTAAATTAAAATACTACTTGCGTTCAAAATAAATAGAAACAACAACTTTATCAAAGGCTATAAGAGATTTGTAAACAGGATGACAGAGTTAGCCCTGATGTCTAATAAGAACTATTTTTGTGTGAATTGGTTTTGTTTACTTACTCTTATTTTGCCTACTTGCGATAATTGTTCTCCAAATCGATGATTGTTCTCCAAATCAATCATTGTTCTCCGAATCGATTATTGCGATTATTGTTCACCGAGTTTGCGATGTTTGTTCTCCGAATCGAGCCAAACTTTAAGAGAGTAAACCATTTAAAATGTAAACTAACAAAAATTTACTTTGTACTTTAGAACAAGATGTAATTGATAAGTAAGATTGTCACTTAAAAGGTTTTCTTAAGTTTTTTCAACGTATTATTTTGTAAATATTATTTTTTTCAACTTTTCTGTTAAGTTTATCTTTGTTGTTATCATCGTTTTAGTTGCTTTTATTTTTGATATTGCTATTAAAACAAACCCAAGGTAGCCACATTTTTTTTATTTAAAAAGTTATGAAATTTAGGATAATAAAGTAGGTTATACAAGATTCTTTAAAAAGATAAACATTAGTGAAAGAAAACCGTGAAACTTAAAATAATGAAAATTTCTCAAAAAATTTCTCTAAAATAATGAAAATTTCTCAAATTAAAAAATTTGAGAAAGATTTCATAAAATTGCACTAAAATATTTTTAGTTTTAGCAGCACATTTAACTTTCAAGATTTTAATCTGTAACAGATTTAACTTTTAGATATTCTTTACATTTTACCGAATACAAATCATTGGGACATTTTTGTAGCGATTGCTTATAATTATTACTTATGACAGAGAACAGAACTTTTGATATTAACTAGATCGAATAAATGAAAATTTTACATAATATTTTAAATATATTTATTTATATTTAGACACTATAATATTACTTTGGGAAAGTATACTGCCTCTGGCATATACTGTCTTCGGTGTAGCTGGTAATTCGATAACAATTCGGTGACAAATCGATGACAAATCGATAACAAATCAATAAAATGTAGTGTAAACAAGTGGAAGTGTAAACAAAACCAAATACAACTCTTTTATAATCTCTATTAATATAAAAAATGTTGAAATTTAGCTTTATTTAGCAAGCATATTTGATGATTATATTTGTTGCAGGTCTGGGTACAAATGTGTTGGAAATACATGCTAATGGCAGCAAACGCAACCAATGTATTAAGTGCTTAAGTGAAAAATCTGAAATACAAAGAGTAAATTAATTTTCAAAGAAATAAAATATATACAGAAAACTACCAAGTTTCTCAAATGTAGTATGCTTTTAATTTTGAATTTTAAATTTTTATGTAAAATGTAAGGTATATTACATGTCTTACATTTTATCGAATACAAACCGTTTATAACTATTTTCATTTAACCAAAGTTCTTGAAATTTAGTCTTATAATCAGAGCCGTAACCACAGGGGGGGGGGGCTAGGGTCTAGGCCCCTCCCCTCAAAAAAAAAAAAAAAACTACAATTATTAGGGAAAAACTAATATATTTTATAAAACATTTTATCCCCTCCCTCCTTTAAAAGAATTATAGGCTATAGTTCTTGAGGTTGGGGGCTTTTCCCATGCTATGTTTGGGCCTCTCCCTATCTCTGGGCCCCTAAAATGGGTACCCAAAAAAAAAAAAAGGACCTCAATATGTAATATGGATCCCCTAATATGAAAATTGTGGTTACGGCTCTAATATTTGATTGGCGTTTGCTATTCTAAAAATACAAATTTTTTTTTAGATTAACTTAATTAAATTAAAAATTTTTATTTTAAGATTCCAAGTACTTCCATTGCCAGAAATATGAAATAGAACTTAAATTTTATTGAATAAAATTTTTTTAATTGAAAACATATTTAGTATCAAAAATTAATTTAGAACTAATTTTTATTTAAATTTTTTATTTTTTCCATTAGTAAATTATTATCAAAAGCTGAATAAGTGAGTTAGAAACTGACTCGATGTTCACGCAGCAACAGTTTAGCTATTACTACTATATTGCGTTTGAGTAATTCATTTTTTTAAAAAGTATACAACTACTCAATGCAACTAAGGCCTGTAATTAAATTAAATACCAATAAAAAAAAAAGTTTTTCGGTTTGCCACTAACAACCAATCGGATTTGTTTTAAATTATCGGCGTTTTTTTTTTACGAGTTTGTTTGTTCTATGCCTTAGTTGCATTGAGTATACTATTTTATATTAATATAAAATAGTATACTCAGGCGCGGATCTAGGGTATAGCCGTTGTGGCTAAGGCTACACCTTAAAATAATCAACCAAATAAAAAACAGTATAATACTCCGACATATTTTCAAAATAAAGATAATATAAATAATCAAGATAAGTTTATTTTTATTTGCTGTGTAAATTCGGCTTAAAAAGCGATTACTTAGAACTAAAAAAACCGAAATTAAAAAAAAGATCGGTCATTGCATATCGGTTTGTGGCTGAGCCACAAACGAACTGATTTTTCGGCATAAGCTGACTAAATTATTGTTTTTTTTAACGTAATGTATTTTTATTGAAAAGTCGTGTGCCGTCAACACTCGTAGCCCGTGGCTAGATTGCTTTTTGCCTTGTGGCTATACTTATTTCCCAGACTTTTTATACCCAGCTATATTTAAATAAGGAAAGCGCCGTTATTACTTTCTTAGTAAGTTGGTAATCATGGCGGATATGTTTTGAAAAAAAACTGTTCCAAATGCTATTGATTCACATTCATAACATTAAATGTTGCGATAAAAATTGTTTACAAAACGAAATGGTTTGAATATCTCACCAGTTTAATTTCGTAGTTAAACTTTTGGCTTGAAATGCCCTGATATAATTTATGCCATATTTTAAAATGGATCAAGGTTTTGACAAAACTTTTGTAGCTTCAAGGTATATTTTTAACTATGTTTTCATGGACTATATTTGTAATAAAAATAACTAGCCTTTTATAGCTGTAACTAGTTTACTTATACAAAAAAATTTTTTTTTTTGTGATTATTGTTTTAAAATTCTTATAACATTTAACTAACAGGTTATTAATATAAATAATAGTTTTGCCACAGAGCTATATAAACAATTTTTTTTGTTTTTTTGTTTGCTATAAATGTAAATAATTAAAATATTAGATTTTTATTTCTTCAAAAAAAATTTTAATCTTCAAATTGAAGCTTTAATTAAAGAGGATCTTATAAGTTGATTTTATTGTTAATTAGAATCAAATATAATACAGTATTGGAGACTCTCTTGAAAAGAGTTCTCAAGAAAGAGTTAAAGAAAATATTTTTGAACTACTTAATTTTGGAATTTATGCAGGTTACACTATCTTATAAAATCATTTAATATCTGTCTCTAAAAATGTTACATTATTTCTTAAACCACACAAAAACAACTTATGGAGTGTTGTAGAGAGGCTTTTGAGAAGATTCTTATTTCTGAAATCAATAATAGTAAATACTATTCAGTTTTAGCTGATAAAGCATCTGATTGTGCCAATCTTAAACAGTAGTCTATCGTTATAAGATATATAGGCAATAACTATAATACTCGTAAAGATTTCTTAAGGTTTGTTGACTGTCTTTAATTATTTAAATGCGCCCTTAGTCGGAAAATACAGGCATGTTTAAATAATTATCTTTCTGTTGAAAAAGCAAAGCTAATCAATGTTTGTTTTACTTGTTGGGTTTGAAAACAGAAAAATCTAGGTTTTTTTTTTTTAGTCTCCTCATAGTTGATGTTTGAATTTTATTTAAATGTAACTTTAGTTTTAACCAAAATTTGATGGATTGAATTTTTTATGTCGCTACAATTGGTCTAATATTGCTTTTGAATTAGCTCTTACTTTAAATGTAAAAGAACAAAAAAACTAGAAAATGTGGAAAGCAAATCAATCATGATAATCACTCGTCATCTGATTGTTTTAAGCTTTTTATCACTTTACCTCTACTGGACCATCTTATTAATAAACTTCTTAATTATATAAAATTTCAAACAGAAAGCAAGTTGGTTTATATGGGATGTGTGCAGTTCCAACTGTCATGTTAAGCTACTTGAAAACTAACTAAGATTTGCAAATCTTTCAGGAATTTCTAGATATCTATCATTCCAACTCTGCATTCAACCTTTATTTATGCAGAGTTGGATTATGGAAGCCTAATTAGAAAGATCAGTCAAAACCCCTATCTAGTATTTTATAAACAAAACTCATGACATTGACTTATTTCATCAACATTCTTGAATATTTTAAAGGTTTAATTCTAGGTACTATACCAAGAGATTAAAAACTTATTCAAGAAGTAGAGTGTTAAAAAAGTCATTGAATGACCTAGCTTTAATGTCAATTTATACTGAAATGATTCTTGATAAAGACGGGTCTTGATAGCATAAAATTTTTTAAGCTAATGGAGAGAGATGTTTAAAGTTGCTATTTAAGCCTTAAATAATTGGCTATAATTGAATAATAATTATATTTATATGTGAATAAATTAATTGAATCTCTCTTATATTTACAATCATTTTATTTTTTTCATTGTTTAATTTACTCTTAGAGCATCTTTTTTTATTTTTTATATATGTTTAATAAGTAAATTTATTTTCTATTTTGTGTACATTTCATAATTCTTGACATCTAAAATGTAAAATGTTTTAAAAATTGTTCTAAGCTAAATAATGTAAACCACTAAATAAAAAATTTAAATATGTGTTGATTTCATTTAAGTACGCTACAAAAAGAGTGCTCGATAATCATAAAAAACAAAGATGTTATAAATTAGCTTCCTGAGGATTCTATAGATAATGAGACTGTTCAAATCTTTTTTTTTTTTAATATATATTTATATATAGTAATATACAACTTTAATATCTTAGTAATATATAAGTAAATATCTTTTGAATAAATTACGATATCATATTGTTATAGTTGCATTTATTCTATTAGTAACAAAAATATTAAGGAAAGAATCCAGAATTAGAAAGCTAACTTTAGACAGCATAACAACTTACATATGGAGTGCAAAGTCCTATGGCTTACCTTCTAGTTGGTGCACTTCGTTAAGTAAATTAGACATGTCTAAATTACGAACAGAATAGCCAAGGCAAATTTTATATTTTACGATTAATTATTTTACTAGAATCCATTAAAAATAAATGAAAAAAATATGTGTGCAAAAACTGAATTAAAAACGCTCAGATAAAAGAACTGTCTGGCGGCGTCTACATGACGTAATTGTCAGACGTCTTTTTGACGTAGACTAACCGATTTATTAAATAGTTGCAATTATGACGTAATTTTACAAATTTTAGCTACACCTATATAAAATCCTAGATCCGCCCCTGATACTCCTAGTAATATATTACTAGGAAAATAGCACATGAAGTATGGGCTATTTCTTTAACTATATTGTTTATTAGCTGACAAGAGTTTATGTAATATATATTATGTATTATATATTATGTATTATATGTTTATGTATTATGTTTTTTTTTTTTACGAGTTTGTTTGTTCTATGCCTTAGTTGCATTGAGTATACTATTTTATATTAATATAAAATAGTATACTCCTAGTAATATATTACTAGGAAAATAGCACATGAAGTATGGGCTGTTTCTTTAACTATATTGTTCATTAGCTGACAAGAGTTTATGTATTATACTTGGAAGTATAGTACATAAATTCTTGTCACCTGCATTTTAGGAAAAATTAGGTGTTTTAGGAGGTTTTCAAATATTAGGATATTTTAGGATTTTTTAAGTGTAATCGTCCTGAAATCTTACCTCTAATATAGCCATTAATATATGAATTATTTCTTTGCTAAAATAGATCTTTTAAATAACGTTAAATTTCTAATGTAAATCTTAGTATGCATTCGTTTTTTAAAACCAGGTTTTTAGAAATTATGGAAATGTAATAGCATTAGAGCATAATGTACGATGAGTATTTTCAATAATAATAGTAATAGCACTATATTGAGTATTTTATATCTGAGCACCATCTCAACAATAAAAAAAAATAATCTATAGAAAACTTATAGATATTCTGCTTGGCATGCTTTGGGTCTACAGGTAATTAATTGGTACTCTACAATTCGTAGAGTCTACGAAAGTAATAATCTTTTGAAAATACAGTCAAGTAATTAATCTACTTATTGGGTGTTCAATCTGTTGAACCTATTTTTTAATATTGGATTTATTGTTGGCAGAAAATCTCGGAAAACGAGTTTCTTTTTTTTTTTTATTTAGGTAAGTTAGTGGGCAAAAATTTTTTGGTCTTCGTCGGCAAAAAACAGACACTGTACCCCCCCCCCCCCCCTCTTTTAAAATCTTTTCAGGACGTTCCAGTTGGTAGCACTCATTCATTCGTAAAGGAATAGGTTACTTTTTCCGTAATTGTTTTTATGAAAGCCCACTCAAAGAATATAAATGTCATGTCAGCGTCAGTGAGTTTTTGTTACTATGGTATTATTTTTGCATTATTTCCAGCTCATGCCAGACATTTTTTCATGGATTTTTTTTGTCTATGGATTGCTCGAAACTTAAATGCTTTTAAAAGATTACAACCAGTTTTCAAACATGGCTATGACTAAAATATTTTTTAGTTTTTAAAGTTGCTCGAAAAAAACTAAACGGTAAAGCATAAAATTTTGTATTGGAAATACGGAAATGTAGACTCGCTCCTTAATTTAAAATAAAACATTTGGGATTTAAAGTTAAAGAATGTGAAGATCTTTATCCGAGTGATGCTATACCACCTCGTTTATATGGATTCGTAAAAACCCACAACCCACTATATGGATTCATAAAAGTCCACTACCCGATGCAAGTTATCGTAAGCACTATTGGAACGGCTACATACAAAATTTCTAAATTCTTAACCGATATGATACAACCCACCCTTAATAAGAACAATATACATTTAAAAAAATCTCAACAATTTTTTAACTTAGCTAATTCATAGAATATTGACAAAGATGAAATCCAAGCGTCTTATGATATCATTAATTTATATCCTTCAGTCCCAGTAAAGGAAGCGATAATTATCCTTATTGAGAGGTTGAAAAATGATCCTAATTTTAAATCAAAATTTACCTTTGATGAAGTAAAAGCACTTTTAGATATATGTCTTTTGCATTTTTATTTTTTATTTTAACACGATATTTATGAACTAGAAGATTCTGGACCTGTTGGTTTGAGACTTATGGTTTATCTGCTGTTTCACGGAAGTAATGCGGTTGCACGGGCGATTTCCAATAATATTCAATGAAAGTCATTTAAAAGATATGTCGATGACTCCCATTCTTGTTTTAACTCTAATGAAAATGCAAAAAAAATTTAATATTACTTAATAACCAACATAGAAATATTCAGTACACTATGGAAATTGAAAATAAAAATAACACGCTAAACTAAAAATAAACCTCCTCTTCCTATAAATTCTAACCAGGTGTGTACAAACTTGAATGCAAAAATGTTATATCGGTGAAACAAAATTAAAAATCTCATCTCACAATTACCAACATCAAAAAAATACATACGAAGGAAACGGAATTATTCAGCCATAGCAGAGCATTCAAAAAATTGTCATGGCAATTTTACATGGAACAATAAAAATACTTTAAAAGTAGAAGTTAATAACTTTGACAGAAAAGTGAGGGAAGCCTTGAAATACAACGTCATGAATATGGAATAATGAATGAATTGGATTATATAATATATGAAATTATATATTATATAATATATAGATTATATATATATGAAATTTGTAAAAATTTGATACTGTTAAATTTGATACGAGTGCAGAGACTTCCGCAATGGCTGACGCTTTGGGGCCATCCATAAAGTACGTACGCAGTAAAACCACTGATTTAGGACCCCCCCCTCCCCCCTTGTACGCACTTGTATGCTTTCAACGACCTCCCCTTCCCCCCCTTCTGCGTACGTACGCATTTTTTATTACAAGTTCAGGCTCTCCTCCCCTTCCTTCCCCAACGCATTAATTTTTCAAAACATTAAACACAAAAAAACATTTTTTTAATTTCTCTGTGCTTAATTAAAAACCGGAAAGTTATTTGTTAATAACTTTCCAGTTTTTGTTAAAGAAAGAAAAATATTCTAAAAAAGAATTCTTGTTGCGAGTATTTATATTTCATATTTCCTCAAATGGTGACTTAAATAAATCAAATATGTTATCAAATACAGGCATGAACTCTGCTTCCACACTTTTATAATCAATCTCCTCACTGATATCTTCACTTTTATTAATAGATTCACTGTCACTTACACTATCCTCACTCTCCATTTCAACCGTGTTTTTTTTTTTGTGTATGTGCTTTCTTGTGCCGTTTCATTGCAGCCTCGCTTGGCCAGTATTTATTGCACTTGTCGCAAATTCCGTTTGAGAGCTTTTCCTTTAACGATGGGCAATACAGATCAAATGGTATAATTTTGTATTTTAATCCTTCTATAGGTATATCATGTAGCAAAAGTCGATGTGTCAGTGGTGCAAACGTTGATTGTTTTGATACGTTTTTAAAATATCGAGACGGTTCCATTGCTTTGTAACCATTCTCGCAGTATTCGTAGATTGCCGGAAATGGAATGAAACGTTGGGGGAAGTTTTTCAGCCAGTTTGTTTCAAACGGTGTGCAACATGACTCCTCTTGGCATTTTACGATTTGTAGGCTGTATCGCGATTGCTGACAATGTTTGTCTACCCAAACAGGATCTGGAATTGGTGGTTCATATGCTTTCCCAACTGGTACAGCCTGGCAATGAACAGGATACCCGTCAATGACGGTTTTCTCCCAAACTTGGGATAAAACATCAGCCGCATTTTGAAAGTTCTCTACCTCCAATTCATAGTCGATTGTTTTTCCAGAAGAATCAAGGTGATTGCCAAAAAAATCATGAGGAAGGACTATTCCAGCCAAATCACGAGAAAGAGGTGCCATTCTTCGTTCTATGGGGTTAAAGGCTGAAAGGCCAGCTGCATTCACACCATGAAGAAGGGCATCTAAATTAAGCAAGCGAAAGAAGTCAACAGCAGTTGCTAAGGTTTTAGGGAAACGTGGTGCTTCATCCTGAGCTCCATCAGTCTCCATTAACATAATTGGTCTACGTTTAACCAACTCGGTTTTAAAAAGCTCTCTAACATCAAAAGCATGTGTAAAAGCATTTGATGTATCGTGTTTCGCACTTCTTATGCGTATGAAAGTGTCCCCACTGTATGATACATTTCCAGTATTGTTAACTTCGCATACGCCATACACTGATGGGATCAATTTGTGCTGTGAGCTAACGACAAAATCGTGATCCATGAGTTTGACCTTGTATTCCATATGCATCAGCAACGGCGCTTGAAGGCTTGCTGCAGCAATACCCAATGGGACCCTGGCTTTATTATCGTTGGAAATGAAAAGCACAGCTTTTGGTCCAAACAATTTGCAAACTTCGAACATGTCGTCAATGAATGATTTGGCAAACATTCTATCGTCATTTTTTTTTCGCATTGAGTTTTCTGGACGTAACAGCTTTACTGGAACTGTGCTGACACGTTTTTTTCCTTCAGAAGTGTTTCCACGTCGTGGTAAAAGACGAAGGTACAAACCACTCCTACTCAAGGTAAAGTCTATCTTTGTCAACTCTTCCTGAAGGTCATCTAAAGTGGAGACGCTACGGAGACATTATGTTCTTCGACGTTCGTCAGCTGCTGATAAATTTTGCACAATTTTTATAATTGTTGATAAAAGCTCTGGTTGGTCAACTTCGAGACGTGGTCGTCCAGTATGGTTTCGACTAAACTGTTTCAAAGCACTTGATGCTTCAGGGATGTTCTGACACACAGTTTCGATGCTCTCAAAGGTTTCGCAACTTTTGGCTAATGTTGCAAAAGAAAAAGTACGCAAATTCTTATTTCAAATAAGAAAGTATTATTTACAATAAGATTATGAAAGTTTCTGTCTTTGAAAATGTTTAGTTTTTATAGCCAAGACGTTTTTCTATACGCATAAATAAACTCTGTATTATTTAACATATATCTCTTGATATTTACTAGAAACCTGACAGTTAAGCATTCTAAAATGAAATATCAAATAAAGAAATACATAACTAAATTATCTTACCTGTCCAATTTTGTTTTTTCTTTTCTTATGGTTTCTTTCACAGTGTTTATTTGTTCCTTTGTTACGGTAGATAAACCAGAATCACGTACGACTATCAAGGATGCACGTTGTGATTCAAGATCTGAGATTTTCTTTCGACTCCTAACTTGTGCCGGATTTTCTCTTTCTTTTTTGTTGTCTGTTAAATCTAAATTAAAAAATGCCAAAAAATAAGCTATTATAAATTCTTGACAATTACTACTAATCAATTTATTTTGGATATAGAAAAATAGGTCAAGTGGTCAACATTATAAATTTCTGTGACTGCTCTAAGGTCGTACGATGTAGTTTGATTTACAATACGGTTAAACTCAGTAGGCCGGGTGAATAAAAAAGAGCAATTGCTTTTACTCAGTAATTGTTCAGTTTTACGTGAATAAAAAATTGAGCAATTATCCTCAAATTTCTATTTACGTAAAGTTGAGCGTTGTTGGAGTAAATTGTTCAGCTTTACGTGAATAAAAATTTGAGCAATCTTGGTCAAATTTTTATTCACGCAAAGCTGAACAGTTACTGAGAAAAAGCAATTGCTCTTTTTTATTCACCCGGCCTAATGTATAGAAAATCACAAGAGAGAAAAAGTTTTTAAAATATTACAGAAATTAGCTTACTAATTTCAATCCTTGCAGGCTCTGTCGTAGTTGCATTTAGGAAACTTCGTGTTTCATTTGACGAAGACGGCGCTGGATGGATATCTTTTTTCTTTTTGCTAGGTGGTGAAATGGTATTTCCCCAGAATGACATAAGTGATACTTTCGACTTTGTTACTTTCTCTTTTAACTCATTTATTTTTTTTTTTCATACAAGGATTCATTGTTTTTTACTATTTTCCACAACTCTTGTGCTTGCTGATACTGCTTTTGTTTTTCAAGTGTTGAATATGCTTTTTTATATAACTCAAGGAATTGAAGGTATTTTTTCTCGTTCCCGCGCGGCATCTTGGTCATAATAAATAATAAGTTTTTTTTCCAATGAGGCGTATTGAGTTTTCGAATAGAATCATAAAAGTTTTTTTTGTTTTAGTTTACTCAAGATAATTGCCGTTACATTGCATCATAAAAAGTGTTGGTTTCCATCAGCATTTAAAGTAACTATTTTTTACAATTATCACAATGATTGTCATATGCATTGTCACATGTATGTTCATTTCGCTTCGCCTGTCCTTAGCAATCTTAATGTATGTTAATATTAACTTTAATGATAAAAAAAATAATAATATTACCTTTTTTTATTTTATTGTTTTTTAATAACAAAATATTAACCTTTTAAGAGAAATGGGAAAAACCAGATTCGTAATTAAAAAAAGAATTCAGAAGAACTTTTCTTTGATTACAGTTTTGTTACTTTTCATCTTGCTACAGTCGAATTATGTTGCAAAAAATGGAAAACATTTTTTGGAGATATTATAGCTCGATTTTTTCTCTCCTCGTTACTTATAAAGAAAAATAAAAAACAATTGTAATTGAAGTCAGAAAAAAAAATAACATATATTATATTATGATTTTTTAACGTGAAATTCAATGTTTTTATAAAAAAACATTAAAACACGTGAAATTCAATGTTTTTATAAAGAAGTTTAGGAGAGATAGTTAAACCGCGTACGTACTCGCTGTCGTTAACACCCTCCCCCCCCCCTGTACGCATTCGTACGTTTCAGGATAACCCCCCCTCCCCCCATACATGCGTACGTACTTTATGGATGGCCCCAAACAAGAAACGTAAAAGAATATTTTTAATTTTGAGGGACGTTTGTCTTTTTTGTTGTTGTTTTTTGTTTTTGTATTCTTGTGTAATCTTAATTGGGCATTGTAGAGTATAATTCATTTTGTTTGCATCGTATGTTTTTTAATTTAAATGTTTTTATTTTATGTTTGTTGGACATTTAAAAAAATGTATATATTTTTAAAGCTGTAAATGTATATGTATCTATATGTGTATGTATACATAGCTATGTGAGTGCATGTACGCGCGCGTGTGTATTTATGTGCAAATATGTATCTATGCATGTGAGTAAGTATGTTTATATATCTTTATATTTGTATTTATGTGTGTATGTAACAATATTAAACTTTATCTTTTTTTTTTAATGCTTTTTTGTTTTTCTTTATTTTATTTTTAATTTTTATCATGTTTTTTGTTATAGTTTTATTTCTTTTAGTTTTAAATATTTATCGTGGCCACAATTATTACTATTTTTAACTTTACTATTAATATTCATATTTTATTATTTTCAATTTAAATAAATATTTTATGTTCTTGTTAATTGTTACATTTTATCAGTCAATTGTTGGTAACTAACTTATATGTATATTTAACTATTGTGTTTATAAAAACAATTGACTTATTATTTGATTATTTTTTTTATATAATTAATATTATAATTGTTATTGTTGTTGTTTGTTTTATTATAATTGGGATTCTTATGTTTATTACTATAAATATTATTTTTAATATTATATTTATTATTCTTATAATTGTTACTAATTATATATAAAAAGATCTATATTTTTGGTGTTTACTTGATATTAGAAGAATTACTATTTGTAAATATCCATGAAATTATTTTTCAGAATATATATATATATATATATATATATATATATATATATATATATATATATATATATATATATATACATATATATATATATATATATATATATATATATATATATATATATATATATATATATATATATATATATATATATATATATATATATATATATATGATTATATGATATATGATATGATATGTTGATGCTTGTTTGAACTTATTTAAGGTTCTGACGACAAGATTTGCATGAAATTTCATGGCAAATATTTTTTGAGGTTACTGATTAAAATTTTGCTTAAAAAAAAAGAAAAACAAAATGGCGGATCCAATATGCCGGATATATATGTTAAAAAATTGTTTAAATTGTTCGCAAACGGGTTTTAAGGGTTCTTTCAGGCCACAAATTAAAAATTTGACAAAAAAAAGTTTAAAAAAATTAATTTTTTTTTAAAAAGTTTACAAAAATAAATATTTTTACATAAAATATTTCATCTGGAATGACTAAATCGGAAGAATTTGTATCGATTGTAATGATGAGGGAAATGTTAAATCTTCAAAAAGAAACAATTATATCTTTTTTTCGGGAATCAATATTAAGCACAAACCTAAAGTTTGATATTTTCCAATCGAGTATTCAAGATATTTGTCGCGAACTTGACGATCTAAAATCAGGGTTGAATTTTGTTGGTGGAGTATGCGAAGACAAGGTTAAAGCTGTAGGCGAAAAAATAAATAAAGTTTGTGAAGATTTAACTAATGTCAGAAAAATGCAGGGAAAAATATCCTCGGACAATACGGAACTAAAACTAAAAAGCGTAGATAATGAAGATCGAAACAGGCGCAATAACTTAAGAATCGATGGGATTATTGAAACAAATGAAGAAAAGGATTGGGATATAACTAAAGAAAAAATAAAACAGTTTTTTAACGTAAAACTTGGAATCGAGAAAGATATTAAAATTGAACGAGCTCATCGAGTAGGGCTCGCTAAATTAGAACGAGAGCGAACCATTGTACTAAAGCTTAGAGATTTTGAAGATAAAAAATTAATCTTAGAAAATGCAATAAAATTAAAGAGGAGTAATATTTTTATAAATGAAGATTATAGTTTTACAACTCGTAAAATACGCAAAGAACTTTTTGAGCAGGCGAAGCTTCATCGTCAAATTGGTCATTATGCTAAAGTCGTGTACAATAAACTTATTGTTCATGAATTTAAAGAAAACATCCACAAAGTAGTTAACTTGACGCATGGAAATGAAGCAATCGAACGCAACGAAGCTGTTTGTTTGACGCTCGGAAACGAGTAAGCTTTTTAAAAGTTTTTGGTTTAATTTATTGTTATATTTTTTTAATCTTTTTAAATTATTCGTTAAAAATGGCTACGCATTTTGAAAATTTAAAATCTTTTGAAGAAAACATAAATATTTTTCAAGAAACTCAAATTAACTTAATTGACACACCATATATTGATCCTTTTGATTTTAAAACAACAAATGATCATTGTTCTTTTTCAGTTTTACATATAAACATTAGAAGCATGCAGCAAAATTTTGAGAAACTAAAAAATTTTTTAAATATTATAAATTACACGTTTGACGTCATAGCTCTTTCAGAGACTTGGCATGATTTTGAAAATTCTCTTGAATTCTTTTTGGCATGATTTTGAAAATTCTCTTGAAATTCTATTTATAATTTGCCATTTTATAAACTTATAAGTCAACCAAGAAAATGTGGAAAAAAAGGTGGAGGGTTAGGGCTTTATGTCTCAAAAAAGCACGATTTTAAAATAAAAAATGTATTAAGCTTCTCAAATGATAATTACGAAAGTCTATTTGTTGAAATCATAAACAAAAAAATTCGAAATGTTTTAATTGGATGCGTTTATCGTCCACCAAGTGGTAAAGTCAAAACATTTGAAACTTTTATCAAAAATACAATTGAAAAAATAAATAAAGAAAATAAAACTTTTTACGTTATTGGAGACATAAACCTTGATGCTCTAACTTGTTCAAAATTTCCAAAAACAAAATCCTTTTTTGATATGCTCCTTAAATTTAATGTCTTGTCAGCAATTAATAAGCCAACACGAGTGACAAAAACCTCGGCAAAGGCAATTGACAATATTTTCATTAATAATTACCTGGAAATGGAACTTGAAACCGGGATATTCATGACTGATATTAGTGATCACTTTCCGATATTTATAAAAGT
Organism: Hydra vulgaris; assembly: GCF_022113875.1. Lineage (NCBI taxonomy): Eukaryota > Metazoa > Cnidaria > Hydrozoa > Anthoathecata > Hydridae > Hydra > Hydra vulgaris. Next base: position 28,725,833 of record NC_061165.1, read on the forward strand.
AAGAAATTTAAAAACCATGTCTGATTATGAACCAAAAGTTATAAATTTGAAAAAACGCAATCTTAAAACAAGTAACAAGTAATGAATTATCAATCAGACTAAAACAAGAAACGTGGTCCAACGTGTATAGATGTCAGGACACCAACGAAGCTTTCAATACTTTTTTAGATATATTCCTAGATTGCTTTAATAAAACCTGTCCTCTAGAGGGCATAATAATTAAGACCAAAACAGTTTTAATCCGTGGATGGATAAATCACTGATAAAATGCTCAAAAAAGAAGCAAAAACTCTATAATAAATATCTTAAAAATAAAAACACTGATAACGAGAAAAATTACAAAAATTATAAATATTTTTACCAAAATCTGATTAAAAAGGCAAAAAATAAATACTATAGTAATGAAATCATTAAATGCAAATCTGATAGTAAGAAAACGTGGTCCGTCATTAACAAAATAATGGGACGGCAAAAAATAAACACAACTTCTTTACCAAAAAGAATTAATATTAACAATACAGACATATTCTGTGAAAAACAAATACCCGAAGAATTTAACAAATACTTTATAAATATTGGTCCAAATCTCGCTAATAAAATAAATCCAACAACTGATTCATTTAAAAATTATCTAACACCCACAAATAAAGCCATCATGTACGATAAAGAATTTGTATATAAAGAATTTGAAGAAGCCTTTTCCTCTTTAAAAAAAAAGAAAGCACCTGGATTTGATGAAATAACTAGTGATTTAGTTATCTTTAAAAAAACCAGTTTAAGTAAACCTCTGATCCATATACTAAAGCTCTCAATAACATCTGGGATTTTCCCTGATGTACTTAAATTAGCAAAAGTAATCCCTATATTTAAATGTAATGAACATTCGGACATAACCAACTTTAGACCTATATCAATACTTTCTGTTTTTTCAAAACTCTTCGAACGTGTAATTTATAATAGAATCTATAATCACTTTACCAAAAACAAATTATTTTACCCAAACCAGTTTGGATTTAAAAAAAACCTTTCAACAGAGCATGCAATTATTGAATTAGTTAATCAAATAACCGATGGTTTTAATCAAAACAAATTTACTTTAGGAGTTTTTATTGACTTATCAAAAGCTTTTGATATAGTTGACCACTGCATCCTATTAGATAAACTAAAATACTATGGTATAATTAATAAAACTTACAATTGGATTAAAAGTTATCTTACCAATAGAAAACAATATGTGTGCAATATACAATCTGGAGTATTAAATGTTTTATGTGGAGTTCCCCAAGGATCTATCCTTGGTCCACTTCTGTTTCTAATTTATATAAATGATTTTTGCAATGCATCTTTAAAACTAAATTCAGTCATGTTTGCTGACGATACAAATCTATTTCTTACTAACAGTGATATCAAGAATCTATATGCAGACATGAATATCAAACTAATTAAAGTAAATAATTGGTTTAGAGCTAACAAACTCTCGCTTAACTCAGAGAAAACAAAATATATATTATTCCATAAAAAGGCGCAAGAAAAAAACCTTCCTCTTAAGTTGCCTGACTTTATCCTAAATGATAACTTAATTAAAAAACAAGCCAGCATTAGATTCTTAGGAGTTCTTGTTGATGAGAAGCTATCCTGGCTTCCTCAAATAAGATATATTCAATCTAAAATCAGTAATATAATTGGTATGATGTATAGAGTTCGCTCATATATCAATAAACAAAGTCTAAAACTAATTTACTTTGGACTAATTCATTGCTTTATCAGCTATGCAAACATATCATGGGCAAGTACTCAGCCATCAAAACTTAAAAAAATCTATAGTCTACAAAAACACGCATGCAGAATCATTTACTTTAAAAATAAGCGGGAGCATGCAAAACCTATAATGAAAGATATGAAAATAATGGATGTTTTTGAAATAAATATCTATCAGCATTTAATTTTTATGTATCAATTTAATAATAATCTCTCTCCTACAAACTTTACTAACAAGTTTGAAATAAACATAAATGAAAACTACTATCTAAGAGCAAATATAAGTAACACATATAAACTGCCTCAAAACCTTAATAAATATACTGAATATAGCATTGCATATCGGGGGCCAAATATATGGAATATATATCAAAAAGGATCCAAATGTATGGCAAAGTCATTAAGTTCATTTAAGTTTCTGATAAAAAAAGAAATTTTTAAAATTTGCTTATTATTTGTGCTTAAAAGGATTACAAAGTAATTTGCTTTATAATCTTATTTATTTGTTTTTATTGATCAGCGCAGCAGTTTTATGCCCATTAGGGTTTTTAATTTAATTTAATATCCATAACCTAATGAAAATGTGTATAGGGGGCTCTATGAAAAGATTGCGATGACGTTTTGTCATCTTCATCTTCTTTGAGCCCCTGTCTGTTTAACTCTTTATTTTATAAAGATCATTGTAAAAAAGTATAGTTTATTTTATATACTATATATACAAAAACGGTGCTTGTTGACAAGATTTTACTGTCTTCTTTGTTATACGGACATATTTCTTTCTTTCTTGTATATATATATGTTGATTATATTTGTTAAACAGCAAAATAAATGTAAAAAAAACAAACAAAAAAAACAAAAAAAAACAAAATGGTGGATCCAATGTGTCCATAAATGCTAAAAAATGGATCAAATGATGGAAGATAGTGTTAAATATATAAAAAACATTTTGTTTCAGTTACAATCATTTTGGTTCTTTTTCATCTTGATCTGTCTCTTTGTTGAAATCTTCATTATATTTAAAGTTTGTTTCATCGGTATCTGCGTTAGAGTCTTCATAATCTTCTGTTACAAGAACCAAGAGAGCAACAGCCTCTGGCAACAAAGTCTTCAAATAGGGGGAGGGCAACAAATAAAGGACGTCATCCAAATAGGGGGGGGAGGAGGGGGTCAAGTTAAAAAGGACAAAAAAGGACAAGGGGAGAGAGAGGTTGTCAGAAAAGGACGTCACTTTATAGATTTTTTATTTTAGTTTAATTAACATGGAAAACTACGTAAACATGTGTTTTTGAGAAGATAATGTATGAGAATATTTTTAATTATTAGCCCCACTTACAAATCAAAGTCATATTCAATATTTCTTATATGTAATATTGTCTTGGTTCAGCAGTAAAATTCGTTGAACGGTGTCGTCTAATAAAGCTTGCAACTGTACCTCAGCTTTTGATTCGGTAAAATTTAAGGTGTCGTCTGGAGGGTAGCAACATTTTTTTACTGCCAATACAGCTGAGTATGGTGGATAAAATGTATTTAAGCCTTTTTTTTTTGCCTGATTTCTCAAATGCTGGTACAAATCTTCCGTCAAACTTAGGTCTAATAAACGTGCTAGAGCTTCATTTGCATCATAAAAGGCTGGCAATGATAATGATAGTTGCAAACCTTCTTTGTATTTTGTTGCCTTGAATGGACTTGACAGTGTAACGTCATTCACAATCTTAGCATCGTCTGAATGCCCTAAAGATCGAAGACTCATTTGCGTAGCAAATGATAGTTCGGCAGGAATGAACTTCGTACGCATCTCTTTAGTCCTCCGTCTTTTGGACCTACCAGATAAAGTTTTGAAACTTCCGGTGGGTCGACCCGTTAATTTATTAACAATTGCACGTTTTGCATCAATCTGAAAATATACTGAAGTTTTTAACCAGTTTTCGTTCTTTTTGAAAAAATAATCTTGTCGTTGAGCTGCTTCCTTCTATTTGCTTTTAAACTTTGTCATTAAAACAGAAATAGTAGGTCTCATGTTGTTGCGAATTGAAATTACATATCCAATCTTTTCAGTCAATGACTTTTCCAAATGTTCTATGATCACTTGGAAAAATATTCTTTTATTATAATAAAGATCTCTTTCCTCGAAAGTCTATATACGGCAATCGGTGGATCTGATAAACCTGAATTTAAAAAATCTATGTATACTTCCCAGTAAGCACAAGACGCATTTTAGACACTTATAGACGACTAAAACTAGTCTAGGTAAAGATGCACTTTTGTAGACGTTTTGAAGACATCTTTTAGACGTCTTTTATGAATGAGTTTTTAAAATGACGTTCAAAAGGCGTCTTTTTAAAAGATAATAAGACGTCTAGAAGACGTCAATTTTTAAGACATCTTCTAGACGTCTTTTATAAAGGCGTTTTTAAAATGACGTCTTTTCAAAGTTTAAAAAGACGTTTAAAAGACGCATAATAAATAGTCTAAAAGACGCATTAAAAGACGTCTAGATCAAGGCTAAAAGACGTCTTTTCTGAGACCTGTTTATAAATATGTCATTATGATTTCTTTTTGACGGCTTTGTCATTACGCGTTAAGTAAATGTCGTATATTCAAAGTAAAAACATAGTTTTTATTATTTTCAATAATTTGTTCAAGTTTTAAGTGTAAATTACTTTAAATTAAATTACTTTTTTACACAATTGCTAAAATTGTTGTCACAGGAATCACTAAAATAATTGCTATAATATTAATATATCTTTTTTTTATTAATAATTATTTTGCTTTTTTAATAGATAGTTGACTGATCATGATAATAAGTGAAAATGGCAAGAATAATATATAAAATAAATATCAGTATTTTTAGTTTTTATACACCCACAAGCTATATAATAAGTCAAGTATCCTGTCAAAAATTGGCTAACAATTCATAAGTAAAATTTAATAATAACTAAAAATAAGTTAAAAATACTGTTTTGATATATAATTGTTATTGTTATTTATTATTTACATCTTTGCATCATCAACCGTTGTTGGTGATAGCTATATTATTTAGATTGCTGGTTCCTATGTATATTTTGTATATACGAAATCATAACAATATTTGACGTATAAATACAATGAATGTATACCACATACTACGCGAAAATGTTACGTCATGTACTTAAATTCATCTTAAAATAAACGTCTAAAATACGTCTAAAACGCGTTTTTATAAAGACGTTTTTATTTGGACGTCGTTTAGCCTTATGATCTAGACGTCTACAAGTGCGCTTTTTAGACCTCCTTAAAGACATCTTTAAAACGTCTTTTGAACGTCTTTGTGCTTACTGGGTTATTTAAAATGTATTTACTCAATTTTTAGTTAAGTTTTTAACATTTTATTTTAATAAAATATATAATTGTATTTATACCATCATTTAAATGAATTCCATCCATTTCCAAATCGTTTACATTGTAATAAGTCCGTTAACGGCTATCAAATTTTAAACTAAATTATTTATTTTGATATTCTAATTTTAATAAAAATGTATAATGTATTATCCAGTAATTTAAATAAATTCTATCCATACTGTAAAAAGATAATGACTTATTTTAATTATCAATTTATGCATTATTTATGTATTTATTTATTAACTCATTAAATACTTAAAAGCGCTAAAAAAACATATGAACCATGTTTGTATTTATATTTAACTTTTTCTTAATTTAATTATGAAGTTAATAACTTTTTTAATAAAAAATATTTTTTAATATTAATAATATCATTAAAAAAATAACCAATTATTCAGTTAAAAATATGAAACAAGAAAAAAAAAAAAAAAAAGGAATGCAATCATATCTTGAAGATTGGAAAATGGTAACTACTGTGTGGCGGTGTGTGTAGCGATCACTGTCCTTTTCTAAGTTATTCATCTCACTGTGTAGGAGAAAGCGTTGTTCCCGTCCTTTTCTACTTTTAATCTTCTTTATAATGCTTCTAGACATCGATTATAATTAAAATTATACAAATGTAGCTCGTAATTAAACAATTTTACTTTCATTTTTCAAGATGTCTCAATAACGGCATTTTGCAACTGTCATATAAAACAAAACTTAAAAGTGGAGTTGGTACTAGTAGGTGAATTTGAATGTTAAATTACAAAAAAAATACTGCATACGTACAAACACAATGTGAATGAAAGTGGAATATCGTGGAATTCGTAACTTATCACTATTTTTAAAGCAAATTTTACAAATTTATAAAATATTTTTCTGTATTAAGTTAATTTAAAAAAAACCTTTATAATTAATGACTTAATAATAATATTTTTGTTTTTTATTTAGTACATACCTTGTGAAACGAATCCTATAATAAAAATATTTGTTTCACGTGCACACAACAAAAATATTTATTTTTGAAAAAAATACGATTTTTTAGCTTTATCGTACGCAAGTACGACAGACAAAGGACTGCCGCGTTCGATCTGCAATATAGCGCACGAAATGAATAGCTGATCTTCTGGACACCCGGCAATAAGTAGTCCAAACATCACTGAAACCAACCTGATAGTCCAAAAATACCGTATCGGAAAGTTTTTTTTTTCCTATTTGACCAGCTTTTTTGAGATCTGACCCACTGTGCGGCGGTCTAAATCAGGATGACGGAGGTTACGTCACAACTTCCTTTTGGAAACCTATGTCTCGGTATTTAAATGAAAAGAAACTATTGCATTGATTTGTTTTGTTTTTATTTTTTTTTAACGGTTTTTTAAATATATATATATGTATATACTTGACAACAAGGGTAGCTATAATCCCTTGAAATATTGTATGAAAATTAATTCCAAATAGGGAGTTACATCCATAATAGAAGTTTTAATTTAATAGTATTTTAAACTCTTTAATGATGTCTTTTAAAATTTTTTTATGGTCATAAAAAGTGTAAAGAAACCAAGCTAAAGCAGTTAAAAGTCGTTATCTGCACGCTCAAGAATTTATTTTAAACAATTTAAAAATGTCATCTTTATTAAAGTGAGCAAAATAATGACAATAAAACAACAATAACAATATATTTCGTGTTACAGGTGTTACAAAAACACCGGTCATTGCAAATAGTGATTCTCTAATAAAGCGCAATGACCTAAATAAGATAAAAAGTAATAATAACAATAATAATAATATGTAATAAGTAAAACCACATAAAAATGTAGGTTATAAAAGAAAGTTAAGTTAAATAAGTTAACATAATATTAACTAATAAAAGTAAAATTGTATAAAAATTTATTTAATTATACCATAAAAATCTGACTTTTCGAATATATATAACATAACTAATATAAGGTACATTTAAACAAGACTTATAATAAATAAGTAAATCATAATAAAATTAATTATTCAAAATAAAATATTAAAAATAAAATTATAATAAAATAATAAACTATAATAAAAATAAAACAATAAGTCAAAAGGTAGAAAGTAAAAAATTAAAAAGTAAAGTTAAGCCTAACCTTTTAGGTAGAAATAATGGAGTGATTTTAAGAACAGATTCTTGAACCTAAGGATGAGACCTGATTTTAGTGTGTTCGGAAGGGAGTCCTAAGAAAGGACACACTGGTATGTAATGGAATTAATTCCATGTTTACTTGTCTGTTTTAGTGGGAGAGTTAAGTTGTTATAAGTGACTGATCTTAGATTATGCCCACATGTTGTTTTATTATTAAAGTAGTTGTGAAACATAGTAGGAAGGACACCATGTTGTTGATCCCAGACAAATGAACAATTTAAGAACTGAATTAAGTCATTGAAGCGAAGAATTTTGGATGTAAGATATAGGATGTCAGTAGGAAAATTTCTCGGACAATAATGAATAATCCGTACCGCTCTATTTTGAATTGAAACAACTCTAGAGAGACATACGCTTTTAGATTGTCCCCAAACTTGACATGCGTATCGTAATTGTGAACCAAAAATTGAGTGATATATAGAGAGCAATGTTTCAAAGTTAACGTAATGTCGAACTTTTGCTAACATGCCGTTTGAACGGCTTAACTTTAGAGTAAGGTCGGATATGTGTGTTTGAACGGCTTAACTTTAGAGTAAGGTCGGATATGTGTGTTTTGAATGAAAGTTTTTCAAGTTTGAAAGTTCAAGTATTTTGGAATATTTTTCTTAGTTTTTTTAGAAAAGTTAGTATTTTGAGTTCTAAATATAATTATTTCTGATTTTTTAGTATTCAATGAGATTTTATTTGCTCTAAGCCATTGAATATCATATTAATATATTTATATGCCATATCTTCATTATATATTTATAAAGTTATTTATAAAGAGAGAGTTTATTATTAATTGAAGGTTAGTATCATCAGCAAAGTGATACGTTTTTGAATGTTTGATAGAAAGATTGAGATTATTAATATAGATAATAAAGAGCTAATATGGATCTAATATGGATCCCTGAGGTATATCAATTAAAACGTTTTTAATATCTGAGCTGGTTCCATTTATAGTTACAAACTGTTGACGATCAGAAAGGTATGACTTGAAGCACTGCAAGGATATGCCACTTACACCATAATAGTTAAGCTTTGAGAGGAGAATTTCATGGTCTACAGTGTCAAAAGTTTTTTGCAAACCGACAAAAACCCCACAAGCAAAGTTACCATTATCAAGAGCAACTCTTATACTTTCTGTAATTTCAATAAGAGCGTGAGCTGTCGAATACTTTTTACAAAAACCAAACTGATATTTATAGAAGCATTGATTTTGGTTCAGAAAGTTGTATAGTTTATTATGCATAACTTTTTCAAATATTTTGACTTCATTAGAAAGAAGAGATATTGGACGATAATTAGTGCAGTCAATTGTAGATCCTTTTTTGTGAACCGGAATAATTTGAGCTAGCTAAAGGCATCGGGAAATGTTCCTTTGCGAAATGATTTGTTTAAAGTAATACTAATTGGTTTACATAGAGTTCCCGATACCAGTTTAAAAAGTTTTGTTGGAAGACTGTTTGGTCCGACACTCTTCCCTTCTATAATAGTGGAATTAAATAATCAAGAGTTTCCTCTTTCGTTATTGGCTGCATATAAAAAGAGTTGCTAGTAGGATTGGTCAGGTTGTCATGATAGTTGAATTTAGAATTCAGAATTTGAATTCTAAATTCAACTATCAGATATTGAAGCGGTAAGGTTGTCTGAAATAATTTCAGAAGAATAAAAGTTTAAAAAAATATTATCAATTATTGTCTTAGAATGGGTGGTATTGTGTGTAGGCTTAATAATAAAAGGAAAAAAAGAATTTGAGACCATTGATTCTAAAAAATAAGATACCTCATTTGAGGTATTGTATTTGAGCAAGTCAAAGTTAAAATATCCCATTAGCATAAACTTTTTTTTGTCTAAGCTAATTTTCTCAAGAAGTGGATTTAGGTAGTAATCAACAAATTCAGTTGAACACATTGATGGAAGGCGATATAAACAGCCCACTATTAGACTGCTTTTTCTTAAATTTATAGCTTCAATAAATATAGATTCGAGTTCCTTACTTTTAAGCAGGACTAATTCAGATCTAATTTTATAATTTAAGTTAGACTTAATATAAATTAAAACACCACCTTTTTTAGCTTTAGTTGGCGTGTGACCAGATACATATCCTTCTAATTCAAAAATTTTTGGGGCAATTTATTGTACATAAGAACCTCTACATATTCACAGTTAATTGAAGTGGAAGATAAGTCATTGAGGTCCCCAAAAAGTTTTTTAAATTTGTATTTTCAGATAAATTTTTTCCCGTTGAATTTCAGCGACTTTCCTGCAAGTATAGTAGATAACTCAAGATCCGAAATGTTAGAGAATGGAAGAAATGTTTTTGTACAGATTAGGCAATACCAAGTATTTAAAGTTTTGACTTTTTCAAATGTTAGTTTGTCAATTTAATTGCATTTTGTGTGTATCCATTTGTCATATAGATCTCATTGAATTGCGGAATGATTTTTGCAACTCCCTTAAAGCATATGCCGCATGGTTGTTTCACTACCATCATTAAAAAGTAAAATAGAATAAAGAAAAGATGCTAAGAAGAAGAAAAAGAAGAAAAAAAGATATAGCAATAATAATTAAAAAGTATAACAATAATAATTAAAAATAAGTAACAGTTAAGATATGTTTATATATCAAAACTAGATAAAATTAAGTTATTTATAAAATAATAAAAAATATATCAACTAACTACGATTAACAAATGAAAATGATATACAGATAAATCAGAATAAATAATATACAAAAAATAATATACCGGGTGACCGAGCAACAGCGTAACGCAAAAAATATAAAAATTTGAAAATACACAAAAAATTTATTTCAATTCATAACTGACTAGAAATTTGACTAGATGTTTATTCATGACTAAGGTTTAAAATTTTTCAATGTGGCCACCATTGGTTGGATACGCCGCTGGAAGGATCTGCATGCATTCTTGACATCTTCTTCTGGAATTTTGGCCCATGCTTTGCATATAGATTTTTTTCGTGACTCGGTACTTCCATGGGAAATCTTGCAAGCCTCTTTCTCCACAGCCGTCCACATAAAAAAGTCTATTGGGTTCAGATCTGGGCTAGATGGGGGCCACTTTAATTTGTCCCAGTACTGACTCATGTTTTCATTGAGAAAATTTTGTGTCTTTTTTGAAGTATAAGCTGATGCCCTATCCTGCTGAAACACATACTGGCCATCTGGATAGTTTCTGTTTAACCAGGGAATGACCTTCTCTTGCAGGAGGTGGATATACTCATCACTGTCAATTTTTTGACCTTTTTTCACAAAAACTGGTGGACACTTTTTTCCATCACTTGCTATCACGCCAAGTACCATCACAGAAGCTGTTTTTTTTTTGATGAAAATGAATACCTGATATTCTCAGGGACTTCCTTTACTGTTTTAGCAGTACTAAGGTAACTTGTGTTACGACGATTGGTTACTTTATCCACAATGAAAAGTTTTTCATCAGAGAAGATTGTCACACGCCCAGGGTAAGATTTTCGCCAATTTAACAACTTTTTGCATCGCTCTTCCCTACTTTCTTTCTGTTTATTAGTGATAAGATGCTTAGTAACAACAGCTCTGGATTTAAGGTTCAAATCTTTCATAACTTTTTGCATTGTGGAGTTGGCAACATTGGCTTCCCTTGCCAACTGGCGGATGGAGCGCAATGGATTTCGCTTGACTTTTCTTTTGACAGACCTTAAAAGCTAAGATAATCGTTTCACAGGTTTTGGTTTATTAAAACGTCGTTTGATATCTCCTGTTTCATGAAAAAGTTTTCTTACTCGAAAAAATGCTGTTCTGGAGCAGTTTAAAGCCTTTCTGATATCTGATGTAGTCTTATCTGATTGCAACATTTGCAGAATGCTTCGTCTTTTTGATTCTTGCAGATCCATTTTAATTAAATTTTTTCAATTTTTACGTTTTTTTTATTTCTGTGTTGATATCATTGCGTAATTTGTAAACAAATAGATCCACGGATATCTACAAGCATGGATAGAGCCTTAAATTTGAGCGTAGCGCAGTTGCGTGGTCACCCGGTAGTTATAGATAATAAATATAGTTATAGATAATAATATAGCTATACACAAATAATTATAAATTAAATAGTTTAGTAAAATAATATAGTATAATAATATAGTTTAAAGTAAATTAAATATAGTATTTTAAAAAATTTAGTAAATATAATAAAACTCAAAAAAACAAAGAAAGAAAATTATATATATTTAGAACTGTTATATTTAACTGATATTTTTAAGTGTGAGTTTATTAATTATACGATTTTTAAATATGTCATTATATAATATTCATTTCATCAGTTAAAGCATGTTATTTCTTCTATCTAGCTAAAATAAGCATAACTATATAAATAACAATAATTATATAATTAATAGAAATAACAGTTTCTTGTTTTCATGTTATTTACAGTACTTGTACTTTCCCAGCCGGCACAATGACGTTGAAATAACGTTGAAACAACGTCGCAAACCGACCATATGCCACGTTGAAACAACGTTGAAATTTGGTTGAATTGGAAATAAAATCCGACGTCGAAAACTACGACGTTGGAACAACGTCGATGATTACGTCGTTTCAACGTTGATCTAACGTCTTATCGACTACATATCAACCATATTTCAACTTTGAATAGGTGATATATTTGATTGATACGTAGTTGATAAGACGTTAAAACAACGTTGAAACAACGTAAATTCAACGTTGATTTTTGTTTTTTATTTTGGTTAAATCCAATTAACTAAAAAATTTTCTCAACTTTAATTGCAATAAAATAACACAATAAAAAAGCAATAATTTGCGCAGAGGATATTATATTTCACGTAAATTAATCAGATACAACTAAATTGCTTCAATGGACTTTATATACAATGCAAATAAAATAAAATGTTTGAAAAAAAAAAGTTTTATTTATCAGTAATATATTTATCAATTTATCAATAATAACTATTATTAATAGTTCCAGAACAACTAGGAAAAAGTATGAATGTTATACATCGGGTTTATCGCCTTTTACGCGCCGACCACCACCATTTGATCTGTCGAGTGCGTATTTTAATAAAGTCATTATTCCTTTTCTTATTTCGGCAACTGTAGCAGTCACTTTAATTGACAAAACTCTCTCTATAAAAAAGGTACTGCCTGAGTAACTTTCATCAAATACATCAAAAAGTTAAAAATAAAATAGCATTAAAAAAACGAACTGTGATTTTTAAAAAATATATAATTTTACACTTAACTTACAAGTAAATACCTAACGTTTGTTCCTTTAAACTTCTCTTTACCTTTACCGCCAGCCATATTAAATTTTGATTATAAACCATTGGTCAACAACCTGCATTATACATTGTTATTATTATTACAGTTACATTAAAAATTGATAAACATGTCTTAGACAAAATACAAATTATTCTCAATGAAAAATTGCACAAACCGCAAAGGTTTCTTACCAAACCGTAATGCAAGTAAGAAAAAGAATTGATACAGGGGAAGAGTTGTGTCCAAGGAGACCACCTTCTAAACGCAAGAAAACACCAAGAGCGGACAGTATAATCAGAAATATCTGCCTGGAAAACAGAAAAAAAGCCACTAAGCTTATCCATGAAGTTGTAATTGTTGTGTCAGACCGGACCATTTGTAGAAGGCTAAAAGAAGAGGGATTGATGTCCAGCCAAAAAAGTCAAAAATTGACAAAAAAAATTAAAAATATTAAAAATAATGTCAAAAATCTTATATTTATGCAAGATGGTTCAACTTGCCAAACAATAAAAACTTTTATGGCTTAGTTGATGTATTGCTATAGCCAGACAAACCGCATGATCTTAACCCCATAGAAAACATTTAGGAAATAGTAAAGCAAGAGATTGGAAAAAAAATCTTACTAATAAGCAAGATCTTATGGAGGAGATTATCAAGATCTGGCATAATAATCCAATGTTGACAGAAACTATAAAAAATAAATTGCAAGCATGCCACAATGCAATGAAGTAGTTATTGCAAATAAAAGTGTTTTTGCAAAATATTTATACTTTATATATATTTTATATAATTTATCATAATAACCAATGAATATTCAAAATGTTCAACTTTATTTATTTATTTTTATCAAGTACAACTTTATAAATAAATTGAACCATTATTGTAGATATATATATATATATATATATATATATATATATATATATATATATATATATATATATATATATATCTACAATAATGACCAGAAAAAGTTTACAAGATAAACCAGACCAGAAAAAGTTTACAAACTTAAATTATTTTTTTTTTAAAATGATAGACTGCCTGCCCAAACCAAACCCTCAGTCGATGTAGCAGCACTCCCTTGCGAGTCAGGTTATTTGTCAGTTGTTGTAGCAGCACTCTGTTGCGCGTCAGGCTATTTGTCAGTCGATGTAGCAGCACTCCCTTGCAAGTCAGGCTATTTGTCAGTTGATGTAGCAGCACTCCGTTGCGAGTCAGGCTATTTGTCAGTCGATGTAGCAGCACTCCCTTGCGAGTCAGGCTATTTGTCAGTTGTTGTAGCAGCACTCCGTTGCAAGTCAGGCTAATTGTCAGTCGATGTAGCAGCACTCCCTTGCAAGTCAGGCTATTTGTCAGTCGATGTAGCAGCACTCCGTTGCGAGTCAGGCTATTTGTCAGTCGATGTAGCAGCACTCCCTTGCGAGTAAGGCTATTTGTCAGTCGATGTAGCAGCACTCTGTTGCGAGTCAGGCTATAAGATAGTCGATGTAGAAATACTCCCTTGTAGCAGCAGGCTATAAGATAGTTGATGTAGCAACATTTACGCATGTTTTAAAAATGTTTTTTAATATAACAAAAACACCACTAATTAAAAAAACTTTCTAGTCGTTATTATTGCGGTTTTTTAAAATTTTTTTAAAAAACAATAAAATTTAATGTACTTCCCCATTAATTTAATTGCTTTGACATTTCGACGACAATCAAATACAGCTTAAGAGACAAGGAAATTAAAATTGTAGTCGAAAGTGACTTTTTTTTACATTAAAAGACTCTTTCGACTACACTATAAGGATTTATATATATATAAATATAAATATATAAATATATATATATATATATATATATATATATATTCATAAAAGCATATGTATGTATATATAAATACATATATATGTATGTTTATTTATATACAT
>NC_061165.1:28745283-28781103 GCF_022113875.1 Hydra vulgaris
TATATATATATATATATATATATATATATATATATATAATATATATAATATTATATATATATATATATATATATATACATATATGAATATACATATATATATATATATATATATGTATATATACATATATATGTATATATATATATATATATATATATATATATATATATATATATATATATATATATATATATGTATATTGTTATAATGTCCTAAATGATTAATAATAATTCAAACACACACTGAGTGGCTTATGATGAATTTTATGCACTGTTATAATACCTTAAATCCCAAAAGATTACCAATAGCATTTTTTAATGACCAGTGCATTTTATACTTTAAAATTTTTCAACTAAATCCGCAGTGCTTCATTCATCAAAGATATTTTATAGTTAAGAGCCCTTTTTTTTCATTTTGTAATGTCACTATTCTAATTAACTTAACCAAGAGAAAAAAGGACTGAGAGCAAAGATTTGGTTTTATGTCATAAAGAGGAGTTAAAAATCTAGGGCTCTATTTTACAGCCTAGTACTAGGCTGTCTTGATTTATATACTTAATATGTATATAGGTAATAATACATATTACATAAGAATAATATATAAGCATACATAATAGTACATACTTCAATACATGTAACATATACTATAAGTATCTATATTTTAAATTAGATGCAATTGTGTTAGAAATAAAAATGGTTTCTGCATGTGTTTTTCCTGAAGAACTTATTACAAAACCATTGAGTTATGTAGCACTGACAGGTTTGGACACTCAAAATAATGCTATTCATAGATCAATTTGGGATACTTTTACAATAAATAGACGTCAAGAGAAATTACTTAATATTCAATTATTGCCAGGAGACACAGACTTTCCTAAAAGAAAACAAAAGCAGGTAACTTTTTTTCAATGGTTTTTTTATTTTTTAATATTTTTCCTTATCTTAATCTTATATTTTGATGGTAACCTTTTTCATTATTAAAAAGTAATCAATTAAAAAACAAAAATTAATTATATTACATGGAATTAGCTTGTTATTTTTTAATATATTGTTGAAACTTTTATTAAATTGCTTTAACAAATGATAATAATTGATAATATTACTTATAATAATTAATGATACTAATAAATTTTAATAGTAAATAAAATAATAACAATGATAATAATAATAATAATAATAACAATAATAATAATAATAATAATAATAATAATAATAATAATAATAATAATAATAATAATAATAGTAATAACAATAATAATAAATAATAAAAAAAAAATAGTTATATATTTTTGATTGAATTTGAAAAATCATATTCACTTCAAATTAAAACATGTGAATCTAGTAGAGTTATATTTTAGAGAACCTCTTATGAATCTTATGCATTAAATTATATTTTAGAGAACCTCTTATGAGTTTTATATTCCTAAAGGAATACTAAAATGCAACTGGATGTCAAAGCACCTAAATGTTATTCCTACTGTTGTTGTTGTTTTTTACGATCTTGACTGGAATGATCAACAGTGGAAAGAAAAACAATCAGAATGTGCTTCTAGAGTTGCTGTTATTAGGTAAACTTTACTTAAACTACTATAATGATATGAAAACTATAAATTGTTAACTTAAAATAATATAAAATAAAAAACTTTTATTTTTAATCAATGTGTTTTTTTATTTTTCCAAGTTTTTATTATTTTATATTTTATCTGTTTATTGTAGTTTATATAATATAAGTTTTATATGTTTTGCCTTAAATATATGCTTTATCATATGATTTAATATTGATGAGTTATTAACATATAAATCTATTTAGTTATATTAAATCAAAAAATTATTAATCAAAATATATTTAAATACCTTAAATATATTTTAAACCTGTTTTTGAGTTTTGAATAAACATATATAGTTTATCAGTGACAAAAATATAATGGAAAAAATGTATTTTAGGTACAATAATAACAAATCTTTGCTGACTTTATCTTCTTGTAAATCTTTGGTTGGATCTTTAAATATTCTTAAATAGTTCCTTAAATATGGTTTTAAAAGTTTTTAAAGATATTTTAAATTTAGAATTTCTGTATGTTTATTACAATTATTATTTTTTATTGATTAATATCATGATGATGTATATTAGTCACATTTAATACTATTTTCACAACACAACTGCTCTAGGCAATGCTTAGAAGTTTATTTTTAAAAGTTCTATTTTTTTAGCAAATAAGTACAGGGTATTGTAATGGAATTCACACTTTTGTTTATATATATATATATATATATATATATATATATATATATATATATATATATATATATATATATATATATATATATATATATATATATAAATATATATATATATATATATATATAATATATATATATATATATATATATATATATATATATATATATATATGAATTCTCAAAATTCTTTAGATGAGCGTTGTTTTTACTGCTTATAAAAAAAGTTTTATATTATCTCGCTTCCTGCTGAGGCCTGATGTATATATGTAACTTCTTTGTTTCTTTATTTTCTTTTTATTCACTTTTTATATAGAGTGAGTCTTCAAGATCGAAGTACGAAGATTGCAGTAGTCCTTATTCAGAAAAATATGCCATTACCTCCTGGTAAAAATTGTTTAATCTAATTTCTTGTTTAAGGTAACCATCATGTAGTTGTTTAAGAATGGGCAATTCGAAAATATAGCTTTAAAATAAAAAATATCAAGTTAATATAAAAAAATAATGTTGCTTATGAGCATATGAATGTCTCTGTATTTTTTGTATGCTTTTTTAATAATTACTTTATTTGTAACACGAGTTATTTAAGGTGAATAACAACTTGTTTGTAATACTTGTTTAAGGTGAAGATCCACAAGCTGTTCAAAGAGCTGAGGCATTGTGTCAAGCTTGTCAACTACCATCTAAACTTTTGTTTGTGATACCATTTAGCGACAATCTCCAAGGTTACATTTCAAGGTACCTGCTTATCATATTTACATTTAGTAATGTTGTCAATTTGAAATCAAAATTGTTTTGATTTTAAATTTACACTAAAAATTTTTTTAGTATAAATTGCACTAAAAACATTAAATGTTTGAAATTTTAAATGATTTTTATTTTCTGACTTATATGCGTTGTAATATGCGTTATATGCATATTACAACGCATATTAGTGCGTTAATATGCGTTGTAAGCAATTAACAACAGTTGGTTATAATATATTAAGCATTCCAGCATAAGCATATAGAGAACAAAAGTAGACATATTGTTTTGGTTGATGAAGATGTGAAAATGTAATCAAAACTTAGATAAAACCTATTAAACTTTAACAAATGTTTCTTGAAGATTTGAACAGCTTACTTTTTTTTTCTGAAATATTGTATATAATTTGCTACATGTTGCAATTGATTTCTTATTTTTCCTAATTACCTAATATAGTAAATACTTGGTGTTTAAGCTGCAAAGTTATAAAAGTGTATTAGTAATAGTATTATTGTAGCTAGACTGGTTGATGGTATATTATAGACTGGTCAATGGTATATTATGGTTGTTATGTTGGCTTATTAGTTAATATCATGGGTATGCAATTTATTGGTTAATATCATGGTTATGCAATTTATGTAATAGTTTATAGTTACTTTAGTAGTTGCAATATAGTTTTAATTTGAAACTAATTGATGAACTTGTTAACAGTTTAATTTTTAACTTCATTATATCAAGTTAATTAAAAGTCATTTCACTAAAATAATCATTATACTTATTATTGGTATAGAAAATACAATTGCGTTCCATAGGTTTGTTGGGATGGCTTATTTGCCAATAGAATATGATATTTATTTTTTTATTTGTACTTGTTTCTATGCTTATATATATTTAAGACTTGAAGGAGCGTTTTGTGACATTGCTTACAATCATTACACCTCAGAAGTACGCTTTGTAAAGCAACATAAGGTAAATATTTTTATTGCTTTTGTTTTAAATGTAATTTGGAACAATTTTGAATGTAATTTAGAAATTAATCTTAATATATAAATTCAAGCAAAAAATTAATTTTAACAAGGCAATGTTTAGAAGGTTTGTGAAACAAAAATAGTTTATATATATTTTATATTTATATTAAACTTAAGAAGAGAGTTAATTTTAAATTTTGGAGTTAATTTTAAAATATGTTTTATGAAATAATCACTTATCTTCTATATATTTATATTATATTAAATAATCACTTCTATATATTTATATTGATTTTCTTTATATATGATATTGATATTCTATCTATTTATATTATTTTATATTAATTTGAATTGAAAATTTAGTATATTAAGACTGTAGTCTTTGAGTTATTTTGTATTCACATATATGTTTTTTTATTTAAGGAACTGTTGAACAAATCACAGCATCAGGTACTTCACATTTTAATTTTCATGGTTTTTTAAAAAATTTCTAAACATTTAAATTACTTGGATGATTTTGTTTCCATTTTTTAATTTTGTTTTCTCCTAAATATTGGAAGTTTAAATTTAATCAATTAATTAATTTAATAAATCAATTAATACCACTTATGTATTTAAAGCTCTAAAAATAATTGATTTAAATTTCAGCAACTCTTTGTCAGGCATCAATTCAAAATTGGATTTTACAATGAACTTAAACAAGACCTGCCTGTAGCACTAAAGTAAATTGTTCTTTTTGTTTTTGTTTTTTTGTTTCGAATAAAAATCTCTGTTTTTTTTAAAAACAAACTAGTGTCATACATTGTAAGGCAGAGATGCATGTTGTATTAGAACAAAAATTTATCCAAATACTTTGTTAATAATAGTATTGTCATACACAAAAACTAAGGAAAAATGTATCAAATTACGCATTGTTTCAAATTCATACACTAAATGTGTTAAGAATATAAGCAGTCAAAAAGTCATAATTTGTAATCATAAGATATAATTTGTAAAATCTCTAAAAGAATTATGCCGATAAAGTTTTTTTTTCTTTTCGATTTTGTTAATATTTTAGAGACCTCCATCTTTTTGGTGCAACCATTTTCTTTTTAATTAACATGTCGGTCATGTGTTCCTGCGTTTCAGTTTTTTTTTTTCCTTATTCAGTTTAATGTTTTAGATCTGTTTTTGTTTGTAAATTATTAGGTCAAATAATAAATAATTTGTTTCTAAATTTAAATATTGAATATTTTTTAAAATACAGAGTTGTGCACTTGGTATTTTCCTATATCAATCTTATATCAAATGTTTTTTTTAATGTTTAAGTTACCAGGTTTTTTGGATATATTTTTTTAGACACTATAAACAGGCGTATCAGTTCATATTAGAACAGCGATTGACAGATGTTAATAATTTGGAAGTAAAAGTGGTTTCTGGTTTCCTCAGTTACAAAGTAATTAATATTTAAATTACTTTTAAAAGTGTTATTAATGTATAAATAAATAAAAATAATAAATGTAAAAATAAATAAAGAGACAATAAAAAAGTATGCCAGTATGATACAAGTTTTTCTGTAGAACACAGTCAATAAATATTGAATTTAAAAAAATACATGTAATAAAAAAAATACATGCTTAAAATTGTTATATATATTTAAAATATAAAAATAAATCAGAAATAAATCAACCAAAAATAAATAATAATATTTATAAATAAAAAAATTATGTGAACACTATTATTTACAGTTCATATCTTTTTTAATTTATAGTTTTTTTTTCAGATATGTCGAATTTCTTTTCAAAAAAATGCCCCTCTTGATGCTATTACTCAATTTCGAAAACATATTGACTATTTTAAAGGAAAAGTTGGGGGTAGCGAGCTTGCTTTTGAGCATGCTGCATGGATGGCCAAACAGTATTTTTTATTTTTGTTATTATTTATTTTTGTTTTAACTTCTTTTGGAAATTTCAACTACTTTTAAATCTTTATTTGGACCTGTAATTTATTGTTGATATCCTTTTATGATTAGATTCAGTTTGTTTGGCGATTTATTTCAAGAAGCTATAAAAAATGGTCTTCAAGCCATTCAGGTAATATAATTTTTTTCTTTCAGAATTTGTTACACTTTTAAGAGTTCAACTAAATTACAAGAGTTGAACTAAAGTTCAAAAAAACAAAATTTCAAAATCTTGTTAAAACTCAAAACAAAAAGAATAAAAGTTTTATATAAAATATAATAATATAAAAATATAAAATTGAACATTAGTATAAGAGGTTTACTGTTTTGGCAGAAGTTATTGCAAATTGAAAATTTTTACTTTTGAAAACATTTTTCTATTACTTCAAAGGTTTTTTATCAGTATTTTTCTTTTAGACTCAGCATCCTGGTTTTTATTACCAACAAGCTGCTAATCACACAATAATAAGAAGAGAAAGATGCAAGGCTCTTTGTGTTGTAAGCATAAAATAAGATAAAATTAAAGTAAAAAGCTTAAGCATAGGTTTGATTTTACATAAAATTTTAGTCTTCAGTTCCGCCTGGCGCAGAGCTCTTAGTGGATATAAACAATCTGGAGTTTTTTGGCCAACGTTCTTGGAGGCAGGGTTGTCAAGGTAAATTTGTCAATTTGAATATGTGTACACACAGATTTTTTTATTTTGCACAATTTTTCATAAATAAACACTTATAAGAAATTAATTCTCAAGTTAATATACTTCAATATTTACCAAAAATTAAATTACAGATAGTAAATGTCATAAGCGACTTTACTGTAATATTATATATAAAAAGTTACTGTAGCATTTCACACAGTGGAATTTCACACATATGTAGAATAAACTGATACTATTATGAAAAGAATTCTTTAGAATTTATTATTTCTGTTCTTTTAACATATTTTTGCTGGGTTTTTTTTATAATTAATAATTAAATTCAAATGCTGTTGAGTGTTTGGCAGTATCTATGACAGCCAGTGCAATAGTTGTCTAAAAATTTAAAAAGACTAGCATAACAAGCATCAGTCCTTTCAGAATTTATTTTAGCTAATTTTTCACCTGAAGCAAAAGCAATACTATACCAAAAGCAATTCTCCACCATACCATAAGCAACCCTCCATCATACCAACAGTAGTTTCAATGCAGTTCTGTTTCAATTAGCCTGAAGGTCTGTACCATTTAAAAAATTTTTTTCAAACCAATTTATTGTAGTTTCCATTGTATTGTTATTTCAGATGCATTTAAAGCTACTTCTTTTCAGTGGCAATGCTAATATTTCTGAGCATTATGTGACTTTCTGCTAAATCAAAAGTTTTGTTCCTCATTTATTACTGGGTTTTGTACTAAACCATTGAATGTATTGCATGTTTTTTTTCTCAAATTGAAATGAGTCATTTGTTCTTAGTTTTTTGTAATTTATTTTATTTTCTCTATCAGTCTGATTTTTATACTTTTACTGGTTTACGTATTTTGTGGCATTTTAGCTTAAAGGATTTTGATTTGCCAAATATTCAAAAATAATATTTAATTATTTAGTTTAAGTTTTGCGTTGGTATAAAACCATGAAATAACATGAAATGTCACTATAGAGTTATCACATGAAATCTTTGAGCACAATTAAAATAATAAGATAAAATTAATTTTGTTCAACTAAAAACTTATTCAGCTAAAAATTTTGTCCAACAACTCAAAAAAAGTTTAAATAGTAGTTGTTGTTTTTTATATATAAAAGCTGCAGAAGTCCCTGATCCAGTCATAGAGCATGCTGGGATACAAGCTCTTCAATTAGAAGAACTTAAAGTAGAACACTGTGTAAGTTTTGATGTTTTTTGTTTATTTGTGCTTAAAAGTTCATCATAATATGTTTACACAATATCATGTGTTTATTTTAATCATATTTTTTTTACAATAAATGGTTGTTGTTTTTTGTAAAATATTTAACTATATGTGATATCAGGGAATTTATATATATATATATATATATATATATATATATATATATATATATATATATATATATATATATATATATATATATATATATATATATATATATATATAAAACATGAAATATATACTATAACAATTATAACATGAAATATATACTTTTTTCATGTTATAATCGTTGATTTATTTAGGTTATTTATATAGTACGGTTAATTAAAATTTAAAAATGTTAAATCTATCTTTCTTATTTTATTCTAAAATTTATTTTATTTATACTTTAGTGGATTATAATACCATTATTGAGCAGTGCTGTAGCACAATTTCGAGAATACAAGTCTGTACGCATGAAACTTTTTCTCAGTAAGTAACATATTTGACAATGCAAGCAAAAAATATTTTTTTAATATTTTTTATCCTCTTGTACCTTAGTGATTACCATCTAAGTGATTTATATATATATATATATATATATATATATATATATATTTATATATATATATATTTATATATATATATATATATATATATATATATATATATATATATATATATATATATATATATATATATGTATATATATATGTATATGTATATGTATATGTATATGTATATGTATATATATATATATATATATATATATATATATATATATATATATATATATATATATATATATATATATATATATATATATATATATATGTATATATATATATCAAGCTGCTTACTAAAATTGTAAAGCAATAATATCTCTAAAAACAAGCAGCTTTGTAGTTTGTGCTTTTGGAAATTTTTTCTTCGTGCTGTTTCACCAAGCTTTATAATTTTTTTTTTCAACAAATATTATTCTGCTTCTAGCTATTTGGTGTTTACTTATTAAACAGGTTATTATTATTACTTATTAAAGGATTTACTTATTAAACCAACATAGCTCAGACAAAATGTTGTTGACAAAGAGGTGACAAACAAACAAAAACGTTTACTACTTCTTGTATTCTTAAATCTATTTCTGCTAAAAATAACCTTTATAAAAAATTTACTTAAAAAAAATGACAATACAAAAAATCATCTAATTACACAGGGGTGTGGAGTCGTAAAAAATAAGTAACAACTACGACTTCAAATTTTTTGAGTACAACTCCGACTCCAGTTGTTGAAATTTTTTGAGCACAATTCCGACTCCAACTCTGACTCCGACTCCAACTCCAAAGCAAAATTTTTGAAAAATTCTTTGAATTCTTTAAAAAATATTACGCGATAAGTTAAAAAAATTTATTACGCGATAAGTTAAAAAAATTTATTACGCGATAAGTTAAAAAAATAAGTTAAAAAAATTTCATAAATTTTGACAAATTTATGAAACGTTCTTTAAGGTTTAGTATGAAAATAAGGTTAATTGAGTGTTTTGTACATGTACGTGCAATACCAAGAACTTTTACTATTGGAGTCGGAGTCGCGATTTTGTTTAGCGATTCCGACTCCGGTTCAAATGTTGCAACTCTGACTCCACAGCCCTGTAATTACACAATTATTTTAATATTATTATTTCTTATATTATATTATTTATATTATATTATGTATTTATATATTTATTTTGTTATATTACATTATTTGTTATTTTATTATTTATTTTGTTATCTGCACAGAAATAAAATAGCCATGATATTCTAACAAAATTGTATTATGTATTAATTTTTAATTACAACCTCAATAATGTTAAAAACACTAGAAAATAAATTAAATTAAGGATATCATAAACATTATAAAAGCACAGATTTCAATTTCTAACAAAGAGTCTTTTTTCTTAAAATTAATGAAAATGTCATTTTGATTGTCATGTGTTAATAGTTCTAATTATATTTCTACTTTTCAAGACATAAATTGTTCCTTTTAAATGTGTATTTGGCAACATTCTTAAAATTTCTAATACTTATTCTTTTTCCATTAATCCCATAACTGTAAATGAGGTATCCAATCTCATAAAACTTTTAAAAATATCTTCTTTTTTTTAAACTGGTTTTTAAACCTTGTGTAACCTCGAAACCTCTATCTATTATTATGAATAATACATAGAGGTTTCGAGTAGCTTTTAAAGCAGCCAAAGTAGTACTCAGTACTCCAGAATTTTTTAAGAAAATATCTTTACAAACACCAATATGATTTCCAGTCTTCAACTTATACTTTAATAGAAACAACAAAGAAGGTTAGGCAGGCCTTTGATTATGAATAAGACTTAGTGGAGTTTTTGTAGATAGGCCTTTGATACAGTTGAGAACAAAGTCCCCCAACAAAATGAAACAATTTTAGAGGAATTCTTTTACTAGTTTTCATCTTATTAATTGTTATAGAAAAGTTTGTTTTAATTAATGGTATTAACTCAAAACTAATTTTTTAATGGTGTTCCACAAGTTATTAGAATCTTTTTTTTTCTTCTTTTTATTAATGATCAATTTTAAATAATTTTAGATTAAGTGTTCAAAAAAAAATCTTAATAATTCTATCAAATATCTTGAAAATCAAAATAGGTTCTAATTTATTATTTTGTATCTCATCTTCAAGATTTAACGTTAAAATTAAGCAGACCAAATAGAATGATGGTCAAATTTCATTTTTATTTCAATTGCAAAACTCATGTTGTGAAAAATATTTTCAGATATGCTTGTCTTTTAAATTAATTTATTTCCAGCATAGTAATTCAAACTCTATCCAAAGTTCTTAAATTATATTTATATAATAATATATGTAATACATAGTCTCGTTAAATTTGAAACCAACATAATAATAAAATACTTCTTACATTTTAATAGGTTACATTAACTTCTTACATTTAACAACTTTTGGAATTATAGAGAAAGTTGTAATTATATTCTATGATTTTCTAGTAGAAATAAAACATCAACCAATAATTGTTCCTATAAGGAGCAACGCTCTTTCAACAATTCTTATAAAGTGCTCCAATCTTGATATTACTATTCGAATTTAATTGTTTTTTTTTAATGGTTGGACCATACCATGGGTCCATTGGTAATTTTTTGCACTTTTTTGCTTGTATTATGGACAAACTGAACCGCGAAGTATTCCAAAGGCAAATTAGATTTTTTAATTTTTTTTTAAATTGTGTTTTCTAATAGAAGAAAATTTAAATAATAAATGCTATGCTTAATTGCTTTTTTTTTTGAGCAATGAATTTTTTTTTGATCAAAAAATTTAAAAATATCTATTTTTATTCTTATTTTTTATTCTTCATATTCTTTTTATTTTAATTTCTATTTTGACTATCATTTATATTTTCAGTTATTAATTAGCTTTAAAAAAAGTTATATTGTAACAAAACGCAATCAAAAAAAAAAAAAAAAATGAAGCTTACTAGAGATAGGGCAGAGGTTTGAGAAAATTTGTTAGGTGATAAACTGCCTACTGGCAAAGAAGTTTTCAATACTATTTATATCTGAGAAACTGGAACCCTAAAGTAAATTGTTTTAATTAGGTGCCACTTGAAAATAAATTTAATTAAGCTCTTATGTTCTTCACAGGCTAATTTCTGTGTAGTTTCTAGATTAGTAAAGCCACAAAATACAACATAAAAAAGATAATGCGTGGACCATTTTAATGTTTAATTAGAATACTTAATAATTTTTAATTATCTCGATAAATAATTTGTTTAGGAAAGTTTAATTATTTTTAACTAATATAATTAATTGATGAAGTTTATGTAAACTTTTAGTAACTTATAATATACTTATAGTAACTTATAACTTGCAACTTATTTTCTAAGGTTTATGGTTAAGATATGAACACAGGGATCTCTTTAAAATTAGTTTTAGACTAATTGAAACTGATTAAAACCAGTTTTGTAATGACAAGCTAGATAAGACCAACTTGGTTTTGATCTGGTTTTAATTTATCCAGCACATAACTGTATATACAGGTATTAAAACCAAATCAAGCATCCTAAAGCTTTTAAGCTATGGTAAGAATTAAAATGAATTTGACCAGTTTGAATCAGTTGTAACCTAAATATTATCTGATTTTGTTGATTTTTTTCTCAATTTTTGTTTTCTTTTATTTTTCATTATAAGACCATACCTTCTTGAAAATTTAAACTTTTAAAAAAAATTTCATCCTAATGTAGCAAATATGCATTAACAATCTACCTTGTTTTTGAAGGAAAGAAGCTCTCACAGCAGTAAGCAAGTGTTTTAGCTCATTCAGGAGGTGGTGTTTCTAACTTTGTACTATCTTTTTTAAATACTTTTAGAGTTACTTGTAACTAAAGAAGAAGAAAAGACTGTAAAACACATTAATGACCTTGTTTTATTTACTTCATTACCCATTATTCTTCATTTTGATCGAATGGTAGTTTAGGAATTCACAAAAAGAAGCTTGTTAGACATTTTTTGTCAGATTTGGTGGATTGACTGAGTTTTTTCAAATTACCATTGTAACTTGTACTGACCAAACAGAGAAATCAAATTAAATACAAGTTTCATCAATTTTATATTTTTAATTAAATAACTTTTGTAAGTACTGGTAACAAGTGTTTTTATTAAATTAGCCGCAGAATTTTACAGACCTCTACTTTACCACAAACATTACATCAATGACATCCAAACATTGTGACAAATAATCTTTGACTTGACTTTGTTTAAGATCAAGATCAAGAACAATGTTAATATTGTAAATATACAGAATACACTGGAGAAAATAAGTTTGGTAATAAACTGTTTTGTGTTTAAGTAATTAATAAGAAAAAAGACGATGGAAACCTGGACCTAAACATTATGTCAGATTTATGGCAAAGGAATTCTTCTAGACAGCATTCCTTGCTTGAGCAATTTTAAGAAAAAATATAAGATATAGTATTCTTCACAGCTATATTTTACACTGATTGGTTTAATTGGTTAAATTCCTGTTGTTTTTTCATATGAGTTTTTGTTGCTTCATATCAGTTGTTTTCATTTTATATTAGTTGTTGTTGCTTTACATTGTTTATTGTCGTTTCATACCAATTGTTGTTGCTTTTTATCAGTTGCTTTATATCATATAAAACAATAACAACTTATATAAAGCATTAATGTCTGATATGAAGCAGTTTATTGCTATCTTAAGATAAATAAGAAAAAGCTCACAATTTTTAGACAATCGAGCAGACAACTGAAATAAGCTTTTATAGCGAGTGTCTTTATCAAACATTAATCATATTTATCTCGCAAACATTAATCATATTTATCTCGCAAACATTAATCGTATTTATCTAGCAAACATTAATCATATTTAGCAAACATTATTTGGAAAACAAGTTATTGTATTTAGGCATGTAATTAATAAAAAGTTTAATCTACAAACCAACAGTTAATCTTTTCACTTTCTGCTTGTAAATTACCAACACACTTTTTCTTTGTAGCTTTATAGCAAATATTGTTTAAAGGAAAAGTAATTTAACATAAATTCAAAAATGACTGCTTGCTGATTTTAAATGAATTTTGAAAATACAGGTTTAAAACTTGTTAAAAACTGGTAAAACTGCAGAGATTAAGCAGAATTAATATAAAACTTACTTTTATAGAGTTATTACTAATATAAATAAGCTAATTCCGAAAATTAGGTGACAAACAAGTGGAAGGTGGAACATTCATTAAAACTATTTATTCTAAATACTAAATTGTAAAATTTAATAATGAACAACAAACAAATGTTTCATTTTTTGTGCTTTACAAGCTAAGAAAGGTTTATTGCAGTGTGTGTGTTTAAAACCAAACCATATCTAAATGGAATTACAAACAAACTATATTCATTTTTAAATAAAGAAAATAGTTACTAAAGTTGTGCAAGTTTATATTTATTTACACGTTATTAGTACTACCATTATTACTATAATGGCAGTACTAATAAAGTGTAAATAAATACACTTAATATTGTTAAAAAATAGTAACAAATATAATCTTGTAATTTTTGTTGTTACTATTTTTACTAAGCTTGACAGTTTATTTTAGATTATTTAGTAATTGCTTTTAAATTAGCAACCATTAAAATAAATTAGTAATTATTTGTAAGTATCCTTAATAAAAGAACTTTTCAGAATTTAATTATATTAGTTTTTAATTTTGAAAACTTTACTTTTATAATTTTAAATTAGGTTCTTATCTAAATACTTAAAAATCAGTGAATATATTGAATATTATAAATGCTTATTTTTGTTTTATCAACTGTTTTTCTATGTGCAGCTGTTACAATTTTACTTTAGTGGTACAGATGGGTGAAGAATACTTTAATGCTAAAGATTATAACAAAGCTTTAACGTAAGATCTTTATGTATTATATTTCTACATATATTTTATTTCTTTACTAAATAATTAACTGCCCAGGTACCAAACAATATTTGCAAAATCATGGGTCGTTATTGGAACAATATTGGAACAATATTTTAAACTCTATTGTGCCAATATAAGAATCTCATTATTTTATCTATATTGGTGATGTTATTGTATTAACATGCAAAGTGTGTTAACACACTTTGCTTAAAATAAAACTGGCATGCTCAAGTAAATAGATAATGAATAGTAAAAACATTAAGTTAATAAAATGCTGTTTAATAGTTTTTTCACCTTAGTCTTTGAATTTCATTTATTTTATGCTCCATAACTACAAAACTACAAAATGAGTTGGTGCACAAATAGGTTTAAATTTAAACTGAACAATAAATTTAACAAAATTAAAATTTAAGAATAAAATAATAAATAATATTTTTCATTATATTACACTATTAAATTATTATTAACAAATTTATTTATATTATCATATTTCTTACATCTACAAGAATACTATGGTAATATTTTTAAAAATAGATTTAGTTATTTATTGCATATGCAATAGCTATTTATAATTTTAAATTTAAAAATAATTTTAAAATACAAGTTATCTAGATATAGCTTGTATATTTCTAGATATAGCTTGTATTCTCTCCCATCAAGGCTGCAAGCAACCACTATTTAGTTGGGAGTTACTAAAAAAAAAAAAAGAGTTATAGAGCAAGGGAACTGTTGACAGAAGACTTAAAAAGTTGAAGGTTGTATGAGTCAGGGAAACATGAGGATGGGAGAGAGTTCCAAAGGGTTGAGGTGTGGGGGAAAAAACTAGACAAATAAAAGTTTTTAGCATGCAGGGACAAATAAAGTAAATGAATAAGACTTTGCTGAATGACGAGTCAAACGAGAATGAGTTTTAGTTGATGGAACTATAGATGATAGTTCCTTTGAGTATTTGCGGAAAAGAGTAAGAGATGCAATTTTATGACAATGGAAAAGAGGCTCAAGCTTAGCAGATAAAGCGGACCCAATTTTGTTTATAATGTGTTTTTGGACCTTGTCTAGGAGAGAAAGAGTATCATTAGAAGAACCAGCCCAAATATGACAACAGTATTCTATACAGGGATGAGTAAGAGATTTGTAGAGGTAAAGAATAGAAATAGAATCAGGAGAGAGAAAACGGTGAGCACAATAAAGAGAAGCAACCTTAGCAGATGCTAATTTAGCGATCGTTTGTATATATGGTTTCCATGAAAGGTCAGTAGTAAACAATAATCCAAGAAAACATAAAGAAGAGGACTCAGTGAGAGGGTTGCCATTCATTAACATAGGAATGTTGACAGTACTGCAATAGTTTTTTGCAGTAGAGAACTGAGTTTTGTTGGAGTCAAAATTGACAAGCCACTATAAGCCCCAATCTGTTACAGAAGTGAGATCATATTCAAGATCTGCTTTCTGTTCTAAGCAATCGAAAAGAGAAGACTTTTTGTCAAGGCAGGAGTATTATGTTGAGCAAAATCATCAGCAAAAAGAGCCACTTTAGATGTTAGGTTGTCAGGTAGATCATTAATGTAGATAAGAAACAAAACAGAACCAAAAATAGAACCTTGAGGTACTCCATAAGTAACTTGAAATAAAGAAGAGAGTGTTGGCCTTCAAGGATGACTTTAATAAAGTGGTTAGAAAGAAACGATTTGATAATCTTAAAAACTTTCCCAGATACACCATATGAAACAAGCTTATGGAGAAGACCAGCATACCAAACTTTGTCAAAAGCCTTAGATATGTCAAGAGCAATAGCCCTAACCTTTCCACCTCCATCTAATGCACTATAAAATCTTTCAGTCACAGCAGTTAGCAAGTCAGCGGTATAGCAATAGGATTGAAAACAGTATTGATTGTTTGGCAATAAGTTATTTTACTCAAGATGGGATGTGAGAAATTTGTTTACCAAAGTCTCAAAAATTTGCTGATAACAGAAAGAGGACTGATCGGACAATTATTGGAAGGGTCAAAATGTTCACGTTTTTGAAAATTGGAACAACATATGCCATTTTCCATCAGGCAGGAAAGCAAGACTCATTCAAGCACTTATTAAATAGTTTAGAGAGAATTGAAGAGAGTTCCAGAGAACAATTTTTGTAAAACTATGGAATGTTGTTCAGACCACAAGCTGTAGAAGAGTTTGATAAAAATATGACTTTAGCAATGGAAGCTGGAGTGATTTGAATGTCTAACAATGGGTTAACCTGTTTAATTGAAATGGAAATAAGAGAATGACCATAAGATTAGAGAGTCGAATTGGATGAAAAGTTCTTTGCAATTAGATTGTCCTTGGGAGAGGTAATAAGATCAGTCCCATGAATGAGAGATGGAATGTTAGACCTACCTTTGTTAATGATGCTGTTGAAAATTTTCCAAAAGTCTTTACAGCCTAAGTTCTGAGATAAGATAAGAGATTTAGTGAACTGAGAATAATGGAACTTAGCATCTAACAGCACCTTTTTACATCGGTTTTTTGCAATAATTAATAGCCGTTTTTTCTGCAGAGATTTATTCTTTTGAAAAAGATAAAAAAAATGATTACAATTAGATATAGCAGCTGCACAAGAGGTTCAAAACATGGAGTAGAATGACGCTTGACTTGGAACCGACAAGAAGAAATAAAAACTTCCACTCCTGTCTGAATCAAGGAGGTTAAGCAGGAGGCGCATTTTTCAGCTGAGAGGAAAAGACATCAACCCAAGGACCGCCACAAAGAAAATCAAAAAAAAGTCCCAGTCAGCTTTAGGGTAATAGTAATTAGTGTGATGACAGAAAGAGTTTGAAAAGGAAGTATAACATGAAAGATTTAAAGAGATCATTGCATGGTCAGAACCACCTAGAGGAGAAAAAGGAGAAATTGAACACAAGCTAGGATCAGAGACCAGACATAAATCAATGAGAGAAGGTAAATGATTAGTGTTGTTAGGAAAATGAAACACAAATTTAAATATCTGAGTAAGAGATTGAGAAATGCAGAAGTTATAAGCTTTAGTGCCAGCAGGGTCTGTGGCATTAGAGCCAAGCCATTTAGTGTGATGAGCATTAATGTCACTAATAACAACAATATTGGCAGACGGGGTAAAGAGAGAGCATGGTCAATTTAATCAGAAATTAAATCTAAAAGAATGCACTCTTGAAAAGAAGGAGAACAGTAAAGAATAAAGAAAAAGTTGATAGAGTGAAGAGGTGCTAAGCGGAAGTACATTAAAGAATGGTCAAAAGGTTCGAACCTAATTTCACAACAAATAGGTGAATTGATGTGTCTGTATACCCCCAAGCCAAGCATGTGACTATTAGAATCTTTGTGAATCAAAGGATAGTACCAATAAACACTGAGATCAGAAGAAGGAATAGTAAAATTTAAATTAGTCTTACTAAGAGCAAGCAAGTCTGGTGAATTTTGCAAGAGGTAAGATTCAACTGATGGAAGGTTGCTTCACAGAACACAAATATTAGTAAAAGATATATTAAAACAATTAGGTGGTGGGGATGGTTTTTTATGTTTAATATTTTGGTTTACTTTTGGCATGTTTTAAGTTTAAAAAGAATTTGACTCATTTATAGATAGAGCACAGCCTTCTAAGCAATGAGCTATGCAATTTTCTCAGCATACCCACTATCAAGGAGGCACAAGCAAAAACCTATGAGAAGAGTCAAGAAGGTCCAGCATTAGTTACATCATTAGTTACATCATTCTATTTATAAATTTTTCTGCCTGCTTTGTTACTACATTGTCACGATAACTTCATCGGTCTTAAAAAAAAAACAAATTAATTGATATTAAAAACAAAACATTGGCCTAAACTACTACTTTATTTATTTCTAAGCTAAAAACTTAACTTATGCTGTTTATTAAACATATTTATTATTTTATATCTTTCAATTTATTCTCCTTTAGTTTGTTGAATCGAGTGTCAGCTTTTTACCGTGGAGAAAAATGGTGGCTTCTGCTAACTAGTATTCTACGTACTGCATTAAAGCAAGAGAATTTTATGTTTTTATGTTTTTATGACTGTTTTTAATTTTTTGATAACTAATTTTTCTTGATTAATTTTTTCAGTTGTGCATATTTAACAGCTAATGTTCAGGATTATGTAACTCTTTGTCTGGAATTGCTCTCAAACAGTAAATATCTATTTTTAAATTCTTATAAATTTTCCTGTTTTTTTTTTTTTTTTTTTTTAATGTGTAATATTTATTAGTAAATAACTTAAAAGAGTGAACATATTTTTGATTTTGTTGAATGTAAAAAACCATAATATGATGATATACTATATTAATATGAGTAAATTTCAAATTAATCTAGTATTTTAAAAATTTGAATTTTAGTAAAAAATCCGGAAGTAATTTAAGTTAATTATATAATTTCAAGTTTTGATAAAATTTTCATGTAAAAACATTCAAAAAGAACTCGTATTAACTCTAAAAAAGTTAATCTAAATTGTTGTACACAACAAATCGGGTAACAGATCAATCAGACATTATTGCACCAATGAATTTTATCTTAAAGTATTGGATTAAAATTTTAATGGATTGAAGTCTGTTGATATTTGTCAGTTTTAATTAAGGGTTTCCTAGTTTTCTTAGTTTTAAGATTTCGTTGGTGCTATGAACAATTTGTTGAAGCAAAGGAGCAATAACCTAGTGCATCAAATAATTCCGTTAAGAAAAAAGAGTTAATATGATAAACAAAAACAAATTCTATTAATATTCAAGAGAAATTAATATTCATATAGAAATTATATATATATATATATATATATATATATATATATATATATATATATATATATATATATATATATATATATACATACATACATACATACATATATATATGTATGTATATATATATATATATATATATATATATATATATATATATATACATACATACATACATACATATATATATGTATGTATATATATATATATATATATATATATATATATATATATATATTTATTTATTTATATATATATATATATATATATATAAATATATATATATATATTTGTATATATATATATATATTAACTAAAATGCTACATATATATATTAACTAAAATGATATATATATTAACTAAAATGCTGCATATATATATATATATATATATATATATATATATATATATATATATATATATATATATATATATATAGATATAGATATAGATATAGATATAGATATAGATATATATAGTTATATATAGATATATATAGATATATAGATATAGAAATTAAGCAAGAATTTTGTTATAACAAAATAATTTTTATATTTGTTAATATATGGATTATCATATTATGATATTATATATTAATAAACAGTGATCATAGATTATCTTTTTCCGGATATTTCCGGAATTCCGAATATTTTTCTCAACTTGTGGTTTTTCCGGATATCCAAAACGTTTTCCATACACACAAGTTTAGGTGTATATTTTTGTAATGTATATATTTTTTAAGCTTTTTCACTTATCACGCATGCAAAAATTAAGAAAATTTTGGAAAAAATATTGGAAACAACTCAGCTAAAAGCAAAATTAAGAAGAAAATAAGGGAAATTATATTCCGGATTTTTTCCGGATATTATACCCAAACAAATTTCCGGATTTTAAAAATATGACCTGGCATGGCCTACTTGAATTACACGGCCTGATTTGTTGCATTTTCCGTAAAAAATTAAGAGGCCAGTTTTTTTACGGCTCAAGTATAAAAACTTCATTTTTGTTATGGTTAAGAGTCTTGTTTGCACTATAATTGTTTTATTTTTATTTTATTAAAATGGTTTAATAATAGTTAGATTTTCTTTGAGTATATACATTATTTTGTGCTGGATTTTCTGTTAACTGATTGCCTGCTTCAGTTTATTCCAACAACACAGAATACTGAAATAGGCTTTCAGATAACTATATCAAAGCATGCCAACATGCTACTAAAAATAATCTTTCATGTTGCTAAGATTGTCTAAAACTCTCTATTGAACAAAAAAAAGGTTTGTACTTTTGCATTTTTTATAATTGAAATTAAAAGAAAAATTTTTTGTTAGAAATGTTTATTTTGTCATTGTCTTTTTTAGAATTCTTTTACCTGATCTTTTCTCAATGAATATGTAATTTTTTATTATAAAAAATATTGTTAACAATACGAAATCTATATTTGATTCTTAATTTTTGGTGGTTTTTATTTGTAAAATTAAAACTCCTAGATCAAATCTTTAAAATTTGTTTTACAAATTTTTAATTGAAAAAGAATAACTGCAATGTTTCATTAGAGAAATAACATAAAATACTAAAAAGATGACAAATAAAATTAGACAGAGGTTGAATTGAGTATATAGGTTCTTCTCTTTATAACGTTTATTGATCATAAGTTTTACATTAAAATCTTTTTGTTAATTTTTACTATTATTACTTGCTTTAGTATATATATATCTGTGCTATCTTCAGAAAGCTGACAGTAGTATTTATGTAGACAACTTTTTACTAATGCATATTTCTAAAAGACTCACAAAAAGTCTACTACTGGTCATTTAACTATACTTACTAAAACCTAGCTTTAAAGGATCACTTTGTAAATAGGAACTATAAACAAATGTAAAGCCTTCTTTAAGGAAATCATGCATAAGAAATACAATTACTTTTAGTGTTGTAATTAGAGCACAAAAAGTTTGTTTGGTTAATGTAAAGTATTTATCAAATTTTATTTTGATCAAATTTCAGTACAATTTGCAATTTCTCTATAAAGTGTGGGTTTGTTATCACCTTTCAAAGCAACACTGCTGAGTTTGATTGGATGAATTAAGTTTCTGCTTTGAATTAAGTATGATAAATAACTTATAAAACAATGATAAAAATTGTGCTGCGTTATTTCTTTCAGAAAAATAACTCTAAATTACAGCTGCAGTTGTTTCGTCAAATATTTTCAATATTGACAACTTGTTTGTTGTTTCCAAAATATGTGACTTGATAATTAATTTTTATTGCTTTTTCTTGTCTGTTTAATAATTGATCTTTTAATAAACTTTAAGAAATATATTCCCTGTAATGTAATCAGCAGTAACCTCAACAAGAAAAAAACAAAAACTGAGGATAACAAGTATGTTTTAAACACTCCTTTTCTAAACTAAATGATAAATTAATACTTTTCCATCTCCAGTATATGCTTTATTAAACTACAAAAATGCATTAACATTTGTAGAATGGTTATCGGTAACAACAGCTCTTATCTTGAATTCAGATTGGTGCATTGAGGTAATATACTCATCAATTTCTTTTTTCAAACATAAACCAGTTATGTAAACTTTAGATGAGGATTTCAAAACATAAGAATAAATTTTTGAAGCCCTACAATCATAAAAACAAAAAACTTCTTTAAAAACTTCTTTAAAAAGATTATTTTCTCAATCTTCATCAAATCGTTTACCACTTTGGTATTGGGCTGCTTTTTGGAAGTACATCTTACCCACAAGAAGCAAATAAACTCTTGATACCAAATTTTTGTCAATGATTTTTCAAATATATTGTAATTTTTTAATTTTTAATTTTCACCACTGCGAAATCATTTAAATAAAGAAATATGATCAGCATTTATTTGGCAATGAAAAAAATTAGAAATTTATTAACAGCTATTGACTCCAAAACAGTTGGTATGCCTGATATTTCTTGCCTACTGTAAATAAATGGCCTGATTTGTTGCATTTTAATTACTGAATGTTTGAGACATGCAGCATAATAAAGTATTTACATTGGAAAACCTTGTTTTGCAGTGTAAATATTTTGAAGAAAAGTTTATGTTTTCTACTTAACAATTGCAATTATATTAAATACAAAATTACAAACCTTTAAAATTATTTCCAATGGAGAATTGTGAGTAGTTTTAGCAATATGTAAGATTATTTTTAATAGCATGTTGGTTTGTGTTAATATAGCTATCTGAAAGCCTATTTCAGTATTCTTTATTATTGGAATAAACTGAAGCAGGCAATCAGTTAACAAAAAATCTAGCACAAAATAATGTAAGTTCTCAAAGAAAATCTAACTATTATTAAACCATTTGAATAAAATAAAGATAAAACAACTATAGTGCAAACAAGACTCTTAACCATAACAAAAATGAAGTTTTTATACTTGAGCCGTAAAAAAACTGGCCTCTTAATTTTTTACGGAAAATGCAACAAATCAGGCCGTGTAATTATAGTAGGCCATGGACCTGGATGATCTATGATTGATGCTTATTATATAGTAACAATAATTAATACCTATCTGGATACAAGGACTACTTAATATACAAACTAAAATGCTTAGATGACCTCTATTACTCAATTTGTAGGCAAGCCAATTCATTGTTGAAAACCAATTAAATGTTTATGATATTGTAATTCAATATAGAAACTTTCAATAACAATCAAAACAGTTTTAATAGTAACTATATTCAATATAGTAGATTTATATAAAGATACACACACATACACACACACACACACCCAAACACACACACACACACATACATTTATAATAAAGGTTTAAAATAAATCAACGCTAACAAACTAGACTATGGTTTGTATTAGTGTTGTTATTTATATGTTTGCACTTCCAGCAAACTTGTCAATTTCGTAAAGATAAAATAAATAAAACATTTAATATAAAAATGCAAATACTCGCTATTCAACTTAATTGAATGGCAAGTAACATGAGAATGATTTTTAGTAAATGGCATAACAGGCGCTCTGTCCATTATAGTATTTGAAGAAAAGAGAAAGAAAAGCAACATTATGACGATGTGATAATGGTTGAAGGTTGGCTGCAAGAGAAGCTTCAAATATGTTTACAATTCGTTTTTGTACCTTGTCTAAAAGAGAAAGGGCATCATTAGAAGGTCTCCCCCATATATGACAACAGTATTCCATACAAGGCTGCATTTGAGATTGATAGAGAATAGAATCCGGAGTAAGAAAGTGTCGAGCTCGATAAGCAAGCAGAGCAGATGCTAATTTTGCAGCGGATTTGATATATGGTTTTCAAGAAAGATCAGAAATAAGAGTTAATCCTAGAAGATGAAGGGTAGATGACTCATCAAGTACATTACCGTTCATAAATATAGGAAGATCTAAATTATTGTGATAATGATTGGCTGAAAAAAATTGAGTTTTATCTGAATTAAAGTTAACCAGCCACTGTGAGCCCCATGCTGTAGCATAAGTGAGATTCTTTTCAAACTCAAATTCCCCCTCCAAGCAATCAGAGAGTGTTGG
The DNA here is from genome assembly GCF_022113875.1 of Hydra vulgaris. NCBI lineage: Eukaryota > Metazoa > Cnidaria > Hydrozoa > Anthoathecata > Hydridae > Hydra > Hydra vulgaris. The sequence continues at coordinate 28,768,761 of NC_061165.1, forward strand.
CTTCTTATCATGACAAGAATAAATGGTAGTATCATCAGCGAACAATAACACCTTAGATGTGAGAGTATCTGCAAGATCGTTAATGTAAAATAAAAAGAGTATACAGCCAAGGATTGAACCTTGAGGAACCCCTGAAGTTACAGGATATAAAAAAGAGTGCTGTCCATCGAAGACAACTTTTATACTACGATTGGAAAGGAAGGATTCAATAATCTTAAAGATGTTACCAGATACACCATAAAAAGAGTTTATGGAGAAGACCAGCATGCCAAACTTTATCAAAAGCTTTAAAAATTTCGAGAGCGATAGCCTTAACCCCTCCACCTTTATCTAATGCACGATAAAGCCTATTGATTATTACTGTTAGCAAATCAGCTGTAGAATGAGAAGATGGAAATCCATATTGATGATCAGAAAGTAAGTTATTAGATTCAAGATGAGAGATTAAGTGTTTCTTAATTAAAGATTCAAAAACCTTGTTTATGATAGGAAGAAGTTTAATGGGACGGTAGTTCGACAAATCGAATCACTCTCCAAAACTTTGAAAAATAGGGGTAACAGATGGCGCTTTCCAGCAGGCTGGAAAACAAGACTCTGATAAGCACTTGTTAAATAGTTTTGAAAGTATAGACGACAGCTCCAGAGAACACTTCTGCAAGACTATTACAGGTATGTTTTCCAGGCCACAAGCTGTCTGAAGAGTCTAAGCAGGAAATCACTTTAGATACAGAAGCTGAAGTGATAAGAATGTCAAGCAATGGATCAATCTGTTTGATGACTAACTCTGGTAGAACTCAACTAGTGGAATCAAGAGATGATATTGATGAAAAGTTCTTAGCAAACAATTTAGCTTTGTCTTTAGGTGAGGTGGCAAAGTCTTAACAATACAAGAGAGGTGGAATAATGAATTTGCCCTTTCTATTGATACTGTTAAAGATTCTCCAGAAGTCACGAGAGCCTAATTTTTATTATGAATTATGAGATTCCATAACCTAAGAATAGTGGGCTTTGGCGTTAGACAAAATCTTTTTACAATGGTTCCTAGCAGTAATAAACAGACGTCTGTTTTCTGGAGAATTGTTTTGCTGATATATATGGAAGTAACGGTTTTGATTGGAAATTGCAGCAGCACAATGTGAGGAAAACCAGGGAGAAGAATGAGGTTTGACCTGGAATCATCGAGAGGGAATAAAAGATTCCATGCCAGCCTGAATCCACTAAGTTATGTAAAAAGCATATTTGTCAGCAGGAAGTCGAATGATTTCTACCCAAGGGCCGTCACAAAGAAAATCATGGAAAGAGTGCCAGTCAGCTTTAAGGTAGCTGTAAGAGGTGCGATGATAGGGGGATTCAGATGATGAAGAAGAATGATATGATATTTTTAGAGAGATCAAACCGTGATCAGAAACACCTAAGGGTGAATGTGGAAAAACTGAGCACTGACTAGGATCAGAAACAAGACATAAGCCAAGTAGAGAAGGTAAATGATTCAGGTTGTCTGGAAAGCGAGATGGAAAGTTGACTATTTGAGTTAGGGATTGAGTAAGGCAAAAGTTTTGGACTTTAACGCTTGCAGAGTCACTGAAACTAGAGCCAAGCCATTCAGTGTGATAAGCATTAAAGTTACCAACAACCACAATATTGGCTGATGGATAAAGAAAAATAGGCTCGGTCATTTTGATCAGAAATAATATTGAAAGAGTGCAGTCAGATGAAGGAGAGCGATATAGAACAAAGAGAAAGGCAATAGAGTGAAGTGGTGCTAAACGAAAGCACATAAAAGAATAGTTGGTGGATTCAAACCTAGTTTCCTGATAAATCAGTGAATTCTTATGAATGTAAATGCCCAGACCAAGCATGTGACTATTATAGTGTTTACGAATTAAAGGAAGATAACCATCAACACTAAGATTGCAAAATGAGACAGCTTAACTCAAATTAGTCTCACAATAAGCAAGTAGGTCTGGTGAACTTTGCATGAGATAAGACTCAACTGAAGAAAAGTTACTTTGAAGACCACAAATATCAGTGTTAAGGAGACAGTATTAATAAATATATCTAAGCGCTACAGCATACAGCAATAAAAATATTTAAACAATAACAGTATTAATAAATATATCTAAACGCTACTTGGCTTTACTTAATAATATTGTCAAAAACAAGAATTCTTTTGGTTTATGTTTATGAAAGTAAGACCCAGAATTTCTACTAAAAGTTATTTTCTCAACTTAGTGTGCAGATCAGAATAATTCTATATAGAGTATTTTACAAATAAATTAATTTGCTTCAAAGTTTAAACATTTAGTTAGGCTATCAAAATGTTAATTTTTTCTTAATATGCTTTTATGCTCTATATTTTTGTGCTTTAATATCTGAAGTTATTATCTTGAAGTTATTATGTGATTATCTGAAGTTGTAATATCTGAAGTTATTGTTATTGAAGTTATCTATTCTTTGTGCTTTAATATCATATATATCTATAGATATCAAAGAAATATCTGAAGTTATTCTTAAATTAAATCAACTACAAATAATCTTGTGACATACTGAAAATAGTGTTATGCGATGCACTAAGTGACTAGATTTAAGCTTGTATTGTGTCTGCATACTCATACTGTATTTTGTGCTTTTTGTGTTTCAGTTGAAAAACTAACTAGCTATATGGGCACATTCAACATAAAATTATTCCATTCAGATAAAAGTTTTTTTATTTAGTGAGTTTCTGCATTTAAAGTTTTCAATATGCAAAGCATAATGTTAACATATATACATTATTTTTGTTTTTAATGTAAAAGTAATGTTTAAAATACAGTCAATAACCATTATTCTTTTGCCAATCTATTTCAGTCAATGTTATTAGTAGTACATATTAAAGATTGGCTAAAAATATAGATATATTTAAAAATAGATTGTTGAGTTGTATTTCTTTAAAACTATTTTTTTTATAGGTGAGGTGCAGTTATATTATATGTAATTATATAATTATATAACTCATTTTGTTCCTAGATTGTTGTCTTGAAGCAGATGAAAAAACAAGAATTCAAATGAATTTAATGAGAGTAGTAAAGGTATTTATTTTGATTAAATTTATTTAAGTTTTCACCATTTATAAATAATTTTCAGTATTTTAAAATATTACAAAAACACTCACAAACATTACAAATATTTATAACTTTATTTTTTGACTATTTAAATTTTGTTTTTACTCTATGTTAAAGAGAAGGTAGTAGTTGATGAAGGTTTAGAAGATGTTGCATATGAGTTTAGAAGATTGTTTATGATGTTTTAGAAAATAGTTGCAGATGGGTTAGAATTTAGAAGGGGTAGTTAATATTCATTTTCAGCGTAAGCGATTATATTTGACCGTCAATTTCACGCACTTAAATTTTAAATGTCAGTTTTTACTTTAAGGAATGTATAATATATTGTGCTTAGTAGGAATGTATAAAATATTAGAATGTGGTTTTTATCAGTAGCAATAAAATATTTTTAATCTTAGAATAGTCAAATAATAAAAAATGATTTGGTATCTTTAGCAAATGAATCCAGAACCAGAAAGTAGATGTAACCAATCAACAATTGAAAAAGTTAAAGACCTTTGGAAGTCTGAAATTGATGTAGGCAAGCAAAATGATAAAAAATATACCATCAATCTAGAGAGTCTTGCTTCATTTGGTATAAATATATATATTTGTATATTTTTCAATTAATATATATATATATATATATATATATATATATATATATATATATATATATATATATATATATAGATATATATATATATATATATATATATATTTGTGTGTGTGTATATATATATTTGTGTGTTTATATATATATTTGGTATAAATATATATATTTGTATATTTTTCAATTAATATATATATATATATATATTTATATATATATATATATATATATATATATATATATATATATATATATATATATATATATATATATATAATACATATAAAAACCTAACAATAGTGCACATATATATATTTGTAATTAATGATAAAATAAAAAGATTAAAATAATATATATATTTTTATTTGTTTTCATGCATTTAATAAAATTCTGGCGATTTTTCGTTAAGTTTTTGTTTACTAAATGAATTACGTCATTAAGTAATTATTATTTCTTCCTGTTGGCTTGAAAAGGTTTTAACTGAAACTTTTTATTATAAAGAGAATTAAAAAAAAAACTTTTTTTTTTTATATGTATTAAAATTATTTATTTTATTGTTTTTTTGTTTGTTTATGTACTATTATTTTGGTTGACATATAGATGTTTAGAAAAGATTTATATATTTAAAAATTTAACTTAGCAGCATTATAAAAATTCAATCTTATAAAAATAAAGCAATACGCATAAACGTAAGAAGTGTAAGTAAAAACTTTGTCAAACCAATTACTCAATTAAGTAATAATAAAGATGTAAAACTAAAATATTTTTCTGAAGTTGCTCTTGGTCTTCGAAAAAACTATTACCAGTTTGATAACTTTCACGAATGTTATGAAAAATCACTCAGTAAGAGTGCCACCAGTTTTTAAAAAATTTCTTTGTTAATTATTTTTAATGAATGAGTTCAATACTTATGCAATTCTTTTGTTACATAACTTTAACTCTTAATAATAGATAAAAAAAATCATGATAACCGCTCGATAATGTTTTTATTTATGATGTTTTAGAATATATTTGTGTGTTTATATATATATTTGGTATAAATATATATATTTGTATATTTTTCAATTAATATATATATATATATATATATATATATATATATATATATATATATATATATATATATATATATATATATATATATATATATACACACACACATATGTATACATATATACATGATAACCTTTTTCAGAAATTAAAAGTTTCTATATGTATATTTTTATATTTTTTATAATATAGTAATCATTTGTTGAATTATGTAAATTTATTTTATTAATAGCATTTTATACATTTGTCATATATAGTTGAATGTCGGCCATCTTTTGAACAAGACTCATTCTGTTTGGATGAAGTTGTTGTTATTAAAGTCTATCTGCGGTTTGTTTTCTTAGTAATAATAAAAACATAAATAGTAATAATAATACATATTAATAATAAATGCAAACAATTTGTATTTCACTTAATAACTTTTGTTTAAGGTCTGTTGCTGCATATCCAATTCGTTTCTCAGAGCTTGGTCTCCAGTTTAGTAATCCAGTAACTATTAATTTTTGTCAAAAACATAGTTTTAGTAAAAAACAAAACAAAAAAATACATTTTCTCAAATTTTTGTTATTTGTTTCTTGAAAAAATTGCAATTTAAATATATTAAACTCTAGATACATAATGTGGAATGCAAAAAAACTGACAATAATGATGCTGCTGACCAATTTAGTGGTGATTCAGATCTTTATTTAGAACCGGGAAAAGTAAAAGTTCATTCTTTTAAGTTGGTTTTGTCACCAACAGATCTAAATCAAAAATTGGAAGTAGGTATTCTGTTTTTTATTTTTTATTATTTTTTTTTTGGTTCTCTTCTTTATATATATATATATATATATATATATATATATATAGTCTTGCATGTCTCTTGCGTAGCATCAAAAAATATTTCCCATAAACTGTAGTTTTAAAGAGCGCGTTAATAAACCAGACCAGAAAAAGTTTTAAAAATTAAATTTTTTTTTTTAATTGATAGACTGCCTGGCCAAACCAAACCCTCAGTCGATGTAGCAGCACTCTCTTGCGAGTCAGGCTATTTGTCAGTCGTTGTAGCAGCACTCCCTTGCGAGTCAGGCTATTTGTCAGTCGATGTAGCAGCATTCCCTTGCGAGTCAGGCTATTTGTCAGTCGATGTAGCAGCACTCCGTTGCGAGTCAGGCTATTTGTCAGTCGATGTAGCAGCACTCCGTTGCGAGTCAGGCTATTTGTCAGTCGATGTAGCAGCACTCCGTTGCGAGTCAAGCTATAAGATAGTCGATGTAGCAACATTTACGCATGTTTAAAAAATGTTTTTTATTAAATCAATAACAAAAACACCACTAATTAAAAAAAACTTTCTAGTCGTTATAATTGCGGTTTTTTAAAAATTTGTTAAAAAACAATTAAATTTAATGTACTTCCGCATAAATTAATTGCTTTGACATTTCGACGACAATCAAAAACAGCTTAAGAGACGAGTAATTAAAATTGTAGTCGTAAGAGACTTTTTTTACATTAAAATGCTCTTAAAGCGACACTATATGAGTATATATATACTCTTGCATGTCTCTTGCATGGCATCAAAAAAAGTTTCCCATAAACTGTAGTTTTAAAGAGCGCGTTAATAAACCAGACCAGAAAAAGTTTTAAAAATTAAATTTTTTTTTTAATTGATAGACTGCCTGGCCAAACCAAACCCTCAGTCGATGTAGCAGCACTCTCTTGCGAGTCAGGCTATTTATCAGTCGTTGTAGCAGCACTCCCTTGCGAGTCAGGCTATTTGTCAGTCGATGTAGCAGTATTCCCTTGCGAGTCAGGCTATTTGTCAGTCGATGTAGCAGCACTTCGTTGCGAGTCAGGCTATAAGATAGTCAATGTAGCAACATTTACGCATGTTTTAAAAATGTTTTTTATTAAATCAATAACAAAAACACCACTTATTAAAAAAAACTTTCTAGTCGTTATAATTGCGGTTTTTTAAAAAATTTTTAAAAAACGATTAAATTTAATGTACTTCCGCATAAATTAATTGCTTTGACATTTCGATGACAATCAAAAACAGCTTAAGAGACGAGGTAATTAAAATTGTAGTCGTAAGAGACTTTTTTTACATTAAAACGCTCTTTCGACTACACTATATGGGTATATATATATATATATATATATATATATATATATATATATATATATATATATATATATATATATATATATATATATATATATATATATATATATATAGAGAGAGAGAGAGAGAGAGAGAGAGAGAGAGAGAGAGAGAGAGAGAGAGAGAGAGAGTCAAGCACTATATATATTTATACTGATCTATTTTGAAAACAATTAACATTATATTGAGCACTCTTAAACACATAAGAAATTTTTTGTATAACTTGATACAATAAACAGAAATATATATATATATATATATATATATATATATATATATATATATATATATATATATATAATGTAATTAAAATTTTATCCAGTTTATTATTAAAGTCTTTAAAGTATAAATAGCTTATAAGTATATTAATATTGAAGATTGTTTTTATTTTAATAAATCTTATTTATTATATGTTTTAGAATAGAGTAGAATAGAATTTATAACTATTATTATTTGTGTTGTAGATAAAGCAAGTGTACCTATCACTTGGGGGTAAATTTATTCTCCGTTGGAATGGAGCTGGTTTAGACGCTAACATAAGTCCACAATATGATTCTTATAATTATGGTGGAGAACGACTGCCTGTTAAACTTGGAAAAGATGGTAACATACTTTGGGAATCAGTGACCATATCACCATTTACTAAGTATGGATTTTTATTACTAATAAAGTAATATTCTTTAATCATCATGTATAATCATTTTTTAATTTCTATAGCATTTTACCAAGAGAAGCAAAAGTCCATTTAAACATTAGTCATAATCAACCGATGTTAATTGATGAGTTCTATCGATTTGAAATCAATATTAAAAATTTAGAAACAACTCCTATTCATAATACAAGGTATATTAAATAGTATATATATATATATATATATATATATATATATATATATATATATATATATATATATATATATATATAAATTATGTTAGTGTATTCTACAAATATTGTGCTCAATGTTCTTAAAGAACAGAGCAATAATAAATTAGTAAAAACTAATATTAAGTCAACAAGTTGTTTCTCCTACTGATGGAGAAATAACTTGTTGAAGACAAAAATTAGATAAGTGTTTTTAATATTTTTCTCAAAGTTACAAAAAGCAAAAAAATTTAATTATAGTAAACCAATTAGAAAATCTTTTTATGATTGACTATGCTACAATAGTTGTTATTTTTATGTTTATATTTTCATTTTTGTTTCCCATAAGTATTTTGCAATTTTATTTTGTTTTTTATAGACTGTTTATGGTTTGCCAATCTTTTTTTCCTCTCACGCGTGAACTAATATAAGCTTTATTGGGTATTTTAGGGAATGATGTAATGCGTTTGAAAATAGTATTTATTTTTCTACAATTTCTATTCATTGAGTGAAGTCTGATGTAATGAAGTTGTAGAAGAAAAAGCATAATGTAAAAATGTAGTAATGTGTAGATCTTTTTCAAGTTCTGATGTCACAGAGTTGATTTTTTAACAACATTACTTATTTGATAAAAAATTTGCCAAAGAGCTATAAAAGTTTCTACTGCTTATTGTAGTAGAAATCAGGCATATTAAGAGTTAGTACAACAATTAAAAATTCCACAATAAAAGTGAACAATAAGTTAAAGTAAATAATGTATGAAATATATAATTCACTATGCAAAGTTATTATTCAAAAGTTTAAAGTGTAATAATTTTATATTTTATCAGTTAAATAATTTTATATTTTGTCAATATAATTTAGAGTATAATAGTTTTATATTTATCAGTTAATGGAATCTAATCAAAAACAAGTGCATTTCAACACTCGTGCCTTTTAAAAAGCATTGCAGTTTATTATGCAATTAATTTGTATTTTTTTATGAAAAAGACTTAGTATTTTTCACTTATATATATATATATATATATATATATATATATATATATATATATATATATATATATATATATATATATATATATATGAAGACCTCAGTGGAAAAACCAGCGTTGTCACATTTTAAAAGTTTTGAGAAAATATTTATTGATCATTAATAAAAGTCTTTATATAAAGCAACAAAAAAAAAGGAATTTCTAATAAAAATTATATAAATTTTTTTTATAATTAAACTTTAAATAAATTAAACAAAATATTGTTTTTTTTTTCTCATCTTTAATTTTCTTTGCCTAATATAAAAACTTTTATTAATGATCAATAAATCCTTTCTCAAAACTTTTTAAATGTGACAACGCAGGTTTTTCCACTGAGGTCTTCATATATATATATATATATATATATATATATATATATATATATATATATATATAATATATATATATATATATATATATATATATATATATATATATATATATATATATATATATATATATATATATATATATATATATATGTATGTATGTATGTATGTATGTATATATATATGTATATGTATATATATATGTCTATGATTTTTATAGACTTACAGTAAAATTGATATCAGATGAACAAGATGCTAGTGAGTCTAATAATTTTGTATTTTATATAAAATAGTATAAATTTAGATAATATGAAACATTTCTTTCCTTTTTTTTTTTTTTTTTGTGTGAATTTTTTAATTAATGTTCAAATATTAAGTCATACCTTTCAAACGTTACTTAGTTAACAGCAAGACTGATTCTACTGCATCTGCATTGTATTTGCATGAGGTTGAGAGAGATGTCTTAAACCATGCTGGTTTAAAATTAGTCGAGTTTGATTTGTCATCAATACAACCTGGAGAAATGGTTACATAAACTATTATTTTGATTTTAGTGTTTAAATTGTTTAAATTTTTTTTTTTTTTTCAATTTATTTGATAGCCATATGATGTCATTTTAATGATTAGGTATCATTATTGTATTAAAATATTTTGATTTCAGGTAAAAAATATTATGTTTGCAAAGACAAGTGAATTGGGAAAAAAAACTATTTTATTTAAAGTAATAATCTTTTGTAATATTTACAATGATGAAGATGATAATGAAGATAATAATTGATGATAATGTTTTCATTTTTTAGATTATTTATAATTTGGCTGTTCTAGTGGGCAACAAACAAATCGAGGTTGATTGTGTTTGTTCGAAGGTATGATTCATTAAAATTTATTTGACAATCATTAAAAATAACTAAATTTAAAGCTCATTTAAATTTTGAATTTTCACTTATACTTTTAAATTCTTAAATAAATTTATAAATTACAAGTTTATATTTTAAAATTGATTTCAATTTTCATTTATTCAATATATTATACATTCTTTATAGGTATGTATATTAAATATGTATACTATTGGTATGTATACTATAGGTGTATAAACTATTTAATAAGTATAATATTTAGAATTCTTTGTATTGCTATTGTTAACTGGTTTGATTATTGGCAGTGTTATACTGTTTGATTATGAGTAGTATTGTACTGATCAATTATTGGTCTGTTGTACTCTTTGATTATTGGCAGTATTGTATTGTTTGATTATTAGAAATGTTATAACTTTTTAATTTTTTGTTGGAGAATTTCATTACAAGTTTTTGTTTAAAATATAAAAGTTAAATGCTGTTTAAAAAAGAATTTGATTTTTCTCATCGAATCTCAATTTTAAAGTTTTTTTTTACTTTAAAGTACATCTTAAAAAAATGTCTTATTTGTTGAAGTAAAAAATAAAAACATTTCAGTCTCATTTTAAATCATGTACCTGTATAATTTCAATTTACTAAATCCTTTTTTTTAATTCTATTTAGTAAAACATGGACTTCATATAATTGCTTCGATTGTGATTCTAATTGTTTATTTACATTTTAAAAAGTTTGTTTACAATTTTGTTTATGAATGAAATGAAGTTCTGTAAAGGTTTTGTTAAAAGTAAAAATTTTTGTATTTAAGTTACATTTTTTCTATAAGTAAGCGCCTAATGTTCTTGTTGCTTTGCAACTAACTTTACTTTTTGTAATTTCAGCTACCCTTTTATAAAAGACTAGTCAATTCATACTGCTACCTACTGTAATATTAAACCATACTGCTACCATTAAAGGAGTGATTTAATGGTCTAGGTAAAAGTAGGTTTAAAGGGGTGGTTTTTGTTCTTTTGAAGGAACATGCTAATTGGGAAAATAGGGCAGAAAAAAAATAATTTTATCCTGACTTTCTTATGCAATTGTAATTGACTGAAAAACTTTATGCTTCTAGGAAGAGACCATAGTGATAGATACTCAAAAGCCTTTCTCTGTTACAGCTACCATCGCCGATATGCAGGTACAATGTACTTATATATTTTTTTTTATAATTTTATAACTTTTTGAACAGTTAATTTTTAAATATATATTTTTAAAATTTAAAAATTTTCCACTATTGTTTATCTTTAATTGGCATAATTTTTTTTTTTGTTGTACAATTTTTTTTTAAAACAATTTTTTTCTTCTTTACATTTGATCATTTGTTTTAGACATTTTGTATTTTAGTTCCAACCTATTCAAGAGGTTATTGAAAATAATCCATTTCTTGTTATGGTATACATCAATTGCATATCACCTTGGCCAATTCACATACTGAATTCTAAGTTTATATTGGTAAGAATAGTTGTTTATATTTGCAAAAATAAGGATTTAAATTAGGAATAATGTTGCTATCCAAGTTTCTATTTAATTCTTAGTTGATATTAAATGAATATATATATATATATATATATATATATATATATATATATATATATATATATATATATATATATATATATATATATTTGAATGTAGACATCATGTATGAAGCTATGTAAATTATTATTTTATAATATAATTATATATGAATTTATCTTGATTCTAAATTTATTTTTTAAAAGAAATTTTCACTGGATTGTTGTGACCAGCTTAAAAGTTTTTTGTTTGTTTTTATTTATCTCTTATTTTTAAAATGACGGTTCTATTTTATGTCAATGGGATGGTTTCATCGTTTTCTGACGTAAGTGCGCCAGAAATGGTGTCCAAAATTTTGTTGACACATATTGTTCCTCATCTAAATTGATACCATTTTGTTGAGGGACACATAGTTGGTACTGTATTTCAAGTGCCTCGCGAATTTTCCTATCAAACTTTTTAGCATCAACTTTTAGATATCTGTAACTGTCCGAATTAGTTTGTTGTGCACAATGTCTCATGTATTGGCTAATGCAGATGGTTCTGTTTTATTTCTTATTGTACTATTTTTGTGTTATTGCATACATGTTTTTATTACCTATATACTTTTTTTTTTAATATGGTTAAATATTACTGTAAATAAAAATTAACATATACAATAATTATATAAAAATAACAAAAATAATTATAAAAACACATTTTTATAAAAAAATATTAAATTTATATATGTATAAATAAAGAGACATTAAATAAAAATAAAAATAAAAAAAAGAAGAAAAAAATAGTAAAAAAAAAGTAGAAAAAAAAATTTTAAGGGAATAAAATAGAATGTTC
>NC_061165.1:28789603-28857103 GCF_022113875.1 Hydra vulgaris
TTTTAATAATATCAGATGCAGGTTTGTGGAAAGCAGTTTTTAAATCCACTTCAACGGCTGACAAAATAGTATGCGGTTTTCCAGAATTTGCTATAACTAGCGAGATGTTGTAAGACGGTCTCAAACCATCATCATTTCTTTGTGATGTCGAAGAGAACATTCTGTCCAGCATGGGTCTATTCTGAAGTTTACGTTTAAGTGTTTGAAAGTATTTCAAATCTTTATCTGTTTTATCAGGGTGACATCTTTTCAAATGATCCTTCAGCTTAGATGGTTAGCGTCATTGCCCAAAATTTTGTTGCATAAAAGACATATAGGCAATTGTTTATCTGTCAATGATGGAATGAAGCCAAACTTCAAATAATCAATACTGTACTGTCTGCATTTCTTTTTACATTCGGGCATGGCATCAGTCATCTGTGGCATCAAATAAAAATTATTTTATTTATAAGATATAAAGTTCAGCATTTAAAAATTAAAGTCAAATTTAAATCGTATAGTCTTACATTTTATGTTAGGCATAAGTGTACAGCCATTATAAATGAATGTTAGAACAATACTATGAATATTACTTATGTGGTGTACACATGTAATTTTGCATGATTTAAATACTAAACTACCAATAACTGAAGTCATGATTCATGTAATTTATTTATCTTTGCTAACTACGATTGCAAAACTAAAATGTAATAAAAAAATTTGTACTTACTTTTCTTTGGCACTCTCAAACAAAATAACGCTGATTCACTATAATTTTATTAAAAACACAACCATATTATATCAATCACGACAAACAACAGTCATTGAATTTTTTCTATTATTATAAAAACTCTTTCATTTCTCTTCTTCTTTGTGAACAAAAATGTCGTCGAATATAAAAATTTTAATGGCTTTGAATTTCAAGTTGGAGAGCAGCAACAGTTTAAAAAGTAATTAAATGTATTTTTAAAATGTTTGGTACTTTTATAATTCTTTTTAAGCTAAGGAACTCAATTTTTAATGAACAAATGCGGGTAACAAGTTTAGTCAATCAGCTAGTCACGTATGGTAGTGCTTTGTGCTTAGTTTTTTCAATTTTTTTCCTAGTTTAAGTTTAGCTTAACGTTTCTTTTTTCAGCGCATTTCTGAAACATTTAAATCATCAAAACATATAAACAGTCGTTTTTTCTTCTTTTTCTAAAAAACCGTATGGATAAAGATAAGCAAAAAAAGTGAGCAAATGCTTATAAAAATACTCTTTAGTAAGTGTTTATATATGTATATATGTATATATGTATATATATATGTATATATATATATATATATATATATATATATATATATATATATATATATATATATATATATATGTATATATATATATATATATATATATATATATATATATATATATATATATATATATATGTATATATATATATATAATGAAAAGTTCAGTTTTCAAAGTATAAATGCAAAATATAATATTAAGTTATATTAATATGTTAAATTGTACTAACTTAACATAACTACAAATATTTTAATCAATTAGTCAAAATTAACCAGTTAGTCTAATATCAGCAATAACACTGTTAAAGTGGACATTGTTTGAATAAAAATAAGAACATTTAGGATATTTAACAAGTTGATCAACAAGACCTTTTTATGGCAAAATGTTATTAAATTTAATTAGCTTTTGCAAAGTGTTCTCCTACATAAAGGGAAGACCTTGCTTTTATATATAACATTTTATAAAATGTTTAATACCTTATCAATCCTTATCATTCAGACCTTATCAATCCTTTTCAACATAGTGAGTTTTTTCCTGGAATTCCTGGAATTCCAGAAATTTACTTAAAATTCCTTTAATTTTCCAGAAATTTCTGTATGTTTTTTTTATTAATTTATTTTAAAAAAATTATAAATTTTTACATAAAATTTTAAAAACAACAACTTTTGCATTTAAACAAACATGTTTTCTATAGTTAAAATTTTTACAAGATCAATTTTTCGTAACATTTTTTTTTCTTTTTTTTTGCTTTTTAATTTATTCAAATTAACTTTTTCGAATATTAGAAATTCTTTTTTGTAAAAACTTAAGTTTTTGTGTTTAGTTAATACGATCAATTTTTAATAAAATAATTTTCCGGGATTTTCATTAAAAAAAATTCCGGGATTTTCATAAAGTCAAATACTCATCTATGTATCAAGGATTGATAAGGTCTGAATGACTTTTTATAAGAAATGATAATCTTTATATTTAAAAAGTTTACATCTATATCACTTCACTTTTTGTTTTTAGTGAGCTTAAATTCTACAGAGAATGCTGGAGAATGTCAATGCATAAATGTTTTGAAAAGTTCTGATCTTGAGTCAACTGCAGAAGCACGTACATCACAAATAGGACATTATGTTATGAAATGGAAAAGGTAAAATTTTGTTTAGTTTTTTAATTTCCTTTTCTTTTCTTTTTTTGAAAAATATGGCAAATAAATCAACAGAAACATCAATCAGAACAACCATCAACCAGAACAACTATTAAACAGAACAACCATCAATCAGAACAATTATTAAATAGAACAACCATCAATCAGTACAACCATCAATCAGAACAACCATCAATCAGAACAACCATCAACCAGAAGAACTATTAACCAGAACAACCATCAATTAGAACAATTATTAACGAGGTCATATAGCATCTTAATGCTCATATTACTTAGCTTTTCTGTACAATGAACAATATTTTGATTTAAAATTGTATTTTTTCAGATATTTTTAAAGTAGTCAATGTGGTTCCAATTCATAAAATAAGGATCTTTTATTATCAGCCAATATCAGATCTTTCCAATATAAGTAAGCTATTTGAAAAAATTATGTATATGATAAATTATGACTTTAATATTCTGAAAAAATTCCAATGTCTTTATAAATGCTAGTATGGTTTTTTGGTTTGATACTTATCATTTAACACCTCATACACCTTTAGCACCTCGTGCACCTTTAGCACCTTATGCACTAATTTAAAAAACAGAAAAGGTTATAATAGTTTTGTTAATACAAAAAAACACTAAATTTCAGATTCTACGGTCAAAAATATACATCCTGCTATATCTCAATATCAAAATCGACTCAAACTAAGTAGATCAAATAATCTAACGCTGAATTTTGAAGCTTTGCTTATAAAATAAAATGTTCTTAAATATTGTGCTGTTTATTATGTTAATGAATTCATAAAATATCAGAGCATTAGTGTACACAATTACGCAATACTCACAATTGTTCTTAACTTCTTAATTTCAAAAGCTTTCTTAATTCAAAATTTTATTGAACTTTTTTTTTAGATTTATTTTATTAAGCTAATTTTTTTTTTTAACTGCAAAATCTTTTTCTGTTTGTTTTTCATTAAAAAAATTTGTTTTAGATTATCTGGTGGTGCTGCAGTAGAAACGATGTTTGACCTACCTACCTGTAAAATTGATTTATCTTTGTTTAAATTAAGAGTAGGTATGGAAAAATTTTCTATTGAGGGTAACAGGTTTGCGGCAATTTATATTTTTTATTTTATCAGGCAAGTCTACCACAATCTAATAGAATTTTCTAGGTCTTTGAAATAAGGAATGAAGAAGCCTCTAAAAAAGGATATATCATGGTGTAACTTGCACACTCTGCAGCACCTTTGTAATATTTTAGACTATTATTATTATAATTTGTTACTAGCTATGTGACAATTTGTTACTAGCTATGATTTCAGATAATCAATAAAAATTCATTGACTATATGTTTCATTGGACAGAAAACCTTTGATTTATTTTTTGATTTTTTAAAGTTTTTTTTAAAAAAATTTAACTCATCAAGTTATTTGTTTAGACATACCATCATTTGGTTGTGTTCAAGAAGCATTAATTATTGATTTTTTTATAATCAATTGTACAAATCTTGTTCAAGAGGTGGAGGCTCATATTGAACAGGGCGAGTCTTTTATGTTAGCTGGAAATAGTCAGGTACAAATTTAAAAAAATGCAACAGTTTTTTATAATAAAATTTTCAATTATTTGATGTACTTTTTCAACATATCTTAGATTCAACTGCGAATTCTTCCTCAAGACGAACATAAGTTAACATTTAATCTGTTTCCTCTTTATTCTGGGGAACTGTTGCTACCTAAACTGCATATAAATCTACCTCAGCATCGCAATTTTAGTTCAGACAGTTTGACGCAATATAATTTACCGAAATATATTTTTGTAAAGGTACTTTATATACATTCATTGATATTTTTTATTATCTTGTTATAATAGTATGAATGTTTAATTTCAATTTTTTTTTAGCCTCTTAAAATTACCAATTCTTTCTCGAATGAAGTTCAAGTAATGTAATCCGAAGGAAACCTTACATTACAACTTGTTTATATATTTATAACAATTGAATGATGGACAGATTTTGTGTCACAAGATATTTTATAAATCAACTTTTTCAATAACATTAGATGAGTAAAAATATGAAATAATAACATTATCCGTGTTTTGTATATAAATTTTTACATTTTTGAAGTTGTAAACTATTTACTGAAATATTCACAAACTTGAAGAATCTGGAACACAAACATAAAAATTCTGGAACACAAACATGAAGGGTCTGGAAATAGAATAATAATAATTAGCAAACAATATGGAACTGGATTAGTTTGATTTTTGTCTTGTTTAGATTCACGTTCTAAGTGTTTTCTATGTTTTGGTTTTTTTCTATACATCTTTTATTTTCTATGAACCAATGAGGTATTACCTTAAATGTCCCTGTGCCAGTCCATTTATGTTTTTTTTACCTGGGTATTAATGTTTTTATTACTCTTCAATTACTGTGGTATATTATACTATCTTACTTATTAAAAAAATATATAACATCAACGCGTATATTTAGAAATTTATTTCATTGTTTTACTCTTTTGTGACTGTACAATATGAGGTCAGTGGAAGAAGCATGTAGTATTGAAATGTTTATTTTTATGAACAATATTTATTAGACAATTGCAACTTTAAAAAAAACTTTTATCAGTGTTGGTGTGCTATTTTTTGTATATTATAATCCTATAAGAAGTTCAGGGGAAACCGAAATTTAAATTGCTTTAGAATTTATTTATTGTCCAACAAATAATATATATAAGGAACAATGTAGATAAAATGTAAGGTATTTTTAATAGCAATTAAAAACAAAATAAAAATATATTTAATATTTGAAAAAATAAAAACACAGTTTCCTTTCTTAAACATCAATTCTACTATACTTTTTTTTTTTTTTCTCTTTTTTTTTTTTATTTTACATAATTTTTATTTTATACTCAAAGTAAAATAAAATAGCAAAAATTTGTGAAAAATGATAAATACATTTCGATCTTTTTTTTTTTTTTTACAGATCTTTGTCTAGTCGGGAAAAAAAATTTTCTAGGCCTTACTCGGGAAAAAACACTTACGTCACCCGCCTTTAAGATCTATTTCGGACAGCCCTAATTATATTGTCCTTAGATAAAATCTTTTCAGTTTACATCGAAAATGAGGAAATGTATAAGATATCTATAGAAGATATGGTGCACGATACGTTATACAAAACTGATGAACTTGGTTTAACAATTCGTATATAAAGTTTATTTATTCATACATAAAATAATTGATTCTGTTTTTCATTTTTGTTTGAAAATTGTTATTTGTTTTTATTTTTGATTTTACACAAAAAAGATCTTTAAAAATGTGATAATAAGTCATTTTCCCACACAAAGCATAAAAAATTAAACACATTAGGATCATATGTATTGAGAATTTTGATTTCAATAGAAAAAATAGTTATGAATGTTTGTTTCAATCCACAAAAGTGCAGCCGTGGCGCAGTGCAAAGTGGGCTAGGATTGTCTAAAAATGGGAAAACTATTTATGGGCTAAATATAGACATCTGATACATGTTTATATGAATTTTTGAGGCCAAGGAATTCATTTCAGGGCTCCATTTTAAGGTAAAAGTAATCATTACCGCTCAAGTGGTTTCAAGTTATTTTAGGGGTGGTCCTGAAATACCCTGATGGTTTTTCAGTTGGATCAGACATTTTGTCTAAATGTAGGTAATTGAGATTAGGGAATTCAAGTCTGGACATATTTGGTCTTTGAGCGGTCATAACTGTACAGGTAGTCATTTTAGGGATGGCCTTGGGATGTTTTTTCAATCAAATAGAACATTTATATGTCTAAATACATGTAATTGAGGTTGGGGGATTCAAATCTGGGCATTTGGTCACTAGGAGTGGTAATTATCACGCAGGTAGTCATTTCAGGTGTTTTCAATACGGTAATTTTTTTATTCTTTTTTTTCTATTACTCTACATTATTTCTAAGATGACGTGAATATAAAAATATAACGTACAATAAAATTAAACTTTATCAACATGACTTCTTTTATAAATAAGAATCTAGTGGACGACTGAATAAGCGCGAATTTCATAAGTGCAAACTGGCATGAGTGAGAACTGGCGCAAGTGTAAACTTGTATTAGTGTAAACTTTCATAAGTGCAAAGCAGTTGCAAAAACTGGCACAATTTCGAACTAGCATAGAATTTGCAAAAATTCGCATAAGTGCGGATCGGTATAAGTGCGATCTGTCATAAGTGCGAAGCAGTTGCAAAAACTGGCATAAGTGCAAATCGACATAAATGCAAACTGACATAGGTGCGCCAAAAGAATTTGTTAACATTGACATAAGTACAAACTGACATAAGTGCGAATTGGCATAAGTGCTTTTAAGCACTTATACCAATAATTTTTTATAGGATAGAAGCTTGCTATACGCTTAAAGTTATTGAAAATAGAGAAGAATATTATTTATCAAAAATATCTTGTTGAAAATATAATTTTATATAAAGTTTATAGAAAAAGCCAGCATGTAAAAGTTTGTAAAAAGCTTTTGATATGTCAAAACCAACGGTCACTGCCTTACTGCTTTAATTTAGCGTACGGTTAATTAATTATATATATAGCTTGACATAACTGCTTCGCGCGTATATATAGCTTGACATAATTGCTTCGCACTTGTATATAGCTTGACATAACTGCTTCGCACTTATATCAGTTCGCACCTAAGCCAGTTCACACTTATGCCAGATTTTTGCAATTGCTTTGCACTTATGCCAGTTCACACTTATGACAATTTGCACTTATGCCAATGCTTGCAAATTCTTTTGACGCACTTATGCCAATTGGCTCAGAACTACGAGAACCAAGGTTCAAAGTTGCCTCAAACCCAATAAGGTACTTTTTTTTTTTTTTTTTTTTTAGTTTACAATGTTAGTCCTTTTACATAATTCATATATATAGAAAATGTATTATATAGAAAATTTAACGTATTTACATTACGCAAAGATACAACACATTTGAATATATAGTAAGCTGAAGATTTAACAAATACATTTTACATACATTTTTAGTAGAATTTTAGAATACTGTACATAGAGAGAATGAATTTTTTTAACTTAATTTTAAAAACAGAAACGATAATAGAAGGATCAAAATTTGGTAATACTATTTTATTCCAAAGATGAGGTGCACGATATGTAATACAAAACTGAATGAACTTAGTTCTACAAAAGGGTTCATTTAAAAAACTATTATTTTTTTATGTGTATATATTTATTGGTTTTAAAGAAAAAAGGTCTTTAAAAATTATCAATATTATCAAAAAAGTATTTTGAATGTGAAAAGGGATTCGCATAATTAACTACGCGGATTGCATGTTTCTGACGGCGTTAAAGATGTTGTAAACATCTTTAATCCAAACAAGGTAAACACCTAAGAATTTTATGACAGCATCTCTCTTTATTATTGTTTGATCAATATAAATTTGAGCATGGCCTATAATTACACGGCCTGATTTGTTGCATTTTCCGTAAAAAATTAAGAGGCCAGTTTTTTTACGGCTAACGTTTGAAAGCTTGACTTCTTCTGTTAGTATTGTGAAAGTTTTATACATATTTTATTAAAATTGGAAAAAATGACTCGGATTTTTTTGGTGTAGTTACATTATGTTATACTGGATTTTTCGCTAACTGATTGCCTGCTTCAGTTTATTCCAGTAAAACAGAATACTGAAATAGGCTTTCAGATAGCTATATATAAACATGGTACTTAAAATAACATTACATGTTGCAAAGACCATCTACAAATCTTTAGTGGAAATAATATCAAAGGTTTGTTATATTGTTTTTATTATAATTGAATTAAACAGTATAAAGGAAATAGCTTTTTATTAGGAATTATTATTGGTTCTCTGTCTTTTTTTAAATTGTTTCACCTGATCTTTTCTTACTGAATCAGTTGTTTCTTTTTGAAAATTGTTATAAAAGATATTTATAACGATACGAGATCCATATTTTAAACCCAACTCTTGGTGATTGTCACAAGTAAAATCAACACTGCTGTAATAATTTTTTAAAATTTGTTCTGCAAAACTTTTAATTGAAAAAGAATAAATGCAATGTTTGATTAAAATAGGAGATATGACATCTAAAATACTAAAAAGATGACAAATATAATCAGACAGAGGTTGACTTGGATATATAAGTCCACCTCTGGATAATATTTTCAAGTATTCATTATTAAGAATATCTTGGTCTGTAGATACCATTTTTTGATTACAAGTATGACATCCAATTTTTTTTTTCAACTTTTTTGCGACATACCCTGCTATTGTAACAGCAACTTCCATGCTATCTTCAGAAAGCTGACACTCTAAAATCTCTGTAGACAACAAATCAATTTCTTGCATAATATTTTCTAAACTAGAATTATCAAATGTTTGATCAATATTTTCTTCCCAGAAATTAATATCTTCCTTTAGAAGACTTCTTACTGCCAAAATTTTTTCACTATTGCATACTTCTAAAAGACTCACTAAAAATCTGCCACCACTCATTTGTCTATACATACTAAAACATAGCTCCAAAGGATCACTTTGTAACCTGGAAGTAAGAACATATGTATAGTCTTCTTCAAGCAAATCATCGATAAGAGATGCAGTTGCCCGTATTGTTGTAATAAGAGCAAGAGAAGTTTGTTTGGAAAATGTGAAATAATCACATTTTGACCAAATATCAATCCAATTTGCAATTTCTCTATAAAATGTGGGCTTGTTATCACCCTTCACGGCAGCATTGCCAAGTTGATTGGATGTATTAAATTTCTGCTTTGAATTAAGTGTGATGAACAACTTATGAAACAATGATAAAAATTGTGCTGCATCATTTCTTTCAGGAAAATAACTTAGTATTGCAGCTGTAGTTGTTTCATCAAATATTGCCAATGCAAGGTTGACATCTTGTTTGTTATTTCCAGGATGAGTGACCTGATAATTTAATTTTCTCGCTTTTTTTAAGTTGCTGTTTAATAACTGATCTTTTTCATAGATATTATGAAATAAACTCCATGCTATGTAACCAGCAGGAACTTCAACTTTGTCTTTAAACAAATCAAATGAAAAAGAAGGAAATACATATTTTTTTGCATTTAACAAGTTATTTCTAACATTTTTTATTAAATGGATTATATCGAACAACAAGTATGTTTTTAATACTCCATTGTAAACTGGATGACATATAAATAACTTTCCATCTCCATTATATGCTTTATGAAACTCTGAAAATGCACTAACATTGGTAGAATGATTATCTGCAACAACAGCTCTTACTTTATACACTTCAGGTGATGATCTCACAACATAAGGAATAGATTTTTGAAACCCAACAATCATAAAAACAACAATACCTTTATAAAGATTACTTTCTGAATCTTCACCAACATATTTCCCACTTTGATATTGGGCTGCTTTTTGCAAATACATTTCATCCACAAGAAGCACACAGTCACTTGATACACAATTTTTTTGTAACAAAACTTTTATAGCCTTAAATGCATTTATATCACCAGTTTGAATTTTTCTTAATAAACTAAAAGATGGTAAGGGTAATTGTTCTAACAACAACTTATATGACTGTGCTGAAGTGTGACGTAAAATTAATGCATAACGTATAACGGAAGCAGAATATGGAGGTCTGCCTTGCGGAGAATAGTATCTTATTTCATTTAGCTCTGTCAAAATTGAACTAAAAGCATTAGCTTTATTTCGAATATGGGCAGGAAAATTTTCTATCATACTACAGTTTGTTAATTTGCAATTATGACCACTGCGAAACCATTCAGGTAAAGAAATATGATATCCTTTATACGACAATGAAACATTAAGATCTTTATTAACTGTTATTGACTCAAACACAGTTGGTATACCTGATATTTCATCAAAACAGAGTTTATAGAAAACAACACTATCGTGAAGTTTCTTAAATGTAAATCCTGGTGGGCAATGCTGTTCTTTTAACGAATTAAGACTAATTATTTTATCAATATTTTGAAAATCACTGAACTTATCTTTTCCCAAGTATCTTAAAGTTGGTTCTTTGCTAGGCAACTTTGGCACCCTTAAAGTTAATGAACTACTTTTTTTATCTGTGTGAATAGTTGGAACAGGTTGGAGATCCCATTTCATGGTGCATCTTTTCCCATATTTAATAAATTTATCCTCGAAATGATCAATACAAATAGAAGAGTATTTAGATAGAAGCCAATCTTTTCTATTGACAAAATATATCCATCGTTCTCGCAAACTGCTTTCTTCAGGAAAATGAAATGTAGACTTTTTTGGACCAGTAGAGTAACCAGTTTTACAGTTTGTGACAACGCATTTGTTAACCATTTTTATAACTAAAAAAAATTTCAAAAACTACAATAATATTGAGATTTCTTACATTTATAATTGAAGTTATCTCCACTTGAATAACATTGCAAAAAAAAAAAGCAGTTCGACTGTATACAATATACCAAGTAGACTGTCTGTAAGTCTATTTTATTATTCCACTCTCTAATGGATTATAATGAAACAGACAATCAGTCAGAATATAATCAGAAATATATACTACATGAATATGAAAATATAAACCAAACTTTGACATAATAATTGTAATAATCACATTATTTTAATTATTAAATATTGTTAGTTGTCTTATAATAGAAAATAAGCCGTAAAAAAACTGGCCTCTTAATTTTTTACGGAAAATGCAACAAATCAGGCCGTGTAATTATAGTAGGCTATGATTTGAGGCATATTACTTGTTAAAAAACGTTTTTTTGCGCAGGAGTGGAAGATAATTCATTTTGTTTTGTTAATATTTATTAGGTTAATTTTATTAGCTTTGAACCAATTAGAAATGTGATTGAGTTCTTTGTTTGTAGTTGAAAAGAGTTCATAAATATCAGTATGGGATTAGAAAAGATTAGTATCATCAGCGAACATTATAATTTTTAATTTGGAAGCTTTGTTTAAGTCGTATACATAGATTAAAAAAAGCAGTGGTCCGAGAATAAAACCTTGTGGAACATCACAGGTTATGCTCAGGGGTTCACTTTGCTGACCATCATTACTATACACAAGTTGTTTTCAATTTGTTAAATAGCTTTCAAACCATTTTAAGATTCTATTGCTTAAACCATAATGTTTAATTTTTTGAACTAAAATGTGATGATCGACCATATCAAAAGCTTTTGATAGGTCAATAAAAACGCTATATATTGGGATTTTTCAAAAGATTCAGAGATGTTATGTATAAATTGAATAATGGCTTGTTCAGTTGAACTCCCTTTTCTGAAACCATACTGATTGTTATGAAGTAAGTTGTTGTAATTAAAATAATTGTATTCCCTTGTTGAAAATAATTCATTCTAAAATTTTAGAAAATATAGAAAGAACAGAGATGGGACGATAATTACTGATATTGGATCTATCGCCTTCTTTATTGAAAGGGTTAACCCTGGCAAGTTTTAAACGTTCAGGAAAAATACCTTGATGGATAGATGCTTTGGAAATTTTTTTACACTGGTAAAGAAGGAGTTTTTTTATTGCTGATATTGAAGATTTTTAACATCATTATTGGAAAGAAATTTTCAGCATCAGCAAACATAGTATACATTAAATTTGAGGCTTTATTTACGTTATTTATATAAAGCAAGAACAATAGAGGTCCCAAAAACGAACCTTAGGGAACGCTATATGAAATGATTAGAAACTTAATTCATTATCATTATTATTGAAACTAAACTGTTTACGGTTACATAAACAATTTTTGAACCATTTCATAATTTTGCTATTTATTCTATTGTATTTTAGCTGTTGTAGCAAAATTTCAAAATAGACAGTATCATAAACACTTCCGATTGGTCAATCAAAACATCTATTTAGAATTTTCAAAAGAATTGAGAGTTCACGTATTAATTGGATAGTTTATTAATTATTTTATGAAAATGTGGAGAAGATAGAGATAGGCTATAATTAATGATATTTGTTTGATCACCTTCTTTTAAAATGGGTTTAGCGATTTTTAATTGTTGAGGAAAAACTTTCTTGGTGGATAAAAACTTCTTGCTTCATAAACTTTAAAAATCTTTTAAGTGTTCAAAACATCCTACAACAATATTGCTGTTTATGCCATCTGTTCCACGTGTTAACATAAAAAATTGATAACGATAAAGTAATTACGATGGGAATGCTTCGAGAACTCATGTCAATACAAGGAGATACAATTTTCAAATGCTTTAAGGAAAGTTTGGTCAGTGTCCTGGAAAAAGTTGAGAACTTAGCCAAAGACATTGAAGAAATAAAACGTGGGCTTACTTTTGTTGGTGATCAAATTGAGACAAAAGTAAGCAAGGTTGATAGTAAAATGGCAGAAATTAAAGAAACTATTGTGGGTATTAAATCATTCCACAGAAAATTAAGCAGCGATTCGATTGAAAATAAAAGAAAAACTGTCGATCTTGAGGATCGAAACCGACGTAACAATTTAAGAATTGTTGGAATCAAAGAAGAAAACAACGAATCTTTTAATGATGTTGTAAAAAAAGCAAACCTACTAATTAAAGAAGACCTTGAAATTGCGGGTCCAGTTATTATAGAAAGAGCGCATCGTGTCGGTAAGTTTAGTGGAAAGCCTAGAACTATTGTCTTCAAAATATAAAACTGGCAGGACAAGGAAAACATCTTATTCAACGCTCGTAAACTCAAGGGGAAATATATATATATTAACGAAGACTATAGTGATGAAACAATGCAAATTCGTAAAGAACTTTTTGTACAAGCTAAAATACATCGTGGTAACGGAAAATACGCGAAAGTCATTTACAATCGATTAGTGGTAAGAGATATGATAAACGAGAACGAAGGTGTTGAAAGCAAGTAATTTATTTATTTACGTTTTGATAGTTTCATTAGATATTAAATTTTAAGGTTTTTATTCAAAGATAATATTAACAATGAATATATCTAAAACAATTAATAATAATGAAGCAAATTTAACAAAAATCTCCAATTTTTGAAATTTTGAAATATAACAAAAATGATTATAATTTTTTGAATGAAATAGGTATTAAATACTTAAATAATGAATACTATAAACCGGAAGAATTTAAGAGAAAAAAGCTTAACAAAGATTTAAACATTTTAAGTATAAATATACGGTCAATGAACAAAAATTTTGAATCATTTAAACATTTTTATTATTCTTTAAATTTTCTTTTTGACGTAATATGTATATCAGAAACTTGGGAAGATGCAAACTTGCCCATGTCAGAAAATTCCCTATACAATTTAGTTTCATGTAAAATGATAAGTCAACCACGTGTAAACAGCAAGGGAGGTGGCGTTGCAGTGTATATTCTTGATAAATTTGAATTTAAAAAAAACAGCACTTTTTCAAAAACAAATAAACATATTGAAACTTCGTGCATTGAAGTGTTAAATACTTCTGGTAAATCGTTTTTAATCTCCTCATTGTATCGACCGCCATGTGGTAAACAACTTCCTTAATATCTTAAAAACTTTTATGTCTCAAATGAGTAAACAAAACAAGCACGTTTTTTTTGTCGGAGATACAAATATGGACGCATTAAGTTATGAAAAGTTTGCAAACATAGAAAACTTTTTCAATTTATTATTTGAATTTAATATAATACCCACCATATTTAAACCCACGCGCATTACTAATCAATCATCTTCTGTGATTGACAATATTTTAACAAACTGTTCCCTAAATAATAAATTTGAATCAGGACTCTTTATTGCAGACTTTTCTGATCATTTTCCCGTTTTCCATATTGCACGCGAAGTACAATCTAATATCGACAATAAAAAATGCTTTGTGACTTACAGAAATCTTTCTATAAAAAACTTAAATAATTTTAAAAACAAACTACAAGTAGAACAATGGGATAAAGTATACTTATCAACAGATCCTAGCATTGCGTTTGACCATTTCTCAAACACATTGCAAAGTATCTTTGATAATGTATGCCCAAAAATAACTACAGAAATAAAAAACAAAAAATATAAGAATCCATGGATGACAATAACTTTAATTAAAGCATCAAAAAGAAAACAAAAACTTTACGTAAAATTTTTGAAATCAAAAAATAAAGTAGATGAAAAAATATACAAGTATTATAAAAAGTTTTTTCAACATAGTATGAAAGAAGAAAAAATAAGGTATTTTTCTAATTAGCTTGACAAGCATAGATTCGACATAAAAAGGACTTGGGCTGTTATAAACGAGCTAACAGAAAGAGAGAAAAAGAAGCAGACTTGCTTACCAGAAAAACTAATTTCCGATAAAAAAAAATTATAACAAGTACAACAAAAATATGCCAAGAATTTAACAAAATATTTTGTTAATGTAAGCCCCTTGCTTCTACATTGTGCAACCAAATAAAACATTTGATAAGTTTTTGGGAGAAAAACCCACAACTAGTTTAAATAATGAAACGATAACTAAAATTGAATTTAATAAAGCAATTATCGAACTTAAACGCAACAAGTCATGTGGATATGATGGTATTTCCAGTAATGTAGCAATTTATATAATGGACAGCATTAGTAAACCATTATTTTATTTAATATCATTTTCATTCGAAAATAGTATTTTCCCTAACAAACTTAAATTAGCCAAAATTAATCCAATTCTCAAAAAAGGTGATTGCATTAATGTTTCCAACTACCGACCTATTTCTCTTCTTCCAGTACTTTCAAGTACATTAAACAATTTATTATACAAAAATCAGTTTGGATTTCAAAGTAGGTGTTCTACTGAACATGCTATTATTAAACTTGCTGACAAAATATTCAAGTCGTTTGATAGTGATGAGCTGGTATTAGGAGTTTTTGTTGATCTTTCTAAGGCCTTTGATACGGTTGATCACAGTATTTTACTTTCCAAGCTAAAATACTAAAGTATAATAGGCTCAACATTTAAGTGGATTCAAAGCTATTTATCTAACAGAAAGCAATTTGTATTACTAGAAAAGTCGGGAGCCCTCGATATTACGTGTGGAGTTCCTCAGGGTTCAATCCAAGGCCCATTATTGTTCTTAATTTATATTAACGATATGCATAAAGCATCCCAAAAAATATCTACAATTATGTATGCTGACGATACAAATTTATTTTTTAATCATCCTAATGCAAAGACTTTGTTTGAAACTATGAATATTGAACTTGAAAAATTCAACCTCTGGTTCATAGCAAATAAATTATCTCTAAATTGTTAAAAAACTAGTTTTACACTTTTTCATAAAAAAAAAACAATCAATTAATCTCCCTTTAAAGCTTCCTAAACTGCTTATTAATAAAAATGTAATCAAACGTGAAAAATGTACAAAATTTTTGGGAGTGCTTTTTGATAAAAATTTGTCATGGAGAAACCATATTGGTCTCCTTGAAACAAAAATGTCCTCTGTAATAGGCGTTTTGTATAAGCCGAGACCTTTTCTCGATAGTAAATCGCGTAATATGCTTTACTTTAGTCTTGTACATAGTCAACTTTTGTACGCAAATATTCTATGGGCCAGCACCCATAAAACCAAACTGCTAAAATTGCAAAGCCTGCAAAAACAGTAATAAACTATTTAAATAGGTTAGTAAACCCGGCCCCAGTGATGAAAAACATGATGGTTCTAGATATTGAGAAGTTTAACACATTACAGATAATAATTTTTATGTATAAGTATAAGAACAACCTCCTACCAAGCGTTTTTTCAGATACTTTCTTGATATTGTTTTCTGAAAAATATAATTTGCGTTCAAATACCAGGTACAACTATCACTTAGGGAAAATTAATTCACATCAGTCAAATTTTTTAATTACAAACCGTGGCCCATCAACATGGAATCATTTCTAAAATAAAAATATTAAAGACCTAAAAAGCATTTCATCGTTTAAACGGGAAACTAAAATGCATCTTCTTAATTCCTGACATATATATTTGTTTAATTTTACAGTATTTGTTTTTATTTATATATATATATTTTTTTCTGACTTCTTATTTTTCTTGTTTTTAATATTTTTTGTTTTTGAATTTGTTACACTAAATAAATATGAGCTTTGTTTTTATTGAATTTTTATTTTATTTTTAAAAATTAAATTGTCTTTATAATGAGTGACTATAGGGGCTCTATGAAAAAGTTGTGATGTTAAACACATCATCCTTACCTTCTTTGAGTCCCTAACTGATTAGAACAGAGTATAGATAATATAAAATAAAAAAATTATGAAAAAACGTTTTTTATCATGTTTATCTTTACGACGTGTATTTTATATATTTTTTACATGATTATATGAAAATTGTTATTGTAACTGTTTAATCAGCAAAATAAAGTATATATAATAATTTTTTTTTTTTTTTCCAGAAAAATATGAACAAGGTAAATTTACATTGAATATATTACTGGTAGGACTTCCAGAAGATCACATGATCTTATCATGAAGCCCTTTACAATCTATATAACGAATTAAAAGGTAGAAAGTTTACAAATATTAAAAATTACATAAGCGTTAGAATATTCTTCAGATGTTAAGCAAGTTTTAACATAATATTTTATAATATGGATATATAACATTCTCAATATTAAACAATATTATAATATAAAGTATTCAGCATATATTGTTTAAATAATATTCATCACACAGTCGACAAAAATATCAAATAACTTGAAATACTAAAAATAAATAAATATATTTTGTGTTGAAAAGGTTATTTCTTTTGTTTTCTTTTTAAAGGAGGAATAAGACCATTTAAAAGAAAAATCAAAGTTAGGTAAAACTATTTTATTCCATAAAAATGGACCACGATAAGAAATACAAAACTGGTCAATTTTTGTTTTGCAAAACGGCTCTTGAATATTTTTACTATCACGAAGTTCATATTTGTTTTTTTTGGTTTCAAATTATAGAGATTTATAAATACACTTGGAGATAAATTTTCTTTACATTTAAACATAAAACATAAAATATTAAAAATATTTAGTTCGTATATATTTAAAGCTTTCATTTCTATAAGAAGTGGTGTTGAGCTTGAAAAACGATTTCCAAAATTAATTATGCGAGCTGCGTGTTTCTGATGCCGATAGAGAGATTTAAGTTTGGTTTTGTGAGCGCTTCCCCGTATAATATTGGCATAGTTTATATGGCAATGAATAAATGAATAATATAGTTGAGTTAGTTGCTTTTTATTTAGTATATATCGAGCTTTGTATAGAACTCCAATGTTTTTAGCAACTTTCATTGAAATACTATCAATTTGCTGACTCCAAGATAAGTTTTTATCTATTATGACTCCTAAAAATTTTGTAAATTTTTCTTTTTTTATGATTGTATTGTCAATGAATAGGTCAGGTAAGATATTTTGGATTCTCTTTTTTTAGAGGTTGGGTGAAAAAGTATAAACTTTGTTTTATCCGTATTCAAGGACAATTTATTTTTTCTAAACCAATATGATATTCTTTTTAATTCATTATTCATATTATTAAAAAGTATTTCTATGTTTTCGTGCGACTGAAATAAATTCGTATCATCTGCAAAATTTACGGTCGTTAGGGTAGAAGCTTTGTAAAGATCATTTATGTATAATAGAAATAATAGTGGTCCAAGTATGGTCCCTTGGGGGACACCGCATGTTATATTTTTTATTATTTGTGATGAAGATTCTTTGTTATAAACAAATTGTTTGCGGTTACTTAGATAGCTTTTGAACCAATTTAGGGTTTTATCTTTTATACCATAGCTCTCTAGCTTTTTTATTAAAATATGATGATTAACAGTATCAAAAGCTTTTGACAAGTCAATGAATATGCCTAGTGTGAATTGAGAATTCTTAAATGAATCGGCAATACAGCGTGTTACTTGGAGAATAGCGTGTTCAGTAGAACTGTTTCTCTGAAAACCAAATTGATTTTTATAAAGGAGTTTATTATCAATAAGATAAGTGTAAATTCTATTATACATTATTCTTTCTAATATTTTTAAAAAGACCGGTAGAACTGAGATAGGACGATAGTTTGTTATGTTGGTATGGTCACCTGTTTTAAAGATTAGAGTTACTTTGGCTATTTTCAAACTACTTGGAAACGATCCTTGAGTAATAGATGCTTTGAAGACTTTGAAGAGGATATCTTTAATCTCATTAAAAGAGTCGATTACAATATTTCCATTTATATCATCAGGCCCTATTGCTTTATTCCTTTTTAATGATTTAAATGCAATTTCGAATTCATTATAAGTTAGTTGTTGTCTACATAAGGAATCTTGTTTGATAGGTTATGTCCTATTGACGAAAAAAGTTATTGAATTCGACTGCGAATTTATTTGAATCGGTAATTAACTTATTTTCAAATTTTATAGCATTCAGCATCGTATTTGTATTTGTCTTATGTTTGCTAGTAATTTCTTTCATTATTTGCCACACCCGCCTTGAATTATGCTTGTGTTTTATAAGCAAGTCAGAGTAGTAAATTTGTTTGGCTTTTTTTCGGAGTTTTTCAAATAGATTTTTGTAAACTGTGTAGTTATTTTTATGTTTGTCGGATTTATTTTTAAGATATTTAATATAGAGTTTTTGTTTTATTTTTGATGATTTTTTTATTCCTTTAGTTATCCAATAACAAGATATGTCTTTGGCGTTAAGAACTATTTTTCGAATAGGAAAATTTGCTTCATATATTTTGTAAAATATATTAAAAAAAGATTTGTAGATGATATTTATATCCTCATTAAAGTTTATATAGCTCTAGTCTTGGTGTAAAAGTTGCTCTTTAAATAAATTTAAGTTATTGTTGCTATAAATTCGTTTTTTTAATGTTATTTTACCATTCGTGTTTGTTTTGTGGTCAGCGCCTAAGCAGAAAAAAATTGGAAAGTGATCCGAAACATCAGTTTTTATAATACCTTTTTTGAGTGTAATATTGAAATAGTCATTGGTAAGAACGTTGTCAATTAAGGAGGATGAAGACTTTGTAATTCTAGTAGGTTTATTTATAATGGGTATTGTTCCCGTTTTAAATAAATGATTATAAAACTTTGTTATATATTTTTTTTCATTATACTGGAAGCAGTCAAGGTTGAAATCCCCCAGTATATAATTTATTTTCTTTTCTTGACTAGTTTTTTCTAATTGCTTAGGTACTCAGTTCTTCCGGTTGGTGGCCGATAACAGCAGCTTAGTAAAATATTTTTAGATTTTTTATTTATTATTTCAACCGTTAAAATCTCAATATTATCATCAGAAACACTCATATCGCTTCGAATATTATACGCAAAGTTTTCTTTTATGTAAAAAAGAACTCCTCCTCCACGCTTATTAACATTACGCTCTAAGAAGACTGTATTAAACCTGTAAGATGGAGATTAGAGTTTGATTTAAAATCTTCCTCTGTACACCAAGTTTCAGTTAAGCAAATAACGTTAAAAAATTTTCAGTTTGACAAATCATATTTAAAAAGTTATCAAAATTTTTTTTTAAACTTCTGATATTAATGTAGATTATATTAAAATAATCACGATTATCATTATTTTTAAATATGCTTTTAATTTTATCTGGATAAAAGTAAGAGCATTCGAATTTTGATCCATTAATCTCATTAAAATAATTAATATCTGGATCAGATTCATTGTCTAAATTAAAAGTATTTGTTTGAAATAAATTTGATATTTTTTTAAAATCATTCCGATAAGTTGAATCAATTTTGTATGTTTTTGTTATTTTGAAAATATTTGAAGGTTTTTATATACACTGGTATATATGTACGCACACATGTGAACATATTACATATATATATATATATATATATATATATATATATATATATATATATATATATATATATATATATATATATATATATATATATATATATATATATATATATATATATATATATATATATATATATATATATATATATATATATATATATATATATATATATATATATATATATATATATATATATATATATATATATATATATATATATATATATATAAAACCCTTTTTTTTTGTTTTTGTTTTTTTGATAATCAGATAATCTTTTCGAAAGACTTGGTGATTAATTTATTATAAACAACTTTGGCAAAATTACCTGATGAATGTATTTCTTTGGCTTTAATGAATAGTTGTTTGCGAATGTTGATTGTTCTCTCACTAAAATCTTCATTGATATACATCTTTTCGTTCCATAATTTCAGCTTTTTGTAGTTATCTAGTATAGTTTCACGATCTTTATAATCTAGAAATTTAACTACTATAGTTCTTCTTCTTCTTATTTTACCGTCGTTGTCTTCTTTCTTCCCGGTTCTGTGCGCACATTCTATATGTATTTCTTCGTTTATATTTAGTTTTTCTTTTATTAGCTTTTTCACTTTCTCCTCACTGTTTTTCCACGTTTCTCCTTCAGTTTCCTCGATTCTTTCAAACCGAAGGTTGTTACGACGACTTCTGTCCTCTAACTCTGCCATCTTGTCTTTAAGATACTCGTTTTCAAGATTTGTTGCTTTTTGTTTAAAATTATCTTGAGGGGATATTTTATTTTTATTATTGTTTAATGTTTCTTTCATTGTTTCGTATTTGTCGCTTAGGAATTGAATAGTGGAATTAATTTGCTCTAATTCTTTTTTTAAATACTTATTTTCTTCCTTTATTATTGAAAAGTCGTTTTCTAGCTTTTGAAAGCGTTCGTTAAATATTTTAAGTAAAGTGTTTTCGTGCATATCCAATAATTCTTTTACTTGGGATGGTGTAAAATTTTTAGCCATTTTTTTTTTTAGAATATAATATAAATGATTGCTTTGATAATAATCGATATGAAAAAATAATAGTATTTAAAAACTTTGGCATATAAAATTCGCCGAATGGTCACACACGAGCAGTGAACACCCGAGGGAAGAAATGAAGTACATTAGAATAAAGAAGAATTATTTATCGAACGAAGCATATTTTGACAGTTGTCAAGACAAAAATAAAGATTAATAGAGGAAAATTTCAAAACAAGTAAGACAGACAACACATCCAAGCAGTACTCACAATAACAATAACAAAAAATTTTAAAAAAAACAAACAAAAAATTTTAAAAAACAAACAAAAAATATGGATAGCAATGTAAGGCCTTAGAATGGAAAAAAAACATTAATGCTAATGTGTAAACATAATTATGTAGTGATAAAGTAATAAACATCTCCTCAGAGTCGCGTCTATTATTACAGGCGTTTCGATGAGGATCAGCACTTATAACTAGTTTATCCCGTCAGACAAACGTCATCGCCACTTGTGCTTTACCCCGCGACTTACGCCTTATCCATACTGCAGTAAAAAAGGACTCACTACAAATAGCCAAAACCCCACCAACCCAAAATTTGTAAAACACTAATGTTTTTTTTAAAAATATGATATGAAAAGTGTAGATAAACTGTAAAAAATAAATAAAAATACCTAAATAAATCACTTACCATACCACCGAAAGAAAACATGAAAGCACAATAAATTAAAATTCTAATCGAAACATAAAAATATAAATAAATTCAATTTTAAGATCTAAAACCAGATAGGTATTAATAGCATAAATAATCCAAAGATAAACAGAAATCAGAATACCTCATTAAAAAAAATTTTTTTTAATCAACAAAACAACAATAGCCTTAAATAAACTCTAACGCTGTCATAGATACCTCGTTCGAAATGTGATAACCAATCAAAAGTGAAGGAAAATGAAAAACCCGCGAAACCTAGAATCATAACAATGATAGAACAATGTGTGGTTGCGAAAAAATCGTCGCACAAAGACATTAATAAAATAACCGGCATAAATGTAGACATTAAATGAAGGATATAAAAAATTCCTCTGAATAATAATAAAAGATGAAAATTGTGTATATGAAAATTCAAATAAAGTTGAGTAATCAATGCAAGATAATAAATAATAAAAATTCATAATAAACAGTAATAATATGAAAATCAGCAGATAAATAATATATTAATGAATATTGCAATAAGAAAAACTAAATACTATAACAAAGCCAGATAAATTTAAAATAAATGAGTGGTTAAAAATTTATTTTGGGCGATGTCATATAAGTCGCGAAATAAAAACGATATACGAAGCGGGAAAAAATATTGCAAAAAAGTGAAGTTTTCTCTACGGTCCGAATTACAAGTACCTTTGAGACCATTTCTAAATCGAAATAATCGAAAAGTAAAGTTTCCTCTACGGTCCGAATTACAAGTAACTTTGAGACCAAAATATCCGATAAGTAAAGGTTTCTCTACGGTCCGATTTTAATGTAATTTTGAGACCATAACAAACGCCTGATAAAATTTTATTAAAAAACTAGTAAATTATAAATAAAACTATAAGGTAAACCAATAATAGTATGTAAATAGTAACAATTAGGAAATTAAACTTAGTAAAGAAAAAATAGATTTTTTATTTATGTTTTTTTATGCGCCGTCTGGATTAGAAATTTCTTGATCGATTTGATGTTTTTGAAACTCGCAATAGGTGGAGTTGGCCATATATTTTTAAGATCAGTATCCTGTTCAACAATATTCCAGTGCTTTTTAACTATTTTATTTATGAGTTTTCCAACTTTTCCAAATGTTGTAACCATCGGTAAAATTTTCTCTTTCTCTCTTTCTTCTTTATATTTGTTGTTGATAAGTTCGTGTTGTGTATGTCGCAGTGCTTGTTTAAAACCTTTGTTAATAGATTGAATAGGGTAGCCTCGTATAACTAAAATTTGTGCTAATTGTTTTAACTCTTTTATTAGGTTGTAATTGTTGGATATATTCTTATTGTATCTTAACGCTTGGCTATATATTAAATTGCTTTTTTGATGAGGGGGATGGAATGAATTATAATGCAATAGTGCTGTTGTATCAGTTGCCTTTTTGTATATTGTTGTTTCTAACTGTCCATCTAGCTTTTTGTTAATTGTTAAATCCATGAAATGAATAGAAGTGGTAGAATTATTGAAAGTAAATTTGATCGTTGGGTGGATGGCATTCATAAATTCGAAAACTTGTGTTAGTATCTCCGGAGGCCCATGAAAAATAAAAAATATATCATCTATAAAACGTTTATAAAAAGAAATCCACATTGAAAATTGGTCAATTATTTTCTCATCAATTCTTCCCATAAATAGATTAGCATAGGGTGGAGCCATACGTGTCCCCATGGTAGTACCTGTTAATTGTAAAAAATGATCAGTCGAAAATTGAAAGTTGCTGTGGGTTAGGATTGTTTCTAATATAATGTCAATAAAAGCAATAGGTGGGCGTTTAATGGGTCCGTTAAATGGCGGTGCTCTCTTTAAATAAAATTTTACAGCGTCAATACCCTCGCGATGAGGAATGTTTGTATACAGAGATATAACATCAGCCGTGACAAGAATGTAATTGTTGGTTTCTAGTACATGAGATTGAAGAAGTGTAAGAAAATGCGTTGTGTCTTTAAAGTATGCTGGTAATTGCTCAGCAACTGGCTGAATAAATTCTGTGATAAAGAACGATAAGTTATCGATTGGTCCGTCGCAACCAGAAACAATTGGTCTTAAGGGAGTGCCTATCTTATGAATCTTGGGAAGGCCATAAAACAGGGGTGTACGATGGGGTGTTTTTGGTCGTAGAAACTCTGATGTTTTTTTATCAATCATATGATGAAGAAACATATAGTCAATAAGATTGTTAACATCTCTCGCTATACTTTTTGTTGGGTCTTCTGAGAGTAGTTTATATGTATTTTTATCTGATAAAAGTAGAGAGATCTTTTCTTCATAGTCAGTTTTATCTAAAATACAAATACCCCCTCCTTTGTCGGCCTTTTTTATAATAATTGTGGGATTAAACATAAGGGAGTTTAGTGCGTGAATAAGTTTAGGAGTTAAATTTTTTTTATCTTTCGGTAGTTGTGAGAAAATAAGTGCGGTTATATCACATTCTACCAAGTTAAGATAATTTATAATAGTTTTGTTTTTTGTCATAGGGGGAGACCAATTTGATTTTTTATGGAATGGATGCCTCATTATTTCTTCGGTCCCAAAATAGAGTTGTTGGAGAAGGGTTCTTTTAAATCTTTCAAAAGCTGTTATGTGCATATTAAGTGACGTATTTGTAATTGAAGGAATAAAATTTAAACCCAAAATTAAGAGCTCTTTTTCATCGTCTGTTCATTCTTTTATTAGCTTTTTCACTTTCTCCTCACTGTTTTTCCACGTTTCTCCTTCAGTTTCCTCGATTCTTTCAAACCGAAGGTTGTTACGACGACTTCTGTCCTCTAACTCTGCCATCTTGTCTTTAAGATACTCGTTTTCAAGATTTGTTGCTTTTTGTTTAAAATTATCTTGAGGGGATATTTTATTTTTATTATTGTTTAATGTTTCTTTCATTGTTTCGTATTTGTCGCTTAGGAATTGAATAGTGGAATTAATTTGCTCTAATTCTTTTTTTAAATACTTATTTTCTTCCTTTATTATTGAAAAGTCGTTTTCTAGCTTTTGAAAGCGTTCGTTAAATATTTTAAGTAAAGTGTTTTCGTGCATATCCAATAATTCTTTTACTTGGGATGGTGTAAAATTTTTAGCCATTTTTTTTTTAGAATATAATATAAATGATTGCTTTGATAATAATCGATATGAAAAAATAATAGTAATCTGATAACTTGCTCAATTTAGCCGCCCCTCTTTTCTCGCCATAAAACCGTAAGAAAAAATAATAATGTTAAAAAAATAATAATGTTATGTTTTTATTTAAGAGATTTGAAAGGTTTTTCAAACTCTTGAAAACAATTTCAAAAGTTTGAAAATAATTCATTGGAACCAATGCAATTATAAATCTGTACTAAACGATCGTTAAATGTAGCATTGGTAAAAGAAATTGTATTTGTTAATTTTGGACCGATGTCAAAAAATATTTTGGACCGATGTCAAATAAATATTTTGAACCAATGTCGATAAAATATCCAATTTGTGAGCAACAGCTTATGATTCACACGTTTGTTATTAACTATAACCATCTGGGGGATGAAATTAACTATAATCATTTGGGGGATGAAATTAACTATAATCATCTGGGGGATGAAATTAACTATAATCATCTGAGGGATGAAATTAACTATAATCATCTGGGGGATGAAATTTGAGCATTTAAAGCAAACGCTTTGAGCGTTCTTAGTTTAACATTAGATTTGATGTGTGACGCGTGACGTGACGTGTGTTTTGAGTTAATTTTGAATCTATCTAGTAGTCTTGTGTAGTAACTTTTTTCAGGTTTTTGCGAGCTTTTTTAAATAGGTAAGGTAGGGTGGAACATATAGGGGCACTTAAAAAACAAATGCTTGCTGAGAATAAACTAATCATAAGTAACAATATTTTATAAAAATTTCTTAAAATTTATTTAAGAAAAAGAAAAAAATCTATAGTTATAACAAAAATATGATGATGCATTGTTCATATCTTGATTAGGTGACTTATTAGCAATAGGGCGGTGTAGAGCAGATTTAGATGTGCCATATGTATCAGCAACTTTTGTAAAATATAGTTTCTTTTTAATCTCAAATAGAATTTTTAATCACAAATTTGTAGGATCAGAAAATCGCCCGATTTATATCAGGTATAACCCAGTTTTAAGTTTCTTTCTATAAACTCTTTGTTTTAAAGATGTGTCAAACATATAAGAGATAAAGCTATGTCAAAAATATGAGAGATAAAGCTGTGTCAAACGTATGAGAGATAAAGAATTTTACTGATTTTTTAATTATATTACTCCTAATATTAGAAGACCCCACACTTTCATTTGTTTTAAAGAATACTACATCTAAGAATTCAGTTTCATTAATCTTATTCTGTCCATCACAGAGGTCTTATTAGAAGTTAAATATGACGTGGTCATTTTTATTTTTACAGTTCAGAATAATATTTCTTTGACATTGTAATAACCTTCTCAAAAGTTATTTTATTTGCGTTTACAGTTTAAGTCATCTCAGTTTATACTTAAAAAAAATTTTGACAAAACTTTCGTTGATTTTGGATTTTTCTTCGATTTGTCACATAACTATTTTAATTTTTTGTGGATAGATATTAACACATTTTTGTGAGATAAAAAATATGAAGCTGGAAATGTCGCATTTAAAAATTCCCATTTTTGCTTTTATGGGGAATTCGTTAGTGACTATTTAACCAATGGCTGTTGTGATTTCTCTTATTATTCTTGTTATTCATAAGAGAATATATTCTCTTGTGGGTATTTTATTAGTATTCTTGTATGAATTATTGAAACGCAACCATTCTGATAGATGACGTTAAGGTTAAAATCACGGTTAAAACTAAATAAACACTTTTATTTTTGATAGATGTAATGATACTAACAATCTAAAACGTGGAATTTTTTTGTTATTTCATTTTGACAATTTATCAAGGTAATTGCTCCTGTTTCAAAAAAAGAGACATTAAGTTTTTATTGTTTTATAGAAAACAATTCCCAAAGGTCCCCAATGATGAAGTTCTATTTGTTTCCTTACTTTTTTTTTTAATAGCGTTTAAAAGAATACTTTGTTTTTAAAAAAAAAATGCTCAAGTTCTCGCTCACGGTGTCAGGTGGTCGATAACAACAGCTTAATAATATGTTTTTCGATTGATAGTACATGATTTCAATTGATAAAATTTACCGCCTTCAGAAGTATTTTACTACCTTCAGATGCATTGAAATCATTCCCAACGTAATAAATGTCTTTATTCACTTATGTAAGAACTCCTCAGCCGCGTTATTTACTTGCCTTTTAAGCAAATTTAAAATGAAGAATATCATTCGAAGTTTACGTTTCAGTCAAACAAACAATATTAAAACAATTTTTATTTCCTCTAACTAGTTGAGAAATTTTTCAAAATTGTTCAAATACTTACTCAAAGATTAATTTTTATTTGATTTTTTGTCGCAAACATTTTTAAATAGAAAGTCTTTTATTTGCTTTAATACTGATATAAGCAATCCATAAACATGTCGTGGAAAATTTTTTTACGGGGATCTATATTTTCCTCACCATTTATTTCAGGAAAGGTAAAATTTATGGATTCAAAACCGCTCTTTTTTTTTTTGAAGAAGGAAGGGCGGGAGGGAGTAAACTTTTTTTTTTATAATAAAGTCTTTTTAAAATTTATTGTTATAGATAGGGGGTTTATAAACTCATTACAGAAAATTTATAATCATAATAAAAATCGTATTAAGTAATAGCATACTTGCCTTCCGCCCTAGCCTTTTAACTTCTCCTCTCATAACTTTTTGTAATTCTCGATTTTCTTTCATTAGTAAACAGACTAATTCCTCGCAGGTTTTTCACTGTGTTTAAAATTATGTTCTTGTCCTAACACTAAGAAGTTTAAGTTTAAGAGCTTCAGAGCTATATTGATCTAGCCAGTTTACAATACTTTTTTTTTTCTGCATGATCGAATGGTTGAGCTCTTTCCACAATCATTTCGCTTTCATTTTTAAGTTGTATTTTAAAAATACTTTTTATTGTATTTCTGCAGTCACTCCATGTCTTGCTCACTCCAGATTTCACAAGGTTTTTTTCAACTTCACTTCATGTCTCGCTCACTCCAGATTTCCCTAGGTTTTTTCTTTAACTTCAGATTATTTGTCGAAATCTGTATTCTAAATCGATCGTTTATTTTTTATTTATAATGTTTAACTCATTACTATAGCCCTTTCTAATTTGTAATATTTTTCCAATAGGCTTGTTTCTTGGAAGTTTAGAATTGTTTTAACGTCGTTTAGATCTTTTGAATATTCATCACTTTGAATTTGTTGCTGTCTACGTTTAATTATTTTTATTCATTTTGAGATTTTTTATGTAGTCATATAGCTGTTACTAATTGATTCATGATTCATTCCATTAACTTTTCGTTGCCAGAAATTTTAATTTTTTTTGTTACGTATGTAATGATGAAATTCAACTAAAATTTGAGTTTAAGGAAATATTTTTTTTTTGCGTGGAAGTTAAATATATATAATCGAATATTTCAAATATAAATCACATATAACAGATAAAAAGTTTAGATTTCAAAAATGCATAAACAATTTCATAAAAAAACAACACCAACCTTTTATATTAGAACCGGTTTTAAGGAATATAAAAACAACTTTTTGGTGTAAAATAACTAAGAAAAGCTTTTAGGTTACCAAAAAAAAAAGGGGTTTATAATCATTAATGCTCATTGGTAAAACACCGTAGATTTCCAATATAAAAATGGGCAACGTTAAAGTGATAAATTGTAAAAGAAAAATTTCATTTGTAGTTTTCAAAATACTGCAATGCATAGAAATTAATACTTCATATTAGATGCTAGATTTTATTTAGATATCAACTTCGGACTCACGTTAGGTATAGTTTTGTACAACCTCTCGCGTATTCTTCGTTATTTTCTCAAAGAAATATTACTAAGCAGACGAATAACCGAGTTGCTTCATTTTTTTAGCATTAGCGTGAGTAAATTAAAATGTTACTCACATGAGGCACAGCGCTGTTCAAATAATGCTAACTAAACCTGGATTAATTGAAATAGTTTAGACTGTTTGGATGTTTATAATTTATGTAAAATGTCAGAAAGTTTATATGAATTAATGAATTTTATTAATGGCTTTTTTTGACTTCAAAATACGAAACAATTTGAATGACACATGATTGCCGAAAAATAGGCCTATTGCTTGAATGAGGGTTTTTAGGCGTAGAACATGAGAAAAATTAGAAATGGATGGAAAATATTTAGCTAAATTACAAAGAACATTTATTGCTGAACCTGATGCAGGGTTAAATCAACGTTTGTTTTTTAGTTCTTACAGAAAAGAGATAGTTGATTGGCTAAAAACACGCGGCGCAATTATATTTATTTCGGTACTTGTATTAGCATCATTAATTTTAACAGTAGCTGTTTCCGTTTTAGCCTGGTCGCATTTTAGCAAGAATGATGTAGGTCAATTGTCTACAAACAAAAAACCAAACGAAGTTAAGCTTTATTCTGACGAAGAAAACGATTACGATAGTACAGACTTAGAGGATGGAAGACCTTTTGACTTTGATCCCGACAAACCTATTCTATTGAAAGCAAAGCTTGACACTCCATTAAATTTACAACAAAATAACGTTAAACAGATTTTGTTATTAAATAAAAACTTTGATCGTCTTAGCAGTTCTCAACCAAGTTCAAAAGTATACAGTAAAAGTAACTACAATAAGTACAGCGAACTACCTAAACAAATGAACAGTGTTCTAGGAAAAAAAAGTGACACTAATGTAGAACAAGCTTTAAAGGAACTCGGAGAATTAAAAATGCTTGGCGATGAATTATCAAAAGTGAATAAGCCTACGAAACCTCAAACAAACGAAGGGCTTATTAAGTCTATTGATGATAAAATCGCCAAAACTGTCGACAAAAATGGAGAATTGAGACATTCTATCGATACTAGTGAAACTCCACCAATGAAGTTGTATCGGATAACAAACGCTGTTAAAGCTGGTGCGTTATGTTTAGATGGTTCACCGCCAGCGTATTATCACCGACCTGGTTCGGGAACTAGCGAAAACTTATGGATTATTCATTTTAATGGTGGTGCATGGTGTTTTGATGCAAAAGCTTGTTTTGAAAGAAGTCATAGTTCACTTGGTTCAACAAAAAAGCTTCCATCTTCGCCTCCTATTATACAAGGAATAAACTCCCCAGATCCAGTAGTTAATCCGGATTTTTACGACTGGAATCTTGTATGGGTTGTATATTGTGATGGAGCATCATTCACTGGTAATCGAGAAAGACCATTAATATCAGACTCAGGTGAAACAATTTATATGCGAGGAAAGCGAGTTCTTAATGCAATTGTTAACGACTTGCTTTTTAATAGAGATTTTAAATTCGCTGAAGCTGTAATACTGACTGGTTCTTCAGCGGGAAGTATGACCGCAATTTTTCAAGCAGATTATATTGCCTCAAAATTTCCTACAACTATTCCTGTCAGAGTATTATCCGATGCTGGGTTTTTTATTGATACTGCTCCGATGGGTGGAAGAAACCTAGGCTCAATGTTTAAACGAATATACGAAATGCAGAACTCTTCCTCTGGCCTTGATCAAGATTGTGTTCATGATTTAGGTCAAGATAATGCTTGGCAGTGCTTTCTCCCAGCAAAAATAGTTAAATACGTAAAAACACCAATATTTGTATTAAACTCTGCTTATGACATTTGGGCTATGATATATTTTCTTGATATAGATTGTAAATTTCCATCGTCGGAACAACAGTCAAGGAGAAAAAGAAGTGTTTTAATAAAAAATGACTCAGAGCTGGATTCAACGGCACCAAAAAATATAAACAATGACTTTAAAGAGTCTGATTATACTTTGCTGAAGAGATCATTATCCTCAGAATTGAATAAAAGAAAAAAGAGGGACGTTTCTGGATTTGAATTACTTCCCTTTTTTAGAGACAAAACCTCAAAAAAAGATGAAATTGCCTCTACTTTTCCTGACGATAATCACACCAGTCCTAAGCCTAATTACTTTCCTGACGATAATCAAACCAGTCCTAAGCCTAATTACTTTCCTGACGATAATCACACCAGTCCTAAGCCTAATTATAAAGTTTTTGAAAATAAAAATAAAACAAAAGATTTAAATAAAAAGTTGCAAAATTCTATTAAAAGCACAATTGTAAACATGGAACTTGCGAATCTGAAATTTAAACCTAAAAATAATAATTCTAAAGACTTACAAAAAATGCATCACATCGACATTAAGCAAATTAGCAATAATAAAACATTTTTAAATTTGTTTAAAAAACCTTTATCAAAACATCCAGCGTTGGAAAGAAAAAGTGAAAACACACTAAATATGTCTTTTTCATTAATAAAAAATGCGGAAATTAATAAAAAAGTTCTAACAACAAAAACACCGAGCCATGCTAACGTGGAAGTTCGAAACCAAACTCCAAATAAGCTTCATTTTATTACAATAAAATCTACAATACCAAAAACCAATAAATACGCTACCAATATTTCTCAATTTGTAAACAATCAAGATCAGTTGGATTGGTCGGTCGAAGAGCAGTTGAATACTATTGGATCAAAAAGACATAACAAAGTCTTAAAACATGATCGTCTAAAAAGCCGTCGCTCAACAAGTATTGCAAAAGAGTATATAAACATACTTCGCTCAGATCCCCCTGAATGCACCGAAAGACAACTTTTAGATGCAATGAAGTATCGTGGTGCTATGATACGATCTACAGAATATTTTATGCATCTCCCGAAATCAGGTCGTTTTTTAGTATCATGTATTGATCATTCTTTATCTTTATTTGATGAAACATGGACAGGAGTGTCGGTCGAAGGCAAATCGATTCAGCAAGCCTTTGGAGATTGGTTTTACGAACGGGGAAATCGAAGCAAACATAACTTTGTTGATTGTCCTTATCCTTGTAACCCGTCATGTCCATAGATGTATATATAGTCCTGTTATTAGTTATGAGTGATATTTATGTTTACCAAAATAGTAGTTTTCCAAAGAAGCTTTTTAAAATAATTATTTATGTTTTTTTAAACTTTGTTATTTATTATATGTATATATATATATATATATATATATATATATATATATATATATATATATATATATATATATATATATATATATATATATATATATATACCAAATATCTAATAAAGCCTTAAAATTTGTATTATATTTAGTCTTTTAAATGTATTGAATCTTT
Organism: Hydra vulgaris; assembly: GCF_022113875.1. Classification (NCBI taxonomy): domain Eukaryota; kingdom Metazoa; phylum Cnidaria; class Hydrozoa; order Anthoathecata; family Hydridae; genus Hydra; species Hydra vulgaris. Next base: position 28,821,787 of record NC_061165.1, read on the forward strand.
TTTGAGTTAAATATTTTTATATATGATAAATCTTTAATATGAGAAAACTTTGTTGCGTTGAATTTGAGATATTTGATTTTCTCAAGTTTCTAAATCTATTAGTTTTAAAAATTAAATATTTGTATATTAACTCGTTTATAAATATCTATGTATATATTTATATATGTAATATATTATATTCTATAATTAATCTTTTATAATCGACTGCAAAAAAACATATTATTACACATTAAAACTTTGTGCCACCTACAATTCTGAACCAAAAATAAAAGTTAATATTTTTTGATTAACGACAATTTTTTTATTTTATTTTATTCTGATTCTCTCCCACCTGCAAGCAGGGTGCAAGGTGCAAGGCCCACGAGACTGCAAGCAACCTCTACTAGGTCAGAAGCTACTAAAAAGAAAGAGAAAAAAAGAGTTACAGAGCAAGGACGTTGACAGAAAAGACTTGAAGAGTTGCAGGTTGTATTAGTCAGGAAAACATAATAATGGGAGAGTTCCAGAGGGTTAAAGTGCGGGGAAAAAAACTAGATTTTAGTTTTTAGAGCATACATGGACAGATACAGTAAAAGAATGAGACTTTGCTGAATGACGAGTCAAGCGAGAATGAGTTTTAGTTGATGGAACTAGAGACGATAGCTCCTTTGAGCAGCGACCATGACAGTATTGTAGAAAAGAGAAAGAGATACCACTTTACTAAGATGGGAAAGAGGCTCAAGGTTAGCAGATAGAGCGGGTCCAACTACGTTTTCATAGCCTTTTTGGACCTTGTCTAGAAGAGAAAGAGCATCATTAGAAAATTATTGCTGGCACTCCCTCCGGATCCCTCGATGCGCCCTTTACCTAGAAACTAGTTTAAGATAATAGTCCATTTTTATCTATCTTTAGATCCAAGTTATAGATATTTGAACAAGAATTGGCAAAGTTATAACAATTTATGTAAAAAAAAATATTTTTTTGACCACAGTTTTATCAAGAAATCCATATATCGAAAATTTGCTACTAAAAACGTTAAAACTTTTTATAGAATTGTCCGATTTTCATAATTTTTTCCCCTTTAAAATACTGTATTTGAGAGTTTTTTAATGATATATACATTTAAGTATTTGATCAATTTAAAATCAATCCTATAAACAAACATAATTCTGAAGTTTTTGAAACAGATTTTTTTAAATAATAGTGAAAATATATTGTACACAATTAAACAATCCTAAAAAAAGCTGAATATATATTATTTTAAATATGCTGATTTTGGCATTTTTGTGTAAATTTGAGCATATTTTCAAGATGTATTTATAAAAAACTATGTTTTGAAAAAACGTAAAAATGAAAGCACGAGTGTTGCCTCGACAATCACACATACTTTTAAGTTTGTGGTTTTTTCTTGTTTGGATTGTATTATTGTTGTATTAATATTAAACGCTATAAATAGAATAAACAAACCAGCATTTTATTTAAATACAGAGAAATTAAAAATACTAGCTGAGATCGGACCCGTAAAAATACGGGTCTTTGTAGGTCTATTCTAAACCGAACTTTTTTATACTTTTTCCTTATATATCCTAGCTTTCCGTATCCGTAAAATACGGATCTCTACCAACCTTACTATTTCTATACATCCTATTCCACATCGACTATTTCTATACCTATTCCTTATTTACTTCAATACTTTTTAGTAAAATAACTTTGTTCTGAAAAAAACTTTTAGAGCAAAAATAATAATATGCGCACTTTTTCCGCATACGTAGAGCTTATAAGAGACATAATTAGGTTTGTTTTTCTGCTAAATGCTTTCATTAATATCAGTGGTTAAGTGCGCTGTCGTCAATGTTGTTTTGGGGGGTTTAAGACCTCCTCTTTGCGTAATAAATTTTGAAATTTTTTTAATCTTGCATATATATATATATATATATATATATATATATATATATATATATATATATATATATATATATATATATATATATATATATATATGTATATATATATATATATATATATATATATATATATATATATATATATATATATATATATATATATTTGAATGTAGACATCATGTATGAGAGTATGTAAATTATTATTTTATAAACATCAATAAATACGATTTTCTCTCGATACTTTCTCGATAGAGAAAATCGTATTTATTGATGTTTATAAAATAATAATAATAATAATAATAATAATAATAATAATAATAATATATATATATATATATATATATATATATATATATATATATATATATATATATATATATATATATATATATATATATATATATATATATATATATATATATATATATATATATATATATATATAGGGGAAGTAGGGGCATAACCGCATATGGAGGCACAACCGTTTTTTAACATTTCTCTTCAAAAAATGTTTTCTAATATGGAAAAAAACATACTACACGTTAGTAAAGCATTTTCCTTCATTTTGCATATGTCAAAAAGAGTGACTGTTAAGTTTCTGAGAAGTTGTGAATAATAATGTTCATTTTCATAAAAATATTATATTTATATCATATTTTTTCTGACTTTTTTTTTGAGAATTAAGCAATATTTGATTTTAGTGTTAAAGATATATGTTATCAGCATTATTTCATGAAGTGAAAGCCATTTTTGATAATACCATAATCTAATAATTAAACTATGAAACTGAATTTTCTAAAAACTCTCTTCTGAGGCAGAACTCTCTTCTGGGGCAGAACTCAAAATGTAAATACTAAGAATGCCTGCACAGTATGCAAACATGCAACAAAATCATCAAATAATCTGAGCTGTGAAAATTGTAAAAAAAATGTACCATGAAAGGTGTAGCCTCATCGATTTTTTTGAGGGTGCGGTTGTGCCTCACATTGGGGGCAAAACCGTTTTTTTCACTAAGTGTAATTTTTGTGTAATAACATTTTCAAAACCCGTTCAACTCTTTTCTTAAATGCATCAATTTAAAGCTTAATGATGTGGTTATTGAAATAAACTGCTAAAAAAAAACACATTTCGTTTTTATTTTCATTTAACATTAATCCAAACGTTACGGGGGCGGTTATGCCCCCTCTTCCCCTATATATGTTTATAGCAAAAAAGTAATAATAAAGCAAAAAGATTTATAAAATTTAAAATAAAATTTTAAAGTTTTCTCATTTTATAGAGATGTTACACGCTATTATTCCATATAATGCTTGCAAACTCAACATATGCTAAAGACGCTTACACTTACAGACGTTTGTACGTAACGCTATACAAATGGAACTAAGAAGATCTTGGATCACTAAAACATAGTCATAAAAAAAAGTTCATTCTTTTAATTATGATTACAAACTAAAGAATAGTATTAAACGCTAATCTAAAAGTTTATAAAACTGTACCAGTTATAAAATAACTGAACGCAGTGAAGACTTCAATTTTAATTAGTTTAGCGCCGCGCTCTCCTACGGACTAAAAGGAGAATAGGAACTCTATGTTTTGTGCTTTTTCAACCTTGTCAATTTTTTAAAATGTAATAACATACATACAAAAAATCAAAACATAACAGCTTAAGCAAAAAAGACTTGTAATAAATAATACGATCGATCGTATATGTAAGTAAACTTTTCTAATAATTACAAGTCTTTTTTGCTCAAGCTGTTATGTTTTGATTTTTTGTATGTATTATTATTCTCATACAAGTTTTGGAAGATCTCTTTTAACATATCGCGGAGCTCTTCCCAAAGTTGTAGTTTTCCCAAAGTTTTCCTAAAGTTGTAGTTTTCTCACCTTTAAAATCAAGTCGAAAAAAGTTATCTTGTCAATTGAAAATATCTTTGAGTTCTTTTGAGTTTATACCTTTTAAAAAAGTGTGTGGTTCCTAAATATATTGTTTTATTTTGAAATATTTAGTTTTATATATATTCTTTATGTTGTTAAATGTTATTTGTTTATATATATTGTTTATAAAATGTAAAAAAATCCACTTGTAAAAAGTTTTTTTTAGGATCGTATATATACAGTAAAAATTTTTACTGTATATATACGATCGTATTTTTACTGTATATATATACATATCTATATATATTTTACTGTATATATATATATATATATATATATATATATATATATATATATATATATATATATATATATATTTATATATATATACTGTATAAATACGATCGTATTTTTACTGTATATATACGATCCTAAAAAAAACTTTATACAAGTGGATTTTTTTACATTTTATAAACAATATATATAAACAAATAACATATATATATATATATATATATATATATATATATATATATATATATATATATATATATATATATATATATATATATATATATATATATATATATATATATATATATATATATTGTTTATATGTTATATGTTTATAGTGCGAAAACAACCCTAAACGCTTACATGCGCATGTACAAAGCAAACAGAGCGTTAGGAACACAATTACATTGCTAGAAACAGCTAATAGCAACATCACTACCGATACCGGCGATATATGCTCATTATTGAATAACTATTTTCATTCGATTTTTGTTTTGGAGCCCGAACGTCCATTTCCAGCTTTCGAAAGTCGTACTGAAGCAATTTGTGTTGTCGACCCAGCAAGTTTTTCTATCGATGTAGTACAAAAGTGCCTTTACCACCTTGATGAAAGAAGATCAACCAGCTACGATAGTTTACATCCATGGGTCCTTAGTAAATGTGTAGCTAGCTTCACCAAACTACTTTCATTTATCTATAAGTGCTCGTTTGCGACTAGTGTAGACAAACTAGGCGTTTGACAAAATGCCGCACAAAATTGCTTTTTTATATAAATTGTAAAAAATGAAAAAATTTATAATTTTGTTGTTTTTTTATTACAGTATATAAGATTATGATACAAATAAATAACAGAAGAAGGTATTGTTAAAATATAAAAAATAAGAAATCGAGTAAAAAGAATGCGGATACTCCAAGAAAACCATTAGGTCTTGTCACAGAGAACCATTGACGGTGAAATTAAAACTTTTTAAACAAAAGGTTTTAAGTTTATTTATTTATTTTTTCTTGATATGTTATGTACTGCTTGCATCCATCAAACTACCGAGTGTTCTTAGCCGATAAACAATAATCTCTATAAATTTTTAAATAAAAATTACGACTAAATGAAAATAGTTTAAAAATAGAATGCCGATAAAAACGTTCATAATTTTAAAAATAAATATCACGTCTTGCTCCCACTTTTTTTTTAGGTGCCCCAAGAAGTCTTTACGTCTTATCACAGAGCACCGCGGATGAGCATTTAATTGGAAGTTCACGCCTCCTACCTAACCGATGTCGCAAAACTTGCCTGGAGGTAGGTTTGAACCACGGATTCTTTGTTTCTGAGGCAAGTGCGCTACTGCGCCCCGGCCTTTTAATCTCATTTAACGGATAATGCCATTGTAATCTTACTTAGTGAACATAAAAAAGTACATATTTGTATTGATGTACTTTCCAATACACATCTAGAGCATATAAACATCTATACACATACGATGGTGTCGCTGTATATGAAGCTAGATTTCTAAACGTTAGTGCGCTTAACCCAGTGGGCACTAAGCCGCTGTCATGTATATGATAACACTTGGCTCAGTGTGGGATTTATGTATTGTGGATATATTATTCGTTTGCCACAAAAAAAAAACGTCAAAAAAATTTAAATCTTTTTGGGAAATGCAATAAAAAACTTGCAAGTTCAACACTTAAGGTAAACAAAACTCCACTTTCATGCGGGTTTTTTTTTAAAAACGTAGACCTATTAAAAAAATACAGCAAACTACAAAGATTTGCGTTCGATAAAAATCTATTTACCAAACTAAAACGTAAGCTAATTGTTTTTTAACAAATAGTTTAAAACATATTTCAATTAAAAACTTAAATAGTTTCTTGCTTTATTTTTTAATTATATAATAAATTCATATTGTCATATCAGCATGAACTCAAAAAAACTTGGACGACCTGTGAAAGTTTTAAATAAAACTCGTATTAATAGTGGAAGATTTGCTGGAAAAGGCTTTGATTTACCCGTAAGCGATCTACCAACTTACAAACAGGTCATTCAATACGGTTACAAGGTTGAGAAAGAATTATTTAATGGACAGAAAATTGACTCTGTACCAATCGTGACAAAAGTCAATAGTGACTTGCAACAGCTTTGGTGTAGGGTCAATCTAAATCTACCTCTGATAAAAGATAAACCATTGAAAAATAAAATACCGAGAACATTTCTAAAAGTGTTGTCTGCAGAACGAATTCAATCTAAAAACCATAAGTCTACTATAAACTGGCTAAAAAAGAAACTGGAAACGTTGTTTGAAGCGTCTGATTGCCGGTGCGTTCTTCCAATTATTGATGATTGTAATGATAGATAAACAAATATCTTTTAAAGTTTTTTATTACAACTTTTTTTAATGTTACGTGAAAAATATTTTGTAAAGGTAAATGAAAATCTACTACCTCATCTCTCTGCCTTCTAATAAGGTATAAAAATAAGGCCTACAACCGTAAACTAACGGATGTAAGCCTATGCAATAAATGGTTTCTATATTGTTTTGATTTTATAGTAAAATAATATAATTTTAGACACATTAAATGTCGGAAAAGTAATTGCACAATGAAACACATAGTTTGTCTCTGTGAGGAAAGTAGAAAGGTAATTCATGCCATTTTTTTATTAATATTAATAGGCATTTACAGTTAAAATTCATAAATATGTAAGGTTAGAGAAAATAAAATAGCCTTAAGTCATTTTAGAATTTGCTGCTCTTTTATGAAGTTATGTTAAAATGATTATTTATCACTAATCATTTGACCATTAAATCATTCTATTCACTTTAAATTTAAATTCTTTCAAATTTAGAATATTTGACTTATTTTAGGTCCCTGTTCTGGAAACAGAATATTTTATAGGTCCAAAGATGCAAGATAGAACCAAAAGGAAGTTGGCAGTTAGGCAATGTGGACCAAGCGGAGGCAACAAGGAACACCAAAAAGTATATTAGAGAGGAAAATGAGGCCACTAGAAAGCTAATTAGACAAAAAAATCTTCAAAAAACATCAGAAGTCCATTCGAATAGTAGTTTTAATGCTGATTCTTCAAGTTTAGATACAACTGAAAGTGAAGAGTTTGAGGAGAGTTTCAAATATATAGTTCAAAAAAAAAGAAGTTACACAGAATTAACTAATTCATCCAAGGCTGCAATAAGATACGAAGTAGGCTGCAATAGCAACAGCTGCATTAATTGACTACGGAATAGTAAGTAAGAATAAAAAATCTCAGATAATTACAGAATATAAGGTATTTTGTGAAAAAGCAGAGTGGCTAAATCAATTGACACTAAGCGCCGTCAAGAAGTTTTAGAAATAAAGGTAAATGGTGTTGATAGCAAGAAAGACAAAAATTCATTAGTTCAAGTGATGAAATACAAGAGTAATGGGGACTCTTTTTTTATCGAACCAACAACGATGAACATCACCTCAATTTTACTTTTGAAAATGATCCCTACTCTGGAAATTATCTAACAATGTGATAATAGAAAATGGTAAAGGTAGTACTTTGGCTTTATCAACATTAAATGAGCTTTCTGAATATGATATGATTCAAAGCTTAGAAGCAATTGTTCTTGACAATACAAGTTCTAACACTGGCGTAGATAATGGTTTAGTTGTCAAATTAGAAAAGCTTTTGAATCGTAGCATTCATTTAGTTGGATGTTTGCTTCACCAGGGTGAGCTACCTCTTCGTCATGTTATATCTGAAATAGATGGGCAAACTAATGATTTAAAAAAATATAAAGGTTCTATTGGTATACAAGCGTCTAATATATTCATGCATGAACAACCTTTATGAAGGTTGTTCATGCATAAATATATCAAACATAAAAATTATTTACATAAAACTCTATCAAAAGATAGAGTTTTATGTAAATCCCGACATTGTTTGCAATCTGAGTACAGACCAGCGTAAACTCTATGAGTATTGTATTGGAATAGCTAAAGGTTCCATTTCTGCCAAGTATGCTTATAAAAAACCTGATCCTATCTGTCATGCACGCTGGTTAACCCTTGCTTTAAGAATTATGATGGTTTATGCAAGAACTGAGATACCTAAATATGATCTAAACTGCATCACAAAGTACATAGTTCAAGTCTACTGTCCAATGTGGTTTGCTGTAAAAAGTTCAGCGCATTATAAAGATGCACCAAAGCTCCTCCATAAAACAATACAGTTAGTCAAAAAACAGGATGACAGAATTGAAAAGATTGTATTGAAAAATCTTCAGGGTAACTCCTATTGCTGCTGTCAATTTTTTTTACGCTATGCTGCTAGACGATGAAAAAGTTGTAAGAGATCATGTTCTCAATCAAATCTTGGAGATTAGGTTATCTAGGGAAACAAATACAGATTTTAAACCTAAAATCAAAGCTAAGACAATTATGACCTTGAACTTCAATGCTGGTGTTTCGACCGAATTACAACAAGCTATTCAAACCGGCAATAAACTTTCTCAAACTGATTTGCGAAACAATTCTCAATCGTTGGAAAGAGCTGTAAAACTCACATCTGAAGCTTCTAAAAAGGTTTATGGACGGGTGAAGAGACATAACTTCATTCTGACTAAAAACCAAAGTAGAGCCGAAAACAAGAGAAATGTGAAAAAGTCAGAATATTGTATACTTTTCTCAGAGTAATTTTACAATCTTGTATAATGCAAATATATCATATATTGAATACAATACAAAACTATAATATATAATATATCAATATTATTGATATTGAAAATTTTTTCTATGACTCTGATGATTAAGACATATAAAATTGAGTTCAATGTACTCTTTTATGAAAAGACATTCAAAAATGTTATTACAACATTAAACTTGGTGTAGCTTTCATTGTGAGGTCAATAAAATCGTTGAAGTTCCAGTATATACTAAAAAGACTCTGGCCCAAGCTATTCTTAAACACCAACAATTTTAAAGAACTTTTTGTTAACAATCGAGTGAAAAACTAGAAAATTTGATTTTCTAGTTTTTAACTAATATTTAATAGAACTTTTCATAAACATCTGCGACGGAAACTTTTTACAGACCTTCGTTTTTACGTGACATTAGCCAATAGGCTTCATAAAACTTCGTGAAAACGAGACAAGACTTGTAAAAAGTTTCCGTCACAGATATTTATGTTTTTGCGAAATATTTAATTAATTTAAATGTTTGAAAAAGAAACACAAATAATTGAAAACTTTAAAATGATTTCCCAAAATGATTATAAGTCCAAATTGTATAATTTTTTCGAAATTATGTTTTTATTTATGGCTTACATAAATCCCAAAGTGAGCCAACATGCTTTGGAAAAAAAAGTATGTATAGACAGTGGCTTAGTGGGCACGGTACATTTTTTGGACGTTTTCAATAGATTTAAACCTAATGAAAACGTCAAAAAAACGTTTTAAAGTTACACCGTGTCCACAAGAATGCTTCTGCCTACAAAAACCCCAAACCACTACCAAGGGATGGTTCACCTCCATATGTAACATACGTACATGTAACTGCAGTTACGCATAAATCCAGAATGAATGCATTTGCATTCATTCTTTTTTTTTTTGATTTCTATTACTTTTTTTAATATATATAATTTTTAAATATTCTTATTAGTTTTTGTCAATTACATTTTGCATCACGGTCGTTCAGACTTACTAAATAAGTGGAAAGTTATTATACGCAAGCGCAGTAAAGTTTGCATATTTTAAAAGTTTTGAAAATGGCTACGGATTACGAATATAAAAAAAATTCTCATTGACAACGAGCTATTTTTCTAATTTTTAGCAATTAAATATGCATTTAGCCGATTATTGAAAGGAAATTATAATAAAAGTAACTTCTAGTACACGATAAAATATTTCAAATTAAATATAAAACCTCTAAAAATAAATAAAATGTAATTACAGCAATAGCTATTTTAGTGTGTTTTGTTTATCGTTTTCAAATTGTTTTTAAAAAAATTTTGAGCGTAGAAATTTTAAAAATTTAACTTTTTCAGATAGATGAACTGTTGATCTTTCTAAAAATGTTTACTGATATTAGTATTCAATTTTTTTCAAGATTAAAAGATATTTTTTTAACATTAACTTTTTGTAAGCTGTTGCTAGGCTACTCTATAGTCACAATACATAATTACATTGATGTGAGTTAATATATATATATATATATATATATATATATATATATATATATATATATATATATATATATATATATATGTATATATATATATATATATATATATATATATATATATATATATGTATATATATATATATATATATATATATATATATCGTATAACAAGAAATGACTTTTAAAGATATATGTATATATGTATATATATATATATATATATATATATATATATATATATATATATATATATATATATATATATATATATATATATATATATATATATATATATATAAGATATATTAGTGTATTTTAAAAATAGAGTGCTATAACAGAGACAAAATTAGATGTATTTTTGCTAATTTATTAAAATTAACAAAAACACATCTAATTTTTTTTTTGACAGGCAGGCAGGATTGTTTTTATTAATACATACATACATAATATATGTATGTATATTTTATTAATTATTTTAGCATATATTACATACATATTTAAATATGTATGTAATATATGCATGGATGCAATATAGGTATTTGCAGTTATTGTGGTTAAAAAGTCAATGGAGAGATAAACAAATAAAAAACAAAACAAATTTCTACATTCTATAAAAAAATAGTTTAAACACTCCTAGTCATAACTAAAGAATATATATATATATATATATATATATATATATATATATATATATATATATATATATATATATATATATATATATATATATATATATATATATATACATAGTCGGCCTAACATACAATTTTTAATATATTTACTTTTTGTTAAAATCAATTCATATTTTAATACATTCGAATTTTAAGTTTTTTCCTTTTCTAACTATTTATTGCTAAAATAATTAATAAAATACCTTATAATATTTTTTTAGTATTTAAATGAGCAAAGTTTGATCAAATTGAGGGGGCTGTTAATTTTATATGGTCATAACTTTTAGGCACAATAATACAAATAAATTAAATTGAAAAACTGAAGGTTTATTTAGTATTAGATAGAGAAACTGAGCATTTTATCAAGTCATTGTCATCATGTTTTGGCAGAGGCAGTTAGCTTGTAGGGGAATTTTTGTTAACAATTCATGAAATTTTTGCAAAACATTTAGAATTGACCAAAGCATGACCATAATTAAATTTAGTTAAAAAAAAATTTTTTTAATGTATCTTGAAATTTCTAAGACAACTTCATGTTATTAGAGTAATAACATTCTAATAATGTTATTACTCAAGATTGTGAAAATTTATAATGATATGACCTTGAGCTAATTTCATTATAAACTATTAATAAAAGCAGGTTGATTTGATTCAAATAAATAGAGATTTTTTGAGTCAAGTCTTGAATCACTTATTTGATTTGATTCAAAATATTTAGGCTTAGCAGGGGCCTAATATATATATATATATATATATATATATATATATATATATATATATATATATATATATATATATATATATATATGACACGATATTAAATTAGTTTTTTGAGGTTGGTAAGATTTTTTAGGCCTTAAATTAGAGCACAAATTGTTTTTGTCACGATTTTTTTATAAAACATTAAATTCAAAATAAACTAAAGCGAAAACTAAAATGCTTTTATTTTTTTATACAAGTAAAATCTATATGCATTATGAAAATCCAAAAAAAGATCTAAACATATTGATTTAGATACCAAAAAAAATAATAATAATTAAACATTTTATCTTTATTTAAAAAAACAATCGGACTAAAGTTAAGTATATATTTCAAATAATATATTAAAACAATAATTTACCAAAGAAAAACCATAAAAAAAGCATTTCAATATTTTGCAGATCCACCTTTCTTAAATAAGGATTGAAGAAGGCAATTATCTAAAATTTCAATGTTTCTATCAGCATTAAGTCAACCTTCAAATAATTAATAGCATTTAAATCCTGCATAATTTATGTAGGCCCAAAAGTCTACACTGCCATTACCTTGCTTGGTTGGTTTTCATGTACAATTCAAATCAAATTACTCTTGAGGTGATCGCCATAGCAGAACACAACTTGCTGTCGTGTTTCATCAAGCAAATTAATTTTATTAATTAAAAACGTTTATCTCATTGTGTTGCCCTCCAGATTATCCAGATCCATAATGTCATCTGTTCAAGTATAAGGTTTTCAAATATGTGAATATTCAATATTTAACTTATTGGCTATTTGACGAGGAGATAGTACTTGGTTTTAAATAAAAATAGATTTGTAACATGTTTTTTCAGAGAATCTCAACCATGATTTTGGAGTTTCATGCTGTATTACTTCACTCGTTATGAGGCTTTTTTCAATATCTAATTTATTTGTGTTTTCATCAGTACTATTTCTTTTTAATAAATGCTAATGAAAATCAAATTAAATTATTAAAAAAAATATTACATTAATTTTAAAAATAAAGCAGTAAGCATTAATTTTTAACGAACAAAAAAAAATTAAAAAAATATAGTCGATGTTATAAAGTTACATATAACTAGGGATACAAATGAAATTTTATGGTAACAACTTGTCTATTAAATAAAAAACACGATACTTATTAATTATATATATATATATATATATATATATATATATATATATATGTATATATATATATATATACATATATATATATATATATATATATATATATATATATATATATATATATATATATATATATATATATATATATATATATATATATATATATATATTTAAACAATTTAAAATGTATTCTACAAAAAGAGTGCTCAATGTTCTTAAAAGAACAGAGCAATTACAAATTAGTAGAAAATCACTTAGCAAAATTTTTTCTCATTTAACACTGGGTTTCATCAATAAAGACTCATCAGAAAGTTTCTGATGAGTCTTTATTGATAAAACACAGTGTTAAATGAGAAAAAATTTTGCTAAGTGATTTTCTACTAATTTATATATATATATATATATATATATATATATATATATATATATATATATATATATATATATATATATATATATATATATATATATATATATATATATATATATATATATTAGCTATATACCTTAATTTAAATGTATCATACATCTACAAAAGTAGTGTTGGGTGAATTCTATTTTTGTTCAGAAAAAAATTGAATACTCAGATCTGAAAACAATTTCAAATCAAGATAAGACTATTCAAATAAAAAAGTAAAAATTATTAAATTGCATCGCTCAGATTTTTAGAAAAACAGTTTTGAAAATGTAAACAAATCACGCTTTTAACAGTCAGATAAATGTAGCAGAGAATCACAGTTTTTTATATATTTAAACATCTTTATATTGTTTTTATCATTTTTGAATCAACAATTCAATTATCTTTATTATTATTTCATTCTATCAAAAATATGCAAATAACAACTACTAAGTAAAACTTTAAAAATATTGTTGCTACTCAGAAAAAATTTTGGTATCTAAAGGCCGTCACCATCTTTAAAATTATATTTGAATTTGACAATGCGCTTGCGTATAATAACTTTCCACATCTAAACGACCGTGGCATGTAAACAATTAAAAATAATAAAAACGAGCCATTAAAAAAAATAAAGAATGGCACAAAAAAACTAAAAAATATTTTATACAATATCTAAAAATTATAAATATGTTATCCAAAAAAAGAATAAAACTCTTTTAATTTTTTTTTTAAACACTTAATGGTATTAACTAGTCAAAATTTGACAAAATTATTTTATTCCACAAATAAGATTCACGCTGAACAATACTAATCTGACTAGATTTTGTTCGACAAAATGGTTCATTTAAAAAGTTATTATTTCGCAGAGTATTTATTATTTGTTTCTAATGTGAAATTAGATTCAGGATTAGATTCAAATCTTGAATCTAATCCTGAATCATTCGGACATAAAACATAGAATTTTATAAACGTTTAGTTTTTATATGTTAAGAACTTTCATGTCTTTAAAAAACATTTTTGTAGGTACAAAACGATTTTGAAAACATATTAGGCAAATGGTGTGTTTCTGCCGATGATAAAGAAGTCGCAATTTACTTTTGCCCAAGCATTATTTACATATTTAATATAACTATGTTTAAGTGAATAGTAAATTTGCGCAAGGTTTTTTTTCAAATAATTTCTGGTTTTAATAAAATTCCAAATTGGAATTTCGCTTATCAGTTACTTAGTGGATCATTAGTGACAGCCGCTATAAATGGCAAGCCGATAACTTTCCGACATGTTTATAGTGGCTAGTCATCGGCTAGTCATTTTTGGCAGCTGCAATTATGGTCCACTTAGTAACCGATGTGCAAAACTAAAGTGGTTCACTCAAAATGCCTAGAGATTTACTGAAATTTCAATATAGAATGTTTGCTGGGCAGTTGACTTACAGTATTTTGAAAGGATTTGATGACAACAACTATACATTGGGAGTTTTTGTAGGTTTATTAAAAGCATTCCACTCTGTCAGTCATAAAATCCTTTTCTACAAATTGCAAAACTACAGAGTTTTGAATTTGAATTTAAAATGGCTTCAGTTTTATCTTTAGAATTGTAAACAATGTGTTTCGTATAGCTTGAATAGTACACAGTTAAAATTATTAGTTGTGGTGTCCCCAAAGAATAAATACTTGGTCCTCTTTTGGTCATTTTTTGTCCTCTGCTATTATTTTAAGGAGTAAATAGATTCTATATTGTGTAAATAGTAAATAGATTCTATGTTGAGCAGCTTCGCACCCCTTCTTCATTTATTCAGGCAGGCGTAGATGTATTTATAATACTTTGTTTCCAGGTTAGGACCTTTAATGCTAGATCTTCTTGACTCATTGTATGGGATTTTTTTGTCTCTCTGTTTTTATGACTTGGCAACTCATTTTATTATCTTCTAATGAAAGTACAGCTCTAAAACTCATTTCTATGGTTCTATGGCTCTGAGGCCCGCTGGTAGTCAGATTTCCCAAATTCTGTGGTAGCTCTCAGAGAGACTGATTCCATCAACAGCTGTAAACTATCAAAGTAGTAACAGCGCGATATTGCGCATGGATGGTGTCCCAGTTCGTATTTTTGGTGTGCATTGTCGAAGCCACATTTGAAGCCCTTTGTTACGGTTTTATTAATAGAATTAAGGCAGTTGCTTGGACTATTAAGTAGTGTATTGAAAACTATCTGTGCTTTGAGTCAAGTTCTTTAACAATTCCAAAAATGTCTAATGTACCAAAAACTATAAAGCACAAAAATTCATCATTATCAACAAGTTCTCTAAATTTATCATTCACTAATATTCATGGTTTCCGAAGTAACTTTTCTTCTGTTGATTTCTTATCTCTTGCAAAGTTCATCAGATCTACTTGGTCTTTGTGAAACTAATTTGATTTCAGCTGTCTTAGCAATCTTAGTGTTAATAGTTATTTTTATTTAATTTTTAAAGACTTTAATACTCACATGCTTGGCTTGGGCATTTACATTCGTAAATTCACCTTTTTTGTCGGGAAACTAGGTTTGAATCAACACACTATTCTTTTATGTACACCATTTATCACCACTTTACTCTATCGCTTTTCTCTTTGTTTCATATCGCTCTCCTTCATCTCAAGACTGCATTCTTTTCAAAGTTATCTCTGATCAAATTGATCAAGCCCTTTTTCTTTATCTTTCAGCCAATATCGTTGTTGTTGGTTACTTTAATGCTCATCATACTGGATGGCTTGGTTCTGGTGTTAGTGACTCTGCAGATGGTAAGGCCCACAATTTATACCTTTTTCAATCTCTAACACATATAGTCGACTAGCTTTACAGACAAATTTCCAGACAAACTTTTCAACTCGCTTTCCAGACAAATTGAATCATTACCTTTTCTACTCGACTTATGTCTTGTTTCTGATTTTAGTCAGTGCTCAATTTCTCCATGTTTCACCCTTGGGTACGTTTCATTACATTGTGATCTCTCTAAAATTATTATCTCATTCTTCAACATCATCAGAATTTCTGTATCCTATACAATTACCTTAATGCTGACTGGGAGAAAATCACATTCCGTGATTTTGTTCGTGATGGTTCTAAAAACCTTTCATCTTTCTGCTGTCAACTGTGTTTCTTATGTAAAAAACAGACATCTGTTTTCTATTACTAGAAACCATTGTAAAAAGGTTTTGTCTAACGCCAAAGACCGCTATTCTTAGGTCACAAAAACTTGTATTTCATCTCAAGAATTAAGCTCCCGAGACTTCTGGAGAATCTTTAACGTTACCTATCATAAGGGCAAATCTATTATTTCTCTTCTCTTGCATGGTTCAGATTTTATTACCTCATCTAAAGACAAAACTGAACTGCTTGCTAAAAACTTTTCATCAATCACTTACCAATTTGTTTTTGATAGACAGTAGTCTTCTTTATTTCCTGTAACTTTAGTTCCTCAAGATTCTATCCTGAGCCTTTTGCTTTTTTTTAGATTAACGATCTCCCAGAAATTCTTACATCTAAGGTGGCGTTATTTGCTGATGATATTACCATTTATTCTTATCTTGATAAAAAGTCAACACTCTCAAGTAAGTTTACTTTTATTTTAAGCCATTATCTAAACATGTTTCGTAAATTATCTAAACATGTATGTTCAGGTGAGCTTCCACTCATCCGTTTTTTTACGGGAACGGAAAGGGAAACGGAAAAATAATCACGTGAGCATGCGTAGTTTTACTTCGGACAAATTAAAACTTATAATACGCATGCCCACATGATTATTTTTCTCTTCCCTTTCCCGTTCCCGTAAAAAAACGGATGAGTGGAAACTCACCGTAAGTTACTTTAAAAAAAAATTTTTTGTAGGAAGTGTTTTTAATCTTTAGTTCTGTTACATGGAGAATTTTTCTTGTTATATTCTTTGTAGATACTTAAAGATTTATTATGATTTTAGTGTTTAAATCAATGAATGTTTTATTGTTTTTATATTTTTTCTTTTTTACTTTGTACATTTTCAGTTATAATACACTCAGCGAAATTTCCATAGTTCCACTTACAATTTGTACATATAAATAAATTCATGAAGTATTTGCATTTATTTTTTTTTTGTTTATTACAGGAATTATTAGGAATAAATAAATAAGCAAATAATACTTTAATAGAAAATAATTATTAATTTATTTCGTAAAAACTATAAGTTAGAAATATTTCGAAAAAACAGGCGAAATTTCTGTAGTTCCATCAAAGGTAATCCTTTATAAT
Source organism: Hydra vulgaris (assembly GCF_022113875.1). NCBI lineage: Eukaryota > Metazoa > Cnidaria > Hydrozoa > Anthoathecata > Hydridae > Hydra > Hydra vulgaris. Next base: position 28,839,209 of record NC_061165.1, read on the forward strand.
TTTTGTTGTAGATATTAATTTTTAATTAGTTTAGGTTTTAATAATGTGTGCTACCACCTTTTACACTTATTAATTCGAAGATTCGGTTTTTTATACTTTTTATAGGACTTTCCAAACAAACCTTTGAAATACCGTTCCATGCTTGTTGGATAGATGTTTTAAGTTCTTGTATTGTATTATACTGTCGAGAATTTACATATATAGTTCGCGCCAATATTCCCCATAAACTTTCAATAGGGTTCAAGTCAGATGAACATGATGGCCAATTCAAAACATTTACATTTTTTTCCTGGAACTACTTTTTTACACTTTGTGCCGTGTGAATTGCCGCATTATCTTGTTGGAACATCCAGTTCTCAGTAAGTAAAACTTCACTAAACTCAATTAAAACATCTTTTAAAAGGTCTACGTAATTTCTTGTATTCATTTTTGTAGTAATAAAACATATTGAAATTTTGCCGTGGAAACAAAATGCGGCCCACACTATAACCGAAGTTACGACTCATAGCTATGCTATCTTTTTTTTTTCAAATCATGCCAATAATACTTAAAACCATCTGGCCCATCTAAGTAAAACTTGTCGGAAAAAATAACATTTTAAGTTAGTTATAAGAACTAAGTTTATAAAATTGTTAACTGCATGGTAAGACCTTTTGATTTTCTTTACAATTTGTCGATTGGACAAACCCATATCTTTGTAAGCAACAATTTTTGCTTTTTTTTCCTCATTTAACCCTTTATTGTTAACTATATGAAGACATTAAGTAAAAAAATATTCCTTTGGCCAAAAAACATAGTTTTATATCATTAATTGCAAATCCAAAAAAAAATTCTTCGTTAACATCAGCAGTTTTCAAATGTTTAAATGATTTTCTTTGCAATTTGTCGATTGGACAAACCCATATCTTTGTAAGCAACAATTTTTGCTTTTTTTTCCTCATTTAATCCTTTATTGTTAACTATATGAAGACATTAAGTAAAAAAATATTCCTTTGGCAAAAAAACATAGTTTTATATCATTAATTGCAAATCCAAAAAATTTTTTTTCGTTAACATCAGCAGTTTTCAAATTTTTAAATGATTTTCTTTGCAATTTGTCGATTGGACAAACCCATATCTTTGTAAGCAACAATTTTTGCTTTTTCTTCCTAATTTAACACCTTTTCGCGTGGCATTGTAATAATTAAATAACAAATCTTAATTAAAAATACACAAAACTTCAAAATAAAACAAACAAATCTTACTCAAACTTCAATTAACTCTTCAAAACAAAACAAACAAATGGAACTATGGAAATTTCGCCTGTATATATATATATATATCAATTTTAAAAACATTCTAGAAAATTTAGTTTCAATTGTTTTAGAAACACATAAAATTGTCATAAATGCTTTTGTTTGCAATAGGTGTAATATAGGAAAATTTTGTGGTTAATTTTATAAATGGGTTCCGCATGAAATCTGCAATAACTACATGGAACTATAGAAATTTCGCTGAGATATGTTTTGGCAGTAGGGGAAAGGCGCCTATGATGGCATAGCGCCTATGATGGCATACCGATCATATTTTCATAAATATTGGTTATGGCAAAAAAGTGATTAGACCAACATGTCTATACTGACTTTACATAAGTTTTTGTAAAAATACGTCCTTTATACACAAATATTGCTTTTATAATCGACAAAAATTGATTTTGGGATGTGCTGTTGTATATTTATTCCCTTTAGATATTTAAGATTGTGATTTTATTATTAACTGTGTAGATATAAAATTTTCATGCATTTTTTTCCCAAGTTTTATGCATTTAGTGGAATACTTATTTTAATTTTATCTGTTGAACAAAGCAATTTTATCTGTTGAACAAAGCAGACATAGCTTAATTTTATCTGTTGAACAAAGCAGACATAGCTTGTTTAAATGAAAATGATGACTTCTTCCTATGGTGATATACTGATGAGTTTGGTGTGTTGCAATATTGACGAGTGGAGAAAACTTTTTTTTTTTTATAAAAACAACATATTTGTCAGTGAAGCAAAAAGGAATTTTACTTCACTAAATATTTTTTGGTTCAAAAAACGCAATATTTCTTATGCGCATGCGGAAAATTTTACACTGCTGCTGTGTAGCACGAAAGGGTTAATTAGGATGATTACGCGTAATTTCTTGCATTTCTGAGGGAAGACTCTAAGGTCAAATGAAATTGTAAAGTTACCCTTGATGCTAACCAGCCCTATCCTTCCCTATGCCATCATAGGAACAGTAGTTGCCTATGATGGCATACTTGTGCTTTTTTTTAAATAAAACAAGGTAATAAAAAAATAAAACTGATGAAAACTCCTAGGGTTATTATTGTTCTACATGTAACGAAGAATATGTTTGTATCAAAATTTTTGTACTTGGTCTTCAGGATACTGAATAACAAAGCTTCAAAGTTAAGTATGCGATCATAGACGCCTTTTCCCTAAATAAATATTTGGAAACGTTTTTAAAAAATGACTTCATTTTGCTATGGCTTTATAGCAAAATGACTTCATAGCTTTAATCCTTTAAAATATTACGCAACGATGTTATAGTTACATAAAATGTATCAGCTGTTTTTATAACTTTGAGCTGCATAAGAAATGTTTTTTCATGATTCATGAAAATTTTGACGAGTTTTTTGAAGAATACGCATGAAGAAAAACTCAGGAGAAGAAGAAAAGGTCATTGAAGCATACTAAAGGTGAGAGGGACTTCAATTCTATTTTTTATATTTTTTTTTTGACAAAAAAAATATATATATATACATATATATAAAAAAATAATAATAATAAAATTTTTTAATTTTTTAAAATATTATTATTTAACTTTTTGATTTTAATAAAAACAACAAAAGTCAGAGTAAATAATATATTATATTTATATTATTATTAAATCTATATTATTATTTACTCCAAAATTGTTGGGTATTAAAATCCAACAACTTTGACTCCCCAAACTCAAGTTTAACGTTAAGAAAATTCTTAATAACGTTTTTGTGAAACCTTCGACTATATTTAGGCATTTTTAGTTCAGGAGTTGTAATTATAGAAGGGGTTAATGTGGCGAACAAGAACAAGACTATGCCAGAAGGGGTCAGGGTCACCTACATTTTGGTTAGCTCCTGACTTTAAATCTATTACTTGTTAATGTCTTCTTATAAAGATTAATTTTAAAAAAATGGTCAACCGAATCAATATCTTCTGTAAATTTTTTTATTGACTTTTCTTTTACTTGCTGTTATGATATTTCCACGTCGCAACCAATTTTAATACATTTTTTTTTTCACGTCTCGGTCTTTGATAAGTTTTTGTTTTATTTTTATGGAGCAACATATTAATAGAGATTGATCGTTTACTGTCTCAGCGACATCTGGAAAAAAATATTTAGCTTGCTTTTATAACCAAGTAATAAAACTTACATTTTCTTATTCACTTTGTTTTGTGCTTGTAAAAATGTAACGTTCATACGTGATATTCTTTCTTGGTTTGAAAAACTGATCAAATTTTTCACACAAGACATTGTATTGATTGCTATCGTTTCTTGTAAGAGTTTTGTATTTTTCTTTTTTGTAAATCTTATGTAACTCCTGTTGCAATTAAACACAACTCAAAATCTTATTATGAAACACACGAATGATCAATGATCAAATTATCTGTGGTAACGGAAGTGACCATAAAGTTAAAAATAAAGGTTGAATAGAATGGTATATCTCTATTAATTTATTTGCATATACAAATATATATATATATATATATATATATATATATATATATATATAATTTATTATATGAACTTAAATTTATATATATATATATATATATATATATATATATATATATATATATATATATATATATATATATATATATCAGGGGCGGATCCAGCATTTTTTGGTGTTTGAGATAGCTAACTTCCAGACATGGAGCAAACTCCAAACATTTATATGTTTATACTTATATCAAATAAGGATGGTTTGCAAAAAATTGCGATGATTGGAGCCTGGGAACAAAAAAGCCCCAAAATTTGAGACGTACCTGCCCCAAACGTGAGAGCAACAAGTTGATAAAATATTTTTTGTACTATTCTCAACAAGACTTACATTTATCCATAAATTTTAAATTTCATTGTAAAATATTTCAGTGTTCAAAAATTATGACCATGTAAAGTTTGAATCCCTCTCAATTCGAGGGGTTTACAATTTTTATATGGTCATAATTTTTGAGCGCTAACATATTTTACAATGGAATTTAAAATTTGTTGATAAATATAAGTCTTGTTGAGAATAGTACAAAAAATATTTTATTAACTTGTTGCTCTCACGTTTGGGGCAGGTACGTCTCAAATTTTGGGGATTTTTTGTTCCCAGGCTCCAATCATCGCAAATTTTTGCAAACCATCCTTATTTGATATAAGTACAAACATATAAATGTTTGGAGTTTGCTCCATGTCTGGAAGTTAGCTATCTCAAACACCAAAAAATGCTGGATCCGCCCCTGTATATATATATTACGTTCTTTAAGAACAACGTAGAATAATTGTTTTTTAAATAATCCTCTTCTTCAGAACTAAAACAAACAAGTTTACTAAGTAACGAATATGGTTATATCTATATGCACAACACTTTTATAAAACTTGTTAACATAAAAGTAGTATTAGGTAATATTTATCTTTATTAAACGTTGTTAATAATCAATCAAAACCATTTATAAAAAATAATCTGTTACATTTAAATTTATTACGTTATTTAAGCAAGACTTAATGCTTCCTGTAATACGTAATTGCTAAAGTTATTTTACGTTTTATATTACGTTTTATATATGTGATGAAGTAATATTATAACAGACAAACATTATGTCGCAAGTATTATGATTTTAATTGGTTTGAAATTTCTATCATTAAATTTCAATACATTGTTGAAATTTTGTTTTTATGAACTACAAATTTCCAAAACATTTAATAATTTGTAGCAATTAAATCAAGACGTGTTTTTTTAAACTTTTGTTTTTGTTTTAATATGACAAGTAGGCGACAAGTGTTGCATTTACTTGTTTTAGAAATATTAAAAATACAGTAAACAACGTAGTAAGAATAGCAAGTAATATATTATATATATTAATTGAAACTTTCAACAATTTTTACGTTTCAAATTATCTGTGGTGTTTGATCAAAACACTTTAACTAAGGTATTTTCATTTTTATTCAGTTAAATTGTTTTTGTATGTATCGTTTTTTATTTTTGATTTATTTCAAAAACAAACTACTAGATATTTTCCATATACTTTTAAAAATATTTTAAAACCGACAAAAGACGTTATCGTCTTTTGTCGATTTTAGAAACGTATCTAGGATTTTTCAGCGTTTGGGCTACTTCCAAGTATAATATAAACTTCAAATTATTAATTTTTTTTTTTTTAATCTAAAAACGAATACGTTTTGCTAAAAATTGAAAAAAATTGTTTGAGAATAGGCATCTTTAAGTTTAAGGGAAATTAGATTTTCCAAACAAAATTTGTATTAACTTTGGCTGAAATTTTTTCAATATACGGAAAGTAATCTTAGATTGACCAAGTACATTTAAAAATAATTGATTTATACAAGATAGACCGCAAATATTTGACTTATAAATTCAGATTAATAAAAAATATAAATATCAATAAAGTATCTGATGAAAGATCATAATGGTCTATCTCCCTTTTGCATCGAGACAAAATATAAAAAACAAATTAAAAAACAAAATTTAATTTAAAGGCACTCTTTAACAAAAAGTTTTAAAGTATTTTATTACTTAAGTAAAAACTTCGGCTCTCTTGATTCGTGGTTCTTCTGAATATCTGAATCTCTCTCGTAATTGATGATAATTTTAAATCTGAATTTTGTTTGATTGTCTTTATAGTTTAAGAACTCTAATAATCAAAATTTTTAGAAATGTATTGAATCATTTGGATCTTATATAAAATTAAAAGAGTTGTAAACGATAGGAGTTTCAGCCCCAGCACTTTCTTATTAGTATCACGTTTGACTTGGTTCTCTGAGCGCCTGCCTTGGTTATTAATGTTTGTGCTTAGAAATAAAAAAGTTTAAAAGAGTCGTAGCAGTATATATTTAAAAAAAAGTTAATAACAACCCACTGTGGGACAATGAGTGGCTGAAAATCAAAAAAATATTGGGATGAAACATAACAGCTTAATATCTTAAACTATAGATAAAAAATTAAAAAAAATTAGTCTGGTGTGACATTTAGTTCCAAAGATATCGTTATTTATAGTTACATATGTAGTTAAAAAAAAAACGTTTTTACCTCAGTAATGGTATTTTTGGCAAAATGATGACAACAAATCAGATGAGGTCAACCATACCGGGTGACCGAGGAACAGCGTAACGCAAAAAATATAAAAATTTGAAAATACACAAAAAATTTATTTCAATTCATAACTGACTAGAATTTTGACTAAATGTTTATTCATGACTAAGGTTCAAAATTTTTCAATGTGGCCACCATTGGCATCATACACAAGTTGGATACGCCGCTGGAAGGATCTGCATGCATTCTTGACATCTTATTCTGGAACTTTGGCCCATGCTTTGCATATAGATTTTTTTTGTGACTCGGTACTTCCATGGGAAATCTTGCAAGCCTCTTTCTCCACAGCCGTCCACATAAAAAAGTCTAATGGGTTCAGATCTGGGCTAGATGGGGGCCACTTTAATTTGTCCCAGTACTGACTCATGTTTTCACTGAGAATATTTTGTGTCTTTTTTGAAGTATGAGCTGGTGCCCTATCCTGCTGAAACACATACTGACCATCTGGATAGTTTCTGTTTAACCAGGAAATGACCTTCTCTTGCAGGAGGTGGATATACTCATCACTGTCAATTTTTTGACCTTTTTTCACAAAAACTGGTGGACACTTTTTTCCATCGCTTGCTATCACGCCAAGTACCATCACAGAAGCTGTTTTTTTTTGATGAAAATGAATACCTGATATTCTCAGGGACTTCCTTTACTGTTTTAGCAGTACTAAGGTACCTTGTGTTACGACGATTGGCTACTTTATCCACAATGAAAAGTTTTTCATCAGAGAAGATTGTCACACGCCCAGGGTAAGATTTTCGCCAATTTAACAATTTTTTGCATCGCTCTTCCCTACTTTCTTTCTGTTTATTAGTGATAAGATGCTTAGTCACAACAGCTCTGGATTTAAGGTTCAAATCTTTCATAACTTTTTGCATTGTGGAGTTGGCAACATTGGCTTCCCTTGCCAACTGGCGGATGGAGCGCAATGGATTTCGCTTGACTTCTCTTTCGACAGACCTTAAAAGCTGAGATGATCGTTTTACAGGTTTTGGTTTATTAAAACGTCGTTTGATATCTCCTGTTTCATAAAAAAAATATTTTACTCGAAAAATTGCTGTTCTGGAGCAGTTTAAAGCCTTTCTGATATCTGATGTAGTCTTATCCGATTGCAACATTTGCAGAATGTCTTTTTGATTCTTGCAGATCCATTTTAGTTAAAATTTTTTAATTTTTACGTTTTTTTTATTTCTGTGTTGATATCATTGCGTAATTTGTAAACAAATAGATCCACGGATATCTACAAGCATGGATAGAGCCTTAAATTTGAACGTAACGCAGTTGCGTGGTCACCCGGTATTTATCAATTTTATGAAAACAGATGTAGAAGTTAATAGTTATTAAAAAAAAAATAAAGTGAATAATTTTATCTAAAAAATGCAAGCAACTTCGGAAACTATAAAAAAACTTTTTCTTTTTGATTTTTCCTTATAATTCATTTGTTTAATCTTTCAAAAAAAAAAAAAAAAAAAAAAAAAAAAAAAACGTACGGGAGAGGAGTAGGAAGGGCAAATGACGACCCGTCTAAGCTTTTTTGAGGACCTGTTTTTTTTTTTTTTAAACATGAGTATTTTTCATTGATTTTAAAAGATTAAATAGAATTTTTATAAATTATTTCTAATTTTAGGCAACATTTTTGTTCTTGCTCCTTTACGCCCCCCTTGGAAGAAATCCTATAGGCATCCAATAGAAAAACCAAAACTACAGATGAAAATTGTAGCCAATTTTAGACACAAATACTTTTAACATATTTATTTTTTGAAAATAGTAGTAATATGGAAAAAAACAATTTTAACCACCCTTTTGTCCGTCCCAATGTGTATCCATGGGTTATAATTACGTTATGATCTTGAAAAGATCATGTGAAAAAAAGTTGCATGAAGTTAAACGAAAAAAATCAAAAACAAAAAAGTTATAGCCACACTTGATTATGGGATGATATAAGCAGGCTTGGTCGGGAAGCGGGAGCGATCGCTCTAAAATACTGACCACGGAAATTATATTTAGTTGCGTAAAACTGGCCAGGTTTTTTTAGTCGTTTTGAGAACATTTAAGTTTATGTACGAAACAAAAAATTTTTGTTTTACGGACATACATGGAAACATAAAAAACTTGAATGTTCTCAAAACATCTTTGAGCGCAAGAATAAAAAGAATATTTGCGAACACTAAAAACCCGCCAAATTAACGAACAAACTAATTCTATTGGTTCAAAAAATACGCTGATTAAGCGAAATAAAGTTCTAGAGTATTCTGTTGAAATGTTTTAATTCACGACTTGTTACGTTTTGAGATTTCTAGCATAAATTGTTTTGAAAATATTTATTATTTGTTTACAAAAATAACTGTTTTAAATATATATTAAGTTGTCAAAATTTTAAAAGTTTATTATAAATCATAGATTTTATTAGTATATTCTTATATTTTATTTTAAAAGAGATTGTATTCTTTATGTAAATGTAATTTTGTGTATTTGTTTTTTATCATAATGTATCTTTTAAAGCAATTTTCATGATTTAAACAAAGACTTACAAAAATAATTGCGTTTTCAATGAAGTTATAATCGTTAAAGTTAATAAAACTAATTATGTAACAAACATATAAGAAGTTTCTGGTTACGCCACCAAAATCGCATGACAAAATTCTGCTTTAAAGTTTATCGTTATCGTTTTCTTTAGTGCTTTCATCCACTTTTACACTGATAAATTAAAAATAAACATTTGAATAATATAATAAATTATAGCATATATATTTACAAAGTATAGATAAAGATATTTATTAATAATATTATTTAGGGCATACCATGCAGTGTGTCATACCATGCCATATCTTGCATATAACTAACAAACACTACGTAAACAAAAACACACGTACAAACCATAAGCTAACTAAATACAATATATAAATCGATATACGTTTTATAATAATAGCCAGATTGAAATAGAGGCCCAGGGCAGGACAATTAATTATTCACATAATTTGTTGTTACAAAAATAGCAAAAATAAAAAATAAAATAAACATAACATATAATAAAATATAAAAATAAATACTGGAGAACTGAAGCCTCGATATGACACCATGAATAACGGTGTTTCAACTTCTTTAGTTGGCATCATCTAGTTTTAAAGTTTCTTCAGTTTTTCTTTTTAACAGGCATCCTGCAGGGAATCTAAAACAATGTTATTTCATGGTAAATAATTGATGTTAATATTTAGGCATAACATAAATAGACTTTTAAACAACAATAATATAACATGAATACTATGTTACCATTTAAAAATTAAAGTCTTGACTCAAGTTAACCTGACATCAAACCATTAAATCAGTTGGTGAGGGCATTTATTTAATTATATAAAAGATAATTATATCTTTTATATAATTAAATAAATGCAAAAATAATCAATATCACTAACATTTTGATTGTACCTAATTAAACAATAATCATTTTAGGTTATATTATTACTTGAAAATAATTATTTGTTACAATTTAAACATATTGAAAAAAATTAAAAACAATTGAAATTTTGACCACAATAAATTTTGTAATAAAATTATTTTCACAATGAAAATTTACAATTATAAACAAGTGTAGAGTACTTATATTATTATATACAATAGTTATATTGATGATTAGTCAAACATAACATATTTCAATTATCGTGGTCCGGAATTTATTGTTTAATTTCATGTTGTCTTAGAGCTACATTTTGTGATTATATATTAAACTTATTTCAAAGTAGATTCTAAAAAATATAACACCCTAACAATTTGCTTTAAAAAATCATTATACATAGATAATTTTTAAACTTTACTACATTGTGACAATGGCAGCATGTATTGATGACAATACATGCTGCCATTAAACTATTAAAAAATTGAATATTGAAATCATATTGCATGAATAACATACACACTTTACTATATATAAATATTATTATTAGTACATATTATTCTACTAATCAACAGATAAATGAAAATAAAAATAAACTACCATTGAGGTACCAAATGAAGTTTATGTGAAAAATCCTTTAAATGTATATTTATTCCAAATTATGTCACACTACTGTATATGCAGTTTTAAAAATGTTTTTTATCATATATATTCATAAACTTTTAATGAAAATAATGTATTCTTGAACTAAAAATATATGCTATCATAATAACATTTACATTTCCTAGAGATTCACAGTCCATCTTCTATTCACAGAACTTATCCATTCACAGAAGCCCAGGTCAATATTACGAAAAACCTGTATATTTTGCAAATTCTATATATTAAAAATATATAGAAATTATTTTATCAGGGTTGCCATGATAATTTTTAAAGTTTTTCCCTGAGTATTCCCTGAGTAAAGAACGTTTTTCCCTGAGTTGAACTCTTAAAGTTCCCTGAGTTTTCCCTGACTTTTCTATATTCTTTCCTGTTCATCAACGAGATTATTATTTTCCTTAATTAAACACAATCTTTATACTTGACAAACTAAAACTTTTACAACAACACCCACAACTAGCAAACTTATTATTATATGTATTAGCAAAAAAATTTTGAAAAACAAAATTACTGTACAAAATTATTTTCCCTGAGTTTTCCCTGAATTTTATAAAAATTTTAAAAAATCCCTGAGCATTCCAGGTTTTCCCTGGAATTCATGCTATTTCCAGGTTTTCCAGGTTGAGTGGCAACCCTGTTTATTTATTTTATCAAACTCTGTAAACTAATAGTTTGAGATATTAAAACTCGGGGAAAGTAAAACTTTTCTGAACTTTCTGAAACAAAAATATTCAAAATAATGTTGTCAGATTAAGTGTTAACTTACTAGATTTAGATGAACCATTTCATAGGAGATTATATAACTAATATGTAAAAAACTAACATTTATTGAAGTAATGCATTTTCTGTTGTTAATCATAAATCAACACAAACCAACTCTAAAAACAAAACATAGATACTATTTAACCTCTTTAATAAATTCAATAAAGTTTTATCAAAATTTAAAATTTAATTAAGTTGTATACAAAAATAACATAGATAAAAAATTTATTACCAAAAAAATTTGATATCTTTTTTATAACTTTGTAAATAAACATATTATATATGACTATATGATATCGTATAATGAAACAATGAAATTAACTTACTATAGCAAGTGAAAAATACAAAACACTCATGATTATTGAAAGATTAAGTATTTGCAATATTTAGTATCAAAACTACATTTTCATTTTTATATTGCACTTGAGTAGCATTTTATGATAGTATATTTAATTTATTTCAGAACATATTCTAAAATAATTATATAACATCCTGTGATAATTAAAAAATACCTTAAAACATTAAAACTCAACATTTACCTCTTTTAGACTAGCCAAACTGTTTCTTAAACAAATGTTTGAATATTGCTATAAAAATATATATAAATATTTATATTTTAAAAAATTAAAAAATTTATTTAACAAATAAATATATTCAAACAAAATGTGATAATTTTTTTTATTACTTCAGATAAATAAAGCTAAACGTTAAAACATCTAATAATTTTTGTTATTACTTACTATTATGTACAAATAATTCACAATATAAATAATTTAAACATTTTTTCATACAAAACCTTATATTATAACTTATAATATCAGTCACAGTATTTATAATATAAGTATTATATTATTAATTATATAAATTATAGAAAATGTAAAACATTTATGTATTTATAAATAATATGTAAAGTTTAGATAACGCAGTATTACTTAGTAAAACCTTAGCATGTTTTGTTAAGTGTCATTGAGACTTGCTTGAAAAAGATAATTTAAAATGAAACACACAAACTTAGTGTATTTCATTTTTGTAACTTCGTGACTAAGCCATAACTGTTAGCACACCAAACCATAAAAACTAATTTGAAAAATTTTCAACATTTGTCTATTGCATAAAAAAATAAAAATATGTCTTCAGTTTGATAAAACATTTTACAAGTCTGTAAAAAAGTAAACATTGACATACTCTCAAACTTAATAATGGTTATGAAATTTATAGCATTTAAGAAGTATGTTAATTCACATTTAAGAAGTGTATTAAGAGTATGTCATGTTTTTTTTTTTTTTTTTTTTTTTGTAAAATCGTTTGTTAAATGAATATCTAAATATTGCTATAAAAATATTTATATTTTTATAATAAATTAAAACTGATATGTAAATAATTATTTTTTACAAAAATACTAAAAAAGAACCAAATTAAGTTTCTGTTCACTTTAAATGCAATTGTATGTTCAGTCCAAATCAATCTGTGTTACTGCATATGTCATTTTAAAAGATTTTATCATATTTTCAAGTATAATTTTTGCCGCAATCATTACACCATATGGGACCCTTCTTTTACCCAGTTCAAATCCCAGCCATAACTCAGTTCCAATAATCTAGTAACATTCCAGCTGGGACCCAGTTGTTGTGGTTAACTGGGCGGTTTATCATTTTTATTATTAATTACTATTATTTACAAGTAATTTACAATATAAATTATTTAAATATTTTTTCATATAAAACCCTTATACTACAAATTAAAATTAAAGTTATAATATTTTAATATAACTCAAATTATAAATATTATCACTTTAAAAAACATAATATTACTATGTTTTTTAAAGTAATAATATGACTATTAGTAAGGTTTTACTAAATGACACTGCTATATATAAACTTTAGATATCATTTATAAATGCATAATATAAATGTAAGATTTAACATTTTCTATAAGTTATATATTTGATAATATATTACTTATACTATGAGAAATATATTAACTATATTACTTATAAAATATGTAAAATCTTACATTTAATAAATGGATGATTTTAATTTTTTTCATAAATTTGTAAAACTGCATATTATTTATAAATACATAAAACATTTATTAAATGATTCATGTGAAAATAAATAATATGTAAAGTTTAAGTACGGCAGTGCTACATAGTAAAACTTTGTAAATAATATTTGTCACAGTCATTGTCAAATTCAAAGGTTTTTCAAAAAGTCTATGAGATTTTTTTGAAAAAAACATTAAAATTAAACACACTTAAGGCCGTTTTCCGCAAGACGAAAAATTCGCGCGAAGCGAATATTTTCGTCGTTAAGCATGCGCAGATTAAACATTTTTGGCGATTATACTGATTTTTTTTCGTTACAGCGTTTCGCTGCAGCGAAAAAAAAAGTCGGATTCATTTCGACTTTTTGCGAATCGCCATAAGCGAAAACCAATAAAATTTTGAATATTATATCATGTGATGTCAACATTAAAAAAAGCGAAAACATGTTGTTTTTAAAGTAACAAAAAACAAAATTCTTAAGCCCGTTCTCCATTCAGAACCTTTTGCGCTTTAGAGAAGCGGAAAAGTTCTTTGAGCATGCGCAAACAGTTTTTTTAAACCCGTTCTCCAATCAGAACTTTTTGCGCATGATCAAAGAACTTTTCCGCTCCTCCAAAGCGCAAAAAGTTCTGAATGGAGAACGGGCTTTAACCTGGCGTTCTTATTAACTTTATATGAACTTACTCTGAAGATTGGCTAGCATGAGTAAATTTATCAAACAAGGGGCAAGACTTACATAAAAAAATGACTCAGACTTATATATATATATATAAAACTAAATCGAAAATTTACAAATATAAATTTTCACACTATCAATTACGAAAGTTACACTTCATAAGAATGTTTATCTTCAAGTGGCCACACGAAGATAAACCTTTTTGTGAAAAATTCTTTATAGAGTTAAACCTGCTGTTCGTTCTTGCAGTAATAGTTTTTAATAGAAATGTTCATATCAGAATTAGCATTTATTTTCTTATACTTTCTTGTAAAAAAAACCTTATATTAAACGATTATATTACAAAATAATATCACATCTTACATATAAAGGCAGAAATGTTAATATTAATGCACGGAAAGAAATTTTCACATGCTTCAAAGTAGAAAGTATGCTAAAAAAGTATTAACTGCTTTAAGTTAAACATACAGCGTAAACTTACTGCTGCCATTTTTATTGTTGACAAGGAAAAAAAAGTAGTGCGAAAAAAAGTAAGTGGAAATCAAAACAGCGTTTCGTCGTAGCGAAAAAATTCGCTTCGCGCGAATTTTTCGTCTTGTGGGAAACGGCCTTAAGCCATTACTGTAACCACACTAAGCCATATAAACTATTTAAAAAAAAATTTAACATTGTAGTTTTGTAATTTTATTTCATAAGAAAAACGTCTGCTGAAAAACTGATCTGCTCTGCCAATCTGCTCTGCTCTGCCGATTGTACCTACCCAAAAAAAACTGCTTTGAATAGAAATACACGCAACCATTAAACTACGCGTCCCATTTTTAAACCAGCCGTAAACTATTTACGGAAGCCCCAGTAAAAACTCAGACTTAATTAGCGGCAATATTTTTACACCATATGGGACCCTCTGGCACCCAGAACAAATCCCAGCCCGAACCCAATCCCAGTAATCCCAGTCAATCCCAGCTGGGTTGGTTAACTGGGTAGTTAATTTTGTTTTTACTATCTTATACTAATTTTAAACTCGCCCACATGATTTAAATTTAATTGAATAATCTTTTAGAGCCTAAATGTTATGACCATGCAAAATTCAAAACTCATTTTGATATTGTACAGTTTATTCAATATGCCGAAGACGACCTTTTTGCGACCGGAGCTTCAAGTTGATGTAAACAATCTTTTTACCAAATATTACTTAAAGAACTTAAGTTTGCTTTTTAGCTAACTCCATTCCATCGTGGTACTACAAACACGTGGTACTACACCGTGGTACTACATACACTTAAACCCATCGTGATACTACAAACACGTGGTACTACACCGTGGTAACACATACTGTTAAGCCCATCCTGATACTACAAACACGTGGTAATACACCGTCGTACTACATACGCTTAAATACTTCGTGATACTACAAATACGTGGTACTACACCGTGGTACTACAAACAATTAAATCAATCGTGGTATTACAAGCACTTAAATACAATATTAAAAAGTTTTTTTTTTGCATGAACAATTGTAAAAAAATGTTTTTACATGTTTTTTAGTTTTTTTTTTATCAATCTACTGAAAAAGCAGATTGATAAAAAAGAAAAATATTTTAATTCCAAAAGAATAGATTAATTCAGTTGTATTAGCAATGATTTCAAATAATTTCCATTTTTTGCACATACTTTAACAACTTTTTGAGTTTGAGCTTAAGGTGTAAAAAACTGATCAACTGCATTATAAAATTAACATTCTTTGTAATTTGAGTACACGTATTGATTGCAAATTGCTAAAAAACGTAAATATATTGTACGTATATAATATGTACGTATATAATACGCGTATCGAATGCAAATAGCTAAAAAACTCAATATACAACCTTTGGTTTTGACCTTTTAGCCTCTAGACCACTGTGCACTGGTTTAAAATATGATGAATGTAAAATTTCGCTACAAAGTAGGAGATGATTACTATCTGTGATATTTTTGCCATTTTGAAAACGCCAGTGGTTACCTGTCTAAAATTATTAAAATATAGAATGTTGAAGAATGGAGAATTTTGCTATTTTGTAAAACATCAGTGGTTACCGTCAAAAGTTATAAAAATATAGAATGGAAAGAATGGAGAAGGAGGGGAAGTCTCACTATATCTCCAAAATTTCTAACTTTCAATGTCAACTTTGTCATAAATTATAAAAGGCCTGATAGTATAGATATATTACTAATAATTAGTATCTACATTGGTGGTTCTAGGGAAAAAATGAGAGAAAGGGGCGCCGGGGAATCCTTAAAAGTACTGACTGAAAAAACTAAAAAAAAAGTCCTCAAAACTAAAAGAAAGCGATTCAAATGTGCCAAATACCCGACTAGTCAACTATATTCTTTGAAAAACCGACTGTAACTCCTAAAGAAATCGCTTTCTTTGAGGGTAAGGACGCTCCCCTTACCCCCACCACTCACACACATCCTTCCCCGTAGAATCGCTCCTGAGAATATATCCTGTTAAAAAATTTTAAGTATAAATAGAAATAATAATAGTTATTAAATAAATAATAATTACATAAATAATAATAAAAATCAAATTATTAAGTTGTATGTAAAAATATTTTAGATTACAAATAAAGTTTGGGGCAAAAATAAAGTTATGAAAATTCAACAGATGAACTGACTCATCATGGATTTAATGACAGAAAATTGATTTAGCTGCTCTTCAAAAAAAAAAGAAAAAAAGAAATAGAATATGAAACAGAGTTGGCCAAAAACTAACCAATAAGTGTCGTACTTAGTAAAACTAACTTGAAAATGAAGATTAGACGGCAGAAGCTGTGCAGTTTCTTATGTATCAGTTCTTTCATGAAATGTAAAACTTTTATACATAGATACATACACATACATAAATACATACATACATACATACATACATACATACATGCATGCATACATACATACATACATGCATTTATATATATATATATATATATATATATATATATATATATATATATATATATATATATATATATATATATATATATATATATATATATATATATATATATATATATATATATATATATATATATATATATATATATATATATATATATATATGTAATTGCTAAGTTAGCGAATATACTTTAGTTACTTCAAACCCAAAAGTTTTTTTTCAAAAATCAAATGAAACTAGAAAAAAGAGTATTTTTCCAACGGAAAACAAAGTTTACAAGAGATATTCTTTCTGGGGTAAGTGTGCATTTTGTTAAGAACTTTTTTGATTTATAAAAAAAGTTAAAAAATTTTCATGAAAAAAGTGTTGAAATAAAATTTTTTAATTAGCCGGAGAAATGTCATATTTTCTAACTTGCATTCGTTTGTGAACTTATAATATATTTTTGAAAACACAAAAATAAAGAAATTTTATTATTTCTTTTAATGTCATTTTAAATGTAAATATTAAACAAATAGTTTTTGATTTCACAATTTTTTGAGATAGATAATAAGGTTATTAACAAAAACGTTTATAATTTTCATGAAAAAATTTCCCCTTCTTAAAATGTTATTTCTTTTTTTTAAGTTATACTCAAGTTAAAACATAGTTCACATTCAGAATCAAAGTTAAGATTTCAAAAAGTCAGATCTCTAGAAAATATATCATTAAATATTGAACATCAATCTGTCCTATTTATTTTGTCGCCACTGCATGTTTACAGTAAAAAAAGTAAATAACAAGTATTTTACTTAAATTTTGGAAAAGAAAACTTTGGTTCTAAAGATGGTGTACTTAGAGAAACTTCGTTCGACATTAACAGATGTTATCAGAACATAATTGAAACGTACAATAAGAATAAATTTGCGTTGGATTAGTAAATAGCCCACATAACTCTGAGGAGATATTCTTTAAAATAACAACACCATTTTTTCTATATCAATTTGTTTTAATTTTTTTAGTTGAATAGTCATTCACTCTGTTTGTATTAAATATTGCTTCAACAGCATAAGTAATA
>NC_061165.1:28862103-28887103 GCF_022113875.1 Hydra vulgaris
ACACGCTGACGTATTAAATTGGAATATGCTACCTATATCTTTCAGATAAGTAAGCTAAACAACTTTTGCCTTCGAATAATTTCTTTTCATTTTAACTACTTTTAAATGAAATACTCTGTCAAAAATGCGAAAATAAAACTTACTTAAAAATACAGTATCTTATTTTAACATATCACACAAACCAGTTAACCTATTTTTCTGAATCTTTTTATATTTATAATAACTATAATAAAATGGTTATTATAGTTATGGTTAACTTGAGGAGGCTAACACAAAGCAGTCTCATAGCAAGAAAAAAAAAAGCCAAACTTTGTTGATTATCATAGAATATACGCTACTCCAGATAAACTGATAAACGCCAGATAATTTAATAAGCGACAATAAAAAAAAGTCTAAATTTAGTTAAAATAGTTTAAAGCTGAATACAATGAACTAACCGCAATTTACATTTCTCTTTTCATGTGGTAAATATCTTGCTCTTTTTTCGAACTAATAGCGGAGTTTGTTTTCAATGGTTTTTATCTATATATAGGCTATTGTAATTTTTTTATTTTATGAGATTTACTAATAGTAAAAAATCTTTAATTGTGCAAACTAAGTATTTTAAGTAGTGAATATTTTTTTGAAATTATGTTTTTAAAATCTTTTTAACGACATTTTAAAATACAAAAGTAATTATGAAATTATAGTAAAAAATATTCTTTTTTTATTACTTTATACGTAAGTATATTTTTTAAATTACTTTTTTACCCTCTTTAACATAAAAGTAGATTTAAAGCTGTAATCAAGTCTCTCGGTTGAGCTAATCTAGCTCTGATAAAATTTTTGTTTACGTTATTTAAAATGCGTCCTAATAGTTATAAATTGTTATTTAAAATTAGCAATGCGTTTTATTTTTTCATTAAAATTTTTTGTATTTTAAAAAAATATAGGGGGTCTCGGGAAATTTGACAAATTGTTAACAAGGGGGAGGGGGAGGTAAAAATTTCAAAAAATTTATTGACGTAATTAATGGACAACCCCTATCCAAAAAAAAATGCCAAAAAGATTAAACTCTGTTTTCTCGTTAAGGGATAAAACCACAAATAAACTTAAAAAACTAATTGCGTTTTAAAGCCTATAGGCCGGGTGTTAAATGAGTGAAAACTTTGGTAAATTTTAAATCTAAATCAGCACTTTCTGTTTTATACTTTTTGTTAAATCTTATATTTTATTACGTTTACTTAATTTTACTTTATATTTTTTTCTTATTAAGCAAAAATTCTTATAATAAATTGGAAATTGTTTTACGTGATAAAGATTAAACTGATGGAACTTTGAAACCTTTTATTTAATTAACTTTACTTCTTTTAAAATCATTTTAAACTAGCTATTTATCAAAAACTTTGCTAATTAAGTTATTGATATGTATTATACTTGTGATAACTTCGAAAAAAAAACATTTTATACTTTTTATTATAGTTCTCTCTCCATACGCTTCAATGCGCTCTTTAAGAACATTTTTTCATTTCTTAATTTATTGGTTATTTACTAGATAGAGGCGATTTTACGAGGGGTGTTACCCCCCCCCCCCCGAATAAAGTTATAGTCGTTTTTTTTTACGAATTTAGTCGGCTAATCGGCTATTTGACATCATTCAGTCGGTTAAATTTTTGTTTTGTAAAATACACTTTAATAAATTGAAGTTGTATTTTATTATTATATTTAATAACTTGCAAGTTCTTTGTTGGTTAAAATAATTGTTTCAGTGTCACAAAATATATATTTATATACATACATACATACTTACTTACATATTATATATATATATATATATATATTATATATATATATATATATATATATATATATATATATATATTTCAGTATATATATATATATATATATATATATATTTTGTGACACTGAAACAGTATTTATGTTATTTTGTACTGTTTCAGTGTCACAAAATATAGTCAGGCATCCTCAATTAAAAAGTGTAAATAAAATTAGATTTAAATCTTATTAAGTTAAAATTATTGTTGGCGGAAAGCCGCAAATTAGAATTTTCTAAATGATTAATGGTATAAATAAAACGAAATGTTCAACTTGCAAAAATCTTTTCGCAGCTGTTGTTATTTTAGGGTTTTTAATAGTTTTTCTTTGTTTTTCAAAGCACAATATATCGCTGAAAGTTTAAATTTTTTACATATTCTTTTAGAAATAACGAAAATGTTATGGTAAAATTTTTTTTTGTTTGTTAAAAAAATAGTAAATCATGCAACAATAGAAAAACGCACTTTACTTTTGTTCCACCATTTCGGAAATCGAATAGTTTATGAACATCTTGCACAGTTTAGAACAAGTCTTTATATACGATGTGATAATATTCTTCACTTTTTCTTTTAGATTTTAAGTAAAATGAAATTACGCCTTTGTTTGTCCTCTGTTATAATTTATATTTTACTATACTATATATTATCTAATATTCCTTTATCTTATATCTCTAATTCCTCTATATCTAAATCAAATTTTTTTTGAAAACTCTAGGTCAATATAACATAGGCCATAATTGTTAAGAACAAGTCGTGTAAATAATTTCGTTAAAAACAAGTCATTTAGTAAACAAGTAAGAAAGAGAGATAATACACTTAAATATATATTAAGACATCAGTATGTCCAGAATTCTTTTTTAACCCATATCAAATAGTAATAGATTCTATCTCTCACTGACAGAGCTTTATAATTAAAGTTTACTGTCATAATATTTACATTCGTTGATTTTTGCAAAACAACGCAGTGCACCCATGTTTGCTGTTTTTTGGAACAACAGATGGTATAATAATTAGCTAAGTGAAATATTAACAAATGAATTAACTAAGTGTTTAGTTCATTGGAATGGTTTCATACAAATAGCATTTGCGTCCTAAAGTTATTTCAACATGGTACTAATACTAATTTAACTGAAGCCCCTAAAAAGTGTTGCAGACATCTTTCAGACAAGCTTTCAGGATGCCATGCTTTGGTGTAAATTTTGCAAAACAAAATCCATTCGGTTACACTATGTTCTTTATTGTATTACTAGCAAAAGTGTCTGAAAAAGATTTTACTTTTTACAAAAAAAGTTTAAAACTAATTTTTTGAAACCTTATTCTTTAACCTGTGGGCAGGTTGTTAAACTTCATCTTAATAATTTTTAGAAATATGTAACAATAAAATTATTACTAATAATATAGAATAATATTTTCTCCCAGAAAAGGTAAACTCATATACTCAAAAAGGTTTTACAATTTTTATCATACTCTTAGCTATTCAATCATTTTAAACATTAAAACATATAAGCACAACATCTGGACAGGTTTGTCTCAAGAGGGGTGTAGGGGTGTATAACGCCCCTACAATTTTTTTTTTTAATTTGTCGGCAAATTTGAAACTGTAGTCGCAAATTAAATCAAATAAGGAGCTTTTTTTTTTTTTATTCGTTAGTTAGTATAAAACAGATACGTCACCCCCTTCCCTTTACGAAACATAGTGCCTTAAAATTTTTTCAGAGTACCATACAAGTTGAATAATAAAGGTATATTATTTGAAGAATTTTAAGCGTTAAAATGATGATGTCACCCCAATTAACTTTTTTATTTACCTTTTTACTTAAATTATAAAATCAAACATCACTTTTAAACCTCAAAAAATTTTAATGCTCAAAAAATTTAAAACACTATTTCTTTTTTGCTTTTTTAAATATAGCTTTTGAATGCTTATAATAATAAGAGTCGGCATAGAAGTTATTGCTAATTTATTTATAACTTTTTATCTTATTTTAAGATTGGTCAACAAAAAATTTGTATATTATTGCAACTTTATTGTATCTAGAATGGGCTCAAATTAGGTCAACCCACTACCCGAAAAAGAGTTTTCTTTTTATTTTGAATTATAATAATAGGACCTTGTATATTCCATTTTGGGGGTTGCAAGGCAGGAAAGGAGTGAGGGAAGTGTTATTTTTTCAAAATTTAATCCTTTATAAAATATTTATTTTAAATTAAACTAAAGAGTATCTTTTCTGAAGGCCTCAAAATTAACAATAATAAATTTATTTTAGCTAAATGTGTTTAGGAGCAAACATTATTTTTTAAGTATAAATCAATATTTGATTTTAATCTAAATGCAGCAGAAGCGTTTATGTCTTTTTTAAAAATAGCCTTGTGTTTCTTTACTATTATTACAATGCCCCTGTTTAGATTCAGCAACGTACTTAACATTAATTTCCTGTTTATGTACAGAAGTTTTATCTTTATTTTTTTAATTAATAATTATAGTATGATGACTCGGTAAATAATAGGTAAAAAAATAAAATTGAATTCAATTACCTTCAATCGTGTATAACAGGAAGTCATTTAATATGACACTTCAAAACAAATGAAGTGTATAAATACTTTTTTTATAAACTAAATAAAATGGAAGTTATTTTTAAAAAACATTACATTTTAATCTTCTAAAAAAAGATTTTAAGTTGCAAACTAAACCATGGAAAAGTGTTTTATTGGGTTTGAAAATATTGTTGACGGTTACAAGTAAGGTTTATTAAAAACTCCAAGTCTTTTAGGTTCATTAACATTTTCAAGTAATGAAAACATGAGTTGTTATCAAGAACTGGTTTCCATTTGCTTGTTCAAAATATTTTATAGTTTTCTATTATTAGAGAAAACTTTTAAACAAAAATTTTAGAAATCTTGTAATCTGTTTAAAAAACATGAAAATAGAAGTTAAATTTTATATTATTTAAAACTAGACTAAAAATGGTTCAAATAGCAATATTTGTTTTTTATTTTTATAAAGTAAATGTACAATTAAAAACATATTGTTCTCAATGACAACAATTCCAAAAACTCAAGGCATTCCTGCTGAAAATAGATTATGAAGTAGCTCATAAAAAAAGAATACAGTGCATAAAAGAAGTATCACATGAATAAAACTATAGAACAAGAACAACTATAGAACAAGAACAACGTGCATTTTGTAATAAATATATTAAAAGGTATCACTTACTTAAATCAGTGTCAAAACATCAAGGGTGTTTCAACACTGATTTAAGCCCCAAGCTGTCTAAAGCAAATTTGACCAAACTACTGAAACTACAACAAACAAATTTACTGAAACAGCAACAACCCAAACAACTAAAGTTTATGCTGTTAATCCTTGGACTATTTATTGGTCCATTTATACCATCTGCTATACTACTAAGTTCTTCTAAAGGTTGACAATCTATATGCACCTTTAAATGAATTTAAAGATAAACTAAAAAACATGACATTGTAATTGCACCAAAATACAGATGTTAACACTGAAATCATGTAAAATCACTAAAAAATCTTCAAAATGTTTTTTGAAACTTATACTAAAATCCTTTATTATGCCCGTAACAAGTCTTATTATAAGAAAAAAAACTCTAAAAAAAATTACGTCCTTCATTCTTATTTCTTTATGTACCCACCCACCCCTTTCATTTTGACTGCACAAAAATCCTCTTGCCCATTTAGCATTATGAGTTCAAAATAATAATTTTTTTTTGTGTGTGGGAGTGATGAAAGTAGGGGGAAAATTGGAAAAAATACTGTATACCTCCTTCAACCTTGAGCCCACCCAAGGTAAAATAAAATTATCAATAATATATAAATATATTATTGACCTCAATATCCTCTAAAGCAACTAAAATGTAGGTATCAAAAGGTTTGATACCTATATTCTATGTTTGAAAAAGATTCTAAAAAAAATGAACTGAGGTAACAATAAATTTTGACTGTTAAAATACTCTAAATTATATACCTTTATTATTCAATTTACATGTACTTATAGTTTTCTAAAAGAATTATTTTAAATAATATTCTATCCATCATGTGAAAGACTACATACTAAATTTCAGGTTGGTACCCCAATTCATTTATTAAATATCGCTATTTAATAGTAAAAAAAAATACTGCAAAAAATGCTGGGATATATTCAGCAAAATTGAAAATTATCATAACAATTTAAGGAGTTTTTTTCTAATTTTCTTGAGCTCTTTAACACATAAAAAATATTAGTAAAATCCAAAAGATTAGGTGAAATTTGTTTGTTTTTCCTGTTAATTTAACGCGAAATAACCCGTAAAAAAATCTTACATAACATAAAGCTTGATAAAAAAGTAATAAAAGGGCTACGGATAATCAAAGTCCTCTTCAACTTCAATGCGGTTGTAGCATAACATATGATTTTGGTGAGTATCGCTCTTGCAGTTAATGTCAAAAAATATTTATGTTAACGACACTGGGTAGAAGTTTTATGAAACAAGATTTAAAAAGACAGCACATTCTACCAATCAGATTCAAGGGTATATTTTTGTTAGCTTTTGAAACGTGATATTTGTACATATATGTTTTACGTTTTCAAATAAACAAAAAAAACTAAAGTTTGTTTGCGCTTCAATATTTACATTTCGCTAAAAAATATCAAACATAATATTTATGATTATGTTTTTGAAATCATTGCATTATAGAAGAAGTTTACCTAAACTTTTTAAATAGCATAAATAGGCTATCTAATATTTATCAAAACGCAATGAGCTATCGCTCTTTTTCAAAGGCGTTAGGTGAGACTTTTTGTTTTAAATTTTTAACAATATTTTCAACACCATCAGCAAGAGTGAAAATGCTTGTAGGAAATTGTATGTTTGATCATTTTTTGATTACAGCTATCAAAATTATTATTGCTTATCATCATTAACGCTGATCATTTAAGTTATACGCTTTGTTCTATAGATATTTATATAAGATAGTATAAATTATCAATTACGTACTTGGTTTTAATCAAATCATAAGGAAAGGTTGCGTAAGTTGAGCATGTTTTCAGTGTAATGTATTTTGCTCCCAAAAAATTACAAAAAGATATATATATTTTTAAGAATAATGATAGTTTAATCTTTCCTCTCAAAGAATATAAATGAATAGTTCATTTAAAAAAAAATTTATACCAAAAACTGCGTTATCTTTAACACACCAAATCATTTCATCTTAGGAAGCCAGTTTCCTAAAAAGAGCTTTTTTTAATAGAACTCAAAAAAACTCAAAATAACAAAAAAAATAATCACAAAAAAAAATTAAATAAAATTGTATCTTCAAGGTTTAAAATTAAGTAAAAAGTAATTATCTCAAAAATACTATTTAAAAAAAAAACAATAATAAATCTTTCCTATCTCTAAAAAAGTTAACGATACTATTTTTTTGAAAAACCTTCGCTCTTGAAATACCAAAATAAAGCCCCGCGGAGAATACCTTTAAAAAAATGCGCTTTTCTTTATAAAAAGCCGCATCTCATCTTGAGCGTATCATCTTAAGCAACTTCACCAAGTACTATGATAATTTAAATAGCATGGCAACAATATTTAAAGATTTATTATTTTGATATAATAACAAATCGTTACTAATTGTATGTATAGCGTAAATTCAATTGTGTGACGTTTTAAATTAGCCTAAAAAAGCTAGTTGATTAAGTAAGTTTTAAGTTATGAAGCAAACTCAAAACTCTTATGTACGCTCATACCTATAAAGGTTGTAAAATTAAAAAAAATTAAAACTGATTTAGAGTAGGAAGCTAGCATTTTTGGGTTTTATAGTTCTAAGACATTTTCTAATTTTTTGAAAAGCATTATTACTCATAAATATAAATATCTACAACTTTCAGGCATGCTTCATTCAAGTCCTCTTTAAAAAGTCTTTAAAAATCTCCGAAAAAACACCCTAAAAAAAAAATAATATAGAAACTAATTGTTGATAATTATCACTACTATCGTCTTTATCAAACTTTAGGCGTAAACAATTATTCCAAACTTTGTTATTATTATTATTATTTTTTGACGTTTACATTAACTTAACAAACTTTACTATAATATGTATAATATAAACCTTCCCGTAGTTAATTTATAAAACACTCTTGGATAAATTGATGGAGTTATCGAATATATATAATGGGACATTGAGGAATGAAAAAAAAACACAACTGCCACCAAAAAATTACGTAAACCCACTTAACGGATTAATATATGAGCGACTACTCAGAAGAAAGTCAACAACAGTTAAAGATAATGCATACGATAGTAGCACTAATTCAGACTCGGATTCTGAGAGCAAAAGAAGACGTCACTTACGCAGAGTTTCTCTTAACATTCAGAATAACTCGAAGCCACTTTTAAATCAAAAAACTAAACTAACACGTCTTGTTCATGAAGAACAAATGTGCGTTAACGGTACAACTAAAAGTAGCACACAGCAAACCGAGAATAATGGTGAGAGACTCTCTAGTTAAAATGATGTGTTAAACAAACATAAAAGGAAATCAACTTTTATTTTATCATGTTTGGATTGGTTTAATGATAAATTTAAATGCTAAATGTATAAAGTTGATGTAAAATAAGTTAAGTAATTTTTACAGTCAATTTTAAAATTGTTGATACTTGATTCTTCTTTCAGCTGACAAAAAGGTTTCACGTAGTGGAAGTACACGACGAAAACAGTGGCTTTCTTCCGAGAGGTCTAGTTCAAAATCGCAGTCTTCTATTGACGGCGCTTCTGATTCACAAAAATGTAGCTCACGTAGAAATACCTTGAACAAAGCATTTGATCAACATGAGGCTGATAAACTTATTCTAACCGACACAAGGTATTTTATTTTCTTCACTAAAGTAGAATATATGTATAAAGCATTTAAATTTAATGTTACAAATATAAAATTGCATAATGTGTGTCTAATTACAAAAAAAAAAAAAAAACATTTTTGTTTGTAATTAGATTATAGTAAAAGATATTTAAATATATTTATTTTTATTGGCCGCATGTTATTAAGCAAAAATTTAGAGAACAAAAACAAACAAACAAGTTACAAAAAATGAGCTTTAGAGCTAAATAGCATGTCTTTAAATTAATTCTTTTAATAATAACCCGGTAGGGAACTGGCTAAAAACTAGCTTGCGATATTCGTAATAATAAAGATAGCGATTCGGCCACGAGGATCACTAGTTTAATTAGCTAGCAACAAACTAGCTAGTGACAACTCGCTACGTTAAAGACAACGGTTTGGCCATAAGGCCAAACCGTTGTCTTAAGCGTTTTGTTTGCTAGAAAAGAAAGCAATCAGCTAGCAATTCAGATTTTATAATTATATTACTCATATTATATATATATATATATATATATATATATATATATATATATATATATATATATATATATATATATATATATATATATATATATATATATATATATATATATATATATAGTTATTAGGGGGCCCAGATATCCTTAAGGTCTTATCACAGAGCACCGCAGAAGAGCATTTAATTAGAAAGTTCACGCCTCCGTCCTTACCAATTTCGCATATTGAGGGAATACTTTTTTACCAATGTCTCATACTTTAATCTTATTATACTACTACCTTATTTACTATGGTGCCACCACAGTATGGTAACGATAATCACCTCTATGTATGAAGTTAAAAGGTTAACACAATCTGTGAAGCAGGCATTCATAATTTTTACGGCAGACCAGCAACTTTTTTTCTTAACTGTAAAATTGTTATGGGTACGTCCAGCGAGATTTAGATTTATGGGTACGTCCAGCAAGATTTACTTTCATGTACGATTAGAAAGAATGCACACTCTTACGTCATTTGTTAGTTGTGTTGATTAGACAGACTATCTAACGCCGGTCTTTATTATGTTAATATTTACATGACAAACGCGAAAGTTAATGACCTTTGCAATGTGGACAAGTTAATAAGTATTCTGTAGTCTGTATTATTGTAAACTATTCTGTAATTTTTAAAATTGAAGATAACTAATTCCTTCCTTTTTAATAATTATTTTACTTGTCTCAAAACGTATTTTTTGTTAAACCTTACATCTTATATTCAAGATAAAGTGTAGTTTACCGTTATATACACCGATATTTTGCATAATATTTGCATAAACATTTAAATTCATATATTTAATTTTGGCTGCTGAATTTCAATTTTAGAAAAATGGGGAAATTCTGTATTTTTAATCCTTTTAACTTTTGATATTTAAAGTTGCCTAAGTTTACCTGGCACTCCGCATATTATATAAAACAGTAATAGAATCAATTATTAATTATTAGATGCACCCTATTTCAAGGTCACTTGGCTCAGCAAATGGACAAATAAAAGATTTCCAATTTTTGATTACAATAACCTTTTTCATTACAATAACAATAAATTGTTATTGTTTTATAAAGATGAACTATAATATAATGTTTATTGTTATTGTAATGTGTCATTACCTTTTTTTAAGATATTGTTACAGTATTATGAAGATGAATTAGAATACAATATTTATTGTTATTGTATTACAATATTTAAATAATTGTAAATCATAAGAATTGTTATTGTTTCTTAAAAAACTAACATAGTAACAATAGTTATTGTATTTGTTATTGTTTTCATTATTTTCATTATCATTACAACAGTCCGAACCCTAAGTACAAGTAAATACAAGTTTCAATGTCGCAAGTTATGATGAGTGTTTCATTTCAGCCTGTTTATGAGCTGTGGAATATGAAGATGTTGTTAAACAACTATACCTACTAATAATTATGACTATGTACAACTTATATTCATTGGATATAATACTTTTGACGTCTTATTAAAAACAATTTAGATAAATTTTTGCTCTACATATATAATCTTTTAATTTTTGATAACGAGTTCAGAGGCGTTTCTACAAATAAAGTATGGTGGTGGAAAGGGGGGCGGTGAACCCTTAAAAAGTACCAACTAGTTCCTTAAAAAAAAAAAAAAAAGTCCCTAAAACTAAAATTCATCCGATTGAATTGTGTTAAATACTCGGCTACCCAATTATATTTGTCAAAAACCAAGTATAACTTGAAAATCACCTTCTTCAAGGAAGAAAGGTAGGGGAGATGAGGAGGGGTGTTCCACCCCTCCATTTCTAAAATTGCCTCTGAACTAGTTTAGTAAAATAGCTATTTAAAAAGTACTTACAATACTTCAAACAACACTTCTATCAACTTTATCTATTGAAAGTTCAATAGAACCAAAACTTTTGTATTCAATTTTTAAGTTTAATCAGTTTTAAAAATTAAAATTAGAATAAGATTGGACTGTTATCAACTTTGATTGTGTTTTTTAAGTTTTTCATTTTAGCTCAATACTTTAAATAAAAACAATAAATTGTTTACTCTTCTTAATAATTGTTTACTCTTCTTAATAATTGGTTGCTCTTCTTTGTTCTAGATGACGTTTTTAAACGTCATCTAGAACAAAGAAGAGCAACCGGTACATTCACAGAGTGAACCTGTCAGATTTAATATTAAAAAAAACTTTGAGTATCCCTTGATCTTTTGAGTATCCCTTGAGTATACTTTGAGTATCCCTTGGCTCTGTAATTTTATGTCTTAAAACTTTAATGATCTATATATGATGCTTTTCTTTAACGTTAAAGATTATCGAAAAAGGGCTTCTATGTTATCTTTGTTTTCAAACAGCTTTTTGACCTCTCAAACCTATAGTATAATATAATGCTTGCCCATATAGAGAAGCAAGCATATCAAGTATATCATATAAATTTTCTTATATTACGCTCAGACTTCCATGCTACTGTTTACTCGCGACTCAATTTGATTCATCCTAATATTAAAAAACTAATTAATATATTATTGAGCTACAAAAGCGAAATTGAACCATCCAATTCTATTTGCGTGACTTTAAGAACAAAAAATTGAACGGCAAAAGTGTTGAAATTACCAGCATTAACAATTTCAATGGTTAGGGTGTTTTGTTTACTAACAACTTCATTAGCTAGACCGTTCTATTTGTTAATGAATTCATTGGTTATACTGTTCCGTTTTTTATTAATCCTAATGGTGAAAAAAAAAACAATCTTACTGAAAAATAAAGGTTTTTACTCCTGAACTACGAACTGTTTCATAATTCAGTAAATTCATTGTTTTTGCGTATATATTATTTCTTAGTATATACTTGCAATTTACTTATCTCCTCTCATTATATAACATCTCCCTTCTTTTTTCTAATAATATTAACCACTTGTTTTCAATTTATCTTTATAAAGTATACGTTTTGATCATTTAATCCTTGTACGTTTAGCTTAGTATGTAATAACAGACTTTGTAAAATTGTAAATAAAAATTCCCAAGTATTTATAGCTAAAAATGCTAGTACCAAGTATCAAGAAAAATTTTGATAAAAGTAGTTAAAAAAAATTCCAGTATGTATTGAGAGATCTTGCATTTATTAATGTTTATAAAATAAGTTTTACAAATGTAAAAATATCTTGTAAATTTAAGTCATTTTAAAATATTTAAAATAATGTTTTTTATTCCTTTTTGACTGCTTTAATCACGTCAACCGACAAGAAAAATTTGTTTAAAAAACAAACTTAGTCTGATTTTTTCGCGAAGTTTCAAAAGTTATACCCAGATCATAACAAGGAGTTGTAATAGCGTAGCTGGATGGAGAACGAAGTTAAAATACGTCATTTATACATACGTCATTGTGCGGCCAAGGCGCATTGGTTAGAGCGCCTGCTTTATAAGCATGAGATCCAGGTTCGAAACGATGTCTGGACATATTTTCGCGTCACGATAAGGAAAGAGGCGTAAACTTCCTGGTTAAATACACTTCCGCGATGCTCTGTGACAAGACCGTTAGGATGTTCTTGGGGCACCTAAAAATAATAACAAAAAAAAAAAAAAATTCAAGAGTCTATTCTAGTAGTAACATAATTTTCATTTAAACACCGCGGAATTATCATAATTTAAAGTTAACCAATCACATTCCACTTTTAACAAAAGCTATCCAATGATATTGTTTCATAACGTCATTAGCAATTAAAGCGTTGCAAATAAAATAATGGAAGTTTAAAAAGTTCGTTAACAATATATAAAGTCAGTTTGTTGTTATTTATTGTTGTGCTTTTTGTACGACTAATAATAAACTTCTAGATTAGAATTGAATTAATAAATGTCTAGATAAGAATTGGTAGTATTTTTATCATGTATTTTATATCTCTTTTTATTTTTACCATGTATTTTATATTTAAAATAAAGCAATTTGCTTTTCAATCCAGTAAAAATACTCCAAAACAAAATAAAATCTTGGAGTAATAAGTTTCTGGCCAAAAGAACTGTCTTAAAGAACGTAACTAGCCTATAGCTGCACAGGCAATCAAAAAATAAGGTTCAAATAGGTAGTAGAAATTGTATAAAACTTTGATATTTATACCTATAATCAAGGTACGCAAGAAACAATTACTTCAACTTAATCGTGATTTTTGATTTAACCAACTTCTTGATTGATCGAATAGTTGTTAAAAACATATCCAACAAACTTTTATTTTATTAATTCATTTCGATTACAACTCTCAAAACTTACTGATTACATTTCAAAATTTTTCATTTTTTTGCATTTTGACTTGCTACTGGAATAATTATACTACAAAGACTGTAACGCGATTTAAATCCATTTTCGGCTTCTTTCTCCCTCCAGCTAAGCTATTATACCTCCTTGTTCATATTAACAATAAAACACATTTTATTTTTAAAGTGCATTAAGTTCTTATTATGAAAAGTTGTAAAAAGTAATAATAAATACTGCAACGTTTTTGTATTATTTTAAAAAGCTTGTGTTAATATAAAACAACGTTGCTATGTTGTTATATTGCTGTTTTATATAGTTAATAACATTAAAACATAAATCGGATTTAAAATAAAATGTGCTTTATTGACATTATGAACGGGGTTTAAATCCAATATAAAATTACTTTCAAAATTTTGCAGTTAGCCGGACCCTTCCAATTATTGGCCAATAGTAATCTTACCAATTAGAGCAACAGTATTTAAGAAGGTTGTGGTTCATCAATTGCAAAGATAAAACTGCGAACTCCAGAACTTTCTAGATTAACAGTAAGGTAGTTTTTGGCAACACTCCGGATGTGAAACAGCAATGTCGACTGCCATCAATTCAGGGCATGGTTCAATTGATCAGGGAATGTATGTAGGTGCACTATTGATAGACCTTTCCAAAACCTTTGTTAGAGTTCTTCATTAGAAACTTCTGCGCAAATTAAATAGGATAGGATGCATAACTAGATCCGGACTCTGGTTAAAAAGATACCTGGAAACTAGACAGGAATGAGACATAACAAGAACTAAAATAATATCTTGGAAACCAATCAGTAAAAGTGTACCGCAAAGCGGAGGTCTTAGTCCATAGTTATTAAATACCTACACTCGGAACCAACCTAGTGAAATTACATTTGAAACAATACAATAAACATATTATATAGTTATTTCTTAAGCAAACAAGGGTTAGCTGCGGAAAAACTAACAAATGCTTTTAACTAAGCTAAAAACTTCTGTAAGTAACTCAAGGTTACAAAACACAGCTAATTATTTTCAAATCTCCAAGAAAAATGTTTATTTATTGATTTCCAAAATACTGCTAAAGAATTTTGATACAATTCAAAAAAAAAAAATCAGCACATGCGCCTAAAAACTCCAATCCAGCACTACTTAATTAAAGTCTTAAACCAAGTTGCACCACGAAAGAAGTCTATGTATAATGATAATAAGAAAATCTTTCGAAAATGTCACCCTGCAATGCTGGTAACTTTGACAATATCATGTAAGTCGTAAAGTAAACCAGAACTAACCATAGATTCAGTATACTATAACCAGAAATTATGTATACTGCAGCAGTTTTTCAAAACGCCTTAAGGTAAAAAAAATCAAATTTGACTTTTTTACAAAATAAGGTAGTTTAGATGTCTACAAACGTTATTGAATAAATATTTTTGAAGAACTATATTCATAAAAATTGTTTGTTTCAAAAGACGTTTTACATATATATATTATAATATATAATATTATATATATATATTAATATATTATAAGGCGTTTTAAAAAACGGCTCCAGTATAGCTGAAGCGAAACTATATATAATAATGTTTTAAAAAAAAGAAAATTCAAAAATTAAAAACTGAAAAATATAAAACAAAGTGAAAACAAAAAAGTCAGTAGTGAAAGTCAATAAGTTCATACTAGTATTAGAACTCGAGCAACAGTAGAAGGGCGGGAAACCAAAGCACAACTTACCAAAGAACAATATGTGACCGGAAAATCAATAAACACAGAATTATAGAAAGCAGTTATACTAGATGAGATAAATGTTAAAATATTTTTATGACATAAGTGTCCAGTTTGTACAAACGAGTAAAAATGATAAATAAATAAATAAATCGAAAGTGCTAATGATTTACCAGCTAATGGCTTAGGGTGAAAAAAACAACAACTATTTACCTCACGGCGAAGAAAAAACATTTCATAAGATTTTGTCATGACCATCGGTTTCACCTAAATAATTGTCACTCCAAATTGATTAATTTGGACTGATATAATTCAGGTGACACGATGTAGCGTTATATACATTCATTTAGTAAATACACGATGACATTTATGGAATGTTTTGGTACAACTTATTATTATTGCGTACATTTATTTTTTATGATTGTAGATAATTATTGGCTTAATAAGGCGATAGATTTTTTTTTTGACATTTTTGCATTTACCATTGTCAATATATAATAGATATGTCTGTTGTATAAATTAAGCTATAAAAAATAAATCATCGTCCATATGATGATTCATATATATGATGTCAGCAACAACAAAAACAAATATGTCAATATTTTAATTACATAAATATCAAAAAATGTTTGTTTATAATTAATGTTATAATCTTCTAAACAAATAATTCCAATGAATTCGTCAAACATTTAGTATTAGGTTAAGAATATATGTAAATAGTATGTAACGAAATATAAATGACAGTTTTATAAACTATTGAAACATAAATATATATATATATATATATATATATATAAATATATATATATATATATATATATATATATATATATATATATATATATATATATTATTATATACATATATATTATATATATATATATTATATATATATATATATTATATATATATATATTATATATATATATATATATATTATGTATATATATATATATATTATATATATATATATATATATATATATATATATATATATATATATATATATATATATATATATATATATATATATATATTGTTAATAAAAACTATAGGCAAAATGTTTTTGTCTTTTGTTTACGTGCTAAAAATAAACTCAGACATTTTTATAATAGAGTTGTTTGAGTAAGTAAACCTCATTAATCTGGTCTTCTCAAACTCTTTGTACTTTAAAACTTTTTAATTTATAAATCAAAGTTTTAAATTCTAAGGTTAATAGCACAAATTCATTTTTTTAAAATGATTTTTTTAAACTAATATTATAGTATTTTTTAATGATTTTTTGCCTGGTGTTGTAGTTCATTTTAGTTAGCTAAATTTTTATGTCAGCATCTTTCTTTTATGTTTTAGCATTATTCCAAATGGTAATAAAGATACACAGATAATTAGTAATTCCAGTAAGTAGTTTAAATATGTGAGTACAATAACAAATAAAAGTTTAAAAAAAAAAAAAGAAGATAATTTTAATAGTTAGACTAAAATGTTTTTTATATTAAATTATTTAATTTTGTATTATTGTACTTAAGTATTCTAATTTAACATAGTTGTATTAAGTTAAAAAGTTATGAAAAAAATTTATAAATAATAATAATAATAATAAAATGTATACAAGTTTCTGTTTTTGAATCAAATTTATTTCAGTGAAACAAATAAAAACTAATAAAGATATTCTGTTTATATAAAAGTTTATATTATATTTATTTTCAAATTTATAATATATACTTTTTAAATTTATATTATAAATTCAAATAAAGGTTTACATGCAGTAGCATAAATAAACTTTAATATAACTTGTTTTAAGCTAAATATAAAACCATTATTTTTTGAACTCCAAATGAAATAGTATTTTTAGTTTTAAGATTATATTAAATCAGCTTGTTTTGTGAAATATCATGCTTATTAGTTAATTTTAATAAATTGCAGTATTTATAAGGAGCACATTATGATTTGTTAAATTTTTTAATTATTTAAAAATATCGTTGGTTGTTTAAAAATTTAAGAAAAAAATGTCATAAAGAATTTCTTGAGGTCATAGTTAAATTTTTGTTTGTAACTGTAAAGTAGTAATATATTAATATTAAATACTGTATAATAAATTGATTTTCAGTATTTAAATATTAAATACTGAAACTCAATTTTCAAATTTTCTAAAAGTTTCAGAAGGCTAATATTAAGAGTGTCATTTGAACATTTTAAATTGTATATGTCATCAACATTGTCAATTTTTTTACTTATTAATTTTTATCTTTAATTAATCAAATAACTTTTGTCAAGTTTTCCAATACAACATGCAATAGACTTGTCAGGATGTAAACAATTTTAAAATTATTCTTGTTCTAAATTTGATTTATGTGTCATTTATAACATATAGATTAACATTAGTTCTGCACTTAAGTAGTTATTTACTTATCAATTTAATATCAAAGGCCTTTCAGACCTAACTTCACTCATAAAAACTTTTTTTTCTTTCGTAAGATAAATCTCTCCAAAATTATTCAAATTGTTTCTAGAAGTGTAAAACAAGTTCATTTCAATGATGTAGTTAAAGAAAAGTTAGCCCAAATAGACTTTTGGGGATTCACATACATGTCATTTTAGGGTATTTCACTTTTAGTGCCATATTTTTTTCCAGAATAACTTAGATATCAATGAACATATTAACAACAAAGAGTTTTTGCTATAAATCATTATGTTGGTAGATTGGTATAAATCATTATGTTGGTATGTTCTGGAAACATGATTTACAAAAAACAATAAAAGATTTACTCAAATATAGTTATGATATATAACTTGTAATAATTCTTTTGTATTCTACACCCTTGATTAACCCAGAAGACAGTTTTAAAATACTTTAAGTCATTATTTTAAATATATAAAAGCTCCAAAAGCAATTTTTAATTACTGAATCTAATCAATACCTAGGTTTGTCTTACAAGAAGTCCTCTAAAATTCAAAATAGTTATTGTTTCAAAATAAAACTTTTGAAAGTTTTAATGTACATTATTTAAAGCAAAATTGATAACAATGATGATGATGATGATGATGATGATGATGATGATGATGATGATGATGATGATGATGATGATGATGATGATGATGTGATTAGAGAGAATGAAATATACAATTTAATGGGTTATTTAAACAGCACTTAATTAAAATTGATATGAGTATATAAAAAAAAAATTGATACCAATTAAAAAAACAACTTACAGTAAGAATTAAAAACAACTAGTTAACAAAAATATTTTTTTATTTTTCTTGTCATAATGTTGAATTTTTAAGAAGTTTTACAGGTGAAAGATTACAACATCTGTCCAACAACATCTGTAGAGTAGTCCAAGATCATCTGTATTTTTTTTTATTCCTACAACATCTGTCCAATATCATCTGGAAATTCAATGAACAACATTTACTAACTTAATTACTAACTTAATTTAACTAATTTACTAACATTTACTCTAACAACATATTTAGGAAGATGCAACTACATCTGGTAATTTTTCTCCATGTCCAATTACAATAGAAACATTTCCTCCAAATGTAATTACATCTGAAAAAAATCATATATATATATATATATATATATATATATATATATATATATATATATATATATATATATATATATATATATATATATATATATATGTACATATATACACACGTCTGGTTGAGATAATGCTATTTATATTTATTATTTTTTCCTGATGTAACTACATCTGAAAAAACCATATATAAAACTACATCTGGTTAAAATAATACATAATTGTTTATTAATTTCATAAAATCCTGTAGTTATATTTAATACAGTTAAAAAGATGTAATTGCATCTGTTGAATTCACAGATGTTTATTCTCAGATAGTTATTCTTAACATAAATGAAAAGATGTAACTACATCTGTAAAATTTCAAGATTTAGTTGCACAGACGTTGTTATACTTAGATGATTAAAAAGATGTAACTACATCTGTAGTAATCATATACTTTTAACACAGATGTTATTAGACATCAATGAAATTTCAGATGTTGTTGGACAAATGTGTGGTGAAGTTACTGATGGTGGTAGTGGTAGTGATGATGGTAGTGTTAGTGATTTTTGGTGGTTGAGATGACAAAGACTCATGTTGAGATTGTGGTATTTCAAATCTATTAATTATTTGTAACTTTGACTGAATGATTTTATTGGTGTCAATTGGAAACAAACCTGTGTTTTGAAATCCAGTGACTATTTTAAGTCTGCTTCTAAAAACTTATCTAGAATTTAAAAGTTTTGCTTGCAGTTGGTTAAAGTATTCTTTGGACTAAGCTTTGTCTGCATAAAACTATTAAAGTAGTTTTCGCCAAAATTATTTGACATGGCAATAAATACCATCCTAAAGTACAGAATGTGTGAAGAATGAGCTGGAAAGCAAATAAGCAAAATTTTATTTTTAATGCAACTAAGTATAACCACGGTAACATGTGTCAATCTACGACTAAAATATGAATGAAATATAATTGATAACTGCAATAACATTTAATTAAATAATTAGTTAAACCAAATACTATATTCTTAACCTGGAACTTTTTAATGGCAGGAACATATGCCAGTGAATACCTGTACTAATTGCAAAAATATATTTTAAGTTCATATTAACAAAAAAATATATCCATTTTTATGAAAAAAAAATAATTCATTTTAATAAAATTTTTTTTTTAATTTTATAGTATCTTATTCAGAAAGAGATTTTCTACAAAATAATTGAAAATTATTTAATAAAAAGTTTATTCAATTAATAAAGAGCAAAAGAATAAACATTCCATTCCACCCCCTGTTTTATTCTAAAATAAATTCTATTTAGTTTTACTCTATTGAAACGTTCTATTAAATATTTGATTTTATTTTTAATTAGTTTATCATTTTGAAATCAATATAAAAAAATGTTTAACTTGATTTAAAAATGTGAATTTTGGATTAGTAAAAGCTTTCAAATAAAGTAAAAGCTTACAAAAAAAAAAAAAAAATTTAGTTAAGTTTTAGTAATAAACATACAAAAAAGTATTACAGCAAATATCTAAATCAAAACTTTTGTTTTCTAAAAAAGATATAAATATATTCTCTTGAAGATTCTTATAATGCCAACATAAGAATTAAAAAAATAAATACATAGACTGAAGTTATTAATTCAAATTTTAATTTATAGTTATTTCAAAACATTTAAATATTTATAGTTATTTCAAAACATTTAAATATTTATAGTTATTTCAAAACAGATGACTTATCTTGTTGTAATTTTTATTTAATTCTATTAAATAAAAAATGGTTGCTTTGTTTTATCACTTTGGATTATCATTTTGTATTATTGTTTTTTATTCTCCATTACCAGTTTTATTTTAAACTATGGTTTTCTTAAATAACTTTTGTTTTTGTATATTTTATAAATATTGTTTAAAAATACATTTAGTAAGGGCTTTGTGTAGGTCATTTATGTTAATCAATATGAAATATTATAAAATATTATTGTGGTTATTAAATTTCATAAAAATATATTCTTAAAAAGTTATAAATTATAATATTTATATATATCAGGGACTATTCTAGACCGTTTTCGACATTGTCAACCATATTTGGGCATTGCCCAAATTAAAATTTGAAAACCTTTTTTTTTTTTTTTACAGCAAATATCATTTTTTTTTGCAAAAAATTGTTACTTATGGCAAATTATTCTCCTAGAATAACCCCTGTATATATATATATATATATATATATATATATATATATATATATATATATATATATATATATATATATATATATATATATATATATGTGTATTAATATGATTTAAATTTGTATTTCTGATTTGGTTATTAACTTTTATTTTGATTAGCATTGAACAAACCTGAAAACTCAACCAACACTATGTCAGTATCCCTTGATTTAGGACAATCTATTTCGGTCCATATTGTACCATCACCAATTATGACACAGAGGTAGC
This sequence comes from Hydra vulgaris, assembly GCF_022113875.1. Classification (NCBI taxonomy): domain Eukaryota; kingdom Metazoa; phylum Cnidaria; class Hydrozoa; order Anthoathecata; family Hydridae; genus Hydra; species Hydra vulgaris. The sequence continues at coordinate 28,883,234 of NC_061165.1, forward strand.
AAAACTACATTTTTTAAATTCTATTTATTTCATATTAAATTTGAATTTCAGTAGCTTTTACAATTTTATGATACATAATAATATTTCTTGTTAAGTTACATAGTTTATTTTACTAAGTTGTTATATTTATTTCATAAGTTGTACTGTTTTATAATGAAGTTACATCAACTGTAAGTTCTTAATTGGATTATAAAATATATAAAATATCTTTTTTAGAAAAGTAAGTCAATCTCAAAAATCCTTCGATCCCAATGAATCACTTCCTGATCTTACTGAAATCAAAAAAGCAAATAACAGTTTAGATCGTCTTAAACGCGATTATCATCTTTCCAATGTAGAGATAACAGCGTTGCGTGAAATTCTTAAGAAAGCAGATTTATATGATAGTTTAGTGCGTGAACGAATGCATGAAGTTCTGAAAGTTGAAAATAGCAACACAGAGTGTATTAATGATATTGCTGAAAGGGTTATTGTTGAGAAAGAGATTGTGTCTTTAAAAGAAAAACTTTTTGCTTCTCGCAAAGAACTTGATTCTTATATATCTTTTACCAAAAAAATGGAGAGAGAGAAAAGACAATCAATGTCAGAGAAAGAAGAACTTGAAACAAAAATTCAGTGGCATGAGCGTAGGCTATTACGTTTTGAAGGAGAGAATAAAGCGTTAAAGACAGAACGTGCAGAGTTACTTAATCAAATTTACGAATTACGGGGAAAATCTCTTAAGATTAAAGACTTAGGGCGAGCTAAATTATTAGAAAACAATTTATCACCACAAACTGAGTTAGGGAACTCAAAGTCAAGTTTAATTTACGATGCTGAAAGTTTAGCTCAGGAGCGCATAAAGTTTAATCTGGAACGCCAACGCTTGGATGAAGAAAACCAAAAAATGCTCACTAAGTGTACAACTCTTTCTGCACAATTGCAGCATCTTGAACGTGTAGTAGAGGATTTAAAGGAAGAAAAAGATGTCCTCAAAATAAAAAACGAAAAACTTACTAAACAAATGTTAGAAGAACAAAAGTCTTTTCAAGAACTATTTGAATTTGACTACCATTCTGCTAGAGGTAAATTAGAAAATACAGTTATGTCAGATTTAATTGATGCAATGAAAAGTGAAAAAGCGCACGAAGAAACTCGCTCTGAACTACTTCAACTTGAAAAAAAGTTTGAAAAGTTGCAGAATGATCATCGTGCAACTTTAGAAGTTAATATTCTCAAAGAGCATGAAAATTTGGATTTGATTAATAAACTAAAATCAGTTACAAAAATCAAAGAGGATTATGATAAAAGTTATAATGAGCTTGAAAAAAAGTACCGGGAAGCGTTAGAAAGAATTGAAAAAGATACTCTTTTAATAGAAGATTTAAAAGCTGAACATTTATATTTGCAGAAAGAGCATGAAGATGTCTCATTACGACTTGCAGATCTTCAGCATGAGGCTGTTAATATGGAAGCTAACCAAGATGCGTTCAAAAAATTTCTTGACAAGCTTTCTATGGAGTTACAAGAAAAACTAGGAGAAGATCATGTATCAAAAGATACAGAATCGGAAGATCTTCAAGAGCAAGCACAAATTATTGGAAGACAGATTGTTGCTCATTTAAATCCAACTCGTAAACTGCAAGATGATTATGAGGCAATTAAGCAAGATCGTGAAGACTTAGAAGAGGAAGTTAGATATTTGAAGTTTGCTCTTAACTCAAGGTTGGAAATAAAGTCTATGCAGCAGCCTGCGATGCAAAAATGTGATTGCAGCAAACAGAAAGACATCTTGAAAAGTGAACGAGATGAAGCCCAAAATAAATTGACTGCTTTAGAAAATGAAGTTAACAGGCTTCATCAAGATAAACAGCAACTGCTAATGAGTTTTCTTAATTTACAAGCCTCCCAACGGTCAAGAGAAGTGAGTAAGTCTGAAGTCAATTCTTCTACAGATGATAACATAACAGATGATGAAGATGAAACAGAAACTGAATATGATAGTAAATTTTTTCATATTAAAATTTTTACTTATTATTTATGAATTTTACGAAAACATTTTCTTTTTAAGTTGTGGGAGAGAATTTATTTTATATGCTGAATATTGCAAAGTTTCAAGAGATAAGCCATAAATGAATTAATATTCATTAATTAATATTAATCAACTTTATCATTATTAAACTCTTAAAGTTTTTAAAAAACAATTTCAATGTTAAAACTCTAATCAGAAAGGTTTACATATAGAAATAATTTTTTTTCTTTAAACCATTAAATTTAAAAATTCATAATGTATTAACCTACTTAAAGTATAAAAACTAAAAACTTTAAAGTATACTTTCTATGTTGGTGTTACTGTTGGCTGGATAGTTCAGTTGATTAGAGCATCAAACGGAATGTTAAAACCCGGACTGTTGTGCGAAATGAGTTTAAATACAACCAATGAGAGCAAATGAGTGATACTTTCAGTATGCAAAAATGTTGGTCAATAATGAATGCTACTTTGGATTAGTCAAGTCAATAAGAATATTACATCAAATAAGACAGCTAAATAAAGTTAATCAGTTAATTCATTGAATTTCTTTACTTAAAATAACTCAACAAACAAATTATAATAATAAATAAAACTTTATAAAAATTGAAACAAAATGAAACAAATAATTTACAATAACAGTCTTTTGTAGTTTTTTTTTTTTTGATTAAATAATTTTTTACTTTGTACAGAGAAAGGGAATTAACTTTGCTAATAATTTTTTACAGAAAAATCATTTATATAAGAGTCAGTGAACTAAATTGTTAAATAGTTTACAAAGACCTATTCTTAAATTAAGTAAATATTTGAAAGTAAGTAAAGAAATTTTGTTGCATTTACTTGGTTAATATTTTGAGTTATTTTCTAATTTAACAGATAACAGGTGAAGAGCTTAAACATATGACCATGACTTAGAATAAATTTACTTTACAATTTTATTAAAGGTTTATACATGATTAATATATATTATATACTATATTAAATTATAATACAATTAAGGCTTGCAGCATTGCATTAAAATGTTTTAATTAATTTAAAATTAATGTAATTAGTTAAATTATTATTGAAAGTTAAACACATACTTCAATCATAATTTAGAATCATTCATGCTTTATGTTTTAAGATCAATTTTTCAAAAATTTAGAATCATTCAATTCATGTTACGTGTTTATTATGATCATATTGTTGCTGTTACAATAACATATAACTTATTGTATTATTGTATTTATGTATTGTTACACATAACTTGATATTATAGAGATAAACCACCTGAAAAAAGTCTTTTTTAGATTAAGAAAAGTTTTAAGATTATTTGTACCCAAATATGCAGATTATATATATATTATATTTATATATTATATTTTGTATTATATGTTTCATTTTTTATACAATTACAATCAGTTTTATATAGTTTATAGCTATGTTTAAGATATTATTTTCTTTTTCTCAAACTCATTTATTACTTAAATATTTGTTTTCATGATTTATTCAGGTGAGGAATATGAGAAATCACAACCTGATTCTTTGAATGATAGTTCAAGAAAAAGCTCATTTAGTGACATAGCATGGAAACAAAATCAAGTTTCGAATTGCAAGGAAAGCTTTACTTTTGACAACTCTGAAGATTCTGCCATTCGTTTTCAAGAAATGTCGAAAAAAAATGAAAGATTAGAATTAGAAAGAGCTGCCATGTTGGACTCATTATGCAAGCAAGTTGAGAGAAATAACACCCTTGTTGCTGAGTTAGATGACTTAAAAAACAAAAATCAAACAAAACAAAAATCCCGTCCTTCAAGTTTAATTTCAAACAGTGACAGTTTAAATAGTTTGGTTTCTGATAAATGTTCACAATGTGCATCGTC
>NC_061165.1:28892103-28914603 GCF_022113875.1 Hydra vulgaris
AAAAGCAGTTTTTAAAGTGATCATAGAAACAGCAACTGTTAAGGAAAGCAAAATAAAAGGTTATAATAATACGCAAGTTGAATAGTTTTTTAAAATTATTAGAAATCAACCGACTTTAGAATACCATTAGTAATAAGTTAACTTAAAAGTATCAATTTTCACTGTCTTACGAATTTACAGAAGAAACGTCCGAAGCATATACGATTTATGCAGTATATATATATGTATATATATAAGCATATACGATTTATGTATATATATATGTATATATATATATATGTATATATATATATATATAAATATATATATATATATATATATATATATATATATATATATAAATATATATATATATATATATTTATATATATATATTTATATATATATATATATATATATATATGTATATATATATATATATATATATATATATATATATATATATATATATATATATATATATATATATATATATATATATATATATATATCTTATACTGCTGAGTTAGGTGAGCGTGATGATGTCAAACTCACCTAACGTCAAACATACAGCCTGACTCGCAGTGGAGTGCTGCTACATCGACTGAGGTTTTGGTATGGGTCAGCAACCTTTTCATTCATTATTCTTCGTTTTCCCTCATCGTTTTCTAAAAACGCTCACTTAATTTAGGCGAGCAAAAAAAGTGAGCAATTGCGCATATAAATATACTATAGTAGATATATATATATATATATATATATATATATATATATATATATATATATATTTATATATATATTTATATAAATCAGTAGAAAATCACTCAGCAAAATTTTTTCTCATTTAACACTGTGTTTCATCAATAAAGACTCATCAGAAATGCATTTCTGATGAGTCTTTATTATAAACACAGTGTTAAATGAGAAAAAATTTTGCTAAGTGATTTTCTACTAATTTGTAATTGCTCTGTTCTTTTAAGAACATTGAGCACTCTTTTTGTAGAATACATTTTAAATTGTTTATATATATATATATATATATATATATATATATATATATATATATATATATATATATATATATATATATATATATATATATATATATATATATTTATATATATATTTATATAAATTAGTAGAAAATCACTCAGCAAAATTTTTTCTCATTTAACACTGTGTTTCATCAATAAAGACTCATCAGAAATGCATTTCTGATGAGTCTTTATTATAAACACAGTGTTAAATGAGAAAAAATTTTGCAAAGTGATTTTCTACTAATTTGTAATAGCTCTGTTTTTTTAAGAACATTGAGCACTCTTTTTGTAGAATACATTTTAAATTGTTTATATATATATATATATATATATATATATATATATATATATATATATATATATATATACACCCAGTAGGCACGCGTCCAGACGTCCGACGGACGTCCCCCAGACAAGCAGGCCCACTGGGTATATATCAGTGACGGATCCAGAACAAGGAGGAAGATAGGCGCATCTCCCCCCACTAGAGTTTGAAAATCCTAAAATAACTTAGAAATTGAGGACCTCTTTTTTTTTTTTGAAGACGCAAATGTGGTATGTGTATAAATAAACAGCAAAATGTGTACAAAATAAACAGCAATCAAACTTTTTTGATTTCTGAATAAGCTAAACTATATAACACAGTTATCAATATCACCTTTCCCATTTTTAATTTATTTAACTTTAGTCGTCATTACATGACGATATTTATTGCATTTTATTGAACTATCGATTTTTATAATTTTTGTTACCTGTTTTTTCACTTAAATAGGCTACGGGCAGGTAAATACGGCAAGCTTTCGACAGATAGTCGAAAACTTGATTTTACTTTATTTTACACACACTCACACACACACAGACGCACGAACGTAATCAAAAAAACAACAATACTTTAGCTAAAACTAAAATAAATGAAAACTAATTTAAATGAAATCGAAGAACTTCTCCTGAATCATCTAGCAGCATCCCGCTAATAATTTTTTCATATTCACTCTCACTAGATTTTTCACTATTAACGCGGGATTGATATGAAATTATATCTTCTACTCTTATTACTAGGTTCTTAGGGGGTTGATGTAGATATTCTTTATGTGCAATGATTTCGCCCGACTTATTTCGAAATTCCAATAACCGAATTCCGTTATTTGTATGAAACATAAGCGGTTGAGGAGCATGAGTTTCTTCGTAGCTAAAAAAACAATAAAAATTAAATAAAAAAAAAACTTTTATTACAAAATTAATTAATTAAAATATTATTAAATTAAAAATAGTTTCAAGGTAAGATAATATTTTACTTTATTTGAACTTAAATCAAATTACTCATCCATATTTTTAAGTTCAAAATTCAAAATTCAATTCTTTAAAATTCAATTTTTTAACTTCAAAAATCAATGTATTAGCTTACTCATCCAGTTTTAAGCCAATACTGCCAACATATTTTCCAGCACTTCCGAATATCGTGTTAACCCAACGGTTTTCAGGTATTTTGTAATGTATAACGTTACCTCCGGCTCCACCCAGCCAGCGTGACGACTTATAATTAGATGAAATCTGAATCCCGTCAACCCATGCTCCTGATCTCAACGTGATAGATGTGATTTTTTCATTTAAAGCGAGGTCGAACCTTGATCTTTTACAAAATGCGGAAGACCCATAAATTTGAGAGTATATTTCATTGTTATCTAAAAGCTTACCTATGTAAAAATATATGCATTATTTTAGTATTTTATTATTTATAATGCATATATTTTTACCTATGTAAAAATATGTGCATTATTTTAGTATTAATTATTTTAGTAATTTATATTCATATTTACCTCCGATAAATTGAATTCCGCATAAATAAGTGTCCCAAAATAAAACAATGCCCTTTAAATACAAGTTGTGCTTATTTAACCAAGTTTTTGAGTCAAAATCAATCTGACTGGTCTGGGCACTAGGCCCATTATTACCAAATGGCCCTACTTTTCCAGGTACCATTAACACTGGCGTTAACTCAGACAAATAAACTTTATCACACACTAGATCTGTGGCCGAGGCACTGTGTGAGTTAAACCATCTAGATAATTAGAATTTTTTTTTAAGAAAATTATTTTCAAAAAATATGTAAACTACTTTATACCAAAGAGGTATAAATAGCTGGAGGAAGAACGAAGTAAAAATTTGAAGTAACATAATTTTTAATAAAATCTTTGAAGTAACATAATTTTTAATAAAATAGCGTAGTAATCATTATTTAAAGTTAACCAATCACATTCCACTTGTTGAAAAAAACTATCCTATGATATTGTTTTATATTGCAACCAAAGCATTGCAAACATAAAACTTAGAATAATTGGTAAACAATATTTACTAATTTAGAGTTAGTTCGTAATTAGATTTTTATGTTATGTTTTTTCAAACAACTATTGAAAGTTTAGATTAAAATTAATTATTAAAATCTCTAGATTAGAATTTGAATTATTTGTGCCGATTTTTGAAAAAAGGTACTTTATATTTTGCTGTATTTAAAATATGGCTATCTGTTTCTAAAACCGGTAAAAATATAAGATACAAAATAAAATCCTGGAGGGATATAATAAGTTCCTTGCCGAAAAAACATTTTTTAAGAAAGTACCAAACCTATAGCTAAACGGGGAAGCAAAGTTCAAACAGGTAGTAAAGGTTGGATAATTATGTCTACTATTTAGGTACCGTAAACCGATAATACTTTGAACAGCAAGATACAAATACTTAGAATAGCAGGGTATACAAATCTATTTTTTTTTTCAAGTTGTAACATGAAAAGAAATTAAATGAAACTGTTCAAACCTTAAACACCAAAGTATAAAATATAGTTTATATTTTATTTATTTAAAGTTTAACTTTGTTTATTGGTTGTTATTTTTCCTTAAAAAGTTAATGAAATATTTCGGATATTTTACTCAAAAAAAATTGTCAGAATACTTTGTACAGTCTCAGCTAGTGTATCAGCTTGTTATGTAAGTTACATAATTTGTGTTTATAAATTTACTAAGCATGTAAAATCTAAAGAAAATTGTTAACCTGATATAGTTATGCAATCTCTCTAATATATAGGGGAAAGCGGGGCAACATGGCGAATGGAGCAAGATGGGTTTTCATATAACAAATCAACAAAAAATCTTAAAGTTAAGAAAAAAAGAAACTGTATTTGTATCTTGAATTTTAAAAAACCAATTGGTTTTTTAAATATTATTAACCCAAATTTCATGCGCATAAGTTTACTTTTTGCGCTTAAAAAAAAAATTCCTCAGTTTCGGTTTCTCATAATGGATGGTGCCCTTCAAGTTTAACTTCTTTAGAAGTAGTTTTTTGCAACTTGTGTTTATTTTTTTGTTACTTTATTTAGAGTTATTGGTAGTTTTTTTATTTTATAAAATTGGAGGCAAAAATTGCATAAAAGTCATCTTGCCCCGGTTACGTGACTAGATGACAAATTTGTGAACTTTTTATTTTAATATTTATTTCAAATTGTTATATCTAGAAACTGAAAATTCATGAAAGTAATGAGTCATTATAATAACATAAACATACTCAGAAAGTATTATTGCTTCAAGACTGATAGTTTTGCAATAACTCAGGGCTTTCAAAACGTTCACCATGTTGCCCCCCTTTCCCCTATATATATATATATATATATATATATATATATATATATATATATATATATATATATATATATATATAATATATATATATATATATATATATATATATATATATATATATATATATATATATATATATATATATATATATATATATATATATATATATATATATATATTTATATAGTAGTAAAAGCAAAACTTTATTCACGTATTTTTGAGCAATTGCTTTTTCTATGAGCATTTACTTTTTAGCTTCTACTTTTACTCAAAACAATTGCTTGTGAGCAATTGCTTTTTTTATTCATCTAGCCTAATGCTTTTTATTCACCCGGCCTAATGATGAGGCCTAAATTCACCCGGCCTGAACAAATAACTTTTTGCGTAATAGTTAAAGTAATAAATTTTTGTGTAATAGTTAAAATAAAACATCTTAATAACTCATTAATAAATGATTTATTAAGTTTATGTGGTATATCAAACAATAGAGAATTTGAAATAATAAATAGTGATATAAATAACTCCATACCGCCAAAAATGGACTTAATGCAATTTCATTGTATACCATAGATATTATACTGAATACCAGTTTTCAAATTTTATGGTAACATTAGTGGTTTAATACAAAAAATTATTATATGTTCACTAGGTGCAAGTTGCCACTTTGTATAATAAGGTTTAAAAACTGAATTCTAAAACATATAGAAAATCCATAGTTTTTACAAATATGCACAGATTAGCAATTGTACAACATGTTATGTTACGTCAATCATGTTTAAAGCCTCTGGTTATGTTTATAAAGCTGATCATTTATGGACAACAAGAACTGAGAATGGAGCACTTAATGTACGATACAATCAAAGTCAGGGTGGTTTGATTCCAGAATTTTTTGACTGGTTTGTTATTGTTTTTTTTTTTGTCAAATTTCAGCTAAAGTTCCTATTAGTTACATTCTAAGCAATCTTTTTAGTGAAAAATTATTTGAATTTACAAAAGAAAATAATATCTTGTTGTGAAGAAAACAGTATCTTGTTCCATAATTGGTAACTCTAACCATTTTTTGCAACCTCTTGCATTTTATAGACCTCTTAAAAAATATTGGAGGAAAACACTTTTCATATTTACTTATAAACATTATATTCTTTAGATCAAAAGGCAATCAGCAGCTTAGTAGCTTTGTGGTTTTGAAAAAAATATGAGATTTACCCATTAGATGTAAGTATCATCCTCAATCATTTGCCAGATTAGAATGCCAGTTATAATATTAGATGTCAAGCAGCAGTTAATGTACTTTAACAATTGTGTCGTGTTGATGTCAAGGAAAAGAAGACTTAAAAAAAAAAAAAAATTACTTTTGACCGTGAAAAAATTTCATTTTAGGGTTTTTTAGGTTTGTTTTACTTGCATTGTATGAAAGTGAAACTAATGTAAATAAGACTTTTATGCTTGTCCTCTTAAAACATACCCATTAAAACAAAATAAAATACCAAATGGGTATTTTTTTATGAAATAATATTATACTACTTTAGCATTAATAAATTCATGTGAAACTAGACAGTTGTTTTTATTAAATTTTGAAACAAAACAATGCGTTTTTGAATAAATTTTGTTTTTACAGAATACGTATTCAAAGATACCCCATTTGTACGGTAACTTTGAATGATCAATTAAATTAATATTATACAAAATCCTTTTATTTAAATATTATTTTGAATTTGAATAATGTAAGAGTCAATCTTAGTCCCTATATTCATTTTATTAAATTTCAAATATTGTCAATAATGAAGGAAGATCAAGTTATAATATCTCGAAAACCTTCAAAGTAACCCCGGTTTACGGTATTCAAAAAAAGATTGTGTATTCAATGAAATAAACGGTATTCAAAAAACGATTTACCTAGATCATGATTTTTTTCCCCGGCGATTTTAAACAATTTTAGGCTTCGTTCTCCCTCACATTATAACATTTTGGTTATACAGTATAGTAAAGTATTTTGTTCAGTAGGTTGATTTTTAAATATAAAATTGATATTACATGAAGAAAATATAAATAGCATACTTATGATAGTTAAGGATGACAGCAGATGCTCGATGCCAATGAGCGCCATTGTACTTAGCCAAAAAACGTTCATTAGATAATGATGTACTTTGAAACTCATTCACTAAGTTATAATACATTAAGTTGATTAGTAAATAACATTCTTAACTAATTTATAAAAGTTTGTTTTTCAATTTGTAAAAAACCGACAACCACTACTAATATCATCAAGGAAGTATAGTTACAGAATACCACCTGTTGAACCTTCAACAACAATATAAAAACAATTCATGTCATCATGACCACGTGCCATAATACCAGACGGCGTGTGAGCTAGATCAAAGCAATGTCCAAGTTCATGAATTGCTGCTCCTAGACTAGTTGAGTAGTTAGCCCAATGTGTTCCTCTGTAAATAGAAGTTAGAAATTATTTGAATAGTTGGAATAAGCACAGTACGTAATGCACACCAAGACAGAAATGGTGCAAAGGTTGCAGTTATTTCCAACTTTAAATTTGAGGACGAAAAAATGGAAACCAAAAACACCTTGGGTCCCACTTTAACACCCAAATCCCACAAGAAAAATTATTTTAAAATTTTTTATAGTTGATTAAATTATGAGCGATTTTAAATTTTGATTAAAAAAGAATGTGTAATACAGTAAACTCCCAATAACTCGAACCCTCAATAATTCGAACTTCCAGAACTCTAAGTATTTTAAAATTCCCATAGAACCCCATTTCTCATAAAATTCATTCAATAACTTGAACATTTGATAAGTCGAACCAATTTTTTTGTGCCTTGGAGGTTCGAGCTATCGGGAGTTTTTACTGTATATAGAAAATAAATTGTAATAATTATGCAAATGATTGAGAGTATGTTGTAAATATGTTATAGAACATTCATCATCAAAAACATTTCTTATAAATATTAGATATTACCTTCCACAACTATCGTCAAACATGCACTTTCTGTCGATTAAAGTATTATCTGAAAATTTGAAATATATTTCTTCTATATACGTAGCCCAGGTATGAATGGAACCAGTTCCAAACAAGGCCATATTACCTCCACCGAGTGCAGCGTGACCGGTTACATATGACATAATTTTACCTATGGTGAAATTATTTTCTTCATTGGGTGCCTTGTAACGAGTACATGACATAAAACACAAATACTTGGTGTTTGGTTTATTGATTTTTCTAGTGATTTCTAAATGAAGAATATTTTATATACTATTCTTGGCATCTCCATATTTTGCAACTTTATTTGCAAAAAATTATAAGCTCGCCTTCTATAAAGTAAGAATAAAGTCTGTCAGGAGACATGGTTTGAGTTTCATTTATATCCAAATCGCTGTACAATATATCAACAACCACAACACCTTCATTAGTTTCATGCATTTCAAAAGTCTTTCTAGAAAACCCATGCTCGTGCATTGATTCCGCGAAAAAGGTCTGCATTAATCGTACGTTCAACTGAATCTTTTTGAGAGCTTCATCAACATTATTTTCACGTGATTTGTCAGGTGATATAAAAGATCCATCAGAATTTTTGCAAACAATATAAACGGGAAGAACTTTTCTGAAAAATAAAACGCACAAAAAGGACATAATTTCTTCGTAACAATAGATCATGATAAAAGCAAAAATTTAACTTTTTTTGTTAAACTACATGCAGAGCATTTGCTAGCTGAAGCCAACAATTTGATTGATCTATATTTAAAACAAATAATTTTTCTGCGATAAGAACTCAACATGCTTCATTTAAGAGCATAAGTAATGAAAAAATTTAGAATAATACAGTCAGATATTAAGTTTAAACATACTGCATTCTATTATTTTATTTACTAATAAAAACTGCTTTTATTGCTTAGGCTTAAATGTAAAACGATTTTTCTTACAAATAATATAATTTTTGCATTTAAATGAATAAAAGTTTAAAAATTAAATAGAAAATATAGACTTTACTATATCAGTATGCTTTTTTACGTATGCAATGGAAAATAACGTGCATAACTTATGCAATCGAAAATAATATGCATAACTTATGCGAATTATAATCGAAAATAACAAGCATATATTTTCGATTGCATCAATAAAAAAAATAATTCCAATTAAAATGAAAGTAAAATTACAGTGGTAATCTTACTAGTACTATGTCAATAAAACCATTTTTATAATCGTCGTAAAACGGTTATCAACATTGTTGCATAACAAACAAACAAAAATTATATTTTTTAAAGCATTTATTATCATCAATTATACCAACTATAACAGGGTTGTAAACAATGTTAAAACGACCAATATTACATTGGCCACACCATAAATTTCGTAAATAAAAATTTCTAAATTAAATTTTTAAATTTTTTTATTATCTATTTCTATTACCGCAATTTTATCATTGCTTTTTTTGTAGCTTATAAGCTGATCCTATTTGGGAGTGACGTAGCTTTAATAACAGTTTAGGAGTGACGTAAAGCATAATTTATACTTAAGCAAACGTCAAACAAAAGTTACAATGTTTTTGATCAACAAAACATAGTATTCTAATATTTGAGTTGTAGCATAAAGCTTAAACCTAGTTCATTGTAGTTAAAAAAACTATTAACACCTTGTTACCTCGGATTTTCAGGTTTAAGGTATTTAACCTTAATAGTCAATGGCACGCAATCTTCGTTGGTCAAATGAACTTCATTCAACCCGACTGCAAGCTCTGCATACACTTTAAAGTATCCATTTAGTACAGGCCACTTGCGAACAATACCAAGAGACAAGCAGCTTAACCACGAAGCTTTATTTGTGCACTCTCCATGAAGGTATATGAGTGGGTAAGTTACAGTAATTTCTGTTTCGGTCAAATCAAAGTTAAACAGTCTGAACATGGCAAAAATAATTTCTTATTTTCTACAAATATCAAAAACAAATTGTCACTTTAAATTTTAGACTAACAATAAATAATTTTGGTTAGTAAAAAAAATAAGTTTTATCTAAAACAGTAAAATAATACGAATAAAATAAACGATACAAGAAAAATAAGTGCAGATTTTTTCATATAAATAAATTTCTTTCTACTTAAGTATTGTGTTGTTTTTTGACTTTGTTTTAACTTTTTTACTTCTGTTTTTTTTTTTTTTTTTAATTACTATTTTTCTTAAGCATTATACAAAAATACTTTATAAGAATAAATAACATTGTAACATATAACTAGTTCGAACAACAACAAACACGATTAAAGAAAGAAAAAAGTTTTTATTTTACAAAAATCTATAAAAACATGCGTGTGTACATTTGCATAATGAAGTATAGTACTCAATATTATGAAAAACAAACAACAACATAGCTACTAAAAAATAATGATTTTCTTTGAATTACTTGTTGCTATAGTTATAAGTAATTAATATGAATTGGTCACTTTATATGTAGTAATATTCAAAGCTCAATAGCTTTGAAATAAATTTTTAGTATGTTTTTTTGTGAAACTAATCTTAAAAAAAAGAACAACAACAAAAATAAAAAAAATGAAATATTATGCAAACAACATTAGAGCTGTTATTATATTGCTTTCTAATGTTAATTTAAAATAATTAAAAAAATATTTTTAATATAGTGAAATTTGCTCATAGCGATTTGCTCTGAAAAACCAAAAAAAAACCAAAAAAAAAAACACAGATAAATTTAGTTATTATATCCTTTATCTTTCCAGTATAGAAAAAAAGATAAAAAGTTTGTAAAGACGGTAACATTAGAACCACGAAGAATTTTTGCTTTGCTGGAAATAATTTGATTGATTATTGGAAATACCAATAAGCTTTAATAAACTTTACTAAATTTTCTTGGGAAATATAGTACGCATAAATATCCACAAGTAAAGTTGTTTCGTTTTTTTTTTTAAGTTTTAAGGCTTTTAAACAAAAGGTTTCTTAGGTGACTTAAATATTGGTATAGAATGTTTAAAGATCGTTAAGATTGATACATGAACATATAAAATGTTTATATATAAAAATACTGATTTTTAAACAAAAAACCTAAAATCAAAAATCATTAGAAACTAAATAAAAAATTACTTTTAAATGTTAAAAAAGCATCAAAAAATGAAAATATTAACTAAAAAAAATCAAAAATTAAGACTAAGTGAAATATTTTTTTCAAAACCAATTCTAAAATCTACATTTCTATAAAATAACATAATACAAAACAAAACCCAGTCATAGCTATTCATAATTAACAGAACAGATTTACGACTGGTGTTCTAAATAAACAGAACAGGAAAAAATTTTTATTTACAATAAAAGTCTGCTTGAAAATTCTAAGTTTAAAATAGATATTTTTGTAAAAAAAAAAAAAAAAAAAGTAACAGCAAAATAGAAACAAGTCGTAAAAACAAGAAAAAAAAATTGACAATGAAATAGACAATATACTTATCAACAAGTTTTTTATAAAATAAATTGGCTTGATCTAAAGTTTTTTACAAAAAGACCGAAAGTCAAAGAAATTTGTATCAAAGACATTATTATACTGCAGTGATACCTCTTTATCTTGAATCTCAAGATGAAGTGGGTATTTGAATTATTAAAAAGTTGCAGTGTAGGTAGAAAAAATAACTGAATTTAAAAAATGTTATAACTGTTACAGTTATATCAAATATAACGTAAATTAAAACATACATCATGATAACGATGCACGACAATAGCTGTTTTTTCAATTATTATGTTTAATCCCCTCAAATTTTCTGTGATTACCTTGAAACAAGCTGTTATTATATCCGTTACTTTTTAGTTATACAAGACACCTTATAAAATTGCTCTTTTTTAAAATACTACTACGCCATATATATAACTTTATTCGTGGGAATGACAAATTAAACTTGTCATTGTTCGATATAGGAACGTCGATTTGCAGCACTGCCATTTCTATTTTCATTCACACGACTTCGCGGGTTTGTGAAGTTAGAAACATCGTTCTCTAGTTGCGAGTTATAAAAAAAAGTTGTTTGCTGCAAGCTATTCATACTCACCGAACTATCACGAGAAATTGGAAACCGATTTAAAGGCAAACTAGAAATACGCCCAGTAAGAGGACTACTCCGATTTGTTAATCTATTTAGACTAGGGCTACGTGATGTTGGTAAATATTTTGAGCGCATGCTATTGTCAATATATCCCATTGAAAGACCATCAAACTCTATAAGTTCTTGCTGGTGCTTGTTTTGCAAATCTAATAAGCGTTTTTGCCGATTAGATTGAAGTTTAATTATGTCCTCGTGAATCTAAAAGATAAATAAATAGAAATAAATCAAAAATAATAATAATAATGATAAGACGAAAACTTTACATTAAATAAGTGTACCATACCTTATCTTCGAGAACACTTTTATGAAGTTTAATATTGTTATTTAACTCTTGCAATTCTTTATCAATGTGATTTTTCAAATGTGTAGACTGTCTCGTTTGATAATTAACTAGTATGTCTTGTTCTTGTTTCAGCTGAACGCGTAACGCATTTAGTTCATTTAACTGCTTTTCATCTGAACAAAGCTACACGCAAAAAAATAATAATTTGCAAAAACACGTTCTTCTTGCAAATTAAAGTTTAATATCATTATCTTCTTTTATCCCAATGTTAATCAAAATCTTATTTATAAATAAAGAAAGAAAAATAAGAAATAAAGTATCAATTTATTGTAATGTAATAAAATGTTTTTGAATGGCCTTACCTCCCTAGAAAAATTACTATACAAACGATGCGCGTTGGTACGTTGTTTATATTATTTATTATACTACTTATACTATTTGTAAACCATACTATTTAGTTCACTACATTTTTGTGATTTTGTTGTCACATAGCCTCTGCTTATTACATTCATACGTTCTACTTCTCTTTTTCAATTTAAACAAAAAGCCTAATGATTATTTTATTTTTAATTAAAGCTGCAATTAAAGAGATCGATTCTCCAGAACAGAAGCTGAAACAGGAATCAAAGAATGCCATTCTTTATTTTAATAACAGGACGTTTAACAACTGTTCCATCAGCTCCCCAGCCCTGGGTAAAACCCAAAACTTGTTAAGCCGGGTAAATCTTTTTTTAATGTAAAAACCTGAAAATTGTTGACATTTTCTGATTCAAAGTGCCATAGAATGTTTATAAAAAGTTCTAAAGTGTCACAAAATTGTCATGAACATGAAATCAGGGATGAAATCGGCTCTAAAATACTCCAGTAAAATATTTGTTGTTTTTATTTTAATTCCTTTGTCTTAAAGCACTAAAAATTTTTCAGGACTTCTGAATTTTTATTTTAATATATATTTTTTTAATGTTTAACCTTAATGGTTCCACACTTGTGGTTGTGACAAGGTTCCATAATGCCATTTTTTTGATTAAATATGACATTATGGAAAAGTTGAAGCAACCTTTTATAACCGGATGCACTTTTAATGCCAATTAACCTGTTTTGTATATCAGGACTTATGATTTTTGTGATACTACCGCTAGAAATTCAATGCTCCTACCAAAACCCTCAATTAAACTAGGGTTTAGAAGGATAATTCAATGCTCCTACCCAAACCCTCAATTAAACTAGGGTTTAGAAGGATAATTCAATGCTCCTTCTACCCAAACCCTCAATTAAACTAGGGTTTAGAAGGGTAATTCAATGCTCCTTCTACCCAAACCCTCAATTAAACTAGGGTTTAGAGAGAGTTTTCTTAGAAAAGTTACCTTTACCATGTAATATATTTGTTTAAATAAAAAACATAAACACAAAAAAAAAAGACACACAAGGAACTGCAATTAATAAGAGAAACTATATAAGATTGTAAGTATTGAAGCAATTATCTAAGAGCATAAGCGCACAGAAACATTCAAATGACAATGATTATAAATTATACAAGTTTCACTCCCTCCTCAATAATCTCTAAAATTGATTTACTACATTTAATCATCTCTGGGTTTAACTCCAATAGGCCCATCCAAACAAGAATGAGATTGCTTTTTCTACACTAATTGTAACTAACAAAAAAAAAAGTTATTTATCTCAAAATAGATAATACTATACTTAACAAATGATATAAGCGTTGCACTGATAAAAACAAAATCAATCATAAAAGAATTGGCCTAGACAATGATGAAAATGATGTTTTCATTAGTTATGTAAAATTCTTGTGCTAAATATTTTGAAACTAAATGTTAAAATAATTTGCACAAGGATACTATATTATATTTAATTATGCATAGATTTACTTACTGCATAATTAATACTTTAGGTTTTATGCATGTAACAATGATCAGGTAAAAAAGTGAAAAAAAAAAGTGGTTGAAAAAGGTTTTTCTCTCCATTTAATGAAAAAAAGTGAGGTTGCCCATTTTTTTGATGTTGTGCATTTTTTTGTGCATAATATAACTTACTCAGATATTTAAGTTGAACAGCCTTTTTAAAATATACAAAAATTAAAAATGTTTAAATTTTTAAAAAGCCAACAAATATTAAACAAACTATCATTAAAAGCCTGAAATACAAATTATCAATAGTGGTAAACTATTTTATTTTGTGTCAAAAACTATTTATTACCCATGATATATTTTAAAATCAAAAATTTAAATAGAAAATTTAAATAAAAAATAATTTAAATAGAAAATAACAAAATTTAATTAGCAAATATCATGTTTTACTTTTTGTTTTTGAAGTAAATCCGTAATACTTTGCTCATACTGTGTTCCAAGATCAGCAAACTTTCTTAATCGGTCTTCTTTGAATTTATTGATAATAGCTTGATGATTTTCTCTAGGAGCATTGGCTAGTGTTTGCTTTTGCAAAACTTTAAATTGGTTCTCTTGGATCTTGCATGTTTCACGAAATTGCTTTTTTACACGTTCTTCTTGAGCCTGAAAATTTCAGTAGCACCAAAAAATATTAGTAATAAATATCAATACAATTTGACATATATTAGAAAAATAATTTCACTTTTTTTCTTGCTAAATCTCACCTTTAGATGTTTTGGTCGTTGCCTAAGTTCTAATAGGTGTTTTTTTTGTAAATCCATTTCTGCCTTTTTATTGTATTCCATTTGATTTTCCCATTCTGTGGTATGTAATCTCTTTAGCTGCTCATACCGCAAGTTGTGATTCTCCTTCATTTGGTTAAGTTTAAGTTCTTCAGTGCATTGACGATGATGCAACATCATCTGATGAGCTCTGTCTTTTTGAGACTGTAACTTGTTCAGCTCCTAAATCAATTGTAATAAAAGCAACAAGAATACTATTAAATATTCTTTATTTAATAGTATTCTTGTTAATAGTAACATAGCTCATATAAATATTTAATATACTTATAAATAAACTTAAATATCACAAATGTAAATTTGTTATATTTAATATACTTACTTTAAACTATTATTGTATCGTATTAAAATATAATATCAATATACTCACTTTAAATTAATTATATATCTATAAATTTTAATTTTAAAAAACAAATACAACGAAAAAAACCTCATAAAGATTCTCTTTTTCTTGTTTTTGTTGTTTCAGAAGTTGTTCTCTGCGAAATATTCTCAGCTGTTCTTCAAAATCATTAGCATGTTGAATTCTCAAATTTTGTTCTTGTGTTTTGTGGTGATGAAGGTATTGTTCTTTTAATTGATATGATGTCAATGATGCTCGCTTTAGCTGTTCATCCTAAACATCAGATCATTTAAGTAAGAATGAATGAATAAAATAAATATCTATCAACATATAAATTTGTTATAGACAAAACGGTTATAGAAAGAGCTGAGAAAATTTTTTGTAATTTTTCCTTCATAGTTCAGGATTAATTATAGATCTTACAAATACATTTTATTTATTTTTTTAAACCCATTTATTAAACTTTAAAATCAAAAATTGCAACTATTTTAATTTACAAAATTAGGTTTGGTGTCACTCATATAGTTAAAAATTAGTCATTGAAGTGACACCTTAATAAAGTAAAAAATAATTTAAAAAAAAACAAACACAGGTGTATTAATATATAACTATTATATAAGTGTTGAATGCTAAATGACCAAACATAAATTAATTTTAAAATAAAATGATGGAGATTTATGACAATAAAGATAGTAAACTAAAATAAAAAGGTAAAAAAAAAAAGTCATTAAATATTGAAAAAATAATATTAAAAAAAACAAGACTAGCAAAAAATGAAAGAATAAATGAATCAGATGACAAGAGAGAAAATGCATGGGATAACATAACATTTAATGAGATCAGAAACAATTTTAAAAACAAACAAAAAGGAGCAAGCATACATAAACAGATAAAAAATTATAAGCATATAATACATATAATATTAACCCTATATATAATATATAATATAATATAAGCATATATTACATATAATATTAACCCTATATTATATGTAACATATATTGATTAAACAACAATGAACAGTGACACATAAAAAGGAGCAACAACACAAATAACAACAAACATTATGCAAACAAAACTGCAAACTCAATCGGTAAATAAAAATAAAAAAAATTATATTTAACATTATTCATACACAAAATTACAACATATAAACAATACACAAAAATTTGTGATAATATAAACAATGTACTAAATTAATGAAAATTAAAAAATACTTTCTTTCAATTAAATTAATTTTTTTTGGTACAATTAATTTTTTTTGTAAAATTAATTTTTCTGGTAGAATTAATTTTTTTGGTAGAATTAATTTTTTTGGTAGAATTAATTTTTCTGGTAGAATTAATTTTTTTGGTAGAATTAATTTTTTTGGTAGAGTTAATTTTTTTGGTAGAATTAATTTTTTTGGTAGAATTAATTTTTTTGGTAGAATTAATTTTTCTGGTAGAGTTAATTTTTTTGGTAGAGTTATTATTGGTAATTTGAATTCTAAGATAACAATTTCCTAAAGCTGTAAGAAGGTCAACCATTTTTAAATCAATATTAATTTTTTTTTTATACTATATATTGTATAATTTCACAATATCATCAGCATATTTAAATTTTCTATCTATGTTATATATAATTTATATTATATAAACTTATATTATATATATATACACCCTAATCATGACATTAAACTGATCTTATATTGGGGTAAAGTAACTTACCAAGGAGAAAAAAACCTCTGATATACAATTAAAGGTAAAGGTACTTTCAGAGAAGACTACCATCCAAACCATAAATGGTAATCTTTCTAGTGGTATTATGGTAGTAATATTACAAAAAAGTATTGAATAATTAAATTACTTCTTTATAAATGTTAACACCTTTACGATGTTCATTTTATTCTAAAAATGACTAGTGATATCATATAGATTTTAACTACTTGTTTTTTGTTTGTTTAAATTAAATACTTCAAATTAGATACATGAAGTATATTTAACATAACAAAGCCTTATGTTAAAAGGCTTGAAGGGAATTGAATTTACTTATTTGTTTAGATTACAAAACATTTTTGACTTTTAAATACAGATAGTTGTGGCAGTATAACATCTAGCCTTACTTCAGGCACTGTATATTACATAGATGAGTTTTTAACTTTAAAGAAACCCAAGAAAATTTTTAAATAAAATTACTTACCTGTTTATATTATAAAACATATTATATATTAGAGTTTTAAATATAGATAGTTGTGAGTATAAGTAAATTATTGCAAAGCTTGTTTCTACAGCTTCGTTGTTATAATGTTTGCATTATTATCATTATTTTTTTTAAAGTTTGCATTATTTTTAATAACTTTGTTTTAGAAATGCTGTATAAACTTTTTACTTGCATTTTCTACAATTACAAGAATTTTCTACAAATACTCTACTTAAAAAAAAGTTTCCACAATTACAAGAATTTTCTACAAATACTCTACTTAAAAAAAACATTACTTTAAATAGTTATAACTTCTCAATAGTTATAAAAAGTTTTTAACAAAAAACTTTTGCAAACCTTTAAAATGGAATTTACATCAATTAACTTCTTAAAAAAAAGTTCTCAATATTCAAAATAATTATTTTGAACAAATCAAAATTCCATAACCATTAAAAGTTTAGTGCAAATATAGATCTATTTATGTGAAAACTTCAGTAATAAAAATAGTTGCTTACATGCAAATATTGCTGTTTTTAAAATTTTATATACTTTTATCAAAAATCAATTGCAAAAAAAATCCAGAAATTTCAGGAAATTGAAAAGACTTTTAAGTGAAATTCCAGAAGTTTCCCGAAGAAAATCGTCTATAATATTATGTTATGTTTATGTTTTAGTTATATACAAACTATAAGTTACAATTCCATAATTTAAACATCAAAATATTACTAAAATCATAAAAATCAACTGCATGTATATCTTGTGATTTAAAGTGAGTATTACACATTTAAAAAATATTGAAACCTTTTTAAGTTTTTGTTTAGCAACTTTGTAACTGGATTTAAGTTGACTTAAAAGAGAGCGCATTTCTCCTTCTTGCTTTTCCCTCAACTGTCGAATCAAAATTTTTTCATTGTTAAAACTTTCTTTTACCTAGGAAAATATTATTAAATACATTACTCAATACAAAAAGCAAGATAAAAACGTTCATTAAATTTGATTTAAAAAACCTACAATTTGCTCCAGTAGCAGTTTATTTTTTGCATTAATTTTTTCCATTTCCTTGTCAAACATGTGCATTTGACTTTCCAACTCTCTCTGTAAACATCTCTGATGTTCAGCAAAAACTTGCTGATGCTTCTGATCAAGTTGAATAACTTGTTTCTGGTGTTGCTGTCGCTCCCTAAAGTTGTAGACTTTTATTAATTTATCTTACTTCTAATTCTATCTTAAAATTTTAAAAATTAATTTCTCATTCATCTTTATGTTGTTAATGCACAGACAAAGTTTTGCTATACTACAACAATTACACTATAAAATTTAAAAATATAAAATTTAGTTTTGAAATCCAGATTTGTCAAAGAGAAAAAATGTGAATGTTTTATTTGTAAAAATGAATGCAAATCAAAAGTTTAAAAAATATTAGTTTTAAATAAATATTTGAATATGTGAAAGGAAAACCTTATGGTGTCTTATTTCTGGATTTTTAATTTTAAGTTAAACTTTTTATGTGAGGTGCATAATCATTCAAAAATAGTTATTGTAAAATTTTGAGACAATCAAACATTATTAAAAGATAACACAGTTAAAATTTTGAGACAAACATTATTAAAAGGTAGCACAGTTAAAATTTTGAGACAATCAAACATTATTAAAAGGTAGCACAGTTAAAATTTTGAGACAAACATTATTAAGGGGTAGCAAAGTTACATAATTTTGAGACAATCAAACATTATTAAGAGGTAGCACAGTTAATTGTAGTTTTCGTGTAGTTTTTCAACATTTTAAAAGTTTTCGCAGTCAGTTTTTAAAATTCTTTCAAGAAGTTTTAGTATGTTATTTTTCACTAAGTAAGGTAATACAGGTAAAAAAAAACTAGTCTAAAAGAACAATATTTAGGGGTCGCACAGGACAGAAATAAAATGTTACTAGAGTGCAAAAATGCCTAAAACAACGGAAAAAAGAAAATTATGTTATTTAAGTTTTCCTGATAAGAGACACCCGTTTGCAATGGTTATCGAAAATACAAAGTGCATATTGTAGCTGCTTTGGATCTTTGACTTTGTTTTTAAAATCTCAGACCAGCTTGACTCCTTGTTCATTAGCTACTTCTCAAAACTCTACTTTATTTTTAACGCAGTTATAGACATTTATCTTTCTCACCTTCATCTAATGTTTAACAGGTAGTGGCAACCAATCCACTTGATTAGGCTACATTTTGATTAAAGCAAACAGTAACCAGAAATCTGGCCCAATCAGCGACACAAAATTAGAAATTTTATCCAGTTTGATTTGTAAAAATATTGATTTTTTAAGCTTGATTTGTTTGTCTCTTTTGATGTTAAACAATATCAAAGCTGCGGCAGAATGTTCGATTTCAGAAATAGATTTATCAAACAAGATGAAGACAACTAACATCTTTGGTATTTAATTGTTAAGTTAAATACCAAAGATGTCTGTAACACGACTGCATACGGTGCAATATGCTGCAAAAGCAGCATACGCTGCTGTACTGTCAAATTTACGATACCACTACATGTCAATGATGCACTGGTAAACAAAAAGCTATCATGGAAATTCAACTTAACAAAAAAACTTTTGCTTGGAACAGCGCAATGAGATCCGTCATTCTCTTAAGCTTATGGCATTGGTCCTGGTTGAGACAATTAATTTGTTGATCTAACATTACGTATTTAAAGATGTATAGCTCATTGTGTATGAATCTTGCAATGATAAGTACCAGGCTTCTTAAACTGAAAAATCCTTTTATCTTGTAATTTTTGACCAAGATAAACAATTAACTGTTCAATAAGTTCCCAATAATCTTCTCTTGGAAATGTTCTTTTTTGTAGACAATTGCCCGACAAGCAGTACATAAAACTACACAACCGATCACCTTCTCTATTATAGCAGTACATCATGCATGTGTTGAAGCTAAAAGCAATCAAACCTTCAAGCAACTTCAATGATTTAAAATGGTTAATAAATTGATCTTTATAGACTATACCAGTAGCATTTGGGATTGCAGGAATCCTGAGAACTTAGGGATTTGATTCTTCAGTCAAACCATTCCTTCCACTCGAAAAAATGCCAACATGCTCCTCTGTCTTTCCTGTGAAAAATAAAAAAAAAAATAAAAGTTTTCATAAGATTATTGTACTATGTATTAAAGCAATGTGTGAATAATTTTAACATTAAGCAATGAAATAAGTTTGCTATTCTTCATGAATAAAGTGGATGGTTGCATTCATATTTATTTTTTAATTGATAAAACTGATTTTCTCATTTTTTCTTTTATTGACAATGAACATTGCATTTTGAAATAACAAACTGTTATAAGGGAGCACCAACAACTTTAACTATTTTTACTTCAATGGCCATTGTGTCTCACTGAGATGTAAGCCATCGGAAACTTCAATAAACAATTTAGACAATGTATTTGGATTCAACTAAGAAATAAGGGATGACTACCTTTTTTTTTCTTTTTCTTTTGGTGGCGTTGGTTAAAACTTGTCATCTTTTAAGCTTTTTATATTTTAGTCATCCTTGCTGATAATTTACTTCACTTGTAATTTCTTCACTTGTAATAATATCTTGTCTTTTTTTAGATAAAGTATCATGTGCTGCTCTTTGCTGTTCCAGAAGTTCAGTACAATAATAGACCCTTTCCTCTCTTTGGTGTAAAATAGTATTAGAACCAAGCATGTGGCCAACCTTAAAAAAAAACAGATCAAAAGTTTTACATATTGTATAACTCAAACAGAATAGAAAAGCTACATTTGTAATTTTGTTTACCTGTAGATATCTCTGCTGGTTTTGTAAGAACAACCACTCCTCATTCCAAAATGAAATTTAAGATCCTAGTAATAATTTGTAAGCTTTATATGCTAAAATAACACACAGTTGATTTATTGATGTCCTGAACATTTCAGGTGTCTTCTCTGTGCATCTTTATACTTTTCCATTCAACAAATACTTTTAAGAAACATTCCTGACATTTGCTATCTGGGTTGATTGTAGTTTTTGTTCTCCCCTAAATCTCATTAAGCTGGATTAAAAATCAAATATCTTCTTAAAAGAGCAACTTCTAATGGAAGTTTTGATTGATTTTTTCTTGTGTGTTAAGTTTTCCCCACTCTAAAATTTTCCTTTTTTTAACTAGTACACTTGAAAATTTGAATACAGTGCTACTACTAGTAGTGCTACTTCTGAATTGTATGATTACTTAAATATAAACTATGGTAAAAATTAGCAGTTAATAACATTACATAGCCATAATAGAGTAATAAGAAAAAAAATGTATGTCCTAGGGAAATTCCAAAAGAATTTTAAATGTTTTTAAAAATTTTTTTTTGGAAAATTTGATTTGTACAAATATATACTATCTTAACTTCAGCATATTAATTATCTTAAAAAAATATTAAGTTAAAGAATGAATTTCCGATCAGTGGTACATTTTTTTACTGAGTTAATATTTCTTTTAAATTCTTACTACACTTGCATTCTTGCTGACAGATCAATAAACTGCAGCCAGAATTTAAAGATTGACACTATATTGGCAAAATGAAAAAACTTAATACTGCGCAACCCCTAAAGATTTTTCTTTCAGCCCAGTTTTTTTTACTGCGCAATGGCTGCAGCAGTTAAAGTTTTTTTCTCCAATCAACTAAATTAAATAGTCACATGTTAAAAAACACATGTTAAAAAAAAAGTTACTTGTCTTAAACATCAAACTTCTTGGGTACTTTTCTAAATGTTGGGAAATGATTTATGATACATATGAACTGAAGAAAAAAAGTTTTATGATAACTGAACAAAAAAAGTTTTAGGAAATAAGTTATATATACATAAAAACTTTTCTATAATGTCATACCTGAATACAAAATGGCATTATGGAAACCTGCCCCAACCACACAAGTGTAGAGACTTTAAACTTTAAGTAACAATTAAAAAATGGGGAGCACAGGGATATGGTTATGATTCAACTCAATGCTTTTTACTTATGAAATAAGCTCCACTTTTCTACCACAATCACCAAATATTTCATAAATCAGCAGTGTATTTATTTCATAAATCAGTGGAATGTAAACCATCAATATTTACACTTTATAATATTACAAATTTCAGTAAAAAAACCGGGTAGAAAATAAAGGAGTAGATTAGTTATGTTGCATGCTCACACACGGTTGATAACATTTTTGAAACCTCTTATAATTGGGCAGTTAAGGAGTTGTAAAAATT
>NC_061165.1:28919603-28944603 GCF_022113875.1 Hydra vulgaris
ATATATATATATATATATATATATATATATATATATATATATATATATATATATATATATATATATATATATATATATATATATATATATTTATATTTATTTATTTATATATATATATCAACCCTCAGAATTAGGAAAAATGAGGTCAGCAATAATTTGCTGACCTCAACCTTTTTGAGGTCCACATCAAGTCAGCAAAAACTATTTGAAACAAAGATCTAACCATAAAACATAGAACCAGGTCGGCAGTTTTTTGCTGACCTCAAACACTATCAGGTCGGCAGTTAAGTCGACATTGCTAAATGCCGACCCTAATTCCGAGGGTTGTATATATATAAATGTATATATATATATATATATATATATATATATACATATATATATATATATATATATATTTATATATATATATATATATATATATATTTATATATATACACACACAGCATATTATAAAACAATATTTTACTTTGTTATCTTGAACATTCCAAAGATTTTGAACAGATTCTTTTTTCTTGGGTGTTTTATTTTCAGATTGTTCATCTTCAGCAGCACCCATCATGATTTTAACTCTATTATAATTTTCTTGATTTAAAGTTGCAACTGCACTCTTTGTTCTTTCTATTAGGTTTAACAATATATTTCTGGGTCTTTGACGACATATAAAGGGTTCCTACACAAAAATGATTACCAAATTGAGATGAGAAAAAATTAATGTAAAAAAAATTTTTTTTTTCCTTTTAAGGTTACAATTATTTCTTATTTATAGTAACTAAAACAAATTCTATTTATCTTGACCATGCTTTTTATATTGATTCTTATATTGAGAAAGAAGTTGAGCATGATTGAGGGAAGTGATGGGTTTTAACAATTTATCTTACACTTACAGCATGGTGTATTATCGCACCACTACCATATTAGTACTTTTTAAATAGGTAAACTCTACACTTTTATTTCTGCTATCACTTTTTTCTGTTATAGTCCCTACATTTACTAACCTGGTTAAATTAATCTTTAATTACAGTAAAACAATATATATATATATATATATATATATATAATATATATATATATATATATATATATATATATATATATATATTGTCATAAAAATTTTTGAACATTTTTAAAATTTGCAAAAAATTTGTCTAAAAAATTATTTTTACAGTCAAAATTTTGAGTATTAAAATTATATACATAGATATTTTATTTCTTAAACCACTAAACTTGTTTTAGCAATAGTTTGTTTTTATTTTAGCAAAAAATTAAATTATTAATTATGGGAAAAACTAATGAATTAACAACAGAAAAATGCTCAGATTGGTATTTTGCAAGAAAAAGGATTGACACTAACTACTAACACTGTACATTTTAATGTAACACATATCTACATCACAAAAACATTGAAACAATATTACGTACCGGTGATTTAAAAAGCAAAACTCAAACTATATGACTAAAGATAAGTATTCAAAAGGCAGATAACCGCCATTCATCTTAATGCAAAAGCGCATTTGTTTTTCAGTGCTTCTGAAATTTCATCTATAAGTACACTCACTGGTTTTCACCAAGTGTTGTGAATTAGAAGTGATTTGTACGAACAATTTTATTCAAAGAGCCATGTTCAAGTAAAAAAAACTTTGTCTTTCTCCAAAAACTATTAGAGCTCATATGGCCTTTTGTCAGAAACACAATGGCTGGTAAGCAGATGATTGGAAGGCTGTATTAGTAAAAAGGGTAAAGTTGTTCCTGTCAGAATTATTAAACCTCCTTGTTCTTGCAGACTGAAATGTTTTGAAAAATTATTACTAAGTGACAGACAGGAGACCTTTAATGCATACTGGAGTCAGGAGAAGGGAAATGACATAAAACGGCAATTCATTGTTTCATGTGTAGCGAAGCATAGTACTGTCCGTTCAAGAAAACGAGACCTTGCCTCCAATAAGTCAAAACAAAATACTCTACAATATTATTTTACAGTAAAAGGCATACAAACTAGAGTATGTAAACTTATGTTTTTAAATACACTATCTATATCAAACACCGTGGTAGTTAATTTTTTGAAAAATATTGAACCAGGTGGAATTGTAAAAATCGATCAAAGGGGTAAGCAAACTCCCGTCAATAAAACACATAATGACACTGTTGAAAGTGTAGTAAGACACATCTCTTCCTTCCCAAATTATAGCAGTCATTACACTAGGGAAAAGGGTGATATGGAGTATTTGGGTCCGCACCTGAACATAGAGAAAATGTATGAACTGTATGTAGAGGATTGTAATGAAAATGATTTCAACCCTTTGTTAATAGCTAAAAAATGGCTCTACTACGATGTGTTCTACAAAAAATTTAAGTTGAATTTCAAACCACCAGAAATAGACACGTGTGACACATGTGATTATTTTCAAGCAAAATTAAAAAATAATAATTTGACTGTAGATGAAAAAAATTCTATTGAGGAAGACCATAATGCACATCTGGATGAATCTAAATTAAGGTATGATTTAAAAAGCGAGGACACCAAAAGGGCTAACAATACCCTTAAGGTATTAACGGGTGATCTTCAAAAAATGTTTGCTGTCACCCCTTATAACAAATTGCATAAGCTTTTACAAGAGAAAACTTTGGACGTTGAATTACACCCTTTTTGGTTGTTCTGATTTGTCAGTCCATTGCATTATGTGGGACGAATCCAAAGGAGCTCGTGGCAGAAATGAAATCGGATCTGCATTACAGAAATGGGCAGATACCGTCATTCCTGGCAGTGACATTGAAGAAATCATTCTGTGGTCAGATAATTGTTACGGCCAGAATAAGAATATTAGCCTTATTATGTGTTTCTTTTGGATACTCAATAAGTATCCTCAAGTAAAAATCATCACTCAAAAGTTTCTACTAAAGGGCCACACGCATATGGGGGCAGATACTGTCCATGCACTGATAGAGCGGAAGAGAAAAAAACTTAACAACATGACAATTCTAACGTCCTGGGATTGGCAGCAGTTAGTCAGACAGACCTCAATGAAATATACTGTGCATAATATGGAACTGGAAGATTTTAAAAATTTTAAGTCTTTGTACGATGTCAAAACATGTGAAAATCCACCCTTTATTAATAGAAAAAAAGATGTCAACAAAGAACAAGTTCTTCTGTCAACCTGTGTTCAACTGCAAGTAAAACAGAACAGCATGGGAACTCTGTTTTTGAAAAGTAATTTCGCTGATGAAAACCAGGAGATTGACCTTGTTAGGTTTCGAAGGCGACACCTTACATTGCCAAACGATTTGCAACTGGTAACACCAAGTCCAATACCAATATCACAACAAAAGTATAATGATCTATTGGCATTACTACCATATGTTCCTACAGTTTGCCCTGACTTTTATAAAAACTTAAAGCATACTAGTAATACCACTAGTGAGTACCCTGAAGGAGACTTACCTGATGATGACTGAGTTTTTTGCATCTAAAATACCATTTTAGTTGAATACATAGATGTATTATTTGTATTTGTAAAGAGAATTATAAATAAAATAGTTAAATACATTTTGTAAGTCAAATAGTATTGTGTTTGTTATTGAATATCCCACATTAGGTCTTATAGTACAATAACTTTATTAAAGGGATACAACACCATGTCCATTAAAAAGTGAAAAAAAAATCATAAAAAAGGTTTTTTTTTAAATTTTATAACAACTGCATGATGTAAATAACAATAAATAGAATGTTCTGGTAAAATATTGTTTCAACATCTCAATAAATAGCTGTGCCAATAACACTTTTTGTTGAAAGAAGTTTAAAACTCCTCTCCTGTAAAGTTGTGAAAATGGACATAGTGTTGTATCCCTCCGAGGTACAGATATATAATACTAACTCAAACAAAGGCTGCTTCTGGAGTAATTTTTTCAAATTTTTTTCTTTATTATTCTGTAAATTGATTATTATTATTCTTTTTAGGAAGAAGAACAATAAAAAACAAACAAAAAAAGTGGTGTTAAATGAAAGCATGTCTAGACCTAGCATGTGGCTTCTAGAGTCTTTGTTAATAATAGTAATGTTATTCAAAAGAAAAGCCTTCAAAATTGAGATCTTAAAATGGAACAGCTATATTTATATTAAATTTATAAAAGCAAGCAGACCTGGCAGATTTCAGAATATCATTCTTGCACAATATAACATTGTTAATACTCAACATATTTTACAGCTGTTAATGGAGTCTTGTACCTTCATTAGGAGATAACAGAAAGAGTTGCATAGTTACTACCGAAGATCTTTAAGTAAAAACCAATTAGTAGTCTAGAAAATCCAGCATTCGCTATTCTAGACAGGAAACATATTAACACCAGCCTACTAACTATACTATTTAATACTATTTGATGAAGAAGGGATACAAGGCTGGTCAACAGAAATTTTCTGCTTATCCTTAAAGTCTTTGCCTCTCTAGGAGATCTAAGTTTTTACTTAACCAAGAGCCCAAATGCAAGAAAGTAATTTAATTCAGAGTAAAATTTTCTTAGTGTAAACAAGCAAACACTAATCAAGCAAGGATTTGCATAGACCGACAAGCCACCAATGCTAGCTGCAAGCTGTTGCTAAAAATCCATTTATTTTTAATTACCCATGAAACTAGCTAGTCGTGAAAATAAGTGGTGCTTGATGCTTAACTTTACTAATGAGTAATTGACCATTTTATCATTAAATTAGCTCAAAATCAAGTTTTATAAATCATATACTTTGTAATATGGTACCATACGATAGTCTCATGTTAATACTAATGCCATAATATTAAGTTAAAATTATCAGGGACATTAGAGATTATATTAGGAATACACTAATATAGAGCAGTTTAGTGCTTTTTAGTTTAATGTAGCTAATGTAGAGGAAAGAGACCAGCTCATTTTTTTATGTACTCATTAAATTTGAATTTATTATTAGTGTTATAACTTTGTACCACTTACTTCACTCATTATTTTATATCAGAGATTGCAAGA
Source organism: Hydra vulgaris (assembly GCF_022113875.1). Classification (NCBI taxonomy): domain Eukaryota; kingdom Metazoa; phylum Cnidaria; class Hydrozoa; order Anthoathecata; family Hydridae; genus Hydra; species Hydra vulgaris. The sequence goes on from NC_061165.1 coordinate 28,924,596, forward strand.
GTGCACAACTGACATTATGTATGCATACTATAATATTTAAGTAACAATTAATAATTTAAACCATACGGCAAATAAATTGTGGTCCAATCATTCCCAAAATCACAAAAAGGCAGCAAGGCTCAAATTAAGTGATTGCAAATAACGATATCAGGAAATGCTTCGTGTCTTTAAATTTTTAGTTTTTTAAAAACCATAAACTCTGTTTTTATCACTAAACTCAATAGTTGTTAGTCAATAAAAAAATATTTAAAATGATCTTGAAACTATGATATAAAATCTCATTATAAAACCATATTATTACTATTATTTTTATAATTATTAGAAATAATATTAACTTTTATATTTAATTTCTTACAATTATTAAAAATAATATTGATACTTTAATATTTTAATTCATATGATAAATTATCAGATAAAACTAGGAAAATAAAGCATACAGTATAATGTAATATTAAAAAAACAACCGCAAATCACTACAGTCTAAAGGAATTTAGCGGTGATCAAATATTTTAAATAAAAGAAGTCGCAAAACAAGATATAAATATTCTCTCTGTTCCAAAATACTGATCTGATTTGCATTCAATGTAAATAATTGTTGAAAATATATGTTGTTAATTTCTTTTCGAGCCTTAGAAAGGTGCACAAAAATAATGTAGTTGTAAGTAGAAAACATAAGGATATTTTAACAGGCCTTCATTATATCTTTATTTTACACCATTTCCGAAATAGAAGTACAAATCTAATAAAAATTGCTGTTACTAGGAATTTTGCTGTGGTGAGATAACTGCTTTCTAAAAGTTAGTCAAAATGTATGATCAAACACAGAAGCTGTAAATCAAGAGTTTTTGAAAAAAAAAGGATGGTTAAATCTAAAGATAGGACTAATATTCTGGTTTAAGCCTTAAAATCTGAAATAAAAAACAATATCCTAATCTCTTTGAGCTCCTAAAGATCGGATTCACGCTACCCATAATATCTGCAGAATGATAGCGCAGCTTTTCTTTAAAAATTGGTTGGGAACCAGTATGACTGCAGATGGACTTGGTTTAGTAGCTATCCAAGAAAATTGTTGATTATAAGCATGTCACCAAATTATTTTTTTTTTTTTTACACCTAAAAATTTAAATCAATTTTCCAAAATTATTGTTTTTTGTATCAATACCCAATTTATAACAGTATATAAATGAATGAATTAACTTAAATTCACAAGATTGCAAAAATTTTGCACAAAAAAACAACAAATTTACTGCAACAAAAATAGCAAAGTTCTTTCATAACACTCTCACAACTATTATGCATTGAATATTATTTGTATAAAACAGATGTTCATCAAGGTAATACAAATATAGGATAAAAATACTGTCTTATTATATGCCAAAAAAAAAAAAAAAAAAAAAAAAAAAAAGAAATGAAAATAAAAGCTTGTTACTACTTTAATTAAAAATAAACAAACTTAAAAGACAAGCATTTCTCTGTAATAAATGTGGTTCGAAAATAAACAAACTTAAAAGACAAGCATTTCTCTGTGATACTTGTGGTTCGAAAATAAACAAACTTAAAAGACAAGCATTTCTCTGTGATACTTGATTCGAAAAGTACCTTAGAACAGACAAAAAACCAAACTTATACTCGTCTGACCAGGATAATTTTATTATAAATCATTTTAAACATGATGAAACTTTTTTTTTCATAAAAACATTAGCATTTGTTGACCAAATGTTAGCATTTGTAACCAAATATTAGCTGCTAGAAGCTGTTGCATGTTATATGATTTATGTACATACAATGGTTACAGTAAGCTACTATGAAAGCTGTATGTATGCTACATAAACATAAAAAATGAGTAAAATTAAAAGCTATGCTTTATTATAAAAACTAAAAGAATTAAAATATAAGAGAGTTGTGATACTATGAGAAACATTAAAGTATAAGAGAGTTATAGTGAAAATGAGAAACACAAAAATATAAGAGAAATGTGACAATATGAGACACATTAAAATATGAGAAAGTTATGATACTACGAAAAACATTAAGCAACAAATGCTGAGAAGTTACTTATTTTTAACTTTATAAATATTATGCAACTCAATAGTTATACATTATGCTTCTCTAAAAACAAAAACAACACAAAATTATAGTTACATTAAGTAGACTTTCTGCTGAAGGACGATCTGACGGAAGTTTAGCTAAGCATTTGACAACGAAACTTCGAAAATCTTCTGACCTAAGATTATTAAAAAGATGTTTAGTGAAATTATATATAACAAATGCCAAAAAAGTGCAAAAACCAATGCCAAAAAACATATATTCAAAACCAAACTGTAAAAAACTTATTGATTATATAAAAAATGGCATATTTCTTGATTATATAAATAATTTCATGTAAATTTTTTTACTACATTATTTGTTTTCTGAATTTATTACACTAAAAGATTATTTAGAATAAACTTTTTCATTACATAAAATACAACAGAGTTCTTTTATTATGTAAACAATGCAATTATTTTATTATAATCAGTTAAAAAACAATGAATATAACTGCTATGAAATAGTGCAACTCTATTATAATATAAGCTGGAAGGATGGTTTGACATCCATCAATTTTGCAAACTCAACCCATGCATTTATACCACTTCGTGCTTGTGCAAATTCAGACTTTTTGCAACTGGTTTGTACTTATGAATATTCGCACTTATTAACAGTTTGCACTTATGCTAGTTTGCACTTACAACATTTGCAACTTTACAACTTAGCCAGATTCACAGTTACCCTACACAAACAAATCTTTTCATGATACATTTTACATTTTTAATTTTCTGTATATAAAATATTTATAAAGTTTTGGTAATATGGTAACATCAACAAAACATATTGATGATAACTGATTTAAAACAAATGTTAAAAATATTTTATTATTTTAAAAATAACATTTTATAGAGACCAATATTGATGTTATTTATACTAAAAAAATTTCATTTACAAAATTTATTGTTAATTAGACAACATTTTACATAAAGATTCAGCACGACCATATATATTGAAATCACATCAGAAGATTTTTAAGTTGTTATTTTTTGGTTGCATTTATATCCTTTTCAGTTGTTATTGTCTTAGTTTTATTGAAAGTTTAATTTTATTAAAGATTTTAGTTTATTTTATCAAAAGTTAACAAAGGTTCCATTCAGATGATAAATAGATTTTATTATAGTAACTTAAAAAAACTTTTTTTAAATACATTTAGAGAAGTTAAAATTATTATGCTTTTTGAAATAATAAGTTTTGTGACTTTCAAAAAAATACAAAAAGAAAAGTCATTTTATTTTTGTGTTTTTTGATAACTTTGGATACAGTATCCTTTATATAATGATGTATAGCTTCTTTCATTATCGTTTTTAGGTAATGGAAGTTAAAATGCCCTGTAATCAAAAGCTTTTAAGTTATTACATATTTAAAAAAATATTTTAAAGCTCCAGCACAAATCCAATAATTAAATTAAATAATAGTAATTAATAATTAAAAATTAATAGAAAAAAATAGTAATTAAATAATTGAATGTGATTTTTATGCTGCACAATTTCTTAGTTCAAATGATTATAAAAACTTAAAATAAAGTTTTAAAAATATAAGAAGAAAAGTTTATCAATATGTTCTTGATAAATTAATAAAGTTAAACTTTCATAAATCTAAGGAAACCAAAGTAATTTCTGATATTTATTTTGTTGATATTTTGTTAATCATGAATTCTTAAAATTAAACAAACAATTTGAATATTTAATAATCAAGCTTAAAGATCTTTTGAGAGATACAAAACTAGCAAAATTTCAATTATGCCTAAATTTCATACTGTCATCAAGCATATAAATATGTTTATTAACAATCGGACTCAAAAGCATGATACTACTTAGCAAATAATCTTCTCAAGCTTGCCTTTCTAGAAAGAGTATGGATTATGTTCAGCAACTAAATTTGGTATATTAACTTTAATACCAACTAATAATAAGACCAATCTTTATTTTAAAAATCATCGGCTGCAATTTACCAATTAAACAATAACATTGTTGGCATCGCAATGTTTAGATGTAAAAAACAGCACAAAAACTAGTTAACAGAGCTAACTAACAAAGGAATTTTAATTGAAAAAATTACTGGATTGGTAATATACAGAGCCTAAATGGCTAGATTAGATAACTGCAGAGTATTGCAAAGAATTAAAGAATGGTTCAACTATATATTGCTCAAGACATCTTTAAAAGTTAAGAATGAATAACCAATTCAATATTCTTAACTTAAAAAAGATTTGTTTATATTATGTTTCTAAAGAGTTGATTAGAATATAATGAATCTAAAGAGAGAAAAAATTTAAAGAAAAGCTTTTAGGTATTTTTCCCTTAAATTTCTCTTTAATTCAAAATATATTTGAATACTAAATAAAAAATATGTTTTAATATGATCTGAACTAATAAACTTAACTACTAAACCAAGATTAGTAAGACTAAGTTTAGTAACTGAGTTAGTGAGACTTAGTTATGTTACTGATGCTAGTTAGACTAAGTTTAGTAATTGAAGTTAGTAAGACAAGTTTAGTAACTGTGGTTAGTGAGACTAAGTTTAGTAACTGTGGTAAGTGAGACTAAGTTTAGTAATTGTGATAAGTGAGACTATTTTTAAATTTTTATCAAAATTTTACTTAATCGAACTTGAATTCAGTATTTTAAGTATTTTAAGTAAGTTTAGTATTTTCAACAATATTCAAAAATCAAAAATTTACAATTTCTGATATTCGGATATTATTAAAAATATTTAAATTGCATTAACTTTCTCAGATATTGCTACTCTCGAGTTCCTAATAAACGTCCCCCCCCCCTTTATCAATTTTTAGATATTTTTCCCACCCACCCTAAGCTTATTAAGACCCCCCCCCCCCCCGTTTATTAATTTTTACTTGTTATCAACAAAAAAATTATATATCTCAAAAGTAAAAAAAAAATGCAGTGAAAATCGGCCTTAAAAATTTAAAAATAATTTTCAGTCACCGATAAAAACAAAAACTTTCAGTGTAAACAGGTTTTACAAATTGTCGACCTATTAAATCTCGATTTGCTAAAAATGAACTTTTAGTTTATTTCTCAACAAAGCTTTGGTTTTAATTATAGGATTTAATATGCTGAATATAAGTTTTATACTTTGCAAAGTATAAAACTTATATCAGCATATTAAATCCTATTGAAATTATGATAAAACAGCCTAACCCTACCCTAACAGCTGTTAGAAAATGCGCTTTTGACCGCAAGTCAAATGCGCATTTGACTTGAACATGCATAAATAGTTTTATGCATGCTTTGTAAAAAATATTGGTTTGGATTTATAAATTAAAAGTTTTTACAAAAATATTTATATTGTAACATGGCGTCAGATCGGAAATTTTCAAGAACTGACCGAGATAAATACAGTTTGGAAGAAAAAAATGCTTTAGGTAAACTTTGTAAAAGTTACAAAAAAGAGTACGATTTATCGATTGCTGAAAACTTTCAAAAAGTCAACTTTAGTAAAAAAAGAAAGAAACACGTTAAAACATTGCCACGCGAAGGATATCTCGCAAGAGCTGTAAGAGAGTTTTATTCGGACCTTAAAGACATTAAGCATGATAATCCAACCTTAACAAAAGCCCTAAAACTTGGGAAAAGATGTCTAAACCAAGTTGAGGCAGATGAAGATGCTGTAACTGCTCCTCCAAGCAAATCAAGGTATCGTCAAGAAGGAGGAGGACGAAAATTAACCATCCCAGACGTCAGACAACTTTTATTTGAGTGGTTTGTAGACATCCGTGGAACCCTTAAAGCACGTTTACCCAGGAAAATGTTTACAGCACAATGCAAACTTTTTTATGAACAGTGGCTTGCCCAACAACTATAAGAGGTGCCAGAGAACAAGAAAATTGTTTTCTCAAACCGTTGGTTAAATAACTGGATGAGTGAGCATGGTGTCAGTCTGCGCCATCCTAACAAACGCTTTCAAATAATGCAGGCTGACTGTGAAGAAAAAATATTTGAGTATCTGAAAAACATTAGGACTGTACGTAAATACTATTGAAAATTTTGAAGTTGATCCACCTGTGCTGAATGGTGACCAAATGCCACTCCACCGAAATGAAAGTTCTACCCAAAAGACCTTGAACTTTACTGGTTTGGACACATACGTCAAAGAAAATTATTCTCTTTTCAAGAGAACGAATTACTGTTTACACTCAAGTTTGCAGTGACCCTAAAGTCTCAATTAAACCAGAATTTGTGTTTAAAGGCAAAGGTGTTAGGGTTAAACTTAATCCTCCTCAAGATGTGAAGTTTCAATGGGCACCTAAAGGTTCCTATCGATTGGAACATATGCTGAGTACAATAGCTAATTTACCAAACAGGCGCAATATTTTCACACATCAAAATTACGGGATTTATATTCTAGATGATTATAGTGTTCATATAATGCCAGAAATCAAAGCTGCCTTACTAAAGAAAGGCTATATTTACGTTGGAATAGGTAGTGGTGTTACAGGGGACGTTCAAATTAACGATACAGATTTCCACAGGCCTTTAAAAGCTAAATACCGAGAGTTGGAGCAAAACCTTATGATAGAGCAATTAAGGCTTGACCCCAAAAAAATTTCACAGCCATCCAGGGATCACATGATGCAAATGCTACTAAAAAGTTGGAATTCGTTGGAGATTGATGTTACTAGTCGATTTAGGGCACTGTGGGTAACCAATGTTTTAGACGGAAGCAAGGATTATCTAGTTTCGGAAAGAATATTTGCCTTAGTGGTAGAAAAGCTTCAAGCATTTCGGAAAAAACTTACGCTTACCCCAAGCCCAAGAAACTTGAAAGGGGCTAACTACACCTCCAAAAAGAGTGAAATAAAAGCAAGGACAAAACACTTGTGAAACAGAGCTGCTAGATGAAGGATATGAATTATTTGATTGTGAAGGTGAAACATTATTTATAAATCAACTTGATGAAGAGCATCAGACAAACGAGGAAAACGATACAAATTTGGAAATAAGTGCTTTAGAAAATCAAGATGAAAACAATCGAGCTAATTTAAATACCGATAGTTCATCCAACATTTTATTAGGTGACTTATGTCAAGGCAATGATGATCTAAGAAAAGATGCTGTTTTCATTGATGAATTAGGAAAACTTTTATGTAATGCAGAAACATCTACCCAATTTATTCCACATCTTACAAGATTGAAACAGAGCTATATAACATCTCGCCGTGCCATAAAAAGTCGTTTTGAAAACAACTTTGAAGCCTTTGACAACGAACAGTTAGAAAATGAAGTGGAACACCGCGATGAAAATGATTCAATCAGGAACGCTTTTGAGGATCTATTTAAATAAAAAGATCATTTTTATATATTTTATTTAAAGTTAATAAATATTGATAACTAAACCTTTTTAAAGTTGTACATTTTCTTTTGGTAAACTATTTTTGTATGTTACTACGTTGTAAGAAGGGGTACGGGGATTACATTCTCTCTCTGTTTACTAAAACTAGAAGATGTTCCTTTTTTTTAAACAAAAAAACCCGCACATTTATTTTGTAGATAAAATCCTCCTCTTACTATAAATACCACCCCCCATCCCCCGTTTATTAAATTTCAGATAAAATCTCTCATTTCCCCACTCCCCCGTTTATTAACCCCCCCCCCCCCCGTTTATTAAATTTTGACTAAAATTCCCACCCACCCGTTTATTCCCACCCCCCGTTGTATTTGGCACTCGAGAGTAACGGTTTTTAAAAAACACATTCAGATGTTAATAAATGTTTTTAAAAATTTTAATTCCATGCCTATATGAGATACATTTGAAAATGGCAACTATGTGAGATGATAACTCTTTAATTTTAAAGTAAAAACTAGTTATAATTTAATAGTTTATCCTTCAACATATATAAAACTAAATGGAAGATAATATGCTTGCAATTAAAAGAAAACACCCATTTAGAAGGAAATTGCTTAAAAAATTAATGCATGCTCTCTTAAGGATTGAGGGGGATTTCAACTTAACTTTGAACATAAAATATAAAACATTAAATAATGTAAATAAAATGTCAAATTTAAGTAATTATAAATTGCGGTAGTGTGTAGTGGTATAAATAAATGCAGTAGTGGTGTAGTGGTAAAACACTGGCTTCATAAGCAAGAGGTTCCGAGTTCGATCCCCACCACGTCCCTGGTAGTACCGCGCTCAACTTGTTTCTCCGTGCAGCGGCCTTGTTTGTCAAGGTTCGTGTTTCAGAGTTATAGAGTTGAGAGAGGGTTATAACCACTATTAAGTAGCCTCCTCGTCTGTAGTGGCCTTCTCGGCCTTGAGGAGGTGAATAACAAGAAAAAAAAAAAAAAAAAAAAAAAATTACCATTGACCAGAAGTGAGCTGAGGAGGATCATTTTGAGCAATATGATATAATGCACTCATTGCGTTCATTTTAAACAATGGAGGTTGGCGTTCAGCTGAAATAATTACAAAGCAGAAACACAAATGAATGCAGAAAATTAAAAAATATATCAATATTATATTATCATTTAAAAATTTAAAAAATATATTTAACACAACTTTTATTAATACAACTATTGTCTCTAATTCTTTCTCAACATTTTCCCAATTCAAAAACAGTCTATTTAATTGTTTATTAAATAAGAAAGTTTTTTTATATATTATATAAGTTCTTCCTAATTTCTACAGTCCTTTACTGCTTACTATCTATTATCCATTATTACTTTGTACTCGCTTCAGTGTTGGTTTGTTAATAATACTTATGTTTTTTATGTATGTTTGTGTTCTGTCTGAACTTCTGGCGCGGTGTTGATTCACCCGTAATTTGAGTTATGTTTATTTGTGTTCTGTTTATTCTCTGATGCAGCGTGAGTTCAGTAACTAGTTACTTACTCCAACTACAAAACCTACACTCACCTTAGACTCCTGTATTTTGTTAGATGCAGTGTTTTTCCTTATGCACTTCCAAAATGTCATGCCTGGTTTTCTCAAAGTACTGTTGCGGGAAGTAACTCCTTTTAACTACTCCAGGTCAGGTCAGGATAATCAAGATCAATCTTGCTACTGGTATTAGGTAACCAAGTACCACCTTCCACAAGCCCTGCTGCCTTGCAGAGTGTGCTCTTCTTAGGCAAAGGCTAGGAGAAACAAACTCCGACTAAAAATTCCCCTGCCTTGGGGCTCTTGGTTAAATAAAGGCTAGAGATGGTGTCTCGATAAAAACACTCATCTTGGGCAGATGTTAACTGCATCCAGCTAAACATCCCCTGCCTTGGGGCTCTTGGTTGAGTAAAGGCTAGAGATGGTGTCTCGATAAAAACACTCATCTTGGGCAGATGTTAACTGCATCCAGCTACTGTCTTGTAGAAGGCCTCCTAGGCAAAGACTTTAGGGGTAAGCAGAAAAATTCTGCTAACCAGCCTCGAACCCCTTCTTCATCTATTAGGCTGGCGTAGATGTAACCTGTGTTACATTGTTTCCTGCCTAGGATGAATGCTGGATCTCCTTGACTCTACTCATAGAATTTTGCTTATATCTCCTTGATAATGGCTATGCAACTCTTCCTGTAATCTCCATATGAGGGTACAGCTCTAAAACTCAGTTTAATGGTTCTGAGGCCGGCTGGTAGAAAGGTTTCCTGAACTCTGTGGTAGCTCTCAGAGAGGCTGATTCCATCTACAGCTGCAAAATATCAGAGTATTAACAGTGCCATGTTGCGCATGGATGGTGTCCCTGTTAATGCTTTTGGTGTGCATTGTCAAGGCCACATAAGGAGCCCTAATTAACAGGACTGAGACAACTGCATAGCTCATTGATTAGGAGGCTGTGCTCTAAGCTTGAGCTTCTTTCCCATCGTCGTAAAGTTGCATCTCTTTCTCTTTTCTACAAATACTATCATGGTCACTGCTCAAAGGAGTTATTATCTCTAGTTCCATCAACTAAAATTCATTCTCGTTTTACTCGTCATTCAGCTAAGTCTCATTCGTTTACTGTATCTGTCCCTGCATGCTCTAAAAACTTTTATTCATCTAGTTTTTTTCCCCGCACTTCAATCCTTTGGAACTCTCTACCATCTTCATGTTTTTCTGACTTATACAACCTTCAACTTTTCAAGTCTTCTGTCAACCGTTTCCTTGCTCTATAACTCTGTTCTTTTTTTTCCTAGTAACTCCCAACTTAATAGTGGTTGCTTGCAGCCTTGTTGGGAGTGAATGCAAATAAAAAAAAAAAAACTTGCACTTTTTTAATTTTTTTTTTTTTAATTAATATTGTTCTTTATATTACCATTTTACTTTGAACTCTCAGTATTATAAATATTGATATTATTACTGTTCTTGTTATTGTTAATACTATTATAATTGTTATTTTTATGGTAAAAATTTTTAGTGGCTGAATGGATCCGTGAAAATACTGTTCTTTGTAAGTCTATTACACACAGACTTTTTCTATACTTTTTACCAAATTTACCTAACTAAATACATAAACACTCAACAAATAATTTCTAACATAGATGACAATTGTAAAGCATTTCACCCAGTATTTTTTGAAAATTAAGATTATAATAAAATTTTAACCTTCTTATTAAGACTATATTTATTTGCAAAGCAAATGAGGACCCATAAAACAGATGATGTGGGGCTAGAAATCTCAAATAAGTTAATTTGATCTGTTTTTCAAAATGAAATAAAAAATCTTTATTTTAAAATTTCAAAAAAATCTTTATTTCAAAATGAAATAAAAATTTTTTTATTTCAAAATAACATAAAAAAAACTTTATATAACATTATATAAGTGAACTTTTTACATTTACATATAAAATATTTGTTTATATATACTATCTATCTATCTATCTATCTATCTATCTATCTATCTATCTATCTATCTATCTATATATATATATATATATATATATATATATATATATATATATATATATATATATATATATATATATATATATATATATATATATATATATATATATATATATATATATATATATATAAATGTAACTTTATTGCTATGCAATAGAGCTGCACTTGTTTAGAGAACTTAAAAAGTGTTGATTAATTGCAATCAGTATAAGAGATTTATAAAATAATTTTTTTTCTTCTATTATACGCATAAATTTGATAGCACAGTGGTTTAGTATACTGTCAATGGTGTTGTTTTGCTATGGTTCAAATCCACTTCTTTTTACAATATATTAAAATTTTTTTAATCTGGCTGTATATATTTATAGCAAAAAAAATTGAGAGGCTGAATAAGCACGAATTGGCATAAGTGCAAACTGGCGTAAGTGCCAAGAATTGCATAAGTTGGCATAAGTGCGAATAGACATATGTACGAATTGGTATAAGTGCGCCAAAAGATTTTGCAAACATTGGCATAAGTGCGAATTGGCATAAGTACGTACTGGCATAAGTGCAAAGCAGTTGCAAAAACTGGTCTAAGTGCAAACTGGCATAAATGCGCCAAAAGAATTTGAAAACATTGGCATAAGTGCGAATTGACATAAGTACGAACTGGCATAAATGCGAAGCAGTTACAAAAACCAGCACAAGTGCAAACTGGCATAAGTGCGCCGAACAAATTTACAAATATTGGCATAAGTGCGCCGAATAAATTTGCAAATATTGGCATAAGTGCAAATTGGTATTTCGCATATATGCCAATTCGCACTTATGCCAGTGTTTGTAAATTTATTCTACGCACTTATGCCAATTCACACTTATGCCAGTTTCTGTAACTACTTCACACTTATGCCAGTTTGCACTTATGCCAGTTCGCACTTATACCAATGTTTGCAAATTCTTTTGGCGCACTAATGCCAGTTCTCACTTGTGCCAGTTTTTGTAACTGCTTTGCACTTATACCAGTTCGCACTTAGGTCATTTGCACTTATGCCAGTTTGCACTTATGAAATTCGCACTTATTTAGTCGTCCCCCAAAAAATAAATATAGCAAAAAAGAGTTTTATTTGTTAAAATAAAATTTTAAAGTTTTTGCTAGTTACAGGCTTTTTCTTTTTTTTTTTTTTTGCCTCCACAGCAGTACCTTTTTCAGACCATAATTTTTTTGAACACTCACTTTGAAGAAAATAAAAGTTTGAATGTTTTGAAGAAAATAAAAGTTTGAATGTAAAATTTTTTTTTGCTTTAAGAGGTCGTTCATAAATTATGTCATGCAATTTTTAACTATTTTGGACTCTTTCCCCCTGCCCCACCCCCAACCCCTTAAAATGAATTGCTTAACTTAAAATGTAATGCTTAACTTCCCCCCTCCCCCTAAAATTATACAACAAATTCATAACCCCCTCTCTCCAACAACTTTTTTTTTTGTGGCTTTAAATACAATATTATTTTTAATTTTCTTACCTTTAATAATAATTATTATTAAATATTATTTCAAAAGTCATTATTTGTAGCAAAATATTTTTCTTTTCAAGTTTTTTAAGCAAAATATTTTTCAATTCTTTGATTTTTTTATTATACCGTTGTAATTGAGTAGAACCGTGGATGAGCAAACTTGCATATTATGAGGCACAGTGAACAAGGGTGCTGGTTCATCTCCCTCTTAAGTGATCAAAACTTTATACTTTGAAGTTTTATTTTAAAGTAGTTTGATATGTTTTAACTAATATTGTTGTTTAATTATAACTATATTTATTATTTATATTTTTTAAAGTAACAATTTAGAATAAATTAAAACCCAGTAGTGGTGTAGTGGTAGAGCGCTCGTTTCATAAGCAAGTGGTACTAGCACGACCCTGGTAGTACAGCGCTTAACTTGTATCACAGCGCAGTGGCCTTTTTTGCTTGGTTCATGTTTCACAGTTATAGAGTTAAGAGAGAGGGTTATAACCACAATTAAGTAGCCTCCTCTTATGTAATAGCCTTCTTGGCCTTAGGGAGGCAAATTGACAAAAAAAGAAAAAAAGAAGAAGAATTGATGCATACTTAAGCGAACTGACAAAGCTGTAGTCACAATTTAGCTATATACATCAAATTAACTTAAATAGGTATGAGGGAAGTGGAGTATAATGTATAAATTAACAGTGAGTAAACAGACAAAGAATCGCAGAATAATTTTTGATAAGTAAATTATTTAAATAACTTCTTTAGCAATAAGTTAGTCACAGTACAGGTTATATTAACATAATATTTTATGCTAATGCGTATTAACTGTTATTTTTGTTTAAATAATTATTATATTATTTTTATTTAATAACTACAGTTGACTCTTGATATCTCGAACTCTCAGGGGACCGTAACAAAAGTTTGAGATATAAAATATATCAAGAAAAAATATACCAAGAGTACAAGATTTTGGCTCAAACAAGTGCGCAAGGAACCGGAAATAAAGTTAAAGATACACAAAAGTTTGAGATATCGAGTAGTCAACATATCGAGACTCAACTATATAGTATTATTATTTTTTTATCAATGATATATCAGTTATATCATTGACTGATAAAGTTGTAGACTAAGCAATTTAGAAAGTCAATCCAATTTAAGTTAAATTGGAATAGCTGCAGTCAAGTGTACATCAACTCAGGGTTTATGGTTTAGGCTAGGCATTCTTTTAATCAAGAGTTTTTCTAGATTTGAAACTTGAGAGAAAAAAAAATAGCATCACAAAGTTAAATGCCCCCTTCCCCCCTGAAACAAATTGTCACAAAAATACAAAACCCCTTCCTACCTATTGTGTGACATAATTTGTGGATAATCTCTAAGAAAAAAATTTGTCTCTTTAATTTGTATTAAACACGCAGACTTTGCTAACTATCTGAGCACATTAATAACATAGGTATCATGACATATGCACAACAGTCCGCTCTATTGAAGTTTTTGATTCTTCCGGTCTTTTGAAGTTTTTAGAAATTTAAAGTTTTTTTTAAAAATTCTCTCACTTTCATTTGTTATAGTATATAGTATCTTTATATATGTTATATATATAATATCTATAGAACTTTATTAACATCTATTTATTATTTATTAACATCACCTTATTAACTTTATTAACATCTATTTATTATTTATTAACATCACCAAAATATTAGAGCATTGTTTTACTTACCTAGTTCAATACATGTAATCCCAAGAGACCATATATCAACCTAAATATAGTATATAGCACAGGTAAGACATAGCAACAATTTCTCAATTTTTTTCAATTAATAAACTAATTAACCAAAATGGTATAGATAGGCAGTATCTTTCATAAGACTATTATCTTAAATAAAATGTAATAATTATTATATTGTTAGTGTAACAAACTTATGTAATACATATTAGATTAAATGGGTCTGCAAAGTTAAAATTAAAAAATAGCTTAATAGTGCAAGTTTAACTATTTATCAAAAACTTAAATTTCTTATTTAAAATTTTATTTTTTATAAAGTTAAATTAACTTAAATTTAAATACCTTTAAACTTAAGTCTAAAATACTTTAATTTGTAAGTTTTGGATTTTATTTAATAAAATATAAAACTTAGATAAAAAGCTAAAGTTATTGTAAGTTATTCAATATTATCTATTAAACTTGCATGGTAAGTTTTATTATTTAGTATATTGTTATGGTAATTTAGTTATTATTTTCAAGAACTATTTGTTTACATTATTTTTTAAGCAACTTTTTTAAAGTAAAGCAGTCAATTGAAAATTTTTGTGACTGCAATCACAACTCTGTGATTACATGGCAACAACCTAAATGAAAACTTGTAAAGTTTGCAGAAGCTATACTCAAGAAAATACCAGACCTTCAAAAAACATTCTCAAATAAAAACTAGAACATAACTATTTTAGTATAACCTTGGTAAGAACCTTCCAACCATTTTAAAAGTTATGTGTACAAGTTAAAAATGATGGACCAGATAAGAAAGAATGCAAATAATAATAATAATAATAATAATAATAAAAACAATTATGCTGGTTAATATTTTTAATATTATTTATTTTTACATCAAAATTCTGTTTAATCTAAAGCTGGGTTCTTTCTCAACAAATTGAGCTGTTTTCTTTCTTACTAAACTGAGCTGTGTTCCTTCTCAACATTATCCAACCTCACAGAATAATTTTTGTATTATTATTTTATACTTATTTTAAACAACTTTAATGTCATAGAAACTTTAATGTCATAGAAACTTTAATGTCATAGAAACTTTAATGTCATAGAAACTTTAATGTCATAGAAACTTTAATGTCATAGAAACTTTAATGTCATAGAAACTTTAATGTCATAGAAACTTTGATGTCATAGAAACTTTGATGACAGAGATTATGATGATCAGAGAATTCTATTTTTAAACTCAACAAATAATTTATACACTTTTCATTTAGCAACTAAATAAAAACAAATATATAAAAAAAAAAAAAAACTTATGTTGAATATACTTTGCCATCATACTGCCCTTCATCCATAGCAAGAATAACTTCAGGTGACATCCTGAAGAAAAATATTATTTTTTTAAAAGTAGTCTATTATAAAACAACAAAATATTTTATTTACATTTTCAAATGAAGTTAATATTAGTTATATATATATATATATATATATATATATATATATATATATATATATATATATATATATATATATATATATATATATATATATATATATATATATATATATATATATATATATATATATATATATATATATATATATATATATATATATATATAATTAGGATATTGTGACATATAAGGTTGCAATATCCTAACAATATTTTCTGCACATCAATTCTTTAAATGTGCATGTTAAATTTTTAGAAAAGTAGAAAAAACAAAGAATAATAAAAAAATTTATTGCTGCCCCAACCCATACCCTCAGCTGATGTTGTGGAACTTCCTAGCATGTTCTATCTAGATTGTCAGTCTATATACTGCCCCTGCAGCTACCTATTTCATTATATTGCTGTATCTAAGTCTATATAAACCATATATGTGTGTGTATATATATATATATATATATATATATATATATATATATATATATATATATATATATATATATAAATATATCCTTATAATGTAGTCGAAAGAACTTTTTAATGTAAAAATAGTCTCTTTCAACTACAATTTTAATTACCTCGTCTCTTAAGCTGTATTTGATTGTCATCGAAATGTCAAAGCAATTAAATTAATGCGGAAGTACATTAAATTTTATTGTTTTTTAAAAATTTTTAAAAAAACCCCAATAATAACGACTAGAAAGTTTTTTTTAATTAGTGGTGTTTTTGTTTTTGTTTTATTAAAAAACATTTTTAAAACATGCGTAAATGTTGCTACATCAACTATCTTATAGCCTGCTGCTACAAGGGAGTGTTTCTACATTGACTATCTTATAGCCTGACTCGCAACAGAGTGCTGCTACATCGACTGACAAATAGCCTGACTCGCAAGGGAGTGCTGCTAGATTGACTGACAAATAGCCTGACTCGCAAGGGAGTGCTGCTACAACGACTGACAAATAGCCTGACTCGCAAGGGAGTGCTGCTACATCGACTGAGGGTTTGGTTTGGGCAGGCAGTCTATTATTCAAAAAAAAATAAAAATTTAAGTTTTTAAACTTTTTCTGGTCTGGTTTATTAACGCGCTCTTTAAAACTACAGTTTATGGGAAACTCTTTTTGACTACCATGGAATAGTATATATATATATATATATATATATATATATATATATATATATATATATATATATATATATATATATATATATATATATATATATATATATATATATATATATATATATATACATATATATATATATATATATATATATATATATATATATATATATATATATATATATATATATATATATATATATATATATATATATATATATATATATATATATATATATATGTTACATGCAGGTGCTGTTTTAAGAATGGACCAATTCATTATAAAATCATCAATATTTTTATCTTTTAATTCCCATATATATTTTGACAGCATGGTGTCTTTTGAACACTTTTTATTTTTAAAATTAAAAGACTTTCTCACAACCTTTAGACTCTGAAGAACCATCAATCAGAGACCTAAATAAGATAGTAGCTGATGATTTGTTAAACATATGGTCGATGGCGGGGTCGCCAACAATTTTATATAACAGCATTCTGAAAAGCTTGAAAAAATTGGTTACTAATACAAAACAATTTAAGAAATATGTTGATGAAAAGAAAAATTCATCTACGCACAACTTGGTTCGTTCAATAAAGTATTTAAAATTTGTCCTTGCAAATGTGTTAGCCCTGATATCAGGAACCGGTCAAAGGAATAGGAGTTTTGATCAAAAGAGTTATTGCAAAATGTACACTGGCCAGATTGACCTAGCAGAAAATTCGTAAAGAAGGGGAAATTCAGTTAGGAAAAAAATGCAGAAACATGCCAATCTTTGTCATCGACAATAACTCTTTCCTGTGAAAGCGATAAAGAAAGAAGCTGTTGCAAGGATGATGAGGAATATGACAAAGCTACTGATTCAGAAAATAGCTCACATAGTGGACATGATTCAAATATTGCAATATATTTCAGTACTAAAAACTCTGTCAAATAATGGAATGAATAGGAGTTAGTAACAGAGATGAATGCAAAATCATTAACACTTGCTTAAAAGATATATCATTCGATTCACCACAATAAATATTAGATCCAGCAAAATTAAGAAGACAAAGAAACCTGTGACGACAAAAAGATGTTAAAGAACATGCAGAATTAGTTGAAAAAATCATTGGAGTCAGTTTTGATGGCTGTATAGACAAACCCTAAGGTTAGTAGAGCAAGAAGATGGTAAAGTTGACAGGGCCACTTCCATCAAAGAAGATCATTACGTTATCTGCTCATATCCCAACAGCGTCTACTTTGATCACATTAGTCCACAAAGTGATAAAGCAGTTGATGTTGCAAAAGAAATCATTTCAGTTTTAAATGATAGAAATTCTAATGTGAGTTTACTAAGTGTTATTTGTGATGGAACCAATGTAAGCACAGGCTGGAAAAAATGGTACCATTTGTTTACTTAAAACTCATATTGGCAGACCTCTTTAATGATGTATTTGTTTTCTTCATTCGAATGAGCTGTCTCTCAGAGCAATTTTCACTGCACTTGATGGGAGTACATCTGGTCCTACTGTATTCAAAGGCAATCTTGGAGAACAACTATCTTTTGATGTTTATTTTCTACCGATACTTAACTTTGCCAGTGTAAATAGAGTACTCATTGAAATGTCTGATGACATCATTCATGATCTCAGTAAAGATCAGAAAACTTACTTAAAGCATGCTGTTACCCAAGGATTTCAAAATTTGGATGTAGAAATGAAGAAGTATTTCACAAATACACCTCCCGGAAATCTCAATCATGCCAGGTGGCTCACATTTGCCAATTGCCTGCTTTGGTTATTCATGTCGACTGTAAAACCCACAACAAGTCTGATATATTGTTGATTACATCATCAAAGTTCCTATTGGTTTTTAATCAAGAAAAATTAAAAATGCGTTGAAGCAGCACGGCGCTTTTTCATGATTATGAAATGTATTTGTAGTCTTAATCATCCTGATACAATAGCAATAGCCCAGAAAGTATTGCAAAAAAACTTTTATTTCGCTCGTTCTGAAAGTGTTCTGTTGTCAGCCATCAAAGATTAAGACAAGAAAAAAACAGTTGATGCAGCAAAGAAAATTGTTGTATGTAGAAGAGAAGAGAATACTGATGGAGTACGTGTTTTTCCTCTACAAAAGATTTCTCTCAATTTCCATGTTTCCTCATATTTAGAAATGATCGACTGGTCAAGTGTTAATATTTCTACTCTTCGATTTTATTTGAAGTGAACAATGAAGACCTCTTAATCAATGTTACAAATGGCACTTTTCATGTTCCTGATATTCCATGCCATTCTCAAAGTATTGAGCATCTGCTCAAAGAAGTATCTAGAGTATCCAAGATTGTCCAACATTCCATGTAGGACAATCTTGGATACTCTAGATAACATGTAATGTTTGTTTCCGCTTCAAACTCGAAACTTAATTATCCAAAATTTGACAGTAAAAAGGACTTTATATAAGGATTTTGCATTTTCACATTCTTTTTTAGTATACAAATGTAGCTTTTATTCTTTACATGGTGTTTTTACTTATTTTCAGGTGATATGTAAGCAAATAACAGTGGATCTCATACCCATATAATATAAGCAAATAATGCCTCTATAGTTCAGAACACTAGATTGCAGGTATTTATATAAAATATTCAGAACACTAGATTGCAGGTATTTATATAAAATATTCAGAACACTAGATTGCAGGTATTTATATAAAATGTTCAGAATACTAGATTGCAGGTATTTATATAAAATATTCAGAACACTAGATTGCAGGTATTTATATAAAATTAAAGACAGGAGTTTATAAACATATAAAACTAATTTAAACAACCTATAGTTATTTTAAAACAAAACAAAAAAACTTTAATAACATATTTTAAAATATATTTTTTAATTAGAGGTGCCCCAAATAGTGATTTTTACTAAATACTGAATATTCAGCTAGACACTCGACTAAAGCACCAAATATTTGGCTACTGAATATTCAGTGATTCTTATTTATATTGAGAGTTCCAACCTGCTTTGTTGAAGTACATATATCAACAACACTAAAGGCATTTTTTTTTCAATTGTTACTATGTTGTATTAGAGCACGAATTATTTAACGAATGTTACATCAAACTTTTAAACAAAATGTGTAAAAGTTTGATGTAACATCAAACTTTTATACATTACATTAATGTATAATGTATCATACTCTTCAAACCATTTTAAAAAATTACAAAAATATGATGAGTTATATTTTAAAATAATTTTTTTTTTATGAATTTAATCTTACTTGATAAAAAAATATTTACTACTTTGAGAAAATATTGATACCCTCATTATTGAGTATATTAAAAAAC
>NC_061165.1:28952103-29014603 GCF_022113875.1 Hydra vulgaris
CATATTTTGATATCCAGAAAAACTAAAAATTGAGAAAAATATCAGGAAATATCCGGAAAAAGATTATCCCTGTAATGACTGGACTTCAGGTGGAACTAGAAGGTATTTGTGTCTGAAAGTACATTGTTCAGTTAAATTTTATTATGGTCATGGAATGTTTAGAATAAATGGCTCAATGCCTTCAGAAAGAGCAGTTGATATTTTTAATAACTATTAATGATGACACTGTTAATAACTTATTTTTTTAAAATATCAGGCTATCAAGTAACAACTTTATTTAAAAATGAAAAAAATGATGGTATTTTGAGGGGAAAAATAGCAAAAAATGACAAAAAATGACAAATTTCATTGAAAAAATGAAAAGTTCAACAACTATTTTTAAAAACAAAATAAATCAGAAGTCATCAAAAGTGTCTAAATTTTTATAAAATAAATTAACAGAATATCAAAACGCCTAATAACTTGCAACACCAAATAATGTTCAAAATAATTAAAGAAGAAGTTCACAGCAACTTTTTTTTACAATACTACTTTGATTTTTTGAAATGATTAAACTATCCATTTCACTTTTTCGTTTTAAACCAATATTTACTCCTAACTTATTTTTGTTCATTTCTATGCGCTGTAGCAGTTTTTTTTTTTTGCACTGTTCAGCATTTCATGGGAAATTTTTATACCGATCATGTTTTCTTTATTGATGGTACTTTGTATAGACTTGATCCCTTCATCCATCATTCTCTGAGCAAGCTGAAACTCTAGATCTGCATTTTTCTCATTTACAAGATTTTTTCCCCCTTTGATCTAGGTTTTTGTTGTTTTTTTGAACTTTTCAAGCATTTCGTTGTGTTATTTTTTTTATCAATAAGTTCTTGCTTATGAATATAATTTATTCTTTTTCCTTCTTCTTCCTCAGCTTTTATTTTTTTATATATTCTGTGAGCATTTTACACTGTTTGAACAACGTCTTTAGAGAGAGAATCAAAATTATATGCTGCATTGCAACTTCTTGCGTATTCCTTTGATATTCTCATAGCCTTGCGTATTCCTTTGATATTATAATGTTTCACCATTTACTTTTACTCACTCTGAAGTCAATGTTTTATTATCTGATAAACTTTACTCTATACTAATGTTTCCATTCTGAATAGTTAATAAGCTCTTAATAACTTTATTGAGATATAGATACTTAGTTTTTCCATTGTCAAGTAAAAAAGGCAAATCTCCTAATACCTTCAAATCAAGCGGATTTTTTGTAAGTAATTTACAACGGATATACATCCATCTCTCATTTGCTGTAAGTAGATATTTCCTTTTTTTTCACATGAAATTTTTTTCATCTAAAAATTACATATTTACCTTTGAAACTCAACATCAGTCAGAAAAAATAACTTTTTTGATAAAACATCTAGAAAATATTGAAATATTCAATAACCAATCAAATAGTTTGTATTTACTCTAAAATAAATGTAACAAAATATTAAAAAGCAAAGTTCTTGGTTTTTAGCTACCTTGCCAAAATCCATTTTATTTAAATCAAGTTGGATAATTGAATTAAAAGAATCAATTTTTAAAAGATATTTGGATAGTTTACCATTAGCAGAAGATTTAAGAAAACTCATGATCAATTATATTAAAAAGCCTTTTATTTTATAAAATAAAATATGAATAAGCGGTCCTTCATCTTGGAATATGGTTAAGTATTTTTCTAACAAAGGAGCTATAAACATAAGAAATTTGACGGACACAAGTAACTCCTAAATTAATTAACTCCTACAACATGACTAATAAAAAAAATTAAAAAAAACCTAAACTTATTAAATTACATTTTCATTTTTCTTAAAAGTTCTCTGAAGTCTAACGTAAGGTTTGTTGTTTATCAGAGTCTTTTTATATTCCTTTTGTTTTGGAATATGCTCCAAAACAAAAGGAATATAAAAATATTTCTTAGTATCTTCCTATCTTAATAAAACTTTTTCAAGTAGCAGAAAAAGTAAGCCATCTAGAATTTATAAAAAGAGTTTTAACAATGTTTTATCTTCAATGAAAATGAAATCAGCTAATATTTTGAAATCCTCTGTTTTGCAGGGTGCATTCTACAACAATAAAAAAAAAAACACATTTCAAACTTGAGAATAAACTTTTACTATCAACTTTTTATTAGCTAATAATGAGTGACAAACAATTTCATTTTTAATAATACTAACAATAAAATTACTAATAAAACCCATACCCTAAACCAAGTATGTAAATCAACTGCAAGCTGCTCAGCATCCTCACCTAAAACTATTATTGCTTTTCGAAATGTATTATGCATTGTGTCCAAAGTGCAACTTACAAATGGTAATAAACCATTAAAACCATCATTATGAAGATTAGTATTTAAAAACTTTCAAACGGCCTTGTTAATTTTAGGACCATCAGTTGAAATATTAAATAGTTGATCCCATGGTAAATCAAATCTTTCATTATGATGTATATCTGCAAGCATTTTTTGACATCTTCTGCTGTTGCTCTGCCAAAGAACAGCAATGTTAAATATTTTGTAACAACTTGGTTCTTTTCTTCTGACCAAAAACAACATAGAAGACCCATTTGTTTTTTTTGCTGTGCTTTGTGCTGTGCTGTTGTTCTATCAAACATTAAAGTAAAAGCACCTTAACTTATTGATTACTAGAACACAGGCGTTTCTCTAACAAAGGTCCAAGGCCATCATGAAATATGTATGAAGCTTTTTGTCTACTCATATTAAAACCTTGACTTACTATACTATCTGAAAACATTCTTTGAAATAATAATGATGCATTATCACTAAGTCTTAAAGCAAAATCATTTACTTTAAACAGCCATATAGCTTCTGCAGCTGAAATTTTATCATTTATAGAGCACTTTAATAGTACTATTTTCTCTCCCCCAATAAAGTTTTTATTTGATTCTACATATAAATGATGATATGTTTTTGAAAATTTAATGTTACAAACTAATTTATGTTTTAAATTATGGTTTTGTAGAATGCTGATAAAGTGCTTGAAAACTAATTAAACTGTATTTCAAATCACTAAAACATAGTTTCAAATCACTAAAACATAGTTTCAAATCACTAAAACATAGTTTCAAATCACTAAAACATAGTTTCAAATCACTAAAACATAGTTTCAAATCACTAAAACATAGTTTCAAATCACTAAAACATAGTTTCAAATCACTAAAACATAGTTTCAAATCACTAAAACATAGTTTCAAATCACTAAAACATAGTTTCAAATCACTAAAACATAGTTTCAAATCACTAAAACATAGTTTCAAATCACTAAAACATAGTTTCAAATCACTAAAACATAGTTTCAAATCACTAAAACATAGTTTCAAATCACTAAAACATAGTTTCAAATCACTAAAACATAGTTTCAAATCACTAAAACATAGTTTCAAATCACTAAAACATAGTTTCAAATCACTAAAACATAGTTTCAAATCACTAAAACATAGTTTCAAATCACTAAAACATAGTTTCAAATCACTAAAACATAGTTTCAAATCACTAAAACATAGTTTCAAATCACTAAAACATAGTTTCAAATCACTAAAACATAGTTTCAAATCACTAAAACATAGTTTCAAATCACTAAAACATAGTTTCAAATCACTAAAACATAGTTTCAAATCACTAAAACATAGTTTCAAATCACTAAAACATAGTTTCAAATCACTAAAACATAGTTTCAAATCACTAAAACATAGTTTCAAATCACTAAAACATAGTTTCAAATCACTAAAACATAGTTTCAAATCACTAAAACATAGTTTCAAATCACTAAAACATAGTTTCAAATCACTAAAACATAGTTTCAAATCACTAAAACATAGTTTCAAATCACTAAAACATAGTTTCAAATCACTAAAACATAGTTTCAAATCACTAAAACATAGTTTCAAATCACTAAAACATAGTTTCAAATCACTAAAACATAGTTTCAAATCACTAAAACATAGTTTCAAATCACTAAAACATAGTTTCAAATCACTAAAACATAGTTTCAAATCACTAAAACATAGTTTCAAATCACTAAAACATAGTTTCAAATCACTAAAACATAGTTTCAAATCACTAAAACATAGTTTCAAATCACTAAAACATAGTTTCAAATCACTAAAACATAGTTTCAAATCACTAAAACATAGTTTCAAATCACTAAAAGTTTGCAGACTGCATAATCAGAGTTTTTTTCTCAGCCCATAGTTTAATTTTAAATAGATTTTTGTCAAGCTTTTCCAGTCAAACCTTATTCCAGTTAACCATTATGGCTTTGACTTATCTATAGACCTATTTATTGACTAATATACGAAAAATTAAAAATACAATTTGAAAAAAAAAAAAAAAAAAAAAAAAAAAAGACAAAAAACTTACAAAAAAATGACGAAATAAATAAATAAAAAATCACAAAAAAATCACAAAAAAATGAAAAAAAATAAATAAATGAAAAAAAAAGACCCCCCAAAAAAAAGAAAAAAATGACAACTTGACAGCCTGAAATATTTATTGCTTATGTTTATTTATATTTGATGAAAAAAGAGAAATATAATCATAAGAAGTTGTACTTACTTTTTATAAAAGTTAGATTTTATTTTTAAAAAAATGAATCAAAAATAATCAATTAATTTTTCTTTAATTAATTGTTAATTAATTAATTTGAAGTACCAATTAATCTACCGCCCCAAAAAAAAATCTTTTACATTTAATTAAATAACAGATATGTTGGATACCCACAGTTTGAAAATCTAGGAAGTAATACCAATAAAATACCCCCAAGAAGTTCTTATGGCGTGATTCTAAATACATGTTGGAGTTCATACCATCCAAAGCGGTTACAAAATCTTACTACATCTACCGCGAAACTTTTTCCAACTTTAGTTATTTGCCATTTTTATCAATTTTTTCCAATGATAAGTTTTGTTTCAATCAAGTTTATATCTAACAAAACTTTGTTCTACAAAAAAACTTAAATAATAACAAATATGTACAAATGTTGTGGGCAACATTTTCATTTTATGCAAATTTACATTTTGAGTGGTATTTCCTGCAATATTTATATTTTAAGTGTTGCTTGTTAAAAAGTGTAAAAAAATGATATTAAATTCTTAAAAAAGGGAGTTTCTCATTAAATTCCATTATTTAAAGCTACCAAAAGTAAAATGTCAAACTCAGCAAAAGCATATAAAGACTCTAGGAGAACATTTTGTATCCTCTGCATAAAAAAATCAGACAAAGAACTCACAGAGACCAAAACAACAAGAACTTTAATTAAGGAACCCAAAAGGACATTAACTTCGAAAATAACAGAATTCCTTTGAAAGTTTATGATAACTGTAAAATTCAAACTGGAAAGTCGGAAAAAAAGTTAAAATTACACAATTTCAAAGTTGTAATAAAAGTTGTCAAACTTGGAAAGTTGGAAAAAGGACAAATAAAGGCAGTGCCTCAGCTTTTCAACTTTCAGTTCATTTTGATAAAACCATAAACAACATTGACCACAACCTATGGCTATCTTATTTGTTGAATTGGTGAGCTAAAAGCAAATGAAAAACATAAATAACTCCAAAAGTATTATCCAAAACTAACTAACTCCAAAAGTATTCCGGTTAAAATTAATGTCATTTAAAAAATGCTGTGCCAAATGCTTGTCTGTCCTTAGTAAGGACCATTCATATCAATGCACACTAGGAATTTGCCATTGAACTTTAAGAGGGATTGCAAAGAATTTGATTTTGTTGGGGCTGAGTAAATGTCATCATCAGTTGTGGTGGGTAAAGATTTATCTCCTAATGGAATCATTTATCTTAGTCAAGCAAAAGGAAGACCTTTAGCACTGAGAAGAGGTAATCTTGAAATTTAAGAATTGGATCTGAATGAGCTATTTAATATTTGTTCCTTCTAAAACAAACATTTTTTTAACAGGATCTTCAGCTGCACAGCCACTCTTGACAACTCACAATATGTTTGCGATTCAAAAATCTTTGATAACTCACATGTTGCAGATTCAGCAAAACACTGGTCTTTCTAACAATCAGATACAAAAGCTAGGATCTGCATTGAATATGTTGAGCACTATCAGAATTGTGAAACCAAATTTTCAACATAAGTATGCGCAAACTGGCCAAAAAAAGCATTTTACAATTGCAAGTATTAAGCTCAGTGAAAACAATCTTATTAGCCAGGTTGTACTCATGATCATAGCGATCTCAGCAAGCTCAGTGAAGTATTCGATAACATCAAACATTTTTGATTTTGCTGAAACTTGATGGAGGAGGTCATTTTTGAAAGTAAACTTTACCCTTATCATGGTTCAGAATAAAGCTGAACTTCACAGCCCAGTTCAGAATACTGTCAGATTGATACCCTTAATATCAACTACCAGTGTTAAGCAACAATTGCTCATAGCAATATCTCCCAAGACATGCAAATATCAAGTCATTTTTACAAAAATATTTATTCTTGATCTCATCAAAGTTTAAACCTACTCAAACTGTGAAAGTCTTAATAATAAATGGAGGAATAAAAAACAAGAATGGGGAATTTATCATCTCAAGTGGAAATTTGAGAAAATTAAAAACCTTTCTAAATGTTGTGCATCTGGTATTGCAAGAGTTCCCTGACTAAAGAGCTTGTGTTAGAAGCTATTTCTCCAATGAAACTACAATAATTGCTGGACATTGTGAACCATTTTCTGAAAAATCTGATTGCCTGGGGCAAAGAAATGGCAATCTGCCCAGCACATTCCATTACAGCTTTACCATGACAGGGACAATAGGAATGATTGCATGAAGCTTTAAAGAGGCTTAGACAAATTGCAGGAACTCGCTGATGTTGCCAACTTTAGTCAGGCTAACATCTTTATCTAAATGCTCTCTCTTTTTAGAGATGTGGTGTCAACACGCTTTGACACTCAGATGTCAAAGCATGTTGACACCACAGATGTCACTTTGAAATTTACAATAAAATAATCCTTTTCTTATTTATTTATTCTTATTATTTATTATCTGTCGAGAATTTAAAGAAAATAAAGAATATAAAGTTTTAAGGATATAATTTTTTGAGTTTTGTGACTAACTTTTTCTGCTTTTTTTTGGTCTTTCAAAAACTGATTAACAAATATTTTGGACTATTTTTTTAAATATTTTTTTTTTCTCTAAACATTCAGAACTCTTTATTTTATGAGTTTTTTTGTAGGGCAAAGCTATTTTCAACATTTTGTGAAAAAAACAAAACTTATCATGAGCAAAAATTGGTATAAGGGGTAAAGAAATTTGAAAAATTCACACAGAAGATGTAGTAAGATTTTAAAACTACTTTGTAAGGAGCCATGCATGTATTTAGAATTACTCCTAAAAAGAACTTTTTCCAGATATTTTATTGGTATTATTTCCTAGTTTTCTAAACTGTCTACCTGATATATATATATAAAAAAAAAAAAAAACACATAAAAAGATTGTAGGCTTATTCTTTAAAAAAAAGAATTCCTATAGGATATTTTGTTTTAAAAACAAAATTTGAAAAACATAATTATTTATTTGCTTAACAGAAATCACATAAGTTTTCAGTATAACTCTTTAGAATAAAAGAAAAAAGATGTATAAACATTAAAAACATTTTTTGCTTGCTTTTAATATATCAGTCCAAATCTAGTTACCAAATAATATTGCATATAAAGGTAAAATTTATATGAAATGGACCTGAATGAAACCAATAATTTTCAGTATTAGCTTTTGTTTCACAGCATGCAGTACTCTATTGAAACAGCTGTTTGTTTCATATGTGATTCTTGAATTATTAAAAGATTAAAATCATTTTTACATTAGTGGTTAGAAGCATAAAATTATTTTTATTGTACTTGTCATGTTTTGACTCCTTATTCCATTCTCTATCTCTTTAAATCTTATACATGGCATTGTTGTCGTATTGGGCTAGTTGCATTGTTGATGTTGTTGTTGTTCTTAGCTGATGAGCTTCTGTGTTCCATTGCCTTAAAGATGCATCTCTTTCTCTTTTCTATAAAAACTATCATGAAAAGCTTTTTTAATCTAGATTTTTTAAGAATACTTTTTCACAAACACAAATAGAAATATATATATATATATATATATATATATATATATATATATATATATATATATATATATATATATATATATATATATATATATATATATATATATAAAATATAACTCCGACAAAAAAAAACCCCTGCATTGAGGCTCTTGGTTGAGTAAAGGCTAGAGATAGTATCTCAATAAAAATACTCATCTTGGGCAGATGTTAAATGCATCCGGCTACTGTCTTGTAGAAGGCTTCTGAAGCTAAGATTTAAGGGGTAAACAGATTCTATCTGCTGACTAACCTCGCACCCCTTCTTCATCTACTAGGCTGGCAAAGATGTACTTTTAATACATTGTTTGCAGTTTAGGATGTTGAATGCTGAATCTTTTTGTCTTAGTGCAAGGGTTTTGTTGTGTCTCTGTTTTTATTAGGCAACTCACTTTATTATCTCCTAACAAGGGTACAGCTCTAAAACTCAGTTTTATGGTTCTAAGGCCTGCTGGTAGTCAGGTTTCTCGAACTCTGTGGTAGGTCTCAGAGAAGCCGATTCCATCAACAGCTGAAAAATATCAAAGTATTAACAGAGCCATGTTGCGCATGGATGGTGTCGCTATTTGTACTTTTAGTGTGCATTGTCAAGCCCACAATTGGAGCCCTTTGTTTGGGCTTAGGGTTTATTAATAGTAATGAGGCAATTGCTTGGGCTATTAAACAGTGTACTGAGTACTATGTATACTTTGAGTCAAGTTCTTTAAAAAATTTAAAATGACTAAAGTACCAAAAACTATAAAACACAAAAAACCATAGTCATCACCAAGATATCTAAACCTATCATTCACTAATATTTGTAGTCTTCTGTTGAGTCTTATCTCTCTGGTTAACTTTAATTCAGATAAAACTCAATTTTTTTTAGCCAATCGTTATCACAATAATTTAGATCTTCCTATTATTATGAACGGTAATGTACTCCATGAGTCATCTACCTTTCATCTTTTGAGATTAACTCTTATTTCTGATCTTTCTCGGAAACCATTATCAAATCTATTGTAAAATTAACATCTGCTAAGGTTGCATCTCTTTATTGAGCTCAACACTTTCTAACTCTGGATTCTACTCTCTATCTCTATAAATCTTAAATCCGGCCTTCTATGGAATACTGTTGCCATATCTGGGGCAGATCTTCTAATAATGCCCTTTCTCTTTTAGGCAAGGTGCAAAAACGCATTGTAAACATAGTTGAACCTGCTCTTGCAGCCAACCTCCAACCACATCGTTGTAATGTTGCTTCTCTTTCTCTTTTCTACAAATACAATAATGGGCGAAGCTCTAAAGAGCTAATTCATTCTCGCATTACTCAGTTAAGTCTCATCCTTTTTCTGTGGCTGTTTTAAATTTTTTTAAAAACTCTTATTCATCTAGATTTTTTCCTTGAACATCAGTTCTTTGGAATTCACTTCCTTCATCTTGCTTTCCTGATTCTTATAATTTGCAATCTTTTAAGTTGTCTATCAATCGTTATCTCGCTCTACAAACTTCATCTTTTCTCTTCCAGTAACTTCCTACTCTAATTAGTGGTTGCTTTCAGCCTTGTTGGAAGCAAAGATGTTAAAAATATAGATACTATTTTACTTAATAATTGCTATATGCATGAAACATGAAAATGAAATACTGAATATTCAGCTAGGCGCTTGGCCAAAGCATTGTTGAAGTGTATATGTCAACTATAATGTAGGCATTTTTTTAAATTTGTGACTAGGTTGTATCACAGCATGCATTATTTGTTGACTTTTACATCAAATACTTTAACTATAGTAATGTATAAAAGTATAATCCTCTTCAAACCATTCAAAAGGATTTCAAAAATAACCAGCTCAGGTATATTTTACATTTCTGAATTAATTTAAGAAAATGCTATAAATAGATATAGCACAAAGAACTTTGAACTTGTTAAGAATGATATCTTTATAAGAACATGAACCTAAAGCATGGTTTAACTTTAATGGGAATGACAGTTAAACGGCTGCCTTTTTTATTGATGCACACTCTAAAACTAATTTCCTGGGATTAGTTAAAACATACAAGTAAAACAAAAATGAAATTTAAATGCTCTGAAGAAGATTGAGACAGCATAAAATTTTTCGGTGAAAGGTTAATTCTTATCAGTGAAAAGCTGCTTGACACCAATGAACCATACTACTAGACACCGGTGACAATTTATCTCCACTTCAAAAGTAAAAGAAATGTAAATAAAACAATCAAATCTATCCTACAGAAAATATGCACACATAAAGATTTGGAAAAGAAAAATCCAATTTTAAATGTAATTGGTGTTAACATGAAACTGCTAGCCTAAACTGGATAGCAAACCCTTATAAGTGGTGGTCAGCAAATCCAAAACATCCTAACAGAACTTGTTAAAATTTTCTTTTTATTTGCAGGTGGCAGTGAATATAGTGAATGGTTATTTTTGATAGTATGTACAGTTTATAAGAAAAAGCCTAATCATTTGCTATCATCAAACAATGGAAAGCTTTTTATCATAACTTACCATCTATAGGTTTTAAGTATCAAATATGCTAACTACATTATTATTAAAAAATAAAAATAAATTTTTATGTAATTTTTTTTTATGTGTTTTCTTCGTTACAATCTGGTATTTGGCCAAATAGTTTGCAATACTTGGCTGAATACCAAATATTAGAAAAAGTAGCTGAAAATGCAGAATATCAAATAGTCATAGAATATTTGTGACATCTCTAGTAAATATATATAGCTGAATTTTAGTTACTATTTTATCTTGTCAAATTAGTATACATATATACATACTAAGCCTTCCTGGGAAGTGCATGCGGTTGCATGCCTTGTTCATCAATCTTCAAAGTAATTTATTTATACATACTGACCACGGCCGTTTATATTTTTTAACTTTTTAAGCATTTCAGTAATTCGCGGCAAAAAGCTAAACTTATCTACTGAGAAAAAAGAAACCAATACTAAAAAATGAAAACAAAATTGTAAAGAACTATCAAATTTTAATTAAAATAAATAGACTAAAAGAATTTATTTATTAAACAATGAAAATTAAAAAAAAATTTTTATTAAATTTTTATACAGCTTTTCTGTTCTTTTTTTCAAGGTGGTTGTAATTTTGAGCTACAGAATTTGATACAAGTCACGGAAAAATACATATTATAATTAAAACAACAACTTTATAATTTTATAACAACAAATATATGTTTTAATATGCAATTTATTCGCAATTTTTAAGAAACTAATTTACTATGTATGCTAGAACTATGAGAAACTTTGTTAGTTTTTTTTTTTACATTTATTTGTTTTCACGTCTTTTAAAAATGTTTCTTGCTATATTTGACATTTTTTCTCAATAATTATATAATAGGAAAAACAAAAAATAAATTGTTTTTTATTGGTAAAATATAATATTTGATTAATAAATTTTGTAATGACGGAAGAAATTAAATAAAAGAACACTATGGCTTTTTTTATAAATGTATTTACAATATTTGTTTTCATCTGAAATTGTTTCTTTTATATTGCCCAATTTTCATCATTAAGACAAAATACTATAGATAATGAACATGATTGTTCTGTTTGAAAAAATGTATTTAAAAACTTAAAAAAATGTTTTAAATAGTCTTCAAAAAATTTCCTTAAAATAGTTAAGTAAATTAACAATGTACAAAAGCAGTAAAATAGTTAGATATATTATACATATACATATATATATATATATATATATATATATATATATATATATATATATATATATATATATATATATATATATATATATATATATATATATATATATATATATATATATATATATATATATATTTATATATATATATGTATATATATATATATATATATATACATATATATATATATATATATATATATATATATATATATATATATATATATATATATATATATATATTTTATTTATTTTATTTTTAATTTCAAAATTCTCTGTAGTTTCTTAGAGCTTTATTTTGCCGCAAATTCTTAAAACGCCTACTATATAAAAATGTTGTCTAAATAAACTACTAAGAACGCGGACGAACAAGGTCTGTGACCGCACGTGCTTCCGGGAAGGCTTGCATGCATACATATATACATACATACATACATACATACATACATACATACATACATATATACATACATACATCATACATACGTACATAGATATATAGATACATACATACATACATACATACATACATACATACATACATACATACATACATACATACATACATACATATTATGAAATCTAATAATGTATGAACATAATTCTCTCACCTAATTTTACCACACCTTTTTCTGAAAGTAAAATGTTTCCAGCTAAAAAACAAAAATAAATAAAAAAATATTCATTCGTAATTCTTATAAATTACAACTATGGGCAAATTTAATCTAATATAATTATCTATAAGCCAGATGAATATAAATCAATAAGCAACTTCTTTTACAGGTCACTTCTGTTACTCTTTACAGTTTGTAAAAATAATTTTAAATTTTCTTCATTTTTCTTAATTTAATTTTCTTTATCTAATATATTTAAATATAAGCCAGATGTATATAAATCAATAGGCAACTTCTTTTACAGGTGACTTTTTATACTCTTTATAGTTTATAAAAATAATTTTAAATTTTCTTTATTTCTGTAAATGTAAAACATTTATTGTTTTACACGAAGTTTTATACTTTTTCTAAGTAGTATTATAACTGCAAAACTACTTTTTAAATACCCCAAACAAAAAAAATTAAAACTTTTAATTTAGTTTACATGAATTAAAAGCTTTATATACATATTACATGAAATAACTAATGTGGTAGTGGTGTAGTGGTAGACCGGTCACTTCATAAGCAAGAAGTTCCGAGTTCAACTATAAAAATACGAAAGAATAATATACTTGCAATCTCTCTTATTTAGTTACAGATTTAGCTATTTATATATATTAATAAAAATTCTCTTAACTACTTATAATTAAATTTATTTGTACTTATTTTCTAAGATCTTCTTAGAAAATATTTTTAAAATTATAAATAGTTGCTATTAAAAAGTTATACAATATTTGATTTTCTCTGGATCTTTATATAAAATATGTAATATACATCAAAAATAAAAAAATAAGACTAGCCTCTGAATCATATAAAAAATATAATTTCTCATTCCTCATACCGAAACTCAATAAACATAACCATTTAATACAAATTTCAAACAAAGTTTACCTTTTATGTCCCTGTGAATTCTATTATTTTGGTGGAGATGATTGAGACCATTAAGTGCTCCGTGGCATATAGCTGCACACTCATTTTCTGCTAATGGTTTTTTGTGGACTAAATAAAATATAATATCTATTTTATAACAGCATTAATTACACAATTCTGTTTCAAACATTAAGCAATACTAATAATTCTATTTCAAATATTTAGTAATGTTGGTGTGCAAAACTTTTTACTGAAAAACTTGCACTTTGAACCATCAAGGTATGTAACATCAAACCTGTACCATTAAACATCAAATCTAATATATAGAGCATGAAATCTGCATCGAACTTGCATTATGAAGAATATAATGTCAAACATGCAGCATCAAGGCTGCTTTATTCTTATTACCTAATTTAAAAAACCTAAGGTCAGTGTTTTATTAAACAAGACTATTACGCTACAGTCAGACTTTTTAAGGTCAGGACATTTAAGGTTTATTTATATATAATTAGAAAGAAATGTTTGATACTCAAGATATTAAAATTTAACATATTGTAAAGAAACACTCACCCTGTCATGCTCCAATAACAGTCAAATAAAACAATTTGAAGGACAAGTTTAAATAAGGTTTATTTAATAACGCATAAATTTATTAAAAAAAAAATTATAAAATGTATATATGGTTATAAAAATTTCTGAAAATTATTCAAGAAATTTTGTCATTAAGCATACGTTAAAAAAAAAAAAAAGTTTTTAACCTACTGACTACTTTAATAAAACTCACCTTCAATTATATCAGAAGCAGAGCCAATGCAATATTCCATAACAAGCTAAAAAAAATTTAAATTGCTTATACATAAATACTTATTTACATACATACATACATACATACATACATACATACATACATACATACATACATACATACATACATACATACATACATACATACATACAATTTTGCAAAGAGAGCCTGAATGCCAAAAAAAAGTTTTTCATAAGTATGTATCCTTATGTTGGTTCTCAAAGTAAACATAATTTTATAAAATTTTTAAAAAATAATCTTTTTTAATAAAAACATACATATATACTATAATAATTTAAGTTGTTTGAATAAATAATTTTATGAACTATAATTATAATTATAATAATGAATCCAAAAATAATAAATAATTAAAATGAATAATTTTAGTTGTATTTTGTCAGACACAATGAAACTTACTGAGATGCAGTCTTATTCAAACTTCAAAAGTTATATTTCTAATGTCACTAATTATATTACATATAGGTATGATTGCAAAACTAATCTTTATTAGGGCAGGTCGATTTTTGAATCAGAGGTTTGGTAATAAAGAGATTTGATTATTAGGCAGTGAAGAACCCAGATGTGTTTTAGTACCATTTTACCGGTATGGGCGCCTAAAAAAAACGCCTAAAAATTATTTTTATCTTTAATTTTTCTTTTGATTTTTTATGAAAAATAGAAAAAAAAAATTTGTTTTAAATTTAGTAGTATATAAATAATTCTCAGTTTAATTTAGCTACCCCATTTTTTCTTCAGGAAAATAAAAAGAATTAAAAAGAAATTGCTTTTTTACATAACTAGGTGACATAATTTGCCTTCGGTTATTAACTGTACATAACTTTTAAAAAAATGAAAAGTTGTTATGAAACTTAGTTGTAAAACCGCGTTGCAAAATTTTATAACAATGGAATGTATAAAAGATTTGCTTTTTTGAAAATTAAAGCTTTTTTAAATATCCATTCAGCGTTAGGTTAATTTTTATTTTTGGCATTTAAGAGTAAACTGCTTTTGATAATAAATGAACAAAAGTAAAACATATCAGTCCTTGTAACTATCGCGCAAGTTTAATTTTGAAATGAATGAATCTTTAGCTTGCTATTTTACGTGAGGAAAACGAAAAAACTTTTTCAGATAATTTTTTTCCATTCAATATATTTTTTTAAATAATAATAAAAAAAGGTTTCAATAACTTAATAAAAGTTTTATTTAGATCTGTTTAAAATAACCCATAGGAAATGTAATTTATTTATTCAAATGTAATTTTTAAAATTATTCTTAATAATTAAAAAATTAAAAAAATATTCTTTTTTAAATATATGTTTTTAAATCAAAACTTTAAATTTTAAATAATAGAAAATAAGTTTATTAAATGCTTATGTTTTTATTCAAATAGTTTATTAAATACGTTTATTAAATGCTTATCGAATTTGTTTATTAAATGCTAATGTTTTTAATTCAAATACAAGAAGTACAACTATTTTGTTAATTTTACAAATATTATGCAATATATAAATATACATATATATATATATATATATATATATATATATATATATATATATATATATATATATATATATATATATATATATATATATATATATATATATATATATATATATATATATATATATATATATATATATACTATGTAATGTAAATATCGGTTAAAAATTGTTTAAAATACTTTTAATTATTATTTTTATATTAAATTTACTAAAATATAGTTAATAACTGTTTAAAATACTTTAAACAATTTTCAATAATTATTTACTGATAGCGTGGTATATGCAACAAAAGCGTTTACTAAAATGTTAAGTAAAATAGTTTTCTTTTAGCTAAAGTAACATCGCCCACCAGTAAATTCATGTATTCAAAAAATGCCTTTAAATCAACACCTTATTATAGGATAAAACTGAACAAGATAAACATGAATGATTATTAAGAAAATGATGATTAAAAATTATTGTTGCGGCACCTGTTTAACTAGGGGAGAATGAGGGGGAGGGGAAAATCAAAAACATAATCCCCCCCCTCCTCAACGTTGCTGAAAAAAAAAAACGGTATCCTCAAATAAATTCTGGGTTCTTCACTGTTAGGTGAAAAAAATGTGCTTGGTAAAATCTTTTTTGTTTTAATGAAGCTTAAGTTGAGCTAAAATGATTTTATATATTGATATATTTAATTGAAAAAATTTTTGAAATGCCATTTTTACCACTAACATTTTTATACAAATTAAAGATTGCTGCACTTACGCAAAATAAACAAATGTTATAATGTGTGGGAAAGAGAAAATTTTGGAGGACAAAAAATAATGTTTTCAAACAAGCCTTAAACACAAAATTGCACAAAAAGCAAGTTTGGTGGAAGTCCTAACCCTCTTGCAAATACAGTACCATCCACAAACAGACAGATTATTTAAGATTTTAATTTTTTTACTTATCCAAGTTATTGCTTTAGCATGATTGTAAAACTTATAGCTGAAAAAATAATCATGATATGAAAAAAAGTTAACACTCAGCTATCAATAATGTCCACTTATTGTGCAGAAAAAAAAGTTGGAGTACTTCTAAACATATCCAGGTTAATTAACCGAAGTAAATGCAAAGTATCAACACAAAAAAAATACTTTTAAAAAATTGGATAGGCTTTTTGATATCAGTTTCTGCACATGTGATCTTAAAGTTGTTCTTTGTGGTGATAAAAATATCAAATGTAGTCAAGATAACTGTCCTGATGCTCTTATTTTATGCACATGTAGTCCAGATAAAAAAAGACCATGTTATTTTTTAATAATAGATAAATAAAATAAGAGTATTTTTAAATAAAATGAACATTAGTATATTACTAGTATGATAAAGTTTAATACTTTGAATTTCATATGCAATCACTTGATATTATCAAATAACATATAAATTCTTGTAGAAGAATAGTTATATTTAAAAAACCAGAGAGAAAAGTCACGTCCAAAAGTATCATTTCAACTTGGCTCAGTTGATCGTGAATGGTCTAGAAAAGAATCTTTAAAGAAACATAAAACTGAATATAAAAATGTGGAACAATCATTACAACAAGAAACATTTAATTTACTTCTAGAAATAACATTATCAGAATCTGATTCAGAATCAGCCATTTCTAGCTTTAGTGAGGTAATTACCTAATTAATTGAAATTTGGGTCATTATTTTACATTTTTTAAACTTACTTTCTTTTTTTTAACATATCACTTTTTTATAATAAAATTTTTTGTTAATGAACTTTATAACTTTTCTTATAGATATAGGAGCCTGAAAGAAATCCATCAGGAATTTACAATCTTTGGAAGTTTTCAAAGTTTGCTATTGAGTTGATCAGAAACGATATAGGAAGTTTATTTGGAGCCACATTAGGAAATCTTATGCTCAATCTATCAGGACTATTTAATGATACAACAATTATATCAACTTTTTTAGACAAATTCGAAATAGAAAAAAAATGTCAGTTACAGTATTGTCAGATTTAAAATCCATTGAAAATAACAGAGAGTTTGTTTGCTTTGATGTTGATGGTAAAATTGATAATGAAACTTTAGTTATAAGAGAAATAAAAAAAGAATATGGTGAGGTTGTGTTAAAGAGATCAAAAGAGAAAGAACATCACATGACTGTGACTAAGAAACTTCTCCCTAACCTTTACAATAGGGAATATCTTACTCACAAAGTTTTAACTCTTGTTGGAGAAACAGGAAAAAAGCAAGCTCAGTGCCTATATAAAATTCTTAAAGAGTATAATTTTTTAAAGACGATAAAAGCAGCTTTGGTAGAAAATACTTCAACAAACACAGGTCTTAAAGCACAGGGCTTAATGTAACAGTCAAACTTCAGACATTGTTAGGCTAAAACCTCAGATTGTCCGATCAATTTATAAAGTAATCGGACAACTTGACTGACGGGAATTAAATTCTATAAAATAAAGCTGGCCTTAGATTGAACATTATTGCTGACCATACAAAAGATTGTTTTTGTTTTTAACTTGACCACGATTGTTTAGGCGTTTTGATGGTTTAAACATTTCAGAAATGCGCTGAAAAAAGAAACGTTAAGCTAAACTTAAACTAGGAAAAAAATCGAAAAAACTAAAACATAAGCAAAACAAATCCCTTACGAAAAAGAAAATACATTACTTTAAAATAAATCTAAAAATAAACTCAAAGTTAAAATTACTCTTTGTTTCGTTTTTAATTGCATTGGAAAAAAAAAACTTTAAAACTGATCTTTTAAAACGTTTAATTAAAGTTACGCAATACGCTTTTTCAAATTACTTCTATTGGTTGAATAATAAATAAATTTTATTTAAATTATTGAAAAGTGAAATTAAATTATTGAAAAATTATAATAATTTTAAGTTGTAAAAACATTTATTTTAAAAAGTTGCAAGAAAAAAAATGTTAAAAAAAATAACATAGTCTTTTTAAAATAGTAATTTTTTTATTCATATCATGCTTTAATTAGTAAGTTAGGCTTAAAAAAAAAATTTTAACGATTCTTTGTAAAAATAGAAACAACAATAACAAAAAAAGCAATTAAATCATGGGAAATTTTAATATAACATTTATAATTTGAAGTAACTTAAAAAAATCTTTTAAAAGATTTTTAGAAAGACATGGAAAAATAATTTTAAACACTTAAATTTATTATAAAAAATACATATCTACTAAAATTTAAATATGACATTTAACTTACACATAATGGGTTTATTTTAAACGATCATTATTTTGTTTTTGTTCATATTTTGATTTTGTTTAAAGTGTAAAATAAAAACTTTAAAAAAGATCCACGATTAAAAGTTATTTGTGACTTTTTTATTGCATTTAAATTGTGATTTTCTATTGCATTTAAATTGTTAAAACATCGCAACAGCCGATGTCAAATTGTGAAGAAAAAGAATGATAAGCATTGCCAGTTACAGAGTAAAAATTTATATATAATCTAAAACAACATAGAATATTAAATTGAAACTACTTTATTAAACAACAAAAATCTGTGATGAAAAGAAAGAAACTACAACTTCATGAGACTAACGTTAAATAAACTGAATAAAATGACAAAGATATCGATTGCATAACTTGGTTCTGTAAAACCGTAAAAATTTTATTTTAAAAATTTGATCAGACATTGTCTGACCAAAACAAGTTTTGACCAGACATTTTGTCCAAAACTTAATAAAAAATTAAACTGAGTCCTGAAATCAGGAATGGTTGTGGAGTTGAAGAAAAAACTTGGATGAAAACTTCAGACTATAGGCTGCAATCTTTATTGGAATGAGCTTTCTATTAGATCTTTATCTAAAAATATTGATGGAGCAATTAATTCACCAAACCATTTTGCTGGACCAATAGGTAAAATGGCAAATATCAATAATGAGCTTAATTTAGTTGTTAATTTTGGTGTTATTAAGTCTTCAATTATTGTTTTAGAAAAAGAAATTTTAGATGATTTAAGTAGTGACCAGAAGCTTTTATATGAATATTGAATTGGAATTACCACTGGAAATATGAGTGTTAAATATTCAAGTTGGAAAATCCCCTTCATCATTCTTGTTGGTTAACATTGGCAATACGGTATGTCTTTATATTTCTGAGTACTAATTCCTGATTCTAAACTAATAATAATAATATTGCCTATGCTCCTACATGGTTCTATATGATTCTAAACTAATAATCTATGCTTCTACATGATTCCAAACTAATAATAATAATAAGTCTATGCTCCTACATGGTTCCTCCATAAAAAGAGCAATAAGTTAGACGAATCTCTGTCAATTATATATTTTATGATTAAACAAATCAAGCTCCAAGGAAAAGAGGTGCAAGGTATTGGCTTAGCAAACTTCAAGGCTCAATACCTTGAAGTTTGCTAAGCTTTGCAAAATCAATAAAATCCCAGAAATTAATATTGATGCTCATAAATATTTTTGATGAAGACATAGATGAACCAGCAACAACTCAAGATTTTACTGATGAAGAGATTGTAGAAAAGTTATTGTCTGTAGAAAAAATTGACCTCCCAGATCTTCCTTCACATTAACAGAGTGTTGAGAGAACTGTACAACTTGTTTCCATGGCTTCTCATACTGTTTTTGGAAAGGAAGCACGTCATAAGCATATTTAAGCAAAAATTTTAAACAGAAAGCATAGAAAGAGTTTTATGTCTAAATGTTTTTACAGTGACACATATGATGATATTTTTTGTTAATCTAAAAACAAATTTATTGCTACTTGTACGTGTAAAAATAAAATTTAATAAAAATGTATAATAATTTTTAAGTTAGTCATGCAATATTCTTTTATTTATACAATTTCAACTTTTGACAGTTATTTCAAAGGTTTTTAATAAGCGTTATTAAAATTTAACTTATTGGGTAAATTTAACTTATCTGAAATAATTAGGATAGTTTTCTATTTTACAAACCTAATTTAAGTAGAGAGATTTTTTCTAAAATATTTAAATCTTCCTTAAGTAATTTAAAAAAAGAGCCACAGGATTACAGTTTTATTATGTTTTAAATATAGTTTTGAATTAAAATATTATGAAATTTGGACAGACTGGAGAGCCATGGAATTTAAATAGCTGAGTAGCAGAGACTCACAATCTGCTTGTAGCTAACCCCTGATATAACTATTAAACTAATTTTCTACATTTTAATTTTGCATTTTTTTTATAAAATCTGGACCAGAATTAACAAAAGAATTTGTTAAAGTATTAATATTTAACTTAGAAAAAATATATTTTTTTGATTCAGAGTAACTTTTTTGTTTTTGTTTTTATTTCTAAGTAACTGTCAGTCCTTTTTCTTTTTATTTATTTTATTTTATATATAAATTAGTTGAATGAATTGAATGAATCCTGAATTTATAATACAATGTCTCAGTAAACATTGTGCAGAAAGCCTTAGAACCCCACTTTATGAAGTGAAGTCTGCATTTATATCTGACACAATAATAAGCAATGAAGTAACTCATCTTGAACTTAACAAAACTGACTCTGAACAAGTTTAGTGTTTAGTTAATCTTGAAACTGAAAAAAAGTTTAGTTGTATATACCCATCCACCTCTTAGTAATGACCTCATAAGTAACTTAATTAAAGCCTTCATAAATATATGTAACTTAATTGAAGCCTCTTTAATAAATGTAAGTAGATGCTTTATATCTAGATTATAAAAAAGTGGTTGACACACCTTCTCATGATCTTATGCTCCACAAACATTATGTTATCTTTTACATGTTACTTAATTGGATAAATTCTTTTCTTTCTAACAGAACACAATGAGTTTTTATGGGTTTTGCTACTCAATATTGGTTACCAATCATTAATGGTGTCAGTCCCACAAGAATCTGTCCTAGAGCCTTTTCTATTCATCTTTTACATCAATAACATTGCAGACCTAGTTAGCAATCCAATGAAGTTATATGCTGATGACAGCAAAGTTATTTTCACCAACTCGTATTTACTCCACCAATATTCCACCAACTCGTCTCCTGACAGTCCTATTATGCCCCAAAATGATATAAATCACATCTTAAACTGATTTAATTTATATTGTTCAAATCACATTTGGCGCCCACGCCTTAATTACAAAAAGAGCCTTATCTTTCACTTCAACAAAAATCCCAACCACCAATATCTTGACTCAACAAGGGATTCAGCTTCTCAATTCCACTTACAACAAAAGAGATCTTAACATTTGCATATCACACAACCTCAAATATGACACACATGTTGAAATATAATCATCAAAAGCTAACTTTGTTTTTGATTAAGTAAAGAAAGCCTCTTTCTACAAAAATACACAAGTCAGGAAAAAGACTTTAAACATTGCTGTTCAGACTCATTTCAAGTATACTGCTCCTGTATGAGATTCTCTTTTTGCACACAACATTAAAAAATAAAAACCTCAAAAAAGTTCAAAATTGCGCCACCAAAGCTATTCAGCTTCTCAGAGCGTTATCCAACAAAGCCAGATTATCACATTTTTATCTCACCTCACTAAATAAAAGATGCACTTATGGTGATTTAATAGACAACTTCAAGATTATAACTTTATTCAAGATTATAACCTCATTCAAGATTATAACTTCATTCAAGATTATAACTTCATTCAAGATTATAACTTCATTCAAGATTCAAACTTCATTCAAGATTATAACTTCATTCAAGATTATAACTTCATTCAAGATTATAACTTCATTCAAGATTCAAACTTCATTCAAGATTATAACTTCATTCAACTTCAATTAGACTATAACTTCAAATTTATTTAAAAATATTTTTTGGCTTAATGCACAAATTGGCCAACTAAATGTTCGAATAACCCATAGACACTCTCAGCCTTTTTTTAAAGAGTTTTTCTGATCTCAACAAAAACATATGAGTCATCTCTACTAGACTTTTCTTCCCTAACAGAGTAGTTAGCTGATAAAATTTACCATAAACTGTGATTGACTCTTGTCATCTTAATAAAACTCATGTTGACAAACACTTTGGTCAGCATTATTCATTTTATTCACTAAAATGATGCTAGAATACATTGTCTACTGACAAAGAGATAAAGAGTTGCTATCCCTTTACGGAACAAAAAAACAGATTTTTGCTAAATTTAGCACTTCTATTTAGTTTAGTCCTTATGTTAACATTTTCGCTACTTAAACAAGGTGTTTACCAATATTTTCAGATAGATTTCCCAGATTTAATTCAAAGTTACCTAAAGTCAACTTCACAAAAAATAGGTTTATACTTTTTAGAAAACACTCTTCAATTGCAAAATTGCTACAAAGTATTAAGTTCATAAATCTGCCAGATAAAACTTTATATTATGTGAGCAAAATAGGACTAACATAAATTTGATGAAAATCATGTAAGATTGATGAAGAGCCATTTTCCCTATATATATATATATATATATATATATATATATATATATATATATATATATATATATATATATATATATATATATATATATATATATATATATATATATATATATATATATATATATATATATATATATATATATATATATATATATATATATATATATATATATATATATATAGGATTATAAATGTGTTACTGATACTGGATTGAAAATGTGTTTTCCTAATCCATTAGATCTAGAAAGAAAACCGCTGTTATTCCAGAGAAACTTTGTTTCTGTGACCAAGACAATGAAATTTGGAAAATCAGGTTTTTTCAAGAAAATTCTTGAT
This sequence comes from Hydra vulgaris, assembly GCF_022113875.1. NCBI lineage: Eukaryota > Metazoa > Cnidaria > Hydrozoa > Anthoathecata > Hydridae > Hydra > Hydra vulgaris. The sequence goes on from NC_061165.1 coordinate 28,975,492, forward strand.
TTGCTTTCAATATCAAACTTCCTCCTAAAATATTCCTGAACTGTTGGAGTTGTCAAGATGTTTCTACAATTCTCTTAAACACTCTAGAATGTTCAAAAAACTTACAGAACTTTTGAGAAACTCTCACAACTTTCTAGAACGTTCTTGAATGTACCAAAATAAGCTGTACAAGTACCAAAATAAGCTGTACAAAAGCAGAGGTGTCTCAAACAATTCATAGTTGAAGAGAAGTTATTTATTTGGTATGGCATTAAGAGGCTGTTTGCATCCAACTGATTCATTCTGCTATGTGTACAGACAATTCTTTCAAGACAAGAGGAAAAAGGTTTTCCATGGAAGCAAGTCGTATAATGTACGAGGCCTACAAGGCATACTTCAGCATGCAGGTTGGGGACCAAAACAAATCTTGGGCACTGCATTTCACATACAAATATTAAAAGAAAACACTTGAAGGTAAACTGAACAGTTGCTTCTTGCTTAGATGTGTTTTCATTTATTTTCATGAAATTTTAATGCTTTAGATATAGTTCATTTCAAGGAGTTGTAACTTACAAAGATTTGTCATAAGTCATGTACTGTTGGCAAATAGGTTCCATCTAAAGTCAACTCATATTGAAATCAATCCTCAAACAACTGCTACTTTTCCATGTTAGCTTAAAAAGATTTTAACTTTTTTTTTTATCTGAATTTTTTCTACTTGTAAATAATGAGCATATTTAATTTTTTTGTAATTCAAACTTTTATATCAACTGTGTGCGGTTTTTAAAATAAATGTTAAAATAATTGTAAATTACTTCTTTAAAATTCCGCTCAAAAATATCATTAAATATACTCAAACAAAAATTTTTTTGCTTAACGCAAATAGCCCTAGCTACATGCAAAATCGCTCTTGGGCGACGTAAAATTCACATTGACCGACGCTTTATCGCAAGGCCTGTATACATATACATATATATGCAGTCAGCAAAATTCGAAGGATTTCAAGTCGGCACTAGTGTGCCGACCTTAGTCGACGTTAGGTTGGCAAAATTTTTTTTGATATTTTGCTTTCTGTTATGATAGGGGTAATGATTAATTGATTATAAAAGTATTGCTTTATAATAGCATAGCTTCAGACAATAATATTTTAAAGAATGTATCAATAAAATTTTGTGTAGTAAATTAAGTGTATAGCAAATTTATGAATTAGTGATTTTTTAGTTTTAAAGTTATTGTTTCTTTACAAAAAAAAAATGGTCATAGTTTATTTATTTCATTTTAATTGGTTTTTTAGATTGTTTATAGAAAGAACGTTGTTTAGAAATACAAATTTGATTTATGTGCTGAAGGCAAAGATTTTGTTTAAAACGACAAATTGTTTAATAAAATGAGTTAACATCCGGTTGTTTACCTCTACGATAAATAAGCATTTAATTCTCAAGTAGTAGGGGTGGCGTTTTTTAACATTTAATTGTGTATAATATGAACTTGTAACTATATGTAAATTGATGGAGGGAAAACAAAAGTTAAAAATACTAAAAATAGTTTTTTTTTCTTATATATAAACATTGTTTCTGTGCAATGGCGATTGTCTTATTGACGTATTTTCATAATTTACTCATTATCAGATTTTTCTGTCCAATCATCATTAAGTTATTTTTTTTTATAAATGATGTTCCCCGTACAAACGTTTTTGTTGCTAATTTAGCACAGCCTTTATTTTTATTATAACAATTTTTTAAAAGCTCTGAATACTCTCGGCAAGTTTTACATTATATTGCTGATCTTAAATAATATTTAAAAAACCGTAAACATGTAAATTATATTCTATAACTATAAAACAGCAATTGCACTTAAAAAAGCATGAGAACAACAGGCATTTAAAAAGTAATATTTTTTAACCTTGCTATGCTTGAATAAATTTGAGAAAAAAAGATTAAAAAGAATTAAAAAAAAATGAATAAATTTTTGTTTTAATAAAATATTTCAAACTTAAAAAGCAAGTAATTACAATAAAAAAAATTATAAAATAAAATGTTTACATTAATATTATTTTATAATTTTTTATTTAAAGTATTTCAATTTGCATGCCAACACTTTAGGATATTCAGGTCGGCAGTTGTATGTCGTCCTAAAGCGAAGATAGGCCGGCTTTTAGTTCGGCATTGCCGAATGCGAACTGAATTTTGCTGACTATATATATATATATATATATATATATATATATATATATATATATATATATATATATATATATATATATATATATATATATATATATATATACATATATATATATATATATATATATATATATATATATATAAATATATATATGTATATATATATACATATATATATATATATATATATATATATATAATATATATATATATATATATATATATACATATATATACATATATATATATATATACATATATATATGTATATATATATATATATATATATATATATATATATATATATATATATATATATATATATATATATATATATATATATATATATATATATATATATATATATATATATTATATATATATATATATATATATATATATATATATATATATATATATATATATATATATATATATATATATATATATAACAGTTGGGCTGAAAAGTTCGTATCATTTCTAAGAAATGGCGCCACTAGAATTAAATTCATACCATTTTTAGTTAGTACCAACCTTGAAAAGATACGTGTAAAAATTTGACAGCTGTCAGATTATTAGTATGTGATATATTGCTCTAGTAGTGACGCTACTTTTGTTATTGTGAAAAAAATGGAAAAAAAAGAATTTCGTGTGTATAGATGAAACATTACTTTTTAATGAAAAAAAGTGCTGCCTATACAAAAAAAGGCTTGATGAGTGTTATCCAGACTCTGCACCAAGCGAAGCAACAATTCGTAAGTGGTTTGCAAAATTCCGTACTGGTCATATGAGCACCAAAGAACGCAGCGGACGCCCAAAAGAGGCTGTTACCGATGAAAATGTGAAAAAAGTCCACAAAATAATTTTGAATGATCGTAAAGTGAATATGTTGGAGATAGCTGACACCTTAAAGATATCAAAGGAACGCGTTGGACATATTATTCATGAATATTTGGATATGAGAAAGTTCTGTGCAAAATGGGTGCCGCGTGAACTCACAATCGATCAAAAGCAACAACGAATTGATGATTCTGAGCAGTGTTTGGAGCTGTTACATCGAAATAGAACTGATTTTTTTTGTTGATACATAACAATGGATGAAACATGGCTCCATCACCACACTCCGGAGTCCAATCGACAGTCAGCTGAGTGGACTGCACGCGATGAACCCACTCCAAAGCGTGGAAAGACTCAACAATCGGCTGGGAAGGTTATGGCCTCTGTTTTTTGGGATACGCATGGTATAATTTTCATCGATTACCTTGAGAAGGGAAAAACCATCAATAGTGACTATTACATTGCGTTATTGGAGCGTTTGACGGATGAAATTGCAAAAAAACGACCTAATTTGAAGAAGAAAAAAGTTCTGTTTCATCAAGACAACGCACCGTGTCACAAGTCAATGAATACGATGCTTAAATTGAACGAATTAGGCTTCGAATTGCTTCCTCATCCACCGTATTCTCCAGATTTAGCCCCCAGTGACTTTTTCTTGTTCTCAGATCTCAAGAGAATGCTCGCTGGTAAAAAATTTAAGAGCAATGAAGAGGTGATCGCTGAAACTGAAGCCTATTTCGAAGCAAAGGACAAATCGTACTACAAAAATGGTATCGAAAAGTTAGAAGATCGCTATAATCGCTGTATCGCCTCTGATGGAAACTATGTTGAATAATAAAACCGAATTTTGAAAAAAAAAAGTGTTTTTCTATTAAACGATACGAACTTTTCAGCCCAACTGTTATATATATATATATATATATATATATATATATATATATATATATATATATATATATATATATATATATATATATATATATATATATATATATATATATATATACATATATATATATATATACATATATATATATATATATACATATATATATATATACTATATATATATATATATATATATATATATATATATATATATATATATATATATATATATATATATATATATATATATATATATATATATGCAGGGCTTGAAATAACAAACTTTTTTCTATCAGACAATTTGTCTGATAAAGACTTAAGTTTGTCGGACATATCTGATAAATATTAAAGAAATGCGATCAAACGCCATTCCCAAACACACATAAAATAATTTGTTTTTACACAATATTTTGACAACTGAAATACACCGAAAATAAAATGTAAATATGTAAGATAAATTATCTAAAAAAAAAAGAAAAAGCTCAAAAAACTAAAATAAATAGAAAATTTAAAGCTCAAAAAACTCAAATTTGAAATAGAAAATATATTTATACTACATTTTTAAAAAATATACTATACTATGTTTTGTAAATTATTAAATAAATAAATTATTACATAAATATGTTAAATACATAATCTATGAAATTATTATATACATAATTAAATATGTAATGAAAATGTATAATAAAAATACAAAATTATTAAATACATAAATTACTATGTAAATGTATAAAAACTATAATACTTTATTAAATAAAGTAACAAATTAATTATAATGTGTAAAATAAAAGAATATTATATGTGATTACATTTATATAAAGATGTATTTTTTTATAAACCTTTTCAAACCTTGCCTAGGATTAATTTTATAACACTTTAAATAGCAAACTTTTCTGGCGCGAAAAAAAAAGTTACAAAACAACTTAAATTTAATAGTGTAATAAAAAGTGCTGGTTTCTATAAGCATAGCTTGCGTAGTGAACAGATGTGTTTTTAACAGCTTTCATAAATCTTTCTAAATTTGCAAACACGAAGAAATATAAATATAAACTTACATTTTTTTTTCGTATTTTGTATAAGTATAGACATTTTGATTGAACTCGATTTTTATATATCATTTAAAAAATGTTAAAAGAAATGTTCATGGAATTCAAGAAAGAAATGCAAAATCAAACAGAAGCATTACTCAAACAGCAAGAAAAAAACGTTTTAGATATTATAAGCAGAAATATGAAAATAATTAACAAGCGTCTGGATAAAATTGAAAACATTCTAAATGAAAACATAAGTAAAATTAAAATACTTGAGAAAAATGTAGCAGATATTAAATTAAGTTTAAATTTTCAAGAAAACCTTATTAATCAAAAAGTCAAAGTTTGCCGCAACAGCTTTGAAAAGGAATTAACTTGTTTACAACTCTTAAAGAATCAACAAAGAAACATTGAAGATAGAACAAGAAGAGATAACTTAAGAATTGATGGGTTACCGAAAAATGGTAATGAAACTTGGACGCAAACAGAAGAAAAAGTAAAAATATTTCTTGAGGTTTGTTGGGAATTGACATTGAACGTGCACATCGTACTAGGATTGAAAAAGATAATCATACAAGATCAATCGTGATGAAGTTAAAAAGTTATAAAGATAAAATGAAAATATTGAAAGAAACAAATAGATTAAAAGGCTCAAATATATATGTCAATGAAGATTATTCCAAAATGACAGTTGATATTAGAAAAAAGTTGTTTGCAGAAGTTAAAGAACGATGTCTAAAGGAAGAAAAACTTGCAGGGAGGTATGATAAAATTATTCATTGAAAAACGCGGTAAAATACTCAATCAATGTTCCAAAGTAAAAGTAATGCATTTTTTATTTATTTAACTTTCCATTTTTATTATTATTATTATTTTCCTTCTTTTTAAATGGCGGAAACAATTAATTATAATTTTTTTAATACATTTTCTGGTGAAAACGTATGTCAATTTTCAAAGAACATTGATCCTGACGTAAACATTCTTGACAATTATTCCTTAGAAACTAATTATTTTAAAGTTCATGAGGTTACAAGTATTTTAAATAAATCACTACATTACATGTCATTACTATATATAAATATCAGAAGCATGAGTAAAAACTTTGAAAATCTCAAATTAATGTTAAATAATATAAGTTTTAAATTCAGTATAATCTGTCTTACAGAAACCTGGTGTCAGAGTGAAGATATGAGTAACTCTAATTTGCATTTAACAGATTACAGGTCTGTTCACAAACTGAGAAAAAATGGTATTGGCGGAGGGGTATGCATATTTATTCACAACTCGTTGACGTATAAAAAAGTAGTCTAAGTATGAATAACTCGAATTGCGAATCATTAACTATAGAGATAATAAACCAAAAATTAAAAAATTTGTTTATAACAGTTTTATATCGACCACCCAATGGTAGTTACAATCAATTTGAAAATGACTTAAGGCAAATATTAATTCAAACCTCTAAAAAACATCTATATTTACTTGGAGACTTTAATTTAAACTTGATAAATTTAAACACTGATAACCACGTAAAAAGTTTTATAAATATTCTTTCTCAATTTAGTGCTTACCCCATGATTAACAAGCCGACGCGTGTAACTCGAAAAACATCATCTATTATTGACAATATTATCACTAATAATTATAGTAACTCGGCAATCAACAGTGGTGTAATAAAAACGGATATTAGTGACCATTTTCCTGTTGTTGTTTTTTAACAACAAATACTAAATGCTGTATAAGTAAAAAACCCATGTATACATAGGCATGTAAACAAAGACTCGATTGCAATTTTTAGAAAGCTTTGCGTGAAATCAATTGGGAGCTTTAGAATGATTGCAATGACACATGTAGCGCATACGACTTCTTTATCCGCATCTTTACAAGGCAATATGATAAAGCTTTTCCTAAAGTTCGAAAAAATATAAAATCCAAAAGTTTGCATAGCCCGTGGAAAATCATCAAAAAAAAAAAAAAAAGCTTTACGAAAAATTTTTAAAAAACATTAACTATGAAAACGAAACTAAATATAAAAAATACAAAAACTATTTCAAAAAAATAAAAAAGCAATCTAAAAAACTTATATTCTGGTCTACTTGAGAAATCATTTGGAAATGCTAAAAAAAACTTGGACTATAATAAAAGATATAACAGGGAAAACAAAAATTACATCTAGAAACCTCCCTAATCGATTGAAAATCGATAAAGGTGAAATTTTTAATAAAAAAACAATTGCTGAGAAGCTAAATAATTTTTTTATAAATGTTGGGAAAAATTTAGCCAAAGAAATCTCTCCAAGTAGCAAAACATTCCAGTCTTTTTTGAAAAAATCAGATTTTATTATGGACAATTCGGAACTTTCCATTGAAGACCTTCGCTCAGCTTTTGACATGCTTCAGACAAATAAAAGTGCAAGTCTTGATGAAATTAATGCAAATGTTTTGAAAAGTGTCTTTGACATTATCGAATTGCCACTTTTCATTATTTTTAAAATTTCATTAAAAAACAGGGGACTTTCCTGATCAATTAAAACTTGCTAAAATAATTCCAATTTATAAAAAAGGTGACGATTCTTTAGAATCAAACTACAGACCCATCTCAATTCTCTCCTGTTTTTCAAAGGTTCTCGAATGTATTATGTATAATAAAATAGATAACTTCATTGATAAAAACAGTATTTTATATCCTAAACAGTTTGGATTTCGGAGAGAAATCATTGCACTGAGCATGCTGTGATGGTTTTGGCTAGTAATATTTTGAAAGGATTTGATGACAATAATTATACACTTGGAGTTTTTGTTGATTTATCGAAGGCATTCGACACTGTCGACTACAAAATCCTTCTCTATAAATTAAAAAATTATGGAATACAAAATATTAATATAAAATGGATTGAGTCTTATCTACAAAATCGTAAACAATGTGTGACGTATGATTTAACTTGTACGCAGTTAGAAGTTATTAGTTGTGGTATCCCTCAGGGCTCAATACTTGGTCCTCTGCTGTTTCTCTTATATATCAATGACATCCACTTATCCTCTAAATTCCTTAATTTTGTTCTTTTTGCTGATGATAGTAATATTTTTTTTTTTGGGGTCTAATTTAAAATTTGTTTTTTCTACTGTAAACACAGAGCTAATTAATCTCAATGAATGGTTTAAAGCCAATAAACTGTCCGTAAACATTAATAAAACTAAATACATTCTGTTCACGAAACCTAGGAAAACTGATAACATACCCCTAAAAATGATTGTTTATTGAAAAAATATATATAAATAAAAAAAAACTAAAAAAACTACCAAGCTATTAAAATATCTATCATGTCAAAATTTTTATAAAACAAAAATTAAAAGAGGTTTTAAAAGCTAAAGTATTTAATCTGCTCCATGTCCTGCTGCCTTGTAGGATACGCTTTTTTAGGCAAAGGCTAGGAGAAGTTAACTCCGAATTAAAACACCCCCTGCCTTGGGGCTCTTGGTTGAGTAAAGGCTAGAGATGGTGTCTCGATAAAAATACTCATCTTGGGCAGATGTTACATGCATCCAGCTGCTGTCTTGTAGAAGGCCTCCTAGGCAAAGACTTAAGGGGTAAACAGATTCTATCTGTTGACCAGCCTCGCACCCCTTCCTCATCTATTAGGCTGGCGCAGATGTATTTTTAATACATTGTTTCCAGTTTAGGATGTTCAACGCTGGATCTTCTTGACTCAATGCGTGGGTATTGCTTGTGTCTCTATTTTTATGACTGGGCAACTCATTCTATTATCTCCTAATGAGGGTACAGCTCTAAAACTCAGTTTTATGGTTCTGAGGCCGGCTGGTAGTCAGGTTTCCCGAACTCTGTGGTAGCTCTCAGAGAGGCTGATTCCATCAACAGCCGAAAAATATCAGAGTACTAACAGTGCCATGTTGCGCATGGATGGTGTCCCTGTTTGTACTTTTGGTGTGCATTGCAGAGGCCACATTTGGAGCCCTTTGCTACGGCTTAGGGTTTATTAATAGTAATGAGGCTATTGCTTAGTTGTTAAATAGTGTACTGAGTACTATCTATACTTGAGTCAAGTTCTTTATAAATTTAAAATGACTAAAGTACCTAAAACTAATAAACACAAAAAACCATTGTCATCACCAAGTTCTCTAAACCTATCATTTACTAATATTCGTGGTCTTCGAAGTAACTTTTCTTCTGTTGAGTCTTATCTCTTGCAAAGTTCACCAGACCTACTTGCTCTTTGTGAGACTAATTTGAGTTCGGCTGTCCCATCTTGTGATCTTAGTGTTGATGGTTATCTTCCTTTAATTCGTAAAGACTCCAATAATCACATGCTTGGCCTGGGCATCTACATTCGTAAGAACTCACCCATTTGTCGTGAAACTAGGTTTGAATCTCCAGACTATTCATTTATGTGCTTTCGTTTAGCACAACTTCACTCTATCGCCTTTCTCTTTGTTCTATATCGCTCTCCTTCATCCCAAGATTGCACTATTCTTGATGTTATTTCTGATCAAATTGACCAAGCCCTCTCTCTTTATCCGTTGGCCAATATCGTCGTTGTTGGTGACTTTAATGCCCATCACACCGATTGGCTTGGCTCTAGTGTCAGTGACTCTGCTGGCGTTAAGGCCCTCAACTTTTGCCTTTCTCAATCTCTAACTCAAATAGTCAACTTTCCAACTCGTTTTCCAGACAACTCTAATCATTTACCTTCTCTACTCGACTTATGTCTTGTTTTGGATCCTAGTCAGTGCTCAATTTCTCCACATTCACCCTTAGGTACTTCTGATCACGGTTTGATCTCTCTAAAACTATTATCAAATTCTTCTACTTCATCAGAATCCCCCTATCATCGTAACACATACAACTACCTTAAAGCTGACTGGGACTCTTTCCGTGATTTTCTTCGTGATGGCCCTTGGGTAGAAATCTTTCGTCTTCCTGCTGACAAATGTGCTTCTTACATAACTTCGTGGATTCAGGCTGGCATGGAATCTTTTATTCCCTCTCAACGATTCCAGGTCAAGCCTCACTCTTCTCCTTGGTTTTCCTTACATTGCGCTGCAGCAATTTCTAATCGAAACCGTTACTTCCATATCTATCAGCAAAACAATTCTCCAGAAAACAGACATCTGTTCACTATCGCCAGAAACCATTGTAAAAAGGTTTTGTCTGACGCCAAAGCTCGCTATTCCCAGGTCATTAAATCTCGTATCTCATCACAAAAATTAGGCTCTCGAGACTTCTGGAGAATCTTTAACAGTATCAATAATAAGGGCAAATCTGTTATTCCTTCTCTCTTGTATGGTTCAGACTTTGTCACCTCACCTAAAGACAAAGCTGAATTGTTTGCAAAGAACTTTTCATCAATATCATCTCTTGATTCCACTAGTTGCGTTTTACCTGACATAGCCGTCAAACAGGTTGATCCCTTGCTTGACATTCGCATCACTTCAGCTTCTGTATCTAAAGTAATTTCCTGCTTAGACTCTTCAACAGCTTGTGGTCCTGACAACATTCCTGTTGTAGTCTTGCAGAGGTGTTCTCCGGAGCTTTCATCCATACTTTCTAAACTATTTAACAAGTGCTTATCAGAGTCTTGTTTTCCATCATGCTGGAAAGCAGCATCTGTTATCCCTATTTTCAAAAATTCCGGAGAGCGATCTGATTCATCTAACTACCGCCCCATTAGTCTTCTTCCTGTCATAAGCAAAGTTTTTGAATCTTTAATCAACAAACACTTAATCTCTCATCTTGAATCAAATAACTTACTTTCTGATCATCAATATGGATTTCGGTCTTCTCGTTCTACAGCTGATGTGCTAACAGTATTAACCGATAGGTTTTACCGTGCATTAGATAGAGGTGGAGAGGTTAAGGCTATCGCACTTGACATTTCTAAAGCTTTTGATAAAGTTTGGCATGCTGGTCTTCTCCATAAGCTTTCTTCTTATGGTGTAGCTGGTAACGTCTTTAAGATTATTGAGTCCTTTCTTTCCAATCGTAGTATAAAAGTCTCGTAGTATAAACACTCTTCTTCACATCCTGAAACTTCAGGGGTTTCTCAAGGTTCAATCCTCGGCCCTATACTCTTTTTAATTTACATTAGCATGGGGCTCACAGTGGCTGGTGAACTTTAATTCAGATAAAACTCAATTTTATTCGGCCAATCGTTATCGTAATAATTTAGATCTTCCTATATTTATGAATGGTAATGTACTAGATGAGTCATCTACCATTCATCTTCTAGGATTAACTCTTACTTCTGATCTTTCTTTTAAACCGTATATCAAATCCATTGCAAAATTAGCATCTGCTAAGGTTGCATCTCTTTATCGAGCTCGACACTTTCTTACTCCAGATTCTATTCTCTATCTCTATAAATCTCAAATCCGTCCCTGTATGGAATACTGTTGCCACATCTGGGGCGGATCTTCTAATGATGCTCTTTCTCTTTTAGACAAGGTGCAAAAACGAATTGTAAACATAGTTGGACCTGCTCTGGCAGCCAATCTCCAACCTTTGTCACATCGTCGTAATGTTGCTTCTCTTTCTCTTTTCTACAAATACTATAATGGGCACTGCTCTAAAGAGCTAGCGTCCCTTGTGCCATCTACTAAAATTCATTCTTGTGTTACTCGCCATTCAATTAAGTCTCATCCTTTTTCTGTGACTGTTCCTAAGTGCTTCAAAAACTCTTATTCTTCTAGTTTTTTTCCTCGAACATCAGTTCTTTGGAATTCGCTTCCTTGATCTTGCTTTCCTGATTCATATAATTTGCAATCTTTTAAGTCATCAGTCAATCGTTATCTTGCTCTACAGTTTTAGTCTTTTCTCTTCCAGTAACTTCCAACTCTTATAGTGTTTGCTTGCAGCCTTGTTGGAAGTGAAGATGTTAAAAAAAAAAAAAAAAAAAAAAAAAAAAAATTTGTTTGAAATTTATAAAAACCATCGGACAAAAAACAAAAATAAATACTAAACTATAAATTTAGATTTGTAACTAATTGCAACGTTTTAATATGAATGATAAAAAACCAGGCTACTAAACTCATAAAAATGTAATGCATTGGCGTCGTTTAAAAAATTAACGCCAATAAAATGACGTATTTTATTAACTAGCCGCGTGTTCAAATTCAATTTTGTTTTGTATAAAAATAAAAAGTTCAAAAAATAAAGTTTATATACAATACTGAATTTATTAACAACTTTTGGAACAACTAAAATGATTAAAAAAGAAATGCAAATAAAAAATATGTTGGACAAAATGACCGATAGATGTCATTTTTTACCGGACAATAGCCGAACAATGTCTGCGCTTATTTTGAACCCTGTATATGTATGTATATATATATATATATATATATATATATATATATATATATATATATATATATCATATATATCATATATAAATACATACACACACACACACACACAAACATATTTATGTATTAGGGTGGGTCATAAAATTTTTTTTTAATTTTTACAGGCTCTAAACATTGCTAGAAAGTTGTTTTTTTATGTACTTATGTTTATGTATTTAGGAAAGTATTTACTTTTATGGATTGAACAATGTCTTCCACCCGCAACTATAATTACAAAAATTAGCAGGCCTTATTATTATTCAAAAAAGTTTTTCAAAATTATGTGATGTAATTACTCAAATAAAGCGAAATTTTATAAAAATTTCAAAAATAATAATTTTTTCATATAAAAGCTATTATTTTAGATTTTATTGCATAATAATTATAGTTTTTTAACTTAAAGTGAAAAAGGTGCATTTTTACATGTTTTTTAATAACAATTTTTTAGCAATATGATTTTTATAAAACGATTATTATTTTCGAATTTTTTTATAAAATTTCGCTTCTTTTGAGTACCAGGTTGACCTACTTTTGAAAAACTTTTTTTGTCCAAAATATTAGGGTACCGTAATTTTCCCAATAAAGTTGCGCCCTTTAAATCTATCACAATCATTCTCATATTTGGTAGTATCAATATTAATAACTATTAACAATGTTTAGAGCCTGTAACAAGAAAAAAAAATTTTTTGACCCATCCCTAATATATATATATATATATATATATATATATATATATATATATATATATATATATATATATATATATATATATATATATATATATATATATATATATATATATATATATATATATATATATAATATATATATATATATATATATATATATATATATATATATATATATATATATATATATATATATATATATATATATATATATATATATATATATATATATACATATATATATATATATATATATATATATATATATATATATATATATATATATACATATATATATATATATATATATATATATATATATATATATATATATATATATATATATATCAGGCTTTCCCAGGAAAGGCGGTCGCACACCTTGTTTGTCCTCGCATAGAATAAATTTTTCAGAAAACATGACCGCGGCAATATTCGTGGGAAAGCGGAAATTATCCACAGAAAATAAAAAATAATATTAAAAAAATGAAACGAAGTCTAAACAAAGTATAAAATTGAAATTGGATGTAAGAAAAATATTTTGATAATAAAAAAAAAATTAAAAAAAAAAAAATTCTTGTAACAAAAATAAAAAAGTCTTGAACATTTTTTTCAAAATTTTTATACTGTTTTTGTTTTCTTTTATTAGGGTTGCTATTTTCAGCTACGAAATTTGATACAAGTCAAGGAAAAGACGACGATAAGTCATAAAGTTTTCACGAAAATAAAAAGACTTGATACGTAATTTATTCACGAACTTTATCAGACAATGTATTAAAAAACTGATTCATTATTTACGCTAGACAAATTTGGTTAAACTTTTTCATTTAATTTAGTTTCTACGAAGGTTTATGCAACGGCAATGAATTTATTCACCAATACTTAGACAAGAAAGTAAATTGCTGTTTTAATTATTAAATATATTATTTGAGATTTTAAACATAACAAAATTTTAATGTGAAAAAAGTTCTTTCTCGACTTATTCAAAACTGATTATACTGAGTCAATACTCGCCTTTTGTTACATTGAAATTATTCAAATACATAATTTTGTAATTACGAAAGAAGTTAAAAAAATAATTGCATTGCTTCTGTTGTCATTGTTACGAAAACAGTTCCTTCGGGACATTATTATATATTAACACTCGTTCACAATGTCAATTAATGATTGCAAAATAAGCAACTCAATCGTTTGACAATAAAATTTTCTTTCATTTAAAAAAACAACAAACATATTTTACTAATAAATAGCGATCGTTTTCGTGTTTTCTTGTGCATCAATACATTCAAACATTAAAATCAATACATTTAAACATTTAAACATTTAAATGTATTTACGAAACATTTAAAAATTGTTTATAGCTCTAGCGTGAATTTTAAAGTATTACTGACTTATAAAAGTCATAAACAAATTTTACATTAAAAGGTCCTTTTATTTTCTTTAAACATTAATCTTTTTCTTTTTGATTTGATTTTTCTTATTGATTTGATTTTTCATAGCTTAAATAACTACCACCCTAAAAAAATAAAAATATAAAATAAAGGTAATTTTTTTTTTTTAATAATATACATTAATTTTTTAATTTTAAAGCACAAACAGATTTCTGTTATTTACTTTAAGATTGCTTGCATTTTTGCGGTATTTTCGTTTAGCTTTGTTTTGGCGCGAATTCTTGAAACGCATAATAATAAAACGTGGTCAGTTAGTCAGAAAAATTTATTCTATGCGTGGACAAACAAGGCGTGTGACCGCACGCCTTTCCTGGGAAAGCCTGATATATATATATATATATATATATATATATATATATATATATATATATATATATATATATATATATATATATATATATATATATATATATATATATATATATATATATGTATATATATATATATATATATATATATATATATATATAGGCCTTGTGATGAATAAAAACTGCGGGACGCATAAGCATGACGTGATTTTTGACGTCATTAAATTCTTTTTATTTGCTTTTCATATTTATCAACATTAACTGCACCAATTTACTTAATTACCGCAAAACTACTTTAAATCATTAGTGTAGTATTTAAAAATGTTTTGGAATGTTTTATTTTTTAAAATGTAAAAACATTTGTTTATTTTCTCGACGTTTGACACGTTTTGTCTATATTAAACGAATAAAAAACATTATAACTAAACATTTAAAAAAGATTATAAAATATGCTAATATTTGATTTTTTTTTTCTCAAATATGTAATTTAAAGTTTTTCAAATAATTATTTTTTCTTTTTAAAAAGTCAGCAAGTAATAAACTGGAAATTTAAATATTGTATGATTAAAAACTGTGCAATAGCTAGTATTTTTACCAGCGATTTTATATAATATTTTTTTTGTTATTTTTTTTTATTTTTTTTCATAAAGCGATAAGCACAATCACTCGTATTACTAAAAAACTTTAACGAATGTTTTGAATAGATTTTTAATGTTTACAAGGAATTTTATTTCTAGTAAAATAAAATCTACTTGCACTAGCTGTAGTAGTAAAACAATTTTTTTTTTTTTTAAGAAAAAAAATTAATGCACGTTTCATATACGCCCTCATTTAGATATACTTTATATTTTAAGTTTTATGAAATGGCTTATTATAACAGGTTGCAAATTAATTTTTATTTTATTTTTTACGTTTGAGCCTTTTTCAGGGTGTTTGTGGAAATTCGCTTTACATCGGTAGAAACCGGGTAACAAAACCAGGTTATATAAACTTATTAAACTATTGACATTCTATTTTTCAGCGGCTGTTTTTGAGCACGCTTTGTTGAGGTTTGGTAACTTTTAACAAAAAAGCGATTGTTATTATTTAAGTAATTTTATATGAGTTACTTTTTACAAAAATTTTAATAGCTGTACTTTTTTATTGAATCAAGTAGAATACATTTTAATATTAATCCTTTTATTTTTTTTAATTTGCACTTACCAATTTTTAAAATGTTTCCTCGAAATTACTTTTAATTACTTTAAATACGTCTAACAGTTAATAAATATTTTTAAATCTATGGAAAAATTTTAAAACCCCCGTTAAATAATTATTTAAGTTAAAAATCTTACACTAAAAGAAAGTATTTTTCTTCAATTTTATCGACAACTTTGCTATTGCTGAATAATTTTATTAAAATGTTAGCTTAAAAAGATTTAAACTTTTTTTTTATTCTGATTTTTTTCTACTTGTAAATAATGAGCATATTTAATTTTTTGTAATTCAAACTTTTATATCAACCGCGTGCGGTTTTTAAAATACTTTATTAAACGTTAAAATAATTGTAAATTACTTCATTAAAATTCTGCTCAAAAATATACTCAAACAAAAATTTTTTTGCTTGACGCAAATAGCCCTAGCTACATGCAAAATCGCAAGGCCTGATATATATATTTATATATATATATATATATATATATATATATATATATATATATATATATATATATATATATATATATATATATATATATATATATATATATATATATATATATATATATATATATATATATATATATATATATATATATATATATATTAGTGGTGTACACTGGATTTTTAGATGTTTAAGTTTTGACACTTACAAGTATTGTGCAAACTCCAAACTTTTGTATGTTCATACTTAAGTCAAATGAGAATGTTTTGCAAAAGGTTGTGGTGATTGGAGCTTGGGGACAAAAAAAAACAATTTTTGGGCCCACCCAGCCCTTAACATGGGAGCAGCAAGTTGATAAAATGATTTTTTTAGTATTTTTGTCTGAGTTTATATTCATCAACAAATTTCAAATTTCATCAAATAATTTCTTATTTTTCGAAAATTATGACCATATAAAGTTTTAACCCCCTCAATTTGAGGGAGCTGTAAACTTTGTAGGGTCATAAAAACTAAGAGGTTATTGCATGAAATTTGAAATTTGTTGATGAATATAAACTTAGATAAAAATACTAAAGAAATTATTTTATCAACTTGTTGCTCCCACGTTAAGAGCTGGGTGGGCCCGAAAATTGGGTTTTTTTTGTCCCCAAGCTATAATCACCACAACTTTTTGCAAAACATTCTCATTTGACATAAGTATGAACATACAAAAGTTTGGAGTTTGCAAAATGCGTGTAAGTGTCAAAACTCAAACATCTGAAAATCCAGTGTACACCACTGTATATGTTTGTGTGTATATATATATATATATATATATATATATATATATATATATATATATATATATATATATATATATATATATATATATATCGATTTTATCAAATGCTGAAGATATGTCTAGAGATAGGAGAATAGTAGTCAAAACATCATCAATGTTTAGCAGGATGTCATCGCATATCTTTAAGAGTGCTGTTTTGGTTGAGTAATAAGATCTAAAACCAGATTGTAGAGGATTAAAGTTGACAGATGATGTTACGTGTGGATGAAGATGAGATAAAGCAAGCTTTTCAGGAATTTTTGAAATTGTATTAAGATTTTATATGAGGCGTAGATTTGTTAGGTCAAATTCTGCTAGTCCTGATTTTTTGGGAATTGGTGTTATTTGAGCAACTTTATATGAGGCTGGGAAAATTACAGATTTGAATGAGAGGTCAGCAAGGTAAGCTATAATTGGACTGAATATTTCTGAACATAATTTAAAGATGTTTGTTGGAATAATATCAAGTGGCAATGTCTTAGGTTTGAGAGTTTTGATTATTTTTGATACATCTGTACCAAATGTTGCTAAAATATCTACAGGGGGAGATAACTCTGAGATAAATTTAGATATTAGGGTTTTTGCAAGCCTTTCTTGGATAGTGTTTTTTATAATTTCAAGTTTGCGTATGAAATATTGTCTTATTATATCGCATTTTGCTTCTGGTATTGTGTTATTAGTTTTAGAACTATTCGAATGTAGTAATTTCTTGGCAATGTTCCATGTTTCATTTTGATCACTGCATGCTGAATTTAGTTTCGCCTTGTAGTGACTACATCTGGATTTGTGAATTGCTGCTGCTGCCTCACGGCACGCAGTTCGATATAATTTTTTATCTGAATAACTACCAGTTTTTCTATAACAACGCTCCAGTATATGTCTGATTTTTTTATTCTTGGCATCTAAAGATAACCATTTATCATCATGTTTACCAAGTCGCATTGAATATTTTCAAATGGGTGCTAAATAATCAAGAACAGTTGTTATACTTGATCTTATTTGTTCAGCATAATTGTCCACGTTGTTTTCAGGTGATAAGCAACATGGCATCACTTGCAATTCTTTTATAAAGCATGACAAGTTTAGTATTTGAAGGTTGATGATAAAGTTCTACCCAATTCATATAGTGATATGAAATACCCTCATCAGATACTCTTGAGTGAAATATCATCATTTCAATTTATTACTAGATCAAGCAAATTGGCTATACCAGTAGTAGATAATATGCGAGTTGGAGATTGAACACGTTGTATCATGTTGTAGGTCTCTAAAATCTCATCAAGTCTTGAATTGCAGGTTATTGGAGTAGTGACTTGGCAGTTAAAGTTACCAAACAGATGTATTTCTCCAGATAATGTTTGAAGGTCCTCTAGGAGTTCAGATAATTCGAAAAAGAAAATTTTTGTTGGAATGATTGGATTTGATTAATAAATAGCAACAATATTGCAGAAAGTATTTGCCAGATTTAGTTTAGCCAATGTACATTCATAAGACAGACAGGTAGACAATAATGAGAGTGGTTTGATATTTAAGTTGTCTCTATATATTATTGCAATGCCCCCTCCAAGATGGTCTGACCGGCAGTATTGAATTGTTTTAAAGCCTGGTGGGACCATATCTTTTTTAATTGCAGTAGGGTCGTCTGACTTTATCCAAGTTTCAGTGAGTATAAAAATATCTAGAGCATGATTTTGCACTATATCATGAATGGTAGCAGATTTTTTTATGGCAGATTGAACATTTTGGATACCCAAGTTTAATGCAGAGGTAACCAAGTTTAATGCAGAGGTTCTTTTAATTTTTATATGTAAATTATGCCAATTTAACTTTGATCCATTTGAGTTCACCTGATCATATACCCCAATAATATTTTTTTTGATTGTGCACATTGTATTGTTGCCTCCCTTATTTGTTCCCTCAACCTCTTGAGCAAGTGCTGCATTTCTAGTATTTCTAACTTTTCTAACTTATATATATATATATATATATATATATATATATATATATATATATATATATATATATATATATATATATATATATATATATATATATATATATATATATATATATATATATATATATATATATATTATATATATATATATATATATATATGTATATATGTATGTATATATATATATATACATACATATATATATATATATATATATATATATATATATATATATATATATATATATATATATATATATATATATATATATATATATGTATATATATATATATATATATATATATATATATATATATATATATATATATATATATATATATATATATATATATATATATATATATATATATATATATATATATATTGCTATAAGTATTGTTAATGTTAACTTGCAAATAGTTATTATAATTATTATTGGTTATCATAAATATTTTGTTTTTCTTTGATTTATTTGACTTTTGAAAAGTTAAAAACCTTTAAATTTTTTTTTTTTTCTAAATCAAATAGCTTTTATTCAAATTTAGCTGGTTCTGTAATTTTTTTAGGTTTACAAACAACAATCAGATTAAACAGTGTAAATTTTGCAATAAATTAGATTTGCACATGAATACACAAATGTATGGTAACTTACCCAAGCTGTATTTTCTTTTATGTAGCAACCATGATATTTGACACAATTTTCATGATTCAGATTAACAAAAAATTTAACTTCCTTAACAATATCCTGCCATTTTTCATTTGAATTTTTTCCAGAAAAAGACATTTTCTTGATAGCCACTCCTTCAGAAGTTTGACTATTTTGCGCATAAAATACAGCTCCAAAACTACCATGACCAATTTCACGAAGATCAACAAATATCTTTTCAGGATCAACATCATAAAATAACCCTGCATATTCTGGGTTTTTTACACCCGCTTTGGGGTTGGGCATTGTTTGCTTCTACATATGGATTTTTTAAAAAAAAACTTTCAAATATGTTACCAACCAGAACATTTATTTTTAAATAAAAATCTAAAATGAATAAAGTAAATCAATTTAATTTTTTAATATTTGCATACAGTTTTGAACTTTTTTCAAAGCAATAAAAAACAAATCACAGTGACTGACATTTTTTTGAATCAACTTACATACTTTTCAAGATTGAGTTCTGCTTCATCTTTTTTGACTTAACACCCTGATTACAAATAAATACTATGTTTTACAAAAAAAAAATAAGTTTTACAAAAGATTCTTTAAGACATCTTTTTAAAATATACTAATACTTTTAACAAGATTCTATATCTCAGCGATTTATATAACCCTATTTAAATGAGTAAAAGATAATTAAACTTATGTAATTTAGCTTTCTAAAGTTGCAATTTCATTTGAGGCTTATCTAAAATAATGAATATCTTTTATCCTTTAATATTAAAATTATATTGAAAGATTTAAACTTAAAGTCGAGGACACATTTTTAAAATATTAAAAGCAAGAACTATCATCTAGTTAAACAATTTCACCGTTCAAATTACAAGCAATTTATCTTTGTTAGGCACATAAAAATGCTCTAAAAACTCATAAAGTTGATAATAAATACATTTGATAAAAAAATTTACTATTGAAAATTTATAAAACTAGATATATAGACGGTAATCTATTCTTAAATCCAAACATAAACATTAAAATCTAATTCACAATGATGAGGCACCAAAATACTTACAGC
The DNA here is from genome assembly GCF_022113875.1 of Hydra vulgaris. Classification (NCBI taxonomy): domain Eukaryota; kingdom Metazoa; phylum Cnidaria; class Hydrozoa; order Anthoathecata; family Hydridae; genus Hydra; species Hydra vulgaris. The sequence continues at coordinate 28,996,353 of NC_061165.1, forward strand.
TGTATATACTATATCAGGTTACTATATAAATTTAACGTGCTTTTTAAAGTGCTGACCTATAAAATTTTGTCAACTCTAATGCTAACTACACGCAAAATTACTGTTATTACTTGTAATAATAAACAAAAGCAACCTAAAAGTAATAATTCTAGGTAAAATCCGCAGTATAATCGCCAAAAAATGTCATACCGAAAAATAGTTTCGGATTTAGGAATGCATTGTATAGCATTTAAACATAAACAGAAAATGCTTTTTAATTGTTTTTGAATAAAAATAATCGACGTTAAACTTTGTTTGTGTTTAATCTTAAGGAATCGGACGGAGGGGAAAGACATATTCAAGAAACGCATAGGGGTCATTCCATTTCGGTTGCGACAATTACCTAAAAAGGCGTATATAAGAATGGAATATAAATAAGATAAATAAAGTAAATAAGAATGGAGTAGTTATAGGCTTCTTTTTAGTAATTATATGTCAAGGATTGCAATTATTTTTGCTTTTTTTTGAGATAGATAACTTTAACACGCGGAGAAAATTTTAAGCTTTTTCAGTGGCGGATTGGCGGATTGAGGTTTAGTGTCGCGGGGGGGGGGATCAATAAATAGGGAGCGACTGGGGCTGGGTGAGGTTTATTTTTTATTTTAAGTTGATTTAGATGCCCCAAGAAGTCCTTACGGTCTTATCACAGAGCACTCGCGGAAAAGCATTTAATAGGAAGTTTACGTCTCATTCCCAACCTGTCGCAAACTTTGAGCCACGGATCTTGTGTTTCTGGGGCAAGTGCGCTACCACTGCGTCACGGCTTCTTACGGCTCTAAGTGCGCTACCACTGCGTCACGGCTGCTTTGAACCCCAAAAATTATTTTTATGACTAAAACACTTTATAAGTGTTTTTATGTGACTTTTATTATACATATTACAAATATATGGCATTAAACAACCTAATTTTTTTTTAGTTTCTTTTGTTTATTTTAGTTAAAAATTATTTTTTATAAAATAAGAAACATTTAATATTACTAAAATAGTTCGGTCATTTAAAAATGTATTTAACTAGACATATTGCAAAAGTTAGCATTTAGAACAAAAATTCACTTTTTAGGTAGTTTACGCAAATTCTGCAAAATTTCATTGAAGCAAAACGATTTATCGACAAGCCAAAGATAATGTTTTCAGTCAGCTCACGTTCAATTGAAATTAATGCTGATCCAGAAAAACGTTCGTTTGTCATTGTTGATCTAAAATAATCTTTTATAATCTTTAGTTCACTGAAACGTTTTTCAGCATTACCAGATGTAACAGGAAGAGTAAAGTAGATTTTGTAAAGTATAGACAAGTTAGGGAGACTGGGTGCTATCTGTTTCTTAATGAAGAACTGAAATACATCTTTCAATTGAACGACAGTTTTCAGTGATGGGGATATCGATGCATACACATTATTAAGTTTCATACTCTACGACTGTTTCTTCAGTATTTACGTCGTTACAATAAATTTTTTTAATGAATTTATATTTTCTTCAGATAATTTTGATGGATCAAGGCAATCAAAATGTGTAACTGTGTTACTATAGTCGTGAAATTGTTTAGGTATTTCACGACTTTAGTAAAAACATCGAAGTAGGTTTCACATTTTAGTCGTGTAGTTGGATCATCACTTCTTTTATCTCTCCACAGCTCTCCTGCCATGCGTTTCTTTTTGGCATGATGTTAGGTTAACTGAATTTAAAGAAAGACGAGTTTTCTTTAAATTCAGTTTCTACATCTAGTTCGGCACATTTTTAACTAATAAATTATTTGACTGCTTTTTGCAGAACTTCAAAAGTTTCATCGTTTCTCATATCTACAAACTTATTTTTTGTAACATCAATCAACTGTTTTGTAACATCAATCAACTGTTTTGTAACATCAATCAACTGTTTTGTAACATCAATCAACTGTTTTGTAACATCAATCAACTGTTTTGTAACATCAATCAACTGTTTTGTAACATCAATCAACTGTTTTGTAACATCAATCAACTGTTTTGTAACATCAATCAACTGTTTTGTAACATCAATCAACTGTTTTGTAACATCAATCAACTGTTTTGTAACATCAATCAACTGTTTTGTAACATCAATCAACTGTTTTGTAACATCAATCAACTGTTTTGTAACATCAATCAACTGTTTTGTAACATCAATCAACTGTTTTGTAACATCAATCAACTGTTTTGTAACATCAATCAACTGTTTTGTAACATCAATCAACTGTTTTGTAACATCAATCAACTGTTTTGTAACATCAATCAACTGTTTTGTAACATCAATCAACTGTTTTCTGTTCAACTGTTCAACAATCAACTGTTTTGCAACATCAATCAACTGTTTTGCAAATAAATTGTCTATATCTTCTCGTTGCAAACAGTTAGATAAAACAAAAAGATTAGTTAACAACTTTGGCAAAAATAACATTAGAAAAACAAATGAACGTTTTTTTTATTAAAACTGATAGTCCAATAGCTTCTGCTCTAACATTACCTGTCTTTAGATTCTTCTAGATTTATATCTTCTAGAGTGGCTTTAGATTTATATCTTCTAGAGTGGCTTTAGATTTATATCTTCTAGAGTGGCTTCTAGATTTATATCTTCTAGAGTGGCTTTAGATTTATATCTTCTAGAGTGGCTTCTAGATTTATATCTTCTAGAGTGGCAGAAAAAGGATCATCTTGTATCAGAAAGTTGTTTCAGAGTGTCTACTGTTGATTCATATAGACGTTTCTGGTGTTCTTGGAGAATATGAAGTTGTGTTAACTAGACGTAGTACAATTTTTCAGCTGTCCCTAAAAACATCTGGACATCGCTGTTTACAGACGATGATCACCAAATTTAAAACATGAGCACAACAATGAACATAGATGGCATTTGGTGAAAGCGCTTTTATTCGAGTTTGAAGACCAATTTTAATTCCAAACATTACATAAGCACCATCATATGCTTGTCCTCTGCAGAGTTAAGTATCAATGTTTTTATTTCAGAGTTTATTATCAATGTTTCGAAAGAAAATATTTTAAAACCTCTGTTTTAAAATAATTCCCCTTTCTCTCTTTCCATTTGTACTTATTTTGATTCTTTTCATTTTGTTCTTCGTTGGTAATTTTAATTTATAATTTTTTTTTTGTGAATGTTTTAGAGGGCGCAGTTTGATCATTCTAGGAGGCGTGGGGAGGGGGGGGGCAGCTCGCCTTTTCCCCCCTCCCCCCACGCTCTATACTAAATCCGCCACTGATACGTTTGAGCTTATGTCAAATGAGGATGCTTTGCCAATTGCTAACTTGAGAACAAAAATACCCCAAAACTTGTGATCCTTTTTCACCCTAATGTTAGAATAAAAAACTGAATTTTTTTTTTTACTTTTTTTAAAATATATTTATATTTATTGATTGATTAAATTATGACAATGTAAAAAACTTACAAACCGTAGTTATTAAAGATCGGAAACTTTACATGGTCATGACTTTCAAGCTCTATTTTTTTTTAAAGGTAAATGTGAAATCTACTGATGAATATGAATTTAGTTTCGGCTTGTAAATAATAAAATTGAGTAACACATTGCCCTCGCATTTAGGGTTAGAGAAGAGGCACAAAATTTGGGGTAAATTTTGCATTTTCTCAGAATAATTCAAGTTTTTAACTCTAGCAGCAGCTATAGTAACGAAGTAAAAAATTTACATTTTTCAAGTTACAAAGTTTTAACGATAATTTGCTTTTCTATCTTTTTTGCTATTATTACTACTACTACTATTACTTTTTACTCTTTTTTAAATCATTGTTGTGTTCTTTATAAATGTTTTCCTTATAAATGTGTTCCTTATAAATGTCTTATAGAGTTATCCAGATTTGTAAATTGTACTTTTCGCGATCTTGAATTCAGGCCAACGTCAATGCCAACGCGAATGCCGATCTTGAAGTCACACTAACGCCAACGTTTCTTTAAAGTTGAAATTTTCAGTATCAACGCTTTCTGGTGCCAATTCGCCGCCTACTATGCAAAAAAAATTCGGTGTCAATGGAACATTGTCATGAGGATTATCAGGCTGATTGGTATGTTAAAGGTCTTAAGTTGATCAAGGCTTCTGCTCTAGTGAATGGAACAGAATTGCAATTGTTAATGCTCCAGTGCAGTCATTGATTCTTTGTCATTAATACCAGCATTACCTAAAATGCCATATATATCTTACTTATAATTATTTCATATACTCCTTCAAAATGTGGCCTGATCGGAGGATTAAAATTCCACTAAATACCTTTTTAGCTGTTATCAACATAGATGTACAAAATACAGTCAACAGCCAGTTGACTGTATATCTTTTTATCAATTAAATGGTCTACAAGTTCTCAAAGTTCGCTATTGGCTCCGTCACAGTTTTAACAATTGTCTGAAACCAATTTTTTAGGAAGACGTCTATTGACACTCCGATAAAACGCGTTCAAAATCGAATGCTTTCTCTTGATATTTTTAATTATAAGTTTTGTTATCCTGTTTTTTCTTAGCAATATAATGGGAAAGCTAGCATTATATGGCAAATTTGTTGCATATTTTAAACGTTTATTACACCGTAATACTCTATCTTCATCCAACCGAAGCTGCTATATTTAAGTTCAAGGTTTTAAACATAGCAGCTTACTTGTTCTTAGTAAAAATTTAGCAGCTAGCAGCTGCTTTATACTCTTTTAAACTCTCGCTTCGTGTAAGCTTAATTAGTTCATTCTCTGCTTCAAGAACCTCTTCTAGTTGTAGATCTGCCGTAAGGCTGTATGTTTTTGGTGACGCACAGTTGTTTATAAAACGATAGCTCCAAACACTCTTATAAGTCGAATCCAACTTAACAATCTTTCAAGTTGCAACCACCATGCTCCAACTCTAACATAAACTACGATGGTTAAATTTTCCCTTACTTTTTTTGCTTCTATATTGTAGCCTCTTTGCTTAAATAGCTTTTGTTCCGGCTATTTCTTTTATTTAATTAAAAATTCTGGTCTCTTCCAACATCTAAAATTTTGTTTTAGTTCCGATACTGCAATTCCCCTTGTTATATTATCGGCAAAGTTTTCTTTGGTTGGTACATAAAGATATGTGATTAGGTTTGTTTCCATATGAATTTCTTTGATTCTGTTAGGCACAGTTTAAACTTTTACTTTGATTATGCATTCTTCAGATTACATTTATGCTGTCCGTTCAAATGTCACTCAAATTAACTTTATTATTTATTTTTCTTCAAGTATACCATATAAAAATAAATTTTTTATCGTGAAAAAGAAAATATAAATTCAAAGTTATTACGTATCAGATTGTTAAAAAACAAGAATGTGCAACTTCGCTTGCCGTTTAAACGATGATATTCCATTAAAGTCTTTGATTTTTCAAGTTTTTCTATTTTATGCAGCCTTATGACATAATTGAAAATTAGGAATACCGGGTTTTAGCTAATTTAGTATAATAGTTATGAAAACTATTTGATCCCGAATTTTAACTTTTGAAAAGGAAATCGATAAAAAAAAAAGGAAATCGATACCATATTATTTTTATACTACTTTTATCATAATACCGAGTAATCGTGTAATCGTGTAGTCGTGTAATCGAGTAATCGTAAGATACTTACTGCTAAAAAGGGTGCCACTTTTGATTTTGTAAAACTTTCGCTATCTTCATATTGACATCTAGTGTAAATAACAGCACCATATGCTAATTCTGAAAGATCTGTCAACATGTGTTACAAAAATAACACTGGACCTTTATTACGATTTTGAATGCGTTTTTGTATTTTTATATCTTGTAAATTTTTTAACTCTTGGAGCCATTTATTTGCTAGCTTATTTGTTTAGGATCCAACTCATCGTTTAATTCCACTGGTTCACATCTGCTGGAAAAGCATTTTCTTTCTTATCGTGTATGATGACAAAAATCCAAGTCCCTCAAGCAGTGTCGCTATCTGCTTCAGAAAGTTTAAGACAAATTATTCGTCAGGTGCTTAGATTTAAATATGTGAACCTCTTCTGTTGATAACAACATGATCCCTAATGTTTTGACTGAACAAAATTCACTTTTATTCAAATTTATTTCTTGAGATCTGTTGTTAATAGGAATCGCTTTTAATACTATATCAGAGTTTGACAACCGTTTGCGTGAGTGCATTCCAGCCTACTCCAAACTAATTGCCTATATAATTCAATGCTTATTTTATTGTCTAAAGCAGAGTCGATATTATCCTCAATGTATGTCAATTTTAAAATTGTCTCTGCAACTAATGGATATTTTTCTGTGTTTTTCTTTGCATTTTCTTGTGACACGAACTGCCCCATAAACGGAAATTAATTAATTCTAAAAACTACTCTATTGAATTCAAAAATGTCTGGCTCCTTATTTTGATCTAAGTCTCTCCAAAAAATCTTTGAAATTTTCTGTTATCTTTTGGAACTTGTATTTATAGATACATTTTCTCTTTATCGCAAATCACAGCCACCGAACATCTTATATTTTTTTGTAGTTATTAAGGTGCTCCCAGAAGTCCTTAATGTCTTATAACAGAGCACCACGAAAGAGAATTTAACTAGAAAGTTCATGCCTCCTTCCTTGTCGCTTAATGGGCTAGGGCCAGCGCTGAATATCGGAGCTCTGGGTTCTAAGCCAGAACTCTTACCACTGCGCCACGGCCGCGTGGTTAAAGTACTGGCTTTAAGTACTGTTTTCTCCAACTTGCAAATATATCCCTTTTCACAATATTGGGTTTAAACGCTCGCATATGTTGTTTTAACGTCTTTTTTTTTCATTTTGGTGAGTATTAATCAATTAAACGCCATTCTAAAGTTATTTTTTAATTTTGACGCTCCTTCTTTCAATGGTGTGTCAACTTGGTATCTTCCATTTTCATACTTAATGGATTTTTGTGCAGCTACCATTGCTGCTATTTTATCTACGGTAATAGTGTATTTATACTTACTCTTCAATTTCAGCTAAATCTATTTCAACTAAAATGGAGATAAATGGTCGTGAACCAATATTTGGAGGCAATTTTTCTTAAACGTTTCCACTTCTTTGTTTGTTTGTTTCAATTAACAGGTTTTTAATTTCCAGTTACTTTGTTTACTTTAATATGCTATACTGATATATGCTAAAATCTTCATGCCCACTTTTCCAATTAAACTTTCATGCCCATACTGTTATATGCTAAAATCTTCATGCCCACTTTACCAATTAAACTTTCAAGACCACAATCAATTGACATTAAAACGTGTCATTTTAATAATTTAAAACGTTGCCACTTCCTGTGCTTTACCATTAAGTCCTAGTTTTTTTGAAATGCCGTTGTTTACATAAGTCTTTGCGATTGCGTTATCCAATAATCCATTTATCCTCTTTTCAGAATTCTTTATGATAAATAGAATAGTTAGAAGAGATACGTAAATATTAAAATTATTTTTTGGCTTTCAGTGAACATCTTTTTGTTTCTTATCTCTTTAACTCACTGCTCCTCAGTGTTTCTATTTTTTATTTACTGGGTTTGATGTTTTTTACTTTGCTTGTGTTTATGACACATATTTTTATTCTGGTACTCAGGCTTCCAGTATGGTTTATTTCCAGGCATCGAAAATAAAGTTAATTAGCTTTCACAACTTTATATCTATCTCTAATATCAATTTGTTTGATTAATTACAACTCCATAATGCATGGTTTAATTTATAAACCGAACACTTGGACCACGTACTTTTCTTCTTTCTACATTTCCAGTTTCTCTAAAATACTATTGATCAGTTTTTTATTTATAACGGCTAATGTTATGCCTATCTATGAATTGTTTCAGCTGCGGCAACTTAGAATTCCGTCTCTATAATGATAAACTTTCGCTAGGTTTCATCATTTTTTTCTTTTGTATTTTTGAACAACCAACACTGATATTGAGCAAGCATTTTCTCTGATAGCTTTTTCTAGAATTTTCTGTTAAATGTTCCATTACCAAGCTCTAAAGTTTGTTCAGCTCATTTTAGATGCTGCTACTGCAACATCCAATAAGTCATTAAATTTCTTTAGATCTTTAGGATGGTCACTTCTTATTGCTTTAAAATTTTCCAACTCGTCCATATATAACATTAACATTCGTCTTTGTCCACCTCATTATCTTTCTAATTTTTATTTTGCAGTTTCATAAACATAATTAGAATGTCCCAATCCATTTGTTGTTGTTGAACCTGCACCAGATATATATATATATATATATATATATATATATATATATATATATATATATATATATATATATATATATATATATATATATATATATATATATATATATATATGTATATATATATATATATATATATATATATATATATATATATATATATATATATATATATATATATATATATATATATATATATACATACATATATACATACAAATGTGATACCACCTAAGAGGCAAACTTAAATTCAAATTATGCATCGGATATCACTCAGCCTGAATAAAAGAAGTAAAAGCTTAAATACCACAGTTTGAAAATTTTGACTTGTTTGCTGACTAAATATCCCAAAATTGTTCTTTTGAAGGTTGATTTTATATACATTAGGGACACCAAAACAATAGATTTTAAAATCCTGGAATAAAATATTTAGCTTCAAAATTACCAAATTTTTTCACTTATTTACTCAAATACTTTTGTTTTGGAAATGCAAAGCTTAAGTTAGTTCAAATAATTATAATACTAGTTTTATGGGGCTTTAGAAATTGTGGAACATGGTGAAAAACAGCATGAACTTTTGTGACAGAAATAGTTATTTTTAGATAATTAGTCTTCAATTTTTTTCTCAAAGTCTGGAAAGAGTAAACATCCAAAACAAGAACTAACAACTTGGAGAAACAAATGTAGAACATGGCAAATGGATGATGTTTCAAATTCCTTATCAGCCACGGTAATCTGCTTCAGGGTGTCTTTTTTTTCAGCAACTTTATGCAATTATTGCCATTGAAGTGACACCATGGAATGGCTGTAATGATACATGCATTGAAGTCAACCATTCTTTGGTTTTTAGCCAAACTTAATCCAAGTGTCTAATAAGATGGTTAACAATGCCTAAAAATAAATGAAGTTCCATTGGAAAAATAGCTTCGGAAATTAGTTTTTTATCTGGGAATCGAAATATTAGTGGATGAACATCATTCTCGAATTCTTTTGACTTTCTTAGATCATCGCCAAATTAAAGAGATTTTCGATATTGCTCTTTGATTGTTCCAAATGCAATAAGAGTTGATAAATAAATTAATACTTGTTAACTCTTATTGCAATTTTGTCAACTCTTATTGCAACAGCAGCAAGGATCCATACTACTGTGAGACTGAATTCCACAGACAGTATTTGCAAGCTTCATACCATATGACAAAATCAATTTGTCAGTTAAATCAATGTCATTAACTCGCATTAGATCTAAAATCAGTTTGATATTGCCAAATAATTCAGGGGTATTTTGAGAAATTACTACAATAAGTTGCTTTTTGACATTTTTGTTTTTAAATTTTTTTTTGAAGCCAACTTAGTCAACTTTTTTACTGGACTTTGAGGTTCTGTTTGCTGCTAAGAAATTAGACTCAAGCTAGCTTATAAAAAGAATCCTCCATCATCAATGCCCAGTGTCACAATGTTATAACTCAACTCCTTTCAGGGTTTTTAAGTTAATACAATGAACAACGTCATTAATCTCTTTAGAATCTGGCAATTTTACATTGGTGGGAATGAAAATATCCTTCAGAATAGATTCTGCTGATGCAAATTTCTGCTAAAATAATTAACCTTTCTTCGCCTTTCATCTTTGCAATTTGACAAATGATTCAATCACAATATGTTGTAAGTCTTGTAAATAGTTTCACAATAATCGAATTAAAACTGTAGAGTTGTCTTTAAGGCATTAACTTCACAGTTTTTTGAGGTTGCAACAACATGTAACACAATTTTCATCCTGAAAATTCACATTTGATGAATTCAAACAATGAATCTCAGAAATGAAATATTCTGAAATTTTTCTGTCACTTTTCTTTATGCAAATGGCATACACGGTCCTTTTGCAATCATCATGGTTTTTAAAAATTTTTTTTTTTTCTACTTTTTACTCCAATGCTCCAAATGATACTTTTTTTAAAATTAGCATAAAATAACAATGATTTCAATACCTATCATTTTATCATATTATAATAATTTATCATATTTTATCATAATTAAAAGAAAGATAGTCATAGTAATATTTGTAGCTTTTATTTACGTTTATATATTAAATATATTACAATTAATTATACATTGTTAAGCTATTCATAGTGTCTCGATTAACGAAACAGCTTTTTATTTCATTTATGTGCAAATTTTTCGTGCTGAATTTGTCTCTAAAAATATAGTACTGTAATCATTAATGATTGTCTAAAGAGAGTATTAAAAATATTTATCCGAAAGAAATTTCTTTTGTAGAAATTATTAATGATTGTTTAAAGTGAATACTCTAAATGATTGTCGTTACAGTAAAAAAAAATAATTTATTTTTGCAACAAATATTTGAAAATTATTGAATAAAGAATACAAAGCTAAATATCTCCCTAGGATGTTAATCCAGGATTTTAAAATTTATTGTTTTGGTGTTCCCAATGTATAACCTTCAAAAGAACAATTTTGGGGTATTTAGTCGTGTGGGGTATTTACCTGTGATACAGGTAAATATAGAAATAACTTTGTAAATTTATTTAAAAAACACTAATTTTAATTTATTTTAGAAAATAATTTATTTAAAATCAAATACATTGATACAATGTATCAGTTCTATCAGCTATCTCATGATTGAATACTCTTAGGTGCCTTTCTATGCAAATAGGATAGCGACAAACGTGCTTGCTGCTCTGAGATTAATAGCAAAATCCAAACAACAGTCGTTTTTAATGAGTTATGTAAATCAAAACAAATTGCCTAAGTCAGTTATAAAGAAAAAGTACTGTCAATACCTCAGTAAAAAAGCCAAACAATTTGATAATTAAAAAAAAACGACTTTAAAGTTATATGTAGAAATAAGATTTTCTTCTTTTTTTTTTTTTTAGGTGGTCCCAGAAGTCCTTACGGTCTTATCACGGAGCAACGCAGGATATATAAAGATAAGAGATTTGAATAATTTTATTTACTTCAATCACTCCTATTTATTTTCAAATTTAACTCCTCATATATTTATTAATAAATATTTTTTATCTAGTAATAATTTAAAATGAAAAAGATTTATGATGAAGATTCGCATAGAAAACGTGTGTACAGTTAGTTGTGTTTAAATGAGAATAAAAGCTTAATTGTAAATCATTTTTGAATGGAAAACATACTAAAATCTACTATGTATAATATACTAAAAGAAAGGTGAACAATAGACTAAAAGAAAGGAGAACAATGTAGGACCGAAAATAAAAAGTTGAAAGAGGTAGAAACAAAAAAAAGATATCTAAAAATCAGATGAAATGACTTAACAAACCGGTGGATCAAAAAGATGGTAATTCACAGCATGGTCTTGCAAAACCATTCAATGTATCGCAACTGTACATATGCAATATTTATCAATAAAAAAAGTTGTGTATTCATTCTCACAAAAATATTAAAACCCATAAAAGAACACCGAAGCAAAAAGTATTCGTTTAAGATGCCGTAGATTGGTTTCAATTTCAAGCAATAAAAGAAGTTGTTGTAGGCAACGAATCTTACTTTTATTTGAGCAACACCTATATTTCTGTAAACGCCATATTCTTCTTACATAAATGAAGCATAAACCGATGTTTCATTTATGCACGGTTGAAAAGAAAAGACAAATTTAAGCCAAAAAAACTTGTTTGGATTGCATTCCCGAGAAAAGGAATGTTTAAGCATTATGTTCGTTCATCGGGCCAAGCAATCAATAAAAATTGTATATTACAAAATAGCTTGTTAGATTAGAAAAGTTCCTTAAAAATACTTTATAAAAATGATATTACCATTATATGGTCTAATTTTTCTTTATCGCATTATTCATGTAAAGTAGAAGGCTATTGAAAAACCAAAAATATTGAATTTGTAGCAAAAAAGCATAGCCCTACTAATGTTTCAGAATTACGCCCGATTCAAGATATTACTATTTAATTTAAAAGATTGGTGTATAATAAAAATTTAATTTAAAAGATTGGTGTATAATAAAAATTTGCAAACTGAAAATCTTGATTTTAGAAAATCTTGGAAACCTAAAAAATAAATCGTTTTCAATCAGGAAAAATTACATTAAACGTGAACATCGACAAGCTATTGCTATATTTAAAAACAAGGAAATTGTTCGTCATCATGGCATGAAAAATTTAAAATCTTATTTAATTTTATTATTTAGACTTTTCTTGTAATTATACTTTTTTAATTAATAAAATTGATTATTCCATTAAAAAGTTATACAATTTTTAATTTCCAGATTTTTAGCTATCGCTTGTTAATTTCAAAAAAAAACAAACTGAAGTATTCAATTTATTGTCTCAAACTGATTTAGATAACAAAGTATTTAATACTTTTAAGTAGAGAGTTTCAGAGTTTTTTTTTAAATATTAGGTCACTAAGCAAGCTATGCTACCCTTTTATAGAAAATTGGTAAGAGATCTGCAATATTACATAGCAAACCACCTTACAATTCTCATCACAGTTTAACTAACAAATTGTATAGGAGACGTATGGCAAAGTTTCAGGTTATTACGATTAATAAAGTATTGAATCGACATTTTAGATCATGGTTGTATAACTACAGACTCTCGCAGATACTCTAGTTTTATTGGAAAACAGTTAGTAACAACAAACCGTCAGCAAGCCTAAAAACATTCGTAACATTAACCATTTGCTCCGATAAAGTTTGCAATAAAAACTGAGCTATTTTGCAAAGATATAGATAAGTACATTCTCCAAATACTTTTACAATGTTCAAAAATAATGTTATTTTAATAATCATAACTTACCAAAAATACATATAAAAGAGTATTGATAATAAAAGAATTAGGATTTTCAAGGATTTACAAGTATATAAATATACTTTCACATAAAAATGTAATGCACTTTGTAAAAACATATTTGAGATAAGAACATAGTTGAGCTTAACTCTTTCAGCGCTAAGGTAAATTCTCGAATAATCGGCAGAACAGAAAAACATGAAAAATTATAAATAAGTCTTTTTAATAAATTAGCCACAATTACTTATCGTATATTACATTTATATAAACATGTAATATATCGTTAGAAAGAATAATTTTTTTTTCTATATGGATTAATAACCAGATTTTCAAAATATTTTTTTATTAAAAGATACTAAGAAATCTTAAACTGAAATATTTAACAACAGTATTTTTTTTTTTTTTTTATTTATAAACCTTAAAACCTTAAATGCATACATAAACATACAAATTTAAACATAATAAGAAGCTGAGTAGTATATATAATAATATTTTTCACTGCAACTTCACTTGACATACGGTTTCGAATTAGATAATTTTTTTTTAATGACGAACTTGCCATTTAAAAATCCTTGAAAATTATATCAATAAATTTCGAAAGCAAAGCTTCTTTGAAGGTAAAACTAATCAATTTAGGTAATTTATTAAACATATGCAAGAATTAGTGGAAATGTTCACCTTGTTTGAATCTAAAAATGGTTTTACTAATTGTTTGTCTAAAAGCCGTTACCACCGGCTTACCGGTTATTAAAAGCAAAAGCCGAGCCGGTCACAGCGGCTCGTGGCGTTGAAAAAGTTAAGGACAAGTTAAACAGATATTATACACTTAATAAAAACATATTTTAAGCAAGAACATACACAATGAAATAAAATAGTTAATTAGGATTAACTTTTAAATAATTCTCCAATTTATCTTTTTAATAAAATTTAAATATAGACAAAGTGCACATTTTATAAATTTAATTGATAAAAAAAGAAAAGAAAAAAGAATTGAAACAATAGGAGTGGGTGCAAATTTAAAGATTTAAAAATAAATCTAAAAAAGTTTATTAATGAAAGAAAACCAATTTGTTTATTAGAGTTTTTTTAAACGTATTTTAGCTTCAAATATAAAGCCCAAAATAAAATGTTTTATTTTGCGCTTCATTTTTGAACAATATTTAAAAAGTTTTTTAAAAATTTTGTTCTGGTAACTGGTTGCCGATTAAAACTTTGTTTTGGTAACTGGTTGTCAATTAAAATTTTTTTGGTAACTGGTTGTGAATTAAAGTTTTCGTTTTGAAAATTGTTGTTGACGATTTTCCCTAAAAAATACAATTAAAAAAAAAAACCCTGAAAAAAAGATCTTTTATATTTAGTAATAAACAAAATTAAATACGGTAAGCCAGGGCTTTTTGATTTTTTAAAATCCCAATTCATTTTGCTTATTCAAAATCCCAAAATATGCCAAACTAAAAACGCGTCACGTATCAAAACTTCTTTTGGGCAAGAATGGTAACATGCTGCTTCTCAATTAACGTCTTTCTCTATTAACGTCTTTCGCTTCTAGTTCAGTTGTCATTGCTGGAGATATTGCCGCATACACATGCTTGAAAAGTAGGGTCGGCGCGAGTAAGTTTCAAGTGGGGAGGGGATGCTATATAGGTTTTTTTAATTTATAGTTTTTTATTTTTCTCCTTCGAAAAAAAAAGTTGCTCACCGTTTGCATTCTCAAAACAAAAGTGTCTCCTTATTGTTTTCTCCCTAATTGCGCGCATTTGTAAAGCAGCTATGTAAACGATAGTTTGTTGTTACCTAGTTTTCTATTTCCGTTTAAAATAATAGCAGAATTTTGTAATGCAGGTGGTAGCAGGGTGAAAAAAGAGGCGCTTTTTGAAACTTTTTAAAAATTTCAAAAATTATATTTTTGAAAACATTAGGGTGTCTTTTTTCATAAAAACTTGGTATGATATAAAAAATCTTATGCATTCAAGCAAAATTTGCCCTTCTAGATAAAACTGTTTAAATTCTATGGCCATAGCAACCGCCTTAGCAACGACTACTTTTGATGTATTTCAGGATTGAAACCTGATCTAGGCATTTAGTTTTCACCTTAAGGCTTCTTTTGTTTTTTTGAACATTTTTTTTAATTCAGTCTATAAGCTATACACTAAAGCCTCTAAAACTCTTTTAAACTCACAGCTTCTAAATAAAGATTGTTATTGATTCTTATTTTCTATTATTCTTGTTATGGACACGGTGTCCAAAAATAGTATACATTGGGAATGATGTTTTTAAAACTGCAGTTGCATCTGCTGTTAATGCATTTAATGATGGTGCCCAAAAATTGCTTGCAAAAATTGCTTGCAGAAAATCGGTATTCTACTATTAACAAAATCTGATATTCAGCGTATTAAGCAATCTGAAAAAAAGTCAACCAGCTCAGTAAAACAAAGAAAAAAACTTCATGTAATCAGAAAAGGTTTTAATGATAAAAATGAACTTGAGGAAGGAGACACATATGCAAGTGGAGCATTTTAGTTTGTTTTTTTGAGTTTTAATATTTTATTTTCATTTATTTGATTTTTTGATTAGGTTTTTCTTGACTTTCATTTTTTACGATGTTTGTGGTCTCTCAACAAGGATAACTTTTGATTGGATAAAGCTAATGAGCTGAAATTTTTTATGGTGTTACCTAGTTCTATTTATAGTGTTCTGAGCACTTTTTTAAATTTTATAAAAACAAGGCTAGCAATATGACTTTTACAGAAAAATGTTTTTCTTTTTTATGAAACTTAAATTTTGACAGTGAACCTGGCGCGTTTAAAAAAAATTTTTTTTTTCTGGCTCGCTCAGAACATAGTATTACTAATTAAAATTGCAATTTTAAAATTTCAAGAGATTCTGATCATTTTTTACCAAGTTATCCTTGTTGGAAAAAACTTTTCAAAATAGGTGTTTATGACCTGTTCAATTAATGACGTCATCATTAAATTTCTATGCAATCAGTGTTAATTGTTCATTTTTTAATAGTATATACCGTTAAAATAAAATATTTTTAATTATTTTAACTTTTTGAAAAAAAAGTGTTTTTATCCTGCTACCACCTTAATGTCTAATAATAGCAGAATTTTGTAATGACTTAAAGCGCCAGTTGACTGGCTTTTATGCAATTAAAGTCTGGCGAATCCCCTGGCCGATCATATATATATATATATATATATATATATATATATATATATATATATATATATATATATATATATATATATATATATATATATATATATATATATATATATATATATATATATATATATATATATATATATATATATATATATATATATATATATATATATATATATATATATATATATGTATATATATATATATATATATATATATATATATATATATATATATATATATATATATATATATATATATATATTAATGTGTGCGTGTAGATGCATTAAAAACGTGCACGCACACATTAATATATATATATACGTGCGTGCACATGCATTAAGAACGTCTTATTTAGTTAAAGTAGGTTGGGATATAAAAGTATTAAAAATTAAAATCTATTTATAACTAGTGCAGAAAAGTTTCTAAAAATATAGAATTATAATAATACAAAGTAAGAAGAAAATTAAATAAAAAAGTAAAAAAGATATTATAGAAATAATAATAATAAAAAAAGCATATTAAATGATTAAAAAAAAAAAAAAAAAAAAATCATATTAAATTTTATTTAAAATATATAGACTTTAATTTATTTTTATTACCTATTAAATCATCAAAATATAAGCAATATAAATACTGCGTGGTACAACTTAAACAAGTTAAATTATAGCTTGGTTTTAAATAAAGGATTAGATTATGATCTTTTCAAGTCTTTTCAGACATAAGAGCTATAAATAATATATTTACATCTGTTGAAACACTATTTTAGTGCTTCTAAATATCTTACTAAAACTTAAATAAAAGCTTAATAAAACGTTCATCTTTGAGTATTGCTTACAACAATTTTAAAAAATGCTCAATACATTTTGAGTAAAGAACTGATCGATCATTTTTAATATACTTTTTACAAAAGAAACTCAAAAAAGACTGTGACTCTTTTTGAATTTTTTTGAGCACCGTCACAAAAAAAGCATTTAATATGGAAGTTTCCCTTTTTCTCCAACCATGCTTTTTTTATGATCAGAGCAAAATTTTAATCTTAGATTCTTGGTGCAAAGTTCAGCACTCTAACCAATAAACTACTGAAAAAAGTTACGGCTGTACTCCGAACAATAGCTAAAATAATTATTATCTGTTATATGATAATTTATTTGTTTAAAATTATTATTTATATACTACAAAACAAAACTAAAATAAATAAAAATAAAGAATCTGTTAATAAAGAATACATGACCAATGTCGTTTTATACATTTCGGTAATTTTTTTAAGTATTAAGTCTAAACTTTCTTATGAAGTAAAAATGTTTTGTAAATTATTATTATTATTATTTTAATGTAGTTTATCACCATACTGTGCTGTAGCAATACTGGATTATTATCATATTTTCAATGTAAATGAATGCATTCATATTTACATTATAATGATAATAAATAAAATTTCCAACTTTAACTTTGGTATATTATCTTGAAGCATCCATTTAAAAAAAGCAGTTTTTAGACAAAACCTTAAAAACTGCCGACTGCTTTCTAAAAATAATCCGATTATAAGTTGAAAATCATCTTATTTGGGGTAGGGTGATATGATCCAACCTTAAAATTATCTGTGCTTTTGAAGTCTAGATATTTAAGTTTAATTTGTATATTTGTTTGTTTACTAGACGATTATCAATTTTGCATTTTTATTTTATCTAAAAAGTAAAACTCGATTTTGTCAGTATTTTTATTTAAGCAATTTAAGATATTGCACACAAATCGCAAGACTTTACAAGCTTTTCTATATCTGAGAGAGTAAGTCTAACAACTATTTTACATAAATCACCAATCCAGTAAAGTTTTCACACGTAGATATACCTTTGACCAGTGAAGATTAGCCAATGAGTAGTTTTTACTACTCATTGGCAGGCCCGTAGAAAAAAAAATTATATTAGGGAGGGGGGAGGGGCAGTACTATCCCGAAATAGTTTTAAGGACCTTTTTTTTTTTGAAGTCATTTTTTTAGTCAATTATTTCAAAATTTTATTATTTGAAAAATTATTGAGGGAGGAGGGGGGAGGAACAAATTTTTACTCCTTTTGATCTAAGAA